>JALPQD010000159.1:90565-690565 GCA_023101885.1 Typhlomys cinereus
AAGCTTCTGATACTTAAAACAAGATCAAAGCAATCTGGCTAATATGCCAAATAAAAAATAAAAGAAACATAGTACTGTAAAATAATAAAGCTACATATTAGAGGAATATGACATGTATGGTAGATCAGGAAAGCTCATTTTTGAGAAGATACAACAAAAACTAGGTTGTCACTAAAAGAAATTTGGGAAATAGTGGTCAGACTCTTGTGTAGCATGAAAAAAATTGGAATTTGGTTGTTAGCTTAAAGGTCAAATTAAGATATTGGAAATGTGAAAATCACATTAATTGTAATATAACAAATAGCTTAAAAAGGAATTTCAGGAAAAGTAATATGAAAAGCATGTAGAGTTGACAACTGTTTCAGATGATAAGAAAAATGATGATAGTAGATACATCACATAACAAAATAACCATAGGAAACTGGGAAAATGACAGTGTTGAAATTCAATTAAATCTTTTTTTTTATTGTCTTTGCTTTTTTTTTTTTACTTCCACTCATACAAACTTAATAGGTACACCGGTTCCCCCTTCTCTCCAACCCCATAACCCCTGTGCTCCCCTCCACTCCCTCATCCTTACCCATCCCCCAGTGCCTCCCCCTCCTATCCCCAAAGCATCCTTTAATGTGCATGCCAAACTCTTCTTTGGGTCCTCCTCTCCAATGAGATGCAAGGACCCAGTGGCATTGCCCAGAACCCTTTCCTATGTTCCCGTTAAGCATAGGAATACTACTGTGGCTGTCAATCTCTTGCATCCCAGGATCCTAGTGCCTTTAGCAAATGTTGACTTTGTGAAGTCAATAGTGTGTTGGACATTGAGCAAGGCAAGTAAAGTCCAAATATGATTGCTTCGGCTCTAACTTATGTGGAGTATCTTCCATATCATTGCTTCTCCCTTCCTTGTGCTCTTACAATCTTACCGCCGCCCTTCTTTCCACAAATTTCCCTGAGCTCAGATGGGGAGAGATTAGCCTGGCCTAGTTCCAGGTGATTGATATAGAGTTCTGATGTTCTGGATTAGGGTTTGGAGAGTTTTTTTTTCGTGCTCTTGCAATGCCTGTCTTCTCCATCCTGAGCTGTGATTATTTGATGTCGCCCCTGGCCAGAGATAAAAACCTGTTAAATTAGAGTCTTGTTATAAGAGTATATTCAAACGTAAATGTAATAAAAGTAGGAAACCACAGTGAGGCAGGGGTCAATCACCCATCTGCGAAATGGTTACTTTCTATCTGCCAGACTATATGTCCTCCCCATCTGGTAAGATCATACCCCATTCATTGTAAATGATCAGGAAGGAAAGTCTGTGAACTTAACCAGTTGTCTCATTACTTACTTGCAGTCCTTGATGGTGGCCTATTTTCTATGCTGTAACATGGTCCCCTCTCTCCTCATTACTAGTGTGGCCTTCCTTCCCCATCCCTCCTGCTCATAATCTTAGCAATTACTGTAGATATTACAGAGATTTATCTTTGAGTGTCTCTAAGTGGGTTTCGTACTACAAGCCACATATTAGAGAGTACATACGGTGCGTAATTTTTTGGGTCTGGGATACTTCACTTAATATAATTGGTTTCTAATAACATCTTTTTCTCGGCAAATTCCACTAATTCATTAATTTTGATGGCTGAGTATACTCCAATTTAGAGATGTTACCACAGTTTCCTTATCCACTCGTCAACTGTTGGACATTTGTGATGATTCCATGATTTTGCTATTATAAACAGTGCTGCTATGAACATGGTAGTGCTTCTGTTATTGAGGTGAATTTTTTTGTATGAGAGTTATTCCCAAAAGTGGAATCGCAGAGTCATATGGTATTTCAAACTTTAATTTCTTTAAGAATCTCCAGACGGCTCGACAGAGTGGCTGTATGAGCCTGCATTCCCACCAGCAATGTAGGAGAGTTCCCCTAGTCCCATATCCTCTCCCAGCATTTGGTGTTGTTTGTATTGTGGATTTTTGCCATCTAACTGGGGTGAGATGATATCGTCAGGGAAGTTTGATTTGCTTATTTCCCTGATGGCTAAGGAAGTGGAGCATTTTTTCAGATATTTGTTAGACATTTAATTTCATCCCTGGTAAAGTTTCTTTTAAGTTCCAGGGCCCATTTTTAAATTGGGCCATTCGTTTCCTTAGTGTTTAGTTTTCGAAGTTCTTTGTGTCCTGGATAATAGAGCTCTATTAGACATGTGGTGAGTGAAGATTTTCACCCATTCTTTGGGTGGGCCCTTTGAGCTCGGGGTTACAATCTCTTGTATCTGAACAAAGCGCTTTTAATTTCACAGATCCCAACTGTTTGGGAATTGGTAGCAGTGACTAGGCTATTGGATGTCTGTTTTGGAAATGTTGGACTAGACCAATCAGCTCGAGGGAGTTCCCTACCCTTTCACCTATGGTTTTTATACTAACTGGCCTTATATCAAGGTCCTTGATCCACTTGGAATTATGTCTTGTACCTGGTGACAAGTATGGGTCCAGTTTTAATGTTCTGCATGTGGACATCCAGTTTTCCCAGCACCATTTGTTGAAGATACTGTTCTTTTCCATTGATGTTTTTTTGCCCCTTTGTCAAATCAATGGCTGTAATTTGTGGGCTTATCTGGGTCTTCAACCCGTATCCATTGATTCTGTGTGTCTATTTTTGGAGCCATTACCAGCTGTTTTTTACAACTAGGATTTGTAGTGCAGATCAGGTTTGTATGATGATACCTACAGCCGTGTTTTTGTTACTCAGGATTGGTCTTTGTTATCCTGGTCTTGTTGGCCTCCATATGAATTTTTGAGATTGTTTGGTCACTTCTTTAAAGAATTTCTTTGCCATTTTATTGATAAGCATTGATATTGTATATTGCCTTTAGTAAGATGGTCATTTTTACCATGTTGATTCTGCCAATCCAGGAACATGGGAGGTCCTTCCACCTTCGGGTATCTTCCTGCAATTTTCTTTCCTTAGGGTTTAAAGTGTTTTCTTTATGAAGGTCTTTAACCTCCTTTGGTTATGTTTATACCAGGTATTTCATTTTTTTTAGGGGCATAGTAAATGGGGATTGTTTCTCTCAGGGCTTTTTCACTATTTCATTCACTGGGCATAAGGAAGGCCACTGATTTTTGTACATTTATTTCGTATCCTGCCACCCTGCTGAACTTCCCAATTAGTTCCAGGAGCTTCCTGGTGGAGTTCTTGGGATCACTCAGGTATAATATCATGTCATCTGCAATAGGAAGATAACTTGACTTCTTCCTTTCGATTTGAATCCCTTATATGTCCCTTTTTTCTTATGGCTACAGCTAAGACTACAAGTAAAATATTGAAAACAAGTGGTGACAGTGGACAGCCTTGTCTAGTCCCTGATAGAAGAGGAAATGCTTCCAGTTTTTCCCCATTGAGTATAATCCTTGACGTTGGCTTATTGTATACAGCTTTTATTATATTGATAAAGTTTCCTTCCATTGGAACTTTCTCTACGGTTTTGATCATAAAGAGCTGTTGGATCTTGTCAAAAGTTTTTTCTGCATCTATTGAGAGTATCGTGTGGTCTTGGGCTTTGGACTGGTTTATATGGTGAATTATACTTATTGATTTGCATTTGTTGAACCAACCTTTTGAGCTCGGGTAAAACCTACTTGATTCCCATGGATGATCTTTTTGATATGTTTTTGATCTGATTTGGTAAGACTTTATTGAGAATATTTGCATCTGTGTTCACCAGAGACATTGGCCTATAGTTTTCTTTTTTTTTTTCTTCTTCTTTTTTTTGATGTTAATTGTTATTTTTAAAATTTTTTAACCAGTTCCCCTCCGGAACCCCCTCCTCCCCCTGCTCGTCTCCCTCCCCCATCCACCAGTGCCATCCCCCTCAATTCCCTTAGAGGTCCTTTATTGTGTATGCCTGACTCTCCACTGGTCCTCCTCTCCGATGACATATAAGGACCCAGTGGCATTTCCATAAGCCCTTTCACATGTTCCCCTTAAACATAGGAGCACTACTATGGCTGTCAATCCCTTACCTCCAGGAATCTCGGTGCCCTTAACAGATGCTAGACTTTATGAGGGCAACAGTGCGCTGGACATTTTGTGCAGGGCATGCAAAGTCCCATTATGATTGCTTTGGCCCCAACTCTTGTTGAGAATCTGCAAATCGTTGTTCCTCCTCCCATCCTTTTGCTCTTACAATCTTACCGCCCCCTTCGGCAAATGTCCCGAGCTCCAGGGTGGGGATAGATTAGCCTGACCTAGTTTCTATGTGATTGACATAGATCTCTGAAGTTCTGGATTGTGGTTTGTTGATTTTTTTTTGCATGTGTGGCTTGCTCCCCTGCAATGCCCTTCACACTCCATCCTGCTGGGAACTGTAATGTCACGCCCCTGGCCAGAGACAAAAGCTGTTAAACTGGAGTCTTGTTATAATAGCCATTCAAGGGTAGATGTAATAAAAGTCGGAAACCTCAGTGAGGGAGGCGTCCATCACCCATTTGCAAAGTGATTACGTTTTATCTGCTAGACTATATGCCCTCCCTTCCTGTGAGATCAGGAAAGAACGTCCTGTGAACTTAACCGGTTTCTCATTACTTACTTGCAGACCTTGATGGAGGCCTTTTTCTCTGTTGTAACACGGCCCCCTCTCTCCCTTGTTTCCTGGTGTGGCCCTCCTACCCCCATCTCTCTTGTTCATAATCCTTGCAATTACTGTGTTTACATAGGTTTACTTTTGAGTGTCTCACATGTGGGCCTGGGTGAGTTTGGTACTAGGAGCCACCTATTAGGGAGACATATGGCGCTTAACTTTCTGGGTGTTGGGATACTTCACATAAGATAATTGTTTTCTAATGACATCCATTTCCCAGCAAATTCAGAATTCATCATTTTGGTGGCTGAGTAGTACTCCATTGTATAGATGTTACCATTGTTTCCTTATCCGCTCGTCCAACTGTTTTGGACATTTTGGGTTGATTCCATGACTTTGATATGGTAAACAGTGCTGCTATGAACATGGTTGCACAAGCTTAACAGAATTTTTGACACAGCTTTTATGTTGTAGTTGTCTATCGATTTGTGTGTTGAGATGGTGTCTCCTGCAGGCATCAGATTGATGGATTATGATTTTTATAAATCCAAGTTTGTAATCTGTGGTCTCCTGATCAGTGAGTAATTCCATTAACATTTAGTGTTATAATGGAAGAAAATGTTTTTTAATTCCGGACATTTATTATGTTTAGTGGTTTTTGTAAGTATATTGCTGCAGTTTATATGGTGTTTTATACTTCCCTTCGGTTCTCCTGGATTGCCCTGTTTTTTTCTTCACGCTTGAGTATCATTTCCAGCCAATTTTTAAAAGACCTGGTTTGGTGGACATGTATCCCTGTCATGTTTGTTTTTGCTGGAAGGTTTTTGCTTTCTCCATCATCATGAGAGGATAGTTTTGCGGGTGTATAACCGCCGGATTGATATTTTTTCCTCATTCAATACTTGAAGTAACGTCTCGCCAAGCTCTTTTGCTTTAAGTACTGTTTTGACTGAGATGCCATTGTTATTTGTTCAGTTTATTTCCTAGGTGACCTTTAAGAAGTGACTTTTTTTTTTCCCTTGAAACTCTCACCAGCACCATTTCTTTATCTTGAATGTGGAAGTTTTAAATATTATTTGCGGTGGTGAGTTTCTATTTTGGTCATATCTGTTTGGGGTGCAGAATGCCTCTTGTATATGGATGGGCCTCCCTTCTTTTAGATGAGGAACGTTTTCCTTGATGATCATTTGAAAAATTTCCTCAGGGGTGGTATTTTGAAATTCTTGCTCTGGTATTCCATGAATGTGCATGCTAGTCTTTTTCAGGGTGTCCCATAACTCTTGAGTGTTTCTCTCGAGTATCTTCTCGGCTTCCTCGGCTTCACAACCTCCTTGGAGCGGGTTAATACTCCCACTTTGTCTTCAAGTCTGAAATTCTGTTTTCTTCTGCTTCATTAGTTCTGCTGATAAGACTCTCTTTTGAGTTCTGGGTTGAAGATAACTTGTTCTTTTTAGTTCAGTTTTGAACTCTGCGTTGAGTCGGTTTTAAAACTGCTCTATGCCTGTTTTTGCTTGAACTGTTTTTCTCACTCCTCCTCCAAGTGTTCTGTTGTTTTCCCTTCCTCTTCAAAGTGATTGATGTGGTATTAATTCCTGCCATTTCCGGGCTTTCATAGGAGATTAACATGGTAATGATCATATGTTTGAAAATCGTTATCCCTGGGTCAGGCTTTCTGTGGCCTTTTCCGTGGGTTTGTTCTGGTTGGAGTCTATCATTTCTAATATGTAGCTTTATTATTTTACAGTACTATGTTTCTTTTATTTTTTATTTGGCATATTAGCCAGATTGCTTTGATCTTGTTTTAAGTATCAGAAGCTTATTAAAGTTTTTTCTTTATTTATTATTGTTTTCATTTGTGATTCTTTGTCAATATTTCTTAGAACTTAAACATTAAAAAAAAACAGTAAAATTTCTTAAAGAGGTATTATTAAAGAGAAGAATATCTTCATGGTTTTCATGTAACTAAATTATTGCATTTTAGGTCATTGGCAGAAGTATGGACTGAGGAATAAACATAGTTGAACCACTATTATATGCTTTTGAAAGGTCCCCTTGTAAAAATATTAGCTTTTGGAAGTAGAGTCATTGAATTTAATAGTAAGATAGACAAAGATTTCTTAAAGAAGAAAACAAATGCATTAAGCATCATAGCAAACATTGATAAATCTTGACACCACTAACATCAAGAGCTTGCTTTCACTTTTTTGTTATATTTATTTATTTATTTTTCCCCAATCATACAAGCTTAATAGGTACCCTGGTCCCCTCCCTCCCTCCACCCTTCCCCAGTGCTCTTTGTACCCTCCCCCCTTTTCCCCTTCCTTATATCCCCTCCCTCCCTTTCTCCCAATGTCTCCCCCTTCCCCGCTCCCATTTCCTGTTACATCCTTTTGTGTGAATGCCAGACTTTCTTCTGAATCCTCCACTCAGTGTAAGGACTCAGTGGCATTGCCCAGAGCCCTTTCTTGGGCTCCCCTTTAGTATGGGAACACTATTATGACTGTTAATCACTTTCCTGTAAGGATCTTAGTGTCTGTGATCCATGCTAGACTTTTTGGGGTCGTTGACATGTCAGTCATTGCGCAGGTCAGGCAAAGTGTGGTTATGGCTACTGTGGCCCTAACTTGTGTTGAGTATCTTGCATATCGTTGGTCCTCCCCATCTTTAAGCTCTTACAATCTTGCAACCCCTTCTTTTGCAAGTTTCCCTGACCTTTAGGATGGGGAGAGATTTGACTGGTCTTGTTCCAGGTGATTAATGTAAGGTCTCTGGTGTTCTGAATTATGGTTTATTGTTGTTTTCAGCTTTGAAGAGCTTGTTTTCATTAAGAAACACATTTAAGTAAGTTGAAAGGCATTCTAAAGTATTGGAGAATAAATGCATAAAATATATATTAAAATTTAGAATATATAAAGTATTGATGTAAATTAGGAAGGAAGACAAATAGCACAATGAAAGGCTAATAGTATTGAACAGTCATTCTAGGCACCTGAATATACAAATGGTCAACAAGTACATGAAAGTATATAAATATTATTGCTCATTATCAAAAAAATTAAAACCATCATTAAATCTTGCTATATAGTCACTTGAATGGTTAAAATAAAGTAGCAATGGTTGTTGGTAAGAACCTTGAATAAATAGAACTGCCATATGTTTCTGATGCTTATGCAAAGTGGTAGTGGCACTTTAGAAATTAGTTTGGCAATAAACATACATCTACCTTGTGACCCAGCAATCGTATTCTGAGTATATGACCACTAGCAATGATTTTATGGTTTTATGATCCCCAAAGACATATCTAAGCATATTTATTCATGGCAGCTCTATTCGTAATAGTCATACACTGGAAAGATGCCAAACATGTATCAACCATGAAATGTATAAGTATTTCTTTATGATATAGTGACATATTACAATAAAAATAATGACTTACTGTTACATACTATAACATAAATGACACAAAGTGTGATACAGAAGGACAGCAAAAATATTTTACAAGGGCTATACATAGAAATATTAGTTTATGGTGATAAGAGGTATGAAACTAATATATAGTATTGAAGAAAGAATGAAATTTACTTTTTAACAGAGATGGAAGAGACAGTATTGAATGAGAAGGTATATGAGGGAACCTTCTTGGATTATACAGATATTCTTTCTGTTGTCTTAACTGAGTGTAAGAGATATAGAGTTATGAAAAAATTTGTCAAGTCACATTTAGATCTGTTTTTGTTTATTGACTATATGTAATATCTCATGAAAATACTAAGCTCAATAACTCATATCCATTCATAATTATAATTACATCAGAGTATAACTTGTATTTATTCAAAGACTTTTTCAGTCTTATTCAAAAAGTGAATGAATAAATAAATAGAAGTTAAAGCAATTTGAAGGTTAAACAATGGGAGAAACCCAGAAAGTAAGACTAAGGGATTCTGGGAAGACAGTGTTTGAACTATTACTTGCAGAGTTTATGTTGCATCAGAACTCTAAAACCAATACCTGGACACTACCTCAAGAAAGTATGACTTAGTATATATAGGATGGGGCCCTCAAATATGATTTTGCAAGTGCCAAAATGGCTATAACCAAAATGTAGTTAGTGCTTGATATGCATAAATCCTTCTTAAATCTTAATTTAGGGCAAGTTAAAACTATTGTAGAGAAACATTTGTATCCCAACTTTGAATATCAAGTTTGAATAAATTTGTAAACTTCTTTCTTCACGTGTTGTTAATGGTAACCTCAAACATGAACCACACAGATGAGGGCTGACAATTGGAAAATTTAGTGCCTATAAAGAAAATCAACACGAAGGTAAATGCATTATCTGAGATTACTACAAAATAGTCTAATTTATAGGAAATAAGTGTTATGATAGATGGATTGCCTGGATTGGAATATGTATTAACAAAGGGAGATTTTTCCCAATTCCATCAAATATGTTGAGTGTCTGAAAGCATACATTACATTTATTCTCACATCATTTCGAATTTTACTTTTGATTTCTATCACATTTGTTTACATGAGTAATTTGATATCTGAAATATAAAGTCCTTGACAGAGGAGATGGCTATTTATTTATCAACAATATATGCACTTACTATGAAGTTTTGAAATTCAATTCATTTTTGTTTAATGAGCAAACATATGAATTCAAATTGGCTGGAATTCAGAGAGAATTAGAATGTTAAACATAAGCCTCAATATATTTTCTAAATAGTACTATGTGAAAGAACTGCAAATGGTAGACCATACTGATAGTGGAATTTGGTGAAACCCGTGAAACTTTCACTGCCCAGCAAAGGACATACTGATAATTACAATGATTTACATATTAATAAAAGTTATTTTTGCATATGTTGACAAAACATTTTGTAATGGGGTGGATTGAGACAGAAGATACAGATTTTGGTTTGTTGTATGGCATTGAGCATGATAACCAAATCAGGACAAATTTCTTATTTACTATGAGAAATTAATTAGACATTACACAATTGTATATTACCAGTGTCAAGTGTTTGCTGTCATCAGATTTCAAGAGAACTTTTTATCTTGTTTCTGCATGAGAATAATGAAGTTCAATAACCATAAATATTTCAAAGTGATTATAATTAAAACTTCATGCGCCTGGCACAAAAAACATGTCTCAATGATGGAACCAATTGTTTGCTGATTCTGCCCTCAGTCTGCACCCATGAATGCTTAACAGCTGGTGAATAAACATTGTA
The DNA here is from genome assembly GCA_023101885.1 of Typhlomys cinereus. Taxonomy (NCBI): domain Eukaryota; kingdom Metazoa; phylum Chordata; class Mammalia; order Rodentia; family Platacanthomyidae; genus Typhlomys; species Typhlomys cinereus. The sequence goes on from JALPQD010000159.1 coordinate 100,368, forward strand.
TGTCCTTGCTTCTCCTGGACATAATGCAATATATCTTCTTTGTACGTCATCATTAATTGTTAAGATGTGTGGGTAAGGTGGTACATGCTTGTAATCCCAGCATTTTATCATTCAAGAGGGAATCAGAAGAAATTGAGTTCAAAGCTATCAAGAGCTAAATAGCAAGACCCTGCTGAAAGAAAGAGACAGGAAACAATGGCAGGAGGAAATCCTATAAGGGAAGTTTATTTTGACACTAGTGGAAGTCTTACTAAAATTTTAAAATAATGTGAATATTTATTTGTATTGAATATTAGAACCTTCTCTTTCTCTCTCTCTTTTTATTTTATTATTATTATTATTTATTCAATTGTGCATGTATGGTGTTTGTGCGTGTGTGTGTGTGTGTGCGTGTGTGTGTGTGTGTGTAGAACCACGGATGAATTCGGGAACCACCATGGACCGCCTCCACCTTCTTGTTTACTCTGCCCCGGCATTCACAGGCTCAGCCCTACCAGGACCAGAAACGCAGGCCGCCCCCGCTTCTGCCCGGCGTCTATACGTGGGGTATAGGATCCGAACTCAGGACCTTCCGCCTGTAAGGCAGAGGCTTAACCCCTGAGCCACCTCTCCAGCCCCTCTCTACCTCTTTTTTAAACTACTCTTAATTGCTAAGTTTGGAGAAGTTTCAATAAATGTGTCACAAAGTTTTAACTCCACAAGACAACTCTTAATTCTCAGAAAATAATCATTTTAAAATGATTTAGGTGAGGTTTCTTGACTCATATGTAATAACATTATTTTCATCGATATACTGGAGATATAAATTATACTTATCTTTAATTTTCTATTGAGGATTTTTCATATACAAATGGCATAATGATTTTATGCCATTGACCCAATCCCCTCCCCTTCCCCCTCCTTCTCTTTCACCCTCCCTTTCCCTCTTCAATCCACAACAAAATAGATCCGAGCTATTGGAATTATCATTAAGTTGATAGGAAGACTAATGCTTGAAAGTAAGAACAATTGAACTCTTTCTATGTGTTCCTTTGCCTTTCAAGTCTGACTTTAGCTATATTTATTGCTTTCTCTGTTTTCGTTGTTGCAGCAGCTGCTTCTAGTATTGCTGCTTCTGCTGCTATTTCCATCCTTCGCTGACTTCAGCCTCCAGCTTCTGCTGCCTTCCAGTGTGGACAGAAGCCAGTGACTTTCCAGGAATTTTCCAGGCATCCAGTGCCTGATCTGAATTTTGAAAAATCCTGCTTTGCCAACTGAGCAGTTATTGGGATTTCAGACAGTTATTGCTTACCTACCAAGTCAACCTCATATAAACTATTTTATCGAACCCTCTATTATACAGTATATACATATTCCATGGGGTTCTTGATTATCTCATTCATTATACTTTTTGCTGGCCATTTATATTGGTGTTCATGTTGGGGTACGGATTAACCTGCTTGAATGTCATTGAAAATAGACTCCACTTCCTATTTCACTGGTAACACTAGAATAAGAGATATACTTCTAATTCTGGGAGAACACATGGCATTCTTATCTGCCCCAACGATTAGAGGACACCTATAATGGTCTCCTTCCATAGAGGAAACTGAACTAGACCTGTAAATCACTTGGTCCGGAGTTTATACTTCAGGAAAGCTGATTCACAAGAAGACATACTAAGGAGTTGCGAGGAGTAACTATCCCTGTAGGAGAGTCTACCCTTATACTTTCTGGTAGTCCATCCTCAGTATGTCCACTTACAGTGTTTCTACCATGTAACAATAGCAATATTAAACCTGACTGTTTCTTCAATTTCTTTGCTCAAAAATAACAAGCTTTACTTTTCGTTCATTCTATTATCTTTCCAAAGCTTAAACATGCTTTTCCTGATGCTGTTATAGCCTTTATTCCTATTTCTCTGAAGACTCCAACGTCTTTGGCTTATGGCAGCTTGTGATCCTCCATGTGTAATAAAAGTGACATAATTTTCTTCTTTTTTAAACAATCCTGGTAACTGTCAAGATACACAGCTTTCCTGTCTAGGTTTTCATTAGAACTCTTAGGTACTTGGTCCAAGAGCTTCTTTATGAATCCTTTGAAAATTCCTTTTTTTTCCTTAGATTTATCTATTTATTTATTTGTTTGATTGTTTATTTATTTATTTATTTATTTATTTTTATAACCATTTTTTATTATCTCTGCTAATACAAACTTAATAGGTACACCGGTTCCCTCCCTCCCTCCTCCTCCCCCGAACCCCTCTGCTCACCCTCCCCTCACCCCTGCCTCCCCAACCCCCAGTGCCTCCCCTCCCCCAATCCTTGGAGAAACCTTTAATGTGCATGCCAAACTCTCCTCTGGGTCCTCCTCTCAGATGAGGGGCAAGGACCCAGGGGCATTTCCCAGAACCCTTTCCTTTGTTCCCCTTAGGCATGGGAACACTATTTTGGCTGTAAATCCCTTGCCTCCAAGGATCTTGGTGCTTTTAGCAAATGCTAGAGTCTGTGAGGTTAATAGTGTGTTGGACATTGTGCAGGGCATACAAAGTTCAATTATGATTGCTTCAGCCCTAACTTGTGTGGAGTATCTTGCATATCATTGCTCCTCCATCTTTGTGCTCTTACACTCTTACCACCCCTTCTTCCACAAATTTCCCTGAGCTTCAAGATGGGGAGAGATTAGGCTGGCCTAGTTCTAGGTGGTTGATATAGAGTCTCTGGAGTTCTGGATTACGGTTTGTTGATTTTCTTTTGCAGTTTTGCTGCTCCTGCAATGCCCTTCACTCCATCCTGATGGGTATTGGATGTTACCCCCTGGCTAGAGATAAAAACCTGTTAAACTAGAGTCTTGTTATAAGAGTATATTCAAAGGTAGATGTAATAAAAGTAGGAAATCATAGTGAGGGAGAGGTCAATCACCCATTTGCAAAATGGTTACTTATTATCTGCCAGACTATATGCCCTCCCTTTCTGGTGAGATCACACCCCCTCAGTTGTAAATGATCAGGAACGAAAAGTCTGTGAACTTAACCAGATGTCTCATTACTTACTTATAGTCCTTGATGGAGGCCTATTTTCTCTGCTGTAACATGGTCCCCTCTCTCCATGTTTCTGGTGTGGCCCTCCTACCCCATCCCTTCTGTTCATACTCCTTGCAATTAGAGTATTACAGAGATTTATTGTCAATTGTCTATAGGTGGGCTGGGTGGGTTTGGTACTAGGAGACACATATTAGGGAGAACATAAGGTGCTTAATTTTCGGGGTCTGTGATACTTCACTTAATATAATTGTTTCTAGTAACATCCATTTCCCAGCAAATTCCAGTAATTCATCATTTTTGATGGCTGTATAGACATACCACATTTTCCTTATCCACTCGTCAACTGTTGGACATTTAGGTTGATTCCATGATTTTGCTACTATAAACAGTGCTGGTATGAACATGTTCATGGTTGTGTTATCGAGGTGAAGTTTTGCAGTATGTGGGGTTATTCCCAAAAGTGGAATAGCAGGGTCATATGGCATTTCAATCTTTAATTTCTTTAAGAATCTCCAGATGGCTTGACAGAGTGGTTGTATGAGCCTGCATTCCCACCAGCAATGTAGGAGAGTTCCCCTCTCTCCACATCCTCTCCAGCATTTGGTGTTGTTTGTATTGTGGATTTTTGCCATCCTGACTGGGGTGAGATGTATCTCAGGGAAGTTTTGATTTGCATTTCCCTGATGGCTAAGGAAGTGGAGCATTTTTCAAGATATTTGTTAGACATTTTAATTTCATCCCTGGTAAAGTTTCTTTTAAGGTCCAGGGCCCATTTTTTAATTGGGCCATTCGTTTCCTTGGTATTTAGCTTTCTAAGTTCTTGTACACTCTGAATAATAGAGCTCTATCAGATGTGGTGAGTGAAGATTTTCTCCCATTCTGTGGGTTGCCTTTGAGCTCGTGCTACTATCTCTTTATCTGAACAGAAGCTCTTTAATTTCACAAGATCCCAACTGTTGAATGTTGGGAGGTGGTAGCAGTGACTGGGCTATTGGATGTCTGTTTATGAACTTTTGACCTAGCCCAATCAGCTCGAGGGAGTTCCCTACCATTTCAACTATGATTTTTATAGTCTCTGGCCTTAAATCAAGGTCCTTGATCCATTTGGAATGAAGTCTTGTACATGGTGACAAGTATGGGTCCAGTTTTAATCTTCTGCATTTGGAGATCCTTTTTTGCCAGCACTATTTGTTGAAGATACTGTTGTTTTTCCATTGAAATTTTTGGGCCCCTTTGTCAAAGATCAAATGGCTGTAACTTTGTGGGCTTATATCTGGGTCTTCAATCCTTATCCATTGATCTGTGTGTCTATTTTGGAGCCAGTACCAGGCTGTCTTTATAACTATGGATTTGTAGTATAGACTAAGGTTTGGTATGGCAATACCTCCAGCAGTGTTTTTGTTACTCAGGATTGTCTTTGCTATCCTGGGTCTTTTGTGCCTCCATATGAATTTTGAGATGGTTTGGTCAACTTCTTTGAAGAATTGCTTTGGGATTTTAATTGGTATAGCATTGAATCTGTATATTGCCTTTGGTAGGACGGTCATTTTTATGATGTTGATTCTTCCAATCCAGGAACATGGGAGGTCTTTCCATTTTCTGGTGTCTTCTACAATTTCTTTCTTTAGGGTTTTAAAGTTTTCATTGTAAAGGTCTTTTACCTCCTTGGTTAGGTTTATACCAAGGTATTTCATTTTTTGGAGGTACAGTAAATAGGATTGGTTCTCTCAAGGCTTTTTCACTTCTTTCATTCCGGGCATATAGGAAGGCCACTGATTTTTGTACATTTTTTTTTGTATCCTGCCACCCCGCTGAACTTCTGTATTAGTTCCAGGAGCTTCCTGGTGGAGTTCTTGGGATCCCTCAGGTATAAGATCATGTCATCTGCAAATAGGGATAGTTTGACTTCTTCCTTGCTGAATTGAATCCCTTTCTTTTCTTATGGCTTCAGCTAAGATTTCAAGTACGATATTGAGTAGAAGTGGTGAGAGTGGACAGCCTTGTCTAGTTCCTGATCGAAATGGGAATGCTTCAAGTTTTTCCCCAATGAACATAATCCTTGCTGTGGCCTTGTTGTATACCACTTTTATTATATTGATAAAAGTTCCTTCCATCCTCCTTTCTCTAGCGTTTTGATCATAAAAGACTGTTGGATCTTGTCTAAAGCTTTTTCTGCATCTATCGAGAGTATCATGTGGTCTTGGACTTTGGACTGGTTTATATGATAAATTACATTTATTGATTTGCATATTTTGAACCAACCTTGTGAGCTGTGGATAAAGCCTACTTGGTCCCTGTGAATGATCTTTTTGATATGTTTTTGAATCTGATTTGCCAAGACTTTGTTGAGAATCTTTGCATCTGTGTTCATCAGAAAGATTGGGATATAATTTTCTTTTTTAAGTGAATCTTTATTAGGTTTTGGGATTAAAATGATATTAGCTTCATAGAAGGAATTTGGTAGTGTTCCTTCCTTTGCTATTTGATGGAACAGTTTAAGGAGTATTGGTGTTACTAACTCCTTAAATGTCTGGTACAACTCTGTGCTGAATTCATTGGGTCCAGGACATTTTTTGGTAGGAAGCTTCGAGATTACTTCTTCAATTTCCTCATATGTTATAGGACTATTTAAATATTTCACAATTTCCTGATTCAATTTAGGTAAGTTGTGTTTACTTAGAAATTCATCCATCGAGGTATCTCAGGGGTTAAGCCTCCACCTTGCCGGCGGAAGGTCCTGAGTTCAGATCCCAGATCCCACGTATAGATGCCAGGTGGAAGCGGGGGCGGCCTGCGCTTCTGGTCCTGGTAGGGCAGAGCCTGTGAATCCCGGGGCAGAAGGAGGTGGAGGAGTCCATGGTGGTTCCTGAATTCATCCGTGGTTCTACACATACACAGACACACACACACAGACATGTGCACACGCACATACACACGCATATGCACACAGTTGAATAAATAATAATAAAAAAATAAAAAAAAGAATTTCATCCATCGCTCTTGTGTTGTCAAACTTCACAGAGTATAAGTTTTTTAAATATGATATTATAATTTTCTGGATTTCTTGGGTATCAGTAGTGATAACTCCATGTTCATTTCTAATTTTGTTAATTTGGGTTTTCTCTCTCCTGCTTTTGGTTAATTTACCTAAGGGTGTATCAATTATATTGATTTTTCAAAGAATCAGCTTTTTGACTGGTTGATTTTTTTCTATCATTTTCCTAATCTCGCTTTCAGATATTTCTCCCCTTATTTTGCTAATCTCCTCTCTGCTACTACTTTTGGGATCAGATTGCTCTAGTTTCTCTAAAGTTTTAAGCTGTATTGTTGTTATTAATTTCTGATGTTTCCATTTTTTTGATGTAGGTATTAAGAGCTATGAACTTACCTCTCAGGACAGCTTTCATTTTGTCCCAGAGATTTTGGTAAGTTGTATTTTCATTATCATTCACTTTCAGGAAATCTTGAATTTCCTTTTTAATTTCTTCCTGAATCCGTATCTCATTCAGCATCATATAATTAAGTTTCCAGGAGTTAGTGTATTTTCTGTTGTTTGTTGTGCTGTTGATGTCCAGCTTTAGGCCGTGGTGGTCTAATAGGACACAGGTTAGAATTTCAACTTTTTTGTATATGTGTAGATTCGTTTTGTGGCCCAATATGTGATCTATTTTTGAGAACATTCCGTGTGCTGCTGAGAAAAATGTGTATCCTTTGGTGCATGGATGAAAATTTCGATAGACATCTGTAATGTCCATTTCTTTAAGGGTTTGATTAAGTTCAAACGTGTCTCTGTTAAGGTTTTGACCTGTTGATCTATCCCATGTTGTGAGGGTGGTGTTAAATTCCCCAAGAATTTTGGTTTGGGGGTTGATTTCTTGCTTTAGATGCTGTAGAGTTTTCTTAATGAATGTGGAGGGGCCCATATTGTGCGCATATATGTTCAGTATTGTGAAGTCTTCCTGGTGAATTGTACCTGTGAGTAAAATGTAGTATCTATCTGTGTCTCTTATGATTTTCTTTGGTTTGAAGTCCACTTTGTCCAAAAGCATAATTGCTACCCCTGCCTGTTTCCTGGTTCCTTAGCTTGCAAGATTTTGGACCAGCCTTTCATTTGTAGGTTCTGCCTATCTTTTATGGTAAGATGAGTTTCCTGAAGGCAGGAGATTGTTGGATTGTGGTTTTTAATCCAAGTTTGTAATCTGTGTCTCTTAATTGGTGAGTTAATACCATTGACATTTAATGGTATAATGGAGAAATTATTTTTAATTCTGGACATTTTTTATGTTTCGTGGATTTTGTAAGCGTACTGCTTTATATTTATGTTGTGGTGGTTATATAATTCCCATCTGTCCTCCTGGATACGCTTGTTCTTTTCTTCAAGTTTACATATCATTTCTAGCATTATTTGAAGGCCTGGTTTGGTAGACATGTATCCCTTCAAGTTGTCTTTGTGCTGGAAAACTTTTCTTTCTCCCTCAATCATGACAGATAGTTATGCCGGGTATATCAGTCTGTGTTGGCATTTTGCTCATTTAATACTTGAAGTGCGTCTCTCCAAGCTCTTCTTGCTTTTACTGTTTCCATTGAGTAGTCATTTGTTATTGTAATTGGTTTACCTTTAAAAGTGATTTGCTTTTTTTCTCTTGAAGCTCTCAACAACTTTTCTTTGTCTTGAATGTGTAGTGTTTCGACTATTATTTGCTGTGGCGATTTTCTGTTATGGTCATATCTGTTTGGAGTGCGAAATGTCTCTTGTATTTGGATGGACCACTCATTCTTTAGTTGTGGGAAGTTTTCATTTTTGGTGATTTGAAATATTTCCTCCTGTGTGGTATTTTGGGATTCTTGTTCTAGTATTCCATGAATGCACATGTTAGGCTTATTCAGGGTGTCCCATATCTCTTGCATGTTCCTCTCAAGTATCCTTTTGGCTTTAACAATCTCTTCCATTGAGCTGGTTAATTCTCCCACTTTGTCTTCAAGATCTGAAATTCTATTTTCTGCTTCATTTGTTCTGCTGATAAGACTCTCTATTGAGTTTTGTGTTGAAGATAACTTGTCTTTTAGTTCAACTTTAAACTCTGCCTGAGACTGTTTTAAGTGCTCTATACCTATTTTTGTTTCTTGAACTGTTTTTCTCAACTCCTCCAAGTGCCTGCTTTGTTCCTGTTCAAAGTGGTTGATTCGGTTGTTAAACTCTTCTCGGTTTCCTCTTTCATAGTATTAATCATGGTAATGATCATACTCTGAAAGTCGTTATGTTGGGTCTGGCTTTCTTGGCTATTTTCTGAGAATTTGTTCTGGTCGGAATCCATCATAATGGGGTTAATTCTTTTGGTTGGATATTGGTCTTCTTGGTTTTTGTTTCTCATGGATCTGCACTTTGACTTGGGCATTGTTTGTTTCTTAGGACCTTTCAGTTTCTGTGTGTTTTTCACTGAACTGATTTAGTTGGTATTATTACACTTGCCAGTTATTACTAGTGCTTGCTGTGGATTGGGTATGTTTGTCTATTGTTATTGTAATTTCCTAGATGAGGCTATTATGCTGTTAGTACATCAGTTAAGTCAGGTTAAGTAGAGAAGGGGTGAATATTAGTATGGTAGTGCACTTTTATGATTTAGTATCTTGTATGTAGTTGTATGTTTTTGGGGTGGCTGTATGAGGAAGTTGATCTACAGCAATTGGTACTAGAAAGGATCAGTAAGGTGAAAAAAAGGAAGTTTACTTATCTTTGGGCTGGATGTGAAAAATCTCTCCCACGTGATAGGATGATTGCAGAGGACTCCAGATGTATGGCCTTTGTCCCTTAGAGTTTTGCTTGAGTTTCCTTTGGACTCTATTGAATTCTGAGTAGCAGTGTGTCTTCTCTGGACCACGTGCATAGGTCCCCGGTAGGCCGGAGAGACAGAGGGTCTGATGTTGATGGCAGAATTCTTCACCTGGGACCTGGGACTTGGCTTAGGGCCCACCCAAGCTCCAGGGATTGAGGAATGTGAGCAAGTCCTGTCTGGGACCTGGGACCTGGAGGTGGGGGTGGGGTGGGGTGGGGAAGGGGGTGAGTTGGTGGCACGTGGGCAGGAGGAAGCAAGGGGCTGTTGTCCACAGTGGAGCCCAGGCAAAGCCAGAGACCGCCTGGGTGCCGCTGGGATACTGGGGCACCTGGTGGGGGGCTGGGCAGACACTCACCTGGGACCTGGGATCTGGCGGGCGGGGGGAGGGGGCCGGGGGGCTGCACCATGCGGGTGGGGGGAGGCAAGGGCGGAAAAACATTTCTTAATGCATAATGGCTGGGCTTAACAAGTAATGGCAGATATTTCTTTTCTATACTTTGTACATGTTTTAAAAGCTATGCTCCATGATATTGTTTCAATTTGAAAACTCAAGGCTGAGTTTTGTGCTTATTTTAATTTGAAAACTAAAGGCTTAGTTATGGCAGATTTCATACTGTGAAGAATTGAGAGTTCTGGAACATGCCTATGGGAGATTGTCTAATTAAGAAAGGAATATCTAGCCCATGGCGAGTAGGACTATTCTCTGGGCATGTGGGTAAGATTCAGAGAGCTGTTCTAGCAAGTTGACATACTTTGGCAAACTTACTGTCAGGTGAGTGAGGTTTGCCCTTTCTCAGCAATCCCTGTGGATATAGTATTTCCAATACCCTCAGCTCCTGATATTGATATGAACTCCACTGTAAAGCTGGAATATCATAAGCAATAATAAAGCCCCTTAATTCCCATATGTTTTAAGTTTATGAGCAACACTCAGAAAAATTGCAACAGAAAGTTTATCAGCTGTGATTGATAAAGGACTTGAGGGAATTTCTATAGGAAGGAAGGACACATTTAAGAAGGAAGGAGATCACAGTGGATTTCTTGGAGGTGGAATTCTCAGGAAGAAAATATTAAGGAAGAGATGAGAATGCAAGTTATGGTGGCTCATACCTGTAATCTAAGCCCAAAGACTGCAACACAAAAATTTCCAGGGTTTTGAAGTTAACCATGGGCTACATAGCAAATCCAAAGCCACAGTCTATGATAACATTCTGTATCAAGGGAAACAGTGGCCCTCTAACTCAAAAGGAAAGATGTTTAATCAACGGTGTCCTCACAAAAACAACAATAGAAGTAAAGGGAAAGTAGTGGAGTTGATGGAAAAAAAATAAATGTAAACTATGATGGTCTCCAAAAATGTTTCCGCCAACATGATAAAGTTGTGATGGCTTCTGAAAAATTTACATTTAGATAAAAAGTTTGGGTTTTTAACCTGGAAAGAGTTCATGTAAAGATTTACTATATATTCTAGGCTTGTCTTGAATTTACTATGTAGCTCAAACTTGCTCAGACTCAGAAATCCTTCAACACCATCCTCCAGGTCTTTGGGTTTTACAGGAATAAGCCACTGTGCTAGGCTGTATGGACTTTCATATTGTTTCAATGATTATGTATTACATATTTTTTGCCCGGGAAGAAGATGTGATTTTGAAATAGGTGTAGCCCTTATATGAAGGAAGTGTCTGCTATAAACCTATTACTGAGTGCTATTTTGCTACCAGACTCCAAACAGTTAGAAGAATAGTTCCTCAGTGTGTGGACCAACCCAACATTTAACATTTCATCATTTTCCCAAAAGTTAAAAGTGGGGGTGGTAAGACTGTAAGAGCCTAAATGTGGGATGAAATATTCCTGACCAACCCACTTCAGTCAGGACAGGGCTCATGCATGCAGAAGGTCACTGTGATGAGAACTTCTACCACCAGATCTGCACAGTGGTCAACATACCAACATTTCCCACAAGGACTACGTAAAAGACAGCTGTTCTCAGAGGGTGTCTCAGAGAAAGGTTCTGGACATGGGAAGAGCAACCTCCCCACATGTGACTTTACCCACTGAAGAACAACATAAAGTTCAAAAATAATCTAACTTCTTTATCAACATAGGCACCCAAAGGCAGTCTTCTGATACACACAAGCAGAAGGACAGGAGGAGAGTGGAAAAGAACAAGATGCCTAAAGGGAAGAGAGGGTGGGAAAAAGGAAGTGGATGGGCAAGGAATCTGGGCAAATACATAAACCAGTTTACAAATAAATAAATGGATTAAAAAATTAAAATTCATGCACACATGTTCTTGGTCCAGGATCTCTGTTTTACTATGATGGAGCAATGGATGAGTTTCCAGTCTTAAGCACCATTTCCAGGGCTTCAAATTCCTATTCATCCAAGAAATGTGTATGGAATGTTTGAAATATGCTAAGCACTGCTTTGAACATATAGGATGCAACACAGACCTATACAGATATGGTTCCTGCGCTCGTGAAATATAAATATCACCTGTGAATCAGATTTTTCTCTTTAAACAGCTAATCTCAGTGATTTGATAAATGTCAGGTATTCTTAAGAACTAAGCATAACTAAAACTAGTGACCTAGTTCTGGATCATCTTGGCTCATGTGACATCTTATGAGAAGCTAGATCCTGGGCATTGCAGTTTGCTGGCTTCTGGTCACTGATGAGTTGCTTGGTACAACTGGGGCAGTGACATGGACTTGAATTTTTTTTTGAGATTGTGAAGTCAGATCTTTTCTTCTATTTCCTATCTTCCTGGAGACACTCAAATCTCTCACTCTAATTATCATATGTCTCAAAACAAAGATTAACTGTTAATGAGGAGGGACAGTCAACTAGCTCACTTTTTGTTTACATATTTCTTAGCTTTACGACTTTGTAACTGTTAAAACCTTGAACAAATTATTTGCCTCTTCTGGGCCTCAGTTGTTCCAGCTATGGCTAGAGTATAGTGATCATTCTTGCAATGTTTATCTGAATTGTGTTAATTCGTTTCTTGTTAGAAAGTCAGAATTTTAAATTTCTACTTTTTAAGCACTTTAGAATTTCTCTATCATTCTGTGTTCCCCCCTATCTCTTTCTGTCTCTGTCTCTGTCTTTTTTGTGTCTATCTCTCCATATATCTCTCTCACTCATTCTTTTTTTTTCTATTTCCTTGTGATTTCAAGGTTACATTATAATCTCATTTAGTATCACAGAGTTGTGTGGCTTGTAGCAATATCTTGAAAATTTCCTCAAATTGTTATCTTTCTTATCTTTACCAAAGATGACAATTTGAAATCTAGTATCAGGTGGCAAGACTAATCACCACCGTAATGGAGCTAAGTCATCCAGAGTTCACAAAGAACTTAAAAAATTGAACACCAAGGAGATAAATGGTCCAATTAGAAAATGGACCTCAGAACTTTAAAGAAACTGTTCCAGGCACCCAGGATGCAATTTCAATACTACCTTGAGATATCATCTCACCTTATCAGGCTGGCAAAAATCCAAAATCCAAACAACAACAACAACAACAACAAATGCTAGAAAGGATGTAGGGAAGGGAATTTTCATGCATTGTTATTGGGAATACAGACTATTACAACCACTCTGGAGACCAGTATGGTGATTTCTAAAAATGTTATTGATTAAGATGACCCTGCTACTGGGAATAATCCCAAAAAATGCATGATTTCACTATAATGACAAAAGTACATCCATGTTCATTGCATCAATATTTACAATAGCAAAGTCATGGAATCAATTCAAATGCCCAATAGTTGATGAATGGATAATAAAATGTGGTATATTTATACAGTAGAATATTACTCAGCAATCAAAACATGAATTAATGAAATTTTCCAGTAAATGAATTGAATTAGAAGAAATTATATTGAGTAAAGTATCCCAGGCAAAGGAAGTTAGGCTTCACATGTTCTCTTTTATAAGTGGATCCTTGTTCCAAACCCTCTTAATAACATACTTAAAGGTAAATCTCTGTATCACTTATTATAACCACAAAGGATTATGACAAGGAAGGAAGGGGAAAGAAGATCTCAAGAAAAGAGAGAAGAGCATAGCTCAAAAGAGGAATTAGACCATGGTCATGTACAGCTTGTAAATAGCAGGACATCTGACACAACTCACTCTCACTTCTCTTCCTGATCACTTGGATTAGACAGATTTGAAGAACTAGGCATATCTCCCCAGTCATGGAAGGAATGGGGGGGATGCTGACCTCCCTAACTACTATGCCCTATTCCTGGTCTTCTCTCTACTCTTAAGCCTCTTCTTATATTAAGACCTTCTTTTTTTTAACATTTTTATTATTATTTCCACTCATACAAACTTAATAGGTACACCGGTTCCCTCCCTCCCTCCTCCTCCCCCTACCCCCCTGCTCCCCCTCCCTTCACCTCTCCCTCCCTCCCTCCTCTTCCCCCAGACTCCCCCTGAACCATACCAGGCAATTATCTCCTCATCTTAAAACTCAAAGAAACTTGTGGAAGAGAAGGCAGCAAGTTTGTAAGAACCTAAAGATGGGGTCCAATGATAAACAAGATATTCCGCTCAATTCTAGGCTGAGGCAGCCAGGATCTCATGCAATGTGATTAGACCTTATCTGACCTGCACAGTGGCCAAAATGTCAACAAGTCCCCATAGACTAGCACAGATCTCAGATGAGATGGCTTCAGGCAGTAGGATCCTTACAGACAAGAGGTTAGACAGATATAACAAAATTCCTATATGAGTGTGCAGCCCAAGAAGTGGCCACATGGTGTGCCACAGATTCTTGAACCCTCACTAGTGTATATGACTCAGAGGGAACTTCAGGGCCCATATAAACTGAAGTTCTGGAAAGAGGAAGGTAGAAGGGGGAAGGAAAGAAAAGGGAAAGGGAAAGGGGGAGGTGTGAGAAAAAGAACAGGAAGGGGGCATAGAAAAGGGGAGGGGAGAAAGGAGAGAAAGAAAGAACGAGGTGAGCAAGGGTATATTCCCAATTGAGCTTGTATAACTAGGTAAAAATAAAATTAATGATAAATAAAAAACCTCGGGAGTCTCAGCATAAACTTTTAAATGATTAATTGAAATTTTCTTGTCCGTTTCTTGTCAGATACACATTTGGAAAAGTAGTACATAACACACAAATGTGTATGTACACCAAGTTAGTAGATCAGCATTCAGAGCTTAATTAGCTAGTCAATTCTTATTTTTTTATACCTGTTGGTAGATCTGAGTCACTGGAACAGCCATATCCATCAATGTAATAATCAAATGACAGCTGAATAGGTGCTGTTCTATCCTACCAGATAATGGAATAGCTATTTCATGGGCACATTGACACAGTTTTGACATTTGATGCAAATGGAAAGGGATAATGATAGCAACTAACTGTCTGTTACTTTGCTCAGATCAGGTACCACAAGATCAGATCTTGTGATATTCATGTAGATCAAGGGAGCACTTGGATAAATCCCTTGAGGCAAGTATTATTATTGTCCATTTTTAGTGATGAAGAAAAGTTAGATACAATTAGGCTATATAATTGGTTGAGGTCACAGGTACCAAGCACTGAACTAAGTTTTGGAACTGTGATTTGCCTGCTCAAGCACTTCTGCTATACCAAATGTGTTTCACTAATAATGGTTCATGATGCTCCTTAATTCCATTAAATTTGTCTTTAGCTTATGGTCTATTTGTAGTTTTGTGTGTGCTCTATTTGTGAATATGTTGGTTATTTGGTTGCCCAGTTGTGACTTTAGGAATCATCCTGGATTGTGCTACCTCCTATTTATTTTGTACTGGAGTTTCCCAGTCTTCACCTTCCAGGGCCAGAAGAAGAGGTTGCCACCATTTCTGTCTGACATTTTTTTTTAATTTTTTTAAATTTTTTTTCATTATTATTTATTCAATTGTGCGTGTGTGCATATGTATGTGCGTGCGCATGTGTGTGTGTGTATGTGTGTGTGTAGAACCACGGACGATTCGTGAACCACCATGGATGCCTCCACCTCCTTCTGCCCCGGGATTCACAGACTCCGCCCTACCAGGACCAGAAGCGCAGGCTGCCCCCGCTTCCGCCTGGCATCTGTACGTGGGATCTGGGATCCGAACTCAGGACCTTCTGCCTGCAAGGCAGAGGCTTAACCCCTGAGCCACCTCTCCAGCCCCTGTCTGACATTTTTATGTGGTATTTGGGATCTGAACTCAGGACCTTCTCCTTGTGAGTCAGAGGTTTAACACCTGAATAATCTCTCCATTTGTCTTTTCAGTCATTCTTGTGTCAAGCATTCTCTTTGTTCATATCCTATCCTTTCATATAACATGTAGAAAATGGCTGAGGCTCCCAGGTTAAACAGTTCTCTTATCAATAATCATCACAAGTAGACCTATGATCTAGTTTTAGGCAGTGAGTCTCAAGGAGGGTTAGTTGGCTGAGAAGCCTTTGAGGATCTATTATCATTAATGGGAAAGGTTGTGAGAAATCAATTTTCCTTGCTTTTGGTAATATATACTAGTAGCATATTGCTGTTAACCAATTGAAGGCCAAGCCAATAAGAATAAAGGAAAACTAGAGCCAATTCTTGATATAACTTATTTTGGAGCCTTCCATAGGCAAAAAAAAAATCCCAATTATTATGGGAAAGTCAGTTTAAGTGTCAGACTCTTTTAAAAATTTTAGATGTATAAAATAAACACATATTGTTTCATATATCAATTATATGTCAATACATCTCAGAAAAGAGTGGAGGTTTAACACATTCTATATAGTCATTACAATATCTGTTTTGTTTTTTAAATAGCTGGGGATCACATATGGATCCTTGCCTATTAGCAGACAAATAATCTATTACTGAACAATATGCATAATACTTTGTTCTCATTTTAGAATCTGTAAATTAAACACAGTTTAACTGTCACAGGTGGCATTGAGACCTATACGTCATTTATTTTAAGATCAGTGATCTGTGGTTTTTAATAGTAAAATCAAACTCTTGAGAAAGCCCACCGGATATTTGTTGATGTGGGAAAACACAGCTGATAGTGCATGGAATGATTTTCTGAGAAGATGTAAGAATCGGCTTCCATCTTTTGTGTTCTTGCTATCTGGCAAGTGAGCTTTGTCCTCTGTGATCCATCCCTGTGGCATGGGGATTTATTTTGGCACCTGGCATTGGAATGGAATCTCCAGACAAGTTCAACTAAGATCTCCATCCAAGAATGGTAAGAAAGAACAAAACTCTCTTGCTCTCCTAGGCTGTTTGGTTGCGAATTTGTCAGCAACAGACAAACAAACTGCAACACAGTTCATTTTGGCAGAAGAGATATATCTTGACCAGGAACTGGAAAAACTGGCCACATTATAGCCACTGTAAGGGCAGAAGTCTGGCACTGATGTTTCTAAATTGCTCGCTGGCCTTCCTTCCAGTGCTGAACTAGCTCTTTCCATTTTTATGTATATGCCCAAGGTATAGTTTTGTGCAAGACTGGGTCTTCCCACATTAACTATGCAATTAAGACTGTTTTGTGCAGAATTGCACTGAGGCATGCATTGACTTGACAATTTGTCATATAGATGTAATAATCAAATAAAATTTTCCTCATAATTTTATGGATAAAAAGAAATATATCTACTTATTTGAATACAACTGTAGAGAAACTCAGGGCTTATATATCTTGATATATTGAGTAGAATGTGGGAAAAGCAGGAAAAAACACACCCTTTCATTGTAGGATGACACAACTTTAAAAATCATTACACATAAACTCAGTCTTTCAAGTAAAAGAACTGCTTTTAATTGTATCATATAAAAATACAAAACTGAACTTGTTTTCTTAGAATTTCTTTCAGTAGGAAGAATTTTTTTAAAGAAATCATGTCTATTCCAGGTAAATAGCATAAAGTGGAGTAATACACAATGGACATATTAAAAGAATAGTAAGCAAAACCCTCAGATCTTTTAAAATATTGCCTTTTGTGGATACTTCCCATTTCTGCATTTGTTTGCTCTCAATATAACTGACTGTTATAAGCAACTAAGTAAGTGATGATTTTTAAGAGACCCTGACGTTGGGATAAACATTTACAGATCTTTCCTTCTTATGTGATCTTGTGTTGATCCTTTTATTTGTTTTTGTTTGTTGTCCATGTTTTGGTGAGCCCAGAAACATGCCTTTGATTAAAATTAAGGTCATGTCATCAAGACCGAGAAAGGAAAGTTGACAACTCAATTAAACACAGAAACGAAGCAATTAAAAAACAGAGAGCACTAGAAATATGATCAGCTAGTATTAACTTATTTAAACTTAGTCTTTAAATAAGTTACAGTAATTTCCCTCATGAAAAAATTAAAAATATACAATTTATCAGAAATATTATTTTGAAGACATTATAAATTTCTTTTTTTATTTTTAATACATTTTTATTATTATTTCAGCGCATACATACTTAATAGGTACACCAGTTCCCTCCCCCTCCTCCTCCCCCGAACTCCCTGCTCCCCTTCCCCTCCCCCTTCCGTCCCCATCCCCCAGTGCCTCCCGCCACAATTCCTAGAGAGTCCTTTCTTTTATTGTTTTATTGTTTTATTTTTATTTTTTTTTATTATTAATATATTTTTTATTATTATTTCAGCTCATACAAACTTAATGGGTACACCAGTTCCCTCCCTCCCTCCTCCTCCCCCCGTACCCGCTGCTCCTCCTCCCCACCCCCCTCCCTTCCCATCCCCCAGTGCCTCCCGCCCCAATTCCCAGAGAGTCCTTTCTTGTGCATGCCTGATTTTCCTCTGGGCCCTACTCTCCGATGACGTACAAGGACTCAATTGCCTTTCTCTGAACCCTTTCCCGTGCTCCCCTTAGGTATAGGAACACTGCTGTGGTTGCCAATCCCTTGCCTCCAAAGATCTTGGTGCGTTTAGCAGATGCTAGACTTTGTGGGGTCAATAGTGTGTTGGACAATGCGCAGGGCAGGTAAACTCCAATTATGATTGCTTCAGCCCTAACTTGTATGGAGTATCTTACATATCATTGCCACTCCCATCCTTTTGCTCTTACACTCTTACCGCCCCCTCTTCTGCAAATTTCCCTGAGTTTCAGGATGGGTAGAGATTACTCTGGCCTAGATCTAGGCGGTTGATATAGAGTCTCTGAAGTTCTGGATTGTGGTTTGTTGATTTTCTTTTGCAGTTTTGCTGCTCCTGCAATGCCCTTCAACCATCCTGGTGGGCATTGTATGTTACCCCCTGGCCAGAGACAAAAAGCTGTTAAACTAGAGTCTTGTGACAAAAGCACATTCAAAGGTAGATGTAATAAAAGTGGGAAACCACAGTGAGGGAGGGGTCTATCACCAATTTGCACAACGGTTACTTTTTATCTGCCAGATTATATGCCCTCCTCTTCTGGTGAGTTCATACCCTATCAGTAGTAAATGATCAGGAACAAAAGTCTGTGAACTTAATCATATGTCTCATTACTTATTTGAGTCCTTGATGGAGGCCTATTTTCTCTGCTGTAACATGGTCCCTTCTCTCCTTGTTTCTGGTGTGGCCCTCCTACCCCATCCCTCCTGTTCATAATCCTTGCAATTACTGTTTCTAGGTGGGCTGGGTGGGTTTGGTACTAGGAGCCACCTATTAGGGAGTACATATGGCGCTTAATTTTCTGGGTTTGGGATACTTCACTTAATATAATTGTTTCTAATGATGTCCATTTCACGGCAAATTCCAGTAATTCATCATTTTTGATGGCTGAGTAGTACTACATTGTATAGATGTACCACAGTTTCCTTATCCACTCGTCAACTGTTGGACATTTGGGTTGATTCCATGACTTTGCTATTGTAAACAGTGCTGCTATGAACATGGTCATGCTTGTGCTATCGAGGTGAACCTCTGCTGTATGGGAGGTTATTCCCAAAAGTGGAATAGCAGGGTCATATGGCATTTCAATCTTTAATTTCTTTAAGAATCTCCAGATGGCTCACCAGAGTGGCTGTATGAGCCTGCATTCCCACCAGCAATGTAGGAGAGTTTCCCCTCTCTCCACATCTTCTCTAGCATTTGGTGTTGTTTGTATTGTGGATTTTTGCCATCCTGACTGGGGTGAGATGATATCTCAGGGAAGTTTTGATTTGCATTTCCCTGATGGCTAAGGAAGTGGAGCATTTTTTCAGATATTTGTTAGACATTTTAATTTCATCCCTGGTAAATTTCTTTTAAGTTCCAGGGCCCATTTTTTAATTGGGCTATTGGTTTCCTTGGTGTTTAGTTTTCTAAGTTCTTTGTGCACTCTGGACAGCAGAGTTCTATCAAATGTGTGGTTAGTGAAGATTTTCTCCCATTCTATGGGTTGCCTTTGGTATAAACCTAACCAAGGAGGTAAAAGAGCTTTGCAACGAAAACTTTAAAACCCTAAAGAAAGAAATAGCAGAAGACACCAGAAGGTCGAAAGACCTCCCTTGTTCCTGGATTGGCAGAATCAGCATCGTAAAAATGACCATACTACCAAAGGCAATATACAGATTCAATGCTATACCAATCAAAATCCCAAAGCAATTCTTCAAAGAAGTTGACCAAACAATCTCAAAGTTCATATGGAGGCACAAAAGACCCAGGATAGCAAAGACAATCCTGAGTAACAAAAACACTGCTGGAGGTATTATCATACCAAACCTAAGTCTATATTACAAATCCATAGTTATAAAGACAGCCTGGTACTGGCTCCAAAATAGACACACAGATCAATGGATAAGGATTGAAGACCCAGATATAAGCCCACAAAGTTAGAGCCATTTGGTCTTTGACAAAGGAGCCCAAAGAATCCAATGGAAAAAGAACATCATCTTCAACAAATGGTGCTGGCAAAACTGGATCTCCACATGCAGAAGATTAAAGCTGGACCCGTACTTGTCACCATGTACAAGACTTAATTCCAAATGGATCAAGGACCTTGATATAAGGCCAGAGACTATAAAAACCATAGTTGAAAGGATAGGGAACTCCCTCGAGCTGATTGGGCTAGGCCAACATTTCCTGAACAGACATACAATGGCACAGTCACTGCTACCAACTCTCAACAGCTGGGATCTTGTGAAATTAAAGAGCTTCTGTTCAGATAAAGAGATTGTACCACGAGCTCAAAGGCAACCCACAGAATGGGAGAAAATCTTCACTCACCACACATCTGATAGAACTCTGCTGTCCAGAGTGCACAAAGAACTTAGAAAACTAAACACCAAGGAAACCAATGTCCCAATTAAAAAATGGGCCCTGGAACTTAAAAGAAACTTTACCAGGGATGAAATTAAAATGTCTAACAAATATCTTTAAAAATGCTCCACTTCCTTAGCCATCAGGGAAATGCAAATCAAAACTTCCCTGAGATATCATCTCACCCCAGTCAGGATGGCAAAAATCCACAATACTAACAACGACAAATGCTGGAGAGGATGTGGAGAGAGGGGAAACTCTCCTACATTGTTGGTGGGAATGCAGGCTCATACAGCCACTCTGTCGAGCCGTCTGGAGATTCTTAAAGAAGTTAAAGATCGAAATGCCATATGACCCTGCTATTCCACTTTTGGGAATAACTCCCAATATAGCAGAGGTTCGCCTCGATAGCACAAGCACGACCATGTTCATAGCAGCACTGTTTACAATATCAAAGTCATGGAATCAACCTAAATGTCCAACAGTTGACGAGTGGATAAGGAAACTGTGGTATATCTATACATTGGAGTACTACTCAGCCATCAAAAATGATGAATTACTGGAATTTGCCGGGAAATGGATGTCATTAGAAACAATTATATTAAGTGAGGTATCAAGAGAGTCCTTTCTTGTGCATGCCTGATTCTCCTCTGGGCCCTCCTCTCCGATGACGTACAAGGACGCAGTGGCCTTTCCCTGAACCCTTTCCCATGTTCCCCTTAAGGATAGGAACACTACTGTGGCTGCCAATCCCTTGTCTCCAAGGATCATGGTGCCTTTAGCAGATGCTAGACTTTGTGTGGTCAATAGTGTGTTGGACATTGCGCAGGGCATGTGAAGTCCAATTATGATTGCTTCGGCCCTAACTTGTGTGGAGTATCTTGCAAATCATTGCTCCTCCCATCCTTTTGCTCTTACACTCTTACCGCCCCCTCTTCTGCAAATGTCCCTGTATTTCAGGATGGGGAGCAATTAGGCTGGCCTAGTTCTAGGTGTTTTATATAGAGTCTCTGAAGTTCTGGACTGTGGTTTGTTGATTTTCTTTTGCAGTTTTGTTGCTCCTGCAATGCCTTTCACTCCATCCTGATGGGCATTATACGTCACCCCCTGGCCAGAGACAAAAAGCTGTTAAACTAGAGTCTTGTTATAAGAGCACATTCAAAGGTAGATGTAATAAAAGTAGGAAACCACAGTGAGGGAGGGGTCTATCACCCATTGCCAAAATGGTTACTTTTTATCTGCCAGACTATATGCCCTCCTCTTCTGGTGAAATCATACCCTCCGTAGTAAATGATCAGGAACGAAAGTCTGTGAACTTAATCAGATGTCTCATTACTTATTTGAGTCCTTGATGGAGCCCTATTTTCTCTGCTGTAACATGTTCCCCTCTCTCCTTGTTTCTGGTGTGGCCCTCCTACCCTATCCCTCCTGTTCATAATCCTTGCAACTACTGTAGGTATTACAGAGATTTTTCTTTGAGTGTCTCTAGTTGGACTGGGTGGGTTTGGTACTAGGAGCCACCAATTAAGGAGTACATACGGCACTTGGGATCTTGTGAAATTAAAGAGCTTCTGTTCAGATAAAGAGATTGTAACACGAGCTCAAAGGCAACCCACAGAATGGGAGAAAATCTTCACTAACCACTCATCTGATAGAGCTCTGTTGTCCAGAGTGCACAAAGAACATAGAAAACTAAACACCAAGGAAACCAATGTCCCAATTAAAAAATTGGCCCTGGAACTTGAAAGAAACTTTACCAGGGATGAAATTAAAATGTCTAACAAATATCTTAAAAAATGCTCCACTTCCTTAGCCATCAGGGAAATGCAAATCAAAACTTCCCTGAGATATCATCTCACCCCGGTCAGGATGGCAAATATCTACAATACAAACAACAACAAATGCTGGAGAAGATGTGGAGAGTGGGGACTCTTCTACATTGCTGGTGGGAATGCAGGCTTCATACAGCCACTCTGTCGAGCCATCTGGAGATTCTTAAAGAAATTAAAGATTGAAATGCCATATGACCCTGCTATTCCACTTTTGGGAATAACCCCCCATGCAGCAGAGGTTCACCTCGATAGCACAAGCACGAACATGTTTATAGCAGCACTGTTTACAATAGCAAAGTCATGGAATCAACCTAAATGTCCAACAGTTTACGAGTGAATAAGGAAACCGTGGTACATCTGTACAATGGAGTATTACTCAGCCATCAAAAATGATGAGCTACTGTAATTTGCCGGGAAATGGATGTCATTAGAAACAATTCTATTAAGTGAAGTATCCCAGACCCATAAACTTCTACAAATGGAAATTCACAAAACAATCTCAACTTCATTGTTAAAAATAGTTTTATCATGCAATAAACTTTTGGTTTCCGAATAAATAGGTTGGGATACTATGTTGCATACTAACATTTACATTTCCAAATATGCATTTACATAGAAGTTTATTTTAATGCATCATGACTCCTAGGTGGTTTTTAAAATTGAATAAATAAAAATGAGGTGGAAAACTAAGGGAAAGATTTGGAAATCCTTGAAGATCCCAAATCCCTCAGAGTTAAGATTTATTTTTATCCTCATTAACTTCATATTTATTCTTTACTTCATTCATTAGTTTTCAGCATGGTATGAAAGAAACACATTAAGAAGTGTATGCGATTTTTTATTATAAGTGTATTTTGGACTATTGTAGAATTATGAATCAGTTGAACTTCACTTAGAATACTAGAACAGGAAAATTCCTATCTTAGTCTGTTAACGCTGTTATAATACATCACCTTTTACTGAATAACCAAGAAACAATGCAAACTATAGTTTTGCAAGCTAGTAAATTCAAGATCAAGGTCCAATAGAACTGAGCCATATGTTTGTGATTGTGTGTGTGTGTGTGTGTGTGTGTGTGTGTGTGTGTGTGTGTGTTTCTCATTTTTATTCATTTTCATTGAGAGCAAGATTCATGTTTTTACTCTCACTCAGAGAATGTCACATGGCAGGCGCTTTCAGTATCATATTTCAGTTCCTTTCAATGCAGCAATTAAGATCCAAAGTTATAGAAAGGCAAATAACTACAATCTTTTAAATTGTTCTTTAAATTCACAAAAGATAACATTTGAAATTGTTCTTCAGGTTAAAAAAATTGCAAGTTTTCATTCTACTACCACACATTCCTTTGAAATGGGAGGAAGTTTATTGTCTAATATATGTTATCTGGTAGAAAACTGAAGTCAATAAGCCAGAACATATTGTGCAAATGAGTGAACAAGAAAAAAATACAGGAGCTGGTAACATAGACCAGGGATAAATGGACTGGGAAATACGGCACATTTAAGAACCAGATAAATTAAGAATATTAACATCATTATGACTGTTACTCCAGTTTCTTAATAAAATGAATTCATTCCTGCCTCAAGGGCAACTCTTTATCCTTTTAGCTGCTTGCCATTTATATGTCAGCTGAAATCTCTTACTAACGAGAAATGTTTCCTAACAATGATTTTAATAAAGCTAGCCGTGGTGCCATGAGTGTTTCATTTCCATTGAATATTGTGATATTTTTAACTTCTTTATAATATGACTAACATCTTTTTTTCTCTAGATTGAAGAATTACTATGGAAGAAATGAGTGTCAAATTTACTTAGTATGTAATGGGCAGGGCCTGGTCAGTACTCAAAATCTTTGAAAACAATGACTATATATATAGAAAGGCAAATAACTACAATCTTTTAAATTGTTCATTAAACTCACAATTTTAACAATTATTACACGGGCCCTTTTTTGTATTCATGGAGTATAAAAATATCATTTGTTTCATCAAGTACTGGTGATAATGCACATTATATATGTTATTTAACAGTAATAATAATTTTTGATGATTAATACTGTTAGCTTGACAGGATGTGGAATCACATAGGATATATATATATATATATATATATATATATATATATATATATATGTGTGTGCAACTAAAGCCTGTTGTAAACAAAAAGGCTGCTTGGAGATTAATTTGTGGGATTGGCCATGTAATGATCTGGCAAATTTTTGTCTTTATCTCAAAAAAATGCTATAATTTCAACCACCAATGGGTGTGAATACAGGATTTTTTGGGGGGAGAAAGAAAAATATTCTCCAAGTATTTATAAGTTACCCTTTACTCATATACTTTAAATTGTGACATTTTAGGGTATGCATAGCATATATCATTAATTTTTTAAGCTTTGTATAAAATTAACCATTCTAGTTTCTGACTACTTGAACAATATGGTCTACCTTTACTGAGAGCTATAGTTACTCAGAAAAAGAATTTACGCTCTCAGAGGTTGCACTAAAAAGAGAATGTGAGACATTTTACACAAATAAAAACAATACAGGTAAATTAGATTTAATGGTATGATTCTGTGGATCTGGGGTTACATCACCCAATTTATGTTTTGGGAAATATCTGCAGTAAACAAAACTATGTAAGAAATCTGCAGTGATATTTTTGGGAATTTCGATGAATCAACTTTAAGTTCTCCAGATATAAAGGGCACATGAAGAGAAGGATGTTAGAGTGGATTAAATTGTCAGTTCACTACCTGCCCTCCAGTACTTCTGGGCTTTTGTATCATGGAAGCCACATAATAAGCAGGAAGTCCTGGAAGGACTATGCTTTCTATTTTAGTCTTCTATACCAACCTTAGGAAGACATGTTATAATTTCTGTATTAGTTACATGTAACTATGACAAAATATCTGACAAAGTAAGTTCAGGATAAAAGTGTATATTCTGACTCAAGTTCCATTGTATGGGAAGAGGGTGAAATATGATAGCAGGAGCTCAAAGAGGCAGCTATTCATATTGCACCAAAGTCAGAGAGAAGAGAGAATGTTATATGCTTGCACTCAGCTGGCTTTCTCCTTCCTATTCAATCCAGGACCTCAACCCATAGAATATTACCACAAATAGGTAAGGTGGGTCTTCCATATCAATTAATCTAATCCACTCATGCTCAAAGACTAACCTAACTTAGACAATCTTTACAGGTAATACCCAGAGGCTTGTCTCCTATGTGATTCCACATCCTGTCAAGCTAACAGTATTAATCATCGAAAGTATTATTACTGTTAAATAACATATATAATGTGCATTATCACCAGTGCTTGATGAAACAAATGATTTTTATACTCCATGAATACATAAAGGGCCCGTGTAATAATTGTTAAAACAACAGAATCAAGTTACAGCATAATTTCCTCAAGCTTCTGTTCTGTCTGAAAATATTCCCAGGTTCCCCGAGAGTCTTAAATGATTTGTAAATTATTTCCTTTCTTTGTGACATATGGTAATCTTAATTTGTTATGTCATTTCAGTCATATTCTTGGGGATTTAACACAGTCATTAACTAGAATTGTGTTTCTTTGAGAAATCGAACACATGTCGTTCATTACCACAGTTTTGTTTTCATGGGCTTTTGAAAAATATACAAGGGAAAAAAAACACTGATTTCAGCAATAGGTAGCTCTAAAAATATGTCTCTACAGTATACACATTTTGTCACTCATTCCACCTTTTTTGACAACAAATTACATTGTCTCTTGAAAATAATATCAATCTATTTCATGATAACAGAATCTTCTTTACTCTGGAAGACAGCCTACGTTTCAACTACTTCTGTTGCTCTTTGATTCTACTTTAGCCATACTGGTAATCAATCATTGATGTGTCTTTAGGTTTCGAGTGTCTTATGTTTGCTTTCCTTCTTATTGGGAACAAGTTCTTTCTTTGAAAGAACCTATGTTCTCACATTTCTCCTTCCTGCTTAAACATACCTACCCCATCGTGGGTAGTTGGAAAAAGAAGACATCAATTTATTATAAGAGCTAGAAACTGTGAATACTGATATTGTCCTCCCACTCCCTGTGACAAACAAGATGAAGCATGATGTTTGTCAAGGGAAGGGGTCCATTTCTCACAGTTAATTTCAATTCCAATGTAAAACATTTACAAAATACAGAAAATATGATGATAAAAGTCAATAATATGATAAAGTATGTCACATTTTAATATATTTGTTTGTTTATTTTGGTCAGCCTGGCTAAGTGTGAATCGATATTGCTTTTCACAGAGAATTATAATTTTAAACTTTGTTGATTTTACTCTATGTATTTCCTGTTGAAACAATCATTTTGATATGCACATATGTATATAGACTTATGTTGTATTTACTCCTTCATTCCCTTTTATCATAATCACCTCTAGGGTTAAAACCTTCTTTCCCAACAAGCCCCGTCCCCACTTTCATGTTTTCTTTTTGGTATGATCTCTGAATTTATTGAAGCTATTTGCAGAATGCCTTTTACTGAAGGCAACACAACTTACAAGTGGCTTCACCACTGAAGAAAATAACACCAACACTCCATAAACTCTTAACTGCTATTAGTTCCTTAAGGAAGAGGGGCCCAGAAAAAAATGCAAGAGAAAGAGGAGCTCCACAATGGAAGACTTCTTCTGAACATGGCATAGACATTACACACCTGACATTGTAGCTGGCTTTTCTGATTTCCTATTTAAAATAAATTAGTTATTTTCTGTTTATCAGTGTTCTAGAAATCTTTTCAAAATGCAGATATTTATGGTGGAGGACTCAGAGAGAGGTTTGGCAGTCACAAAAAAGGATGCTCCAGGGAACTGGAGGGAGGAATGGGGAGGCACTGGGAGAGAGGAAGGGAGGGAGGTTTCCAAGGATATGCATCCTATGCTGTGTCTAGGAACATACTAGTGCAGGCAACCCTTGTTGGTCCCAAAGGTCACACAAATAAAAAAGAACATAAACGTGATATTGACACTTTTGGGGAGGAGGAAAATTTTTTGTAGGAGAAAGACATGAAATGAGGAAGGATGATATGGGGGGAATAATAACTCATTGTATGGAAATAGCAAATAACAAAAGGAGACAAATATTGAAGTTTAGTGAATTTGGCTTGTAATTTTTGTTTTTCAACCCTGAAAATGTTACCCTGAATTCATCATGCAAGCAATGAGGTCTGATTTACTGAACAAGAGGCTTCTTTTTTAATTATTAATACATTTTTATTATTATTTCAGCTCATACAAACTTAATAGGTACACCAGTTCCCGCCCTCCCTCCTCCTCCCCCGTAACCCCTGCTCCTCCTCCCCACCTCCCTCCCTTCCCATCCCTCAGTGCCTCCCGCCCCAATTCCCAGAGAGTCCTTTCTTGTGCATGCCTGATTTTCCTCTGGGCCCTCCTCTCCGACAAGGACCCAGTGGCATTTCCCTGAACCCTTTCCATGCTCCCCTTAGGTATAGGAACACTGCCGTGGCTGCCAATCCCTTGCCTCCAAGGATCTTGGTGACTTTAGCAGATGCTAGACTTTGTGGGGTCAATAGTGTGTTGGACAATGCGCAGGGCATGTAAAGTCCAATTATGATTGCTTCAGCCCTAACTTGTATGGAGTATCTTACATATCATTGCCACTCCCATCCTTTTGCTCTTACACTCTTACCGCCCCCTCTTCTGCAAATTTCCCTGAGTTTCAGGATGTGGAGAGATTAAGCTGGCCTAGTTCTAGGCGGTTGATATAGAGTCTCTGAAGTTCTGGATTGTGGTTTGTTGATTTTCTTTTGCAGGTTTGCTGCTCCTCCAATGCCCTTCACACCATCCTGGTGGGCACTGTATGTTACCCCCTGGCCAGAGACAAAAAGCTGTTAAACTAGAGTCTTGTTATAAGAGCACATTCAAAGGTAGATGTAATAAAAGTGGGAAACCACAGTGAGGGAGGGGTCTATCACCAATTTTCACAACGGTTACTTTTTATCTGCCAGACTATATGCCCTCCTCTTCTGGTGAGATCATACCCCCTTAGTAGTAAATGATCAGGAACAAAAGTCTGTGAACTTAATCATATGTCTCATTACTTATTTGAGTCCTTGATGGAGGCTATTTTCTCTGCTGTAACATGGTCCCTTCTCTCCTTGTTTCTGGTGTGGCCCTCCTACCCCATTCCTCCTGTTCATAATCCTTGCAATTACTGTCTCTAGGTGGGCTGGGTGGGTTTGGTACTAGGAGCCACCTATTAGAGAGTACATATGGAGCTTAATTTTCTGGGTTTGGGATACTTCACTTAATATAATTGTTTCTAATGACATCCATTTCCCGGCAAATTCCAGTAATTCATCATTTTTGATGGCTGAGTAGTACTCCATTGTATAGATGTACCACAGTTTCCTTATCCACTCGTCAACTGTTGGACATTTGGGTTGATTCCATGACTTTGCTATTGTAAACAGTGCTGCTATGAACATGGTCGTGCTTGTGCTATCGAGGTGAACCTCTGCTGTATGGGAGGTTATTCCCAAAAGTGGAATAGCAGGGTCATATGGCATTTCAATCTTTAATTTCTTTAAGAATCTCCAGATGGCTCGACAGAGTGGCTGTATGAGCCTGCATTCCCACCAGCAATGTAGGATAGTTCCCCTCTCTCCACATCCTCTCCAGCATTTGGTGTTATTTGTATTGTGGATTTTTGCCATCCTGACTGGGGTGAGATGATATCTCAGGGAAGTTTTGATTTGCATTTCCCTGATGGCTAAGGAAGTGGAGCATTTTTAAAGATATTTGTTAGACATTTTAATTTCATCCCTGGTAAAGTTTCTTTTAAGTTCCAGGGCCCATTTTTTAATTGGGACATTGGTTTCCTTGGTGTTTAGTTTTCTAAGTTCTTTGTGCACTCTGGACAGCAGAGTTCTATTAGATGTGTGGTGAGTGAAGATTTTCTCCCATTCTGTGGGTTGCCTTTGAGCTCGTGGTACAATCTCTTTATCTGAACAGAAGCTCTTTAATTTCACAAGATCCCAACTGTTGAGAGTTGGTAGCAGTGACTGTGCCATTGGATGTCTGTTTAGGAAATGTTGGCCTAGCCCAATCAGCTCGAGGGAGTTCCCTATCCTTTCAACTGTGGTTTTTATAGTCTCTGGCCTTATATCAAGGTCCTTGATCCATTTGGAATTAAGTCTTGTACATGGTGACAAGTACGGGTCCAGCTTTAATCTTCTGCATGTGGAGATCCAGTTTTGCCAGCACCATTTGTTGAAGATGATGTTCTTTTTCCATTGGATTCTTTGGGCTCCTTTGTCAAAGACCAAATGGCTCTAACTTTGTGGGCTTATATCTGGGTCTTCA
This sequence comes from Typhlomys cinereus, assembly GCA_023101885.1. Lineage (NCBI taxonomy): Eukaryota > Metazoa > Chordata > Mammalia > Rodentia > Platacanthomyidae > Typhlomys > Typhlomys cinereus. The sequence continues at coordinate 129,620 of JALPQD010000159.1, forward strand.
ATCCTTATCCATTGATCTGTGTGTCTATTTTGGAGCCAGTACCAGGCTGTCTTTATAACTATGGATTTGTAGTATAGACTTAGGTGTGGTATGATAATACCTCCAGCAGTGTTTTTGTTACTCAGGATTGTCTTTGCTATCCTGGGTCTTTTGTGCCTCCATATGAACTTTGAGATTGTTTGGTCAACTTCTTTGAAGAATTGCTTTGGGATTTTGATTGGTATAGCATTGAATCTGTATATTGCCTTTGGTAGTATGGTCATTTTTACGATGCTGATTCTGCCAATCCAGGAACAAGGGAGGTCTTTCGACCTTCTGGTGTCTTCTGCTATTTCTTTCTTTAGGGTTTTAAAGTTTTCGTTGTAAAGGTCTTTTACCTCCTTGGTTAGGTTTATACCAAGGTATTTCATTTTTTTAGGGGCTATAGTAAATGGGATTGTTTCTCTCAAGGCTTTTTCACTTCTTTCATTTTGGGCATATAGGAAGACCTCTGATTTTTGCACATTTATTTTGTATCCTGCCACCCTGCTGAACTTCTCAATTAGTTCCAGAAGCTTCCTGGTGGAGTTTTTGGGATCACTCAGGTATAAGATCATGTCATCTGCAAATAGAGATAGCTTGACTTCTTCCTTGCCGATTTGAATCCCACAAGAGGCTTCTTTAAAGTCAACAGTAATCAGAAACTGCTAGACAGGAATTAAGAACATATTGGATCATCTCTCCAATCATCTTTCAGATGAATACTTCTGCATGCTTTGACCATGGAAAACAGTGAATTGATTCACTTCCTGACTTATGGAAGAAGAGAAATATAACAAATATTTACTATTCTTATCATGATCCAGCTATATGAAACATCTGAAATTTAGAATTGTCCTCGATTCTTTTTTTCATCAACCTGTACACTAGTATACATGTTTTCTTGTCATTGTTTATGTCATAACAAAAACAATCAGAATATGAACCATGGTATCACAGAAATAAGCCAACATGTTAGAAGTGTCTATTCCCAAATCATTTCCACCAAATACAAAGCACTAAGCAGATATTCAAAGTGACCAATTAGTGTAGGAAAAGTAAAGTTTGGCAACATGTAAGGGCATCAATGTATTTGGTGTTGTGAGTGTGTCTAATCATTTACAGAAAATGGCTTGGTAAATCTGTTGAAAAAATATATGAATTACTCTTACAAAAACTAAAATTTTATTCATGATACTCATTCTAAGAAAAGAAATTAAATGTGCACATGTTTGTCAGGATTTTCATGCAAATTATGAATTTGAAATGATCTTTCAGTAAATCAAACCCTTCAATGAAAAAAAAGGTGATTTTTTTTCAGTTTCCTATACTGATGAATTCTGTTCTTTGAAAGTTTTGTATATGTATAGTTTCATTCACTTTTCCCTCTACCGTTAAGATCTCAATTTCCAACCTCTACCACCTCCCTTTTCCTACAAGTTCTAGTGGAAGTGGTAGCAGAAAGAATGTACCTACTAGAAAACAGTGTCATGAAATGGTATCCTGCAAAAAAAGACAAAGTTATGTCAAGTACAATTCCACAACAGACATGGTTCTGACACTAAGCCTATAGTGGATTCTTGGCCATTAGGCAGTTATGAACTTCGGAGAAACATACAGGGACTTTCAAAGTATGGATTAACAATGGACAATTATGGGATTGTAGGGAGGGAGGGCAGAAGGAGCTAGTTGTGTACCCATAGGACATTTATTAGACATCAAAAGATGGTCACAAACCCAGGATCACAGGAAGCCCAACATAAATAAGCTGTAACATTAAAAGATAATAATAAGACCTGCATATAAGGGAAGGAATTATAAGGAAGAAGGAAGGGAAGATTTGTAGAGAGGCAAGTGGCTCAATTTTTGTTGTCATTCTCATAATTAGATATCAAAGGACTTGTGGAAGGGCTGGTGTTACATGTTGACAAACTGAAAGCCTTCAAATTTTCAGTTTTTCAGGGTCATAAGATATTGACTACATGTACTCTGAAACATACTACCTGATTTTAAGGTATTTCTAAAATCCTATTGTAACTCCTACTGGTTAGTTAGAGATTCTATTGACTAGAATCATGGAGATAAAGATGAAAATGACATAAATTGAAAAGCAAAGAAAAGACTACTTGATATATGTTAAAATAAAAACAGAACAATAGCTAGGCATGGTTGCACACATCTTACTTCCAATGCCTGGCAGGTGGAGGTAGGTTCAAAGTCAAACTGTGCTACAGTGTAAGTTCAAGAGAAGCCTGGTAATACCATGGTCAGACCCTTCTACTTTTAACATGTCTTAAAAGATGATGCAGAAACATCCACATCAGGCACCTGGTACAGCTATGCAAGGTTGTCACTGTGCTGAATCCTGTAGATAACCCCAGCACAGTGCTGAGGATTCACAAGTTTAACTTTATTTACACATGGGAGGTACAGGGAAAACACTACACAGAAAATCTGAAGACGAAAATGAGTGAACTAAAAACTACATTCATGCTTAGATTATGTATAAGTAATTTACAGTTGATATAGTGCATATGTTATTTAGTTGTAGGGAGACATGGAGCTATCTTTCGAGCCATTTCTATTAAAAGAACAGCAGATTAAAATGAATCTGACATTCTTTATTTCATACATCTTTCTCACAACTTAAGCTGAAATAATTCTATAGGGCAGTCATGGTCCATCTCCTAGACTTCCCATTAATAATATGGACAATTAAACACTATCTGAGTTTCAGGAGTATTTCTTGTTGTCTTTAGGAATAATTCTTATTTCAAAACTAAAATCTCCCCTTCTATGGGCACTCTCTGTGAGGTGGGCACTGCTTACTGATTTGGTCTCCTTAGAAAATACAAGTTCTTTGCCAACATGAAAGTCCTTTCTGGGTATATGTCCTTTTTTATCTATTTTTTTTTTCTGCATGTTCATTTATGAGCTAGATATCTTAGTTTAAAAACAAAATTTCTAGCAAACTAATTTTTCCAATCTTTCCCTTACTAGAGTAAATCTATTGTATAAAATGTCCATGGCAGATCAATCTTTTGGTATCAATATTAGCAAGACTCAGATACCTTTCTCTAAGAATGTACAAGTCAAGGACAATCATATTCAATGAAATACGGAGAGTCAAAAGCTCCTTTGCAAAATGAGAGTAAAAAGATTTATCAAGCAGATACTCAGTGTAAGATATAAAAGAAAATCAGAGTATGAAGCTCAATATAGTGGCTATTATAATAACACAGTAAGTGAGTGTGAAATTTGTCATGAAGGTGAAAATGGGATGACATATGACAAAATTATGTTACAGAGGAAGTCATAACTCAGATACTTTAGTAAGGTTTTTGAAGTCATGGTTGTAGGTAAAACTTGTTTTCTCTCACATTCCAAAACCTACCTCAATGAAATATGGAGATTTATTTCATGAATATTATTGAATAAATGCATAAGCATCATTCTAGATTCTGTAGATATTCTAGATAGATCTGTAAGCATATTGAGCCATTCTCTTGCTTAGTAAATGATGCCATTTGTTTTGGTTTAAGAGTTTTAAGTGCATTTTTAAGAGTGCAGTCATTGACAATCATATTTTTAAATGGCATTAGATTAATACATTCTAAAATCAGCTAAGACAGTTAAAAGGAAAACAGCAAAAAGTAATCATTTAACAAAAAGAAATCTTGTAAGAAAATTGACAAATGTGAAAAGAATTTTTAGTTACTATAAAGATAATATGAATTTATTGAAAAAATTACATTACACTCGTTTCATGATCAATATAGGATCTCTCATTAGGAAACACAGCACAATTTCTAAATGACTAAATACTTTTAATTTTTACCCAGTTTTGACTTTAATTCATGGAATATTTATCGCCTTGTTTATCAATAAATTATTTGTAATGATATCATCAGAGTATTTCCAAAACCAACTTTTTGGAAAGCTGTTAACAACTTACAAAACTTGTTAAAGTAACAGTTTTCAGTGACAGCACATTTCTTACTGGTTTTTCTATTCATCAAATTTAGAGGAGCACTTCCAAAATGGAATCATAATTTGATCTACAGATCCTGTACCAAAAACTCACCATAGAATATCAATCACCTAGAATTAGGCCAGCCTAATCTCTCCCCATCCTGAAGCTCAGGGAAATTGCAGAAGAGGGCACAGTAAGATTGTAAGAGCACAAGGATGGGAGGAGTAATGATATGCAAGATACTCCACACAAGTTAGGGCCGAAGCAATGTCCAACACACTATTGACCCCACAAAGTCTAGCATTTGCTAAAGGCACCAAGATCCTTGGAGGCAAGGGATAGACAGCCACAGTAGTGTTCCTATGCTTAAGGGGAACACGGAAAAGGGTTCAGGGAAATGCCACTGGGTCCTTGTACATCATTGGAGAGGAGGGCCCAGAGGAGAGTCAGGCTTGCACAATAAAGGATTCTCTGGGGATTGAGGGGGAGGCACTGGGAGATGGGGAGGAAGGGTTAAGGGGAGAGGGATTAGGGGGTTCGGGGGGAGGAGGAGGGAGGGAGGGAACCGGTGTACTTATTAAGTTTGTATGAGTGTTAATAATAATAAAAATGTTTTAAAAAATGTCCACACACTGTTTTAATTTCTGCAAAATTTCAAATGTAGGATAAGTGAAAAAAATTAAATCAGTTACATATAGTGGCATTTTTAACATAACCACATACCATACTGCACAATTTAATGTCTAATACTGATAGTTAGATGTGAGAAGGTTTCCAATTTTTCGCAGCCTCTCAGCCTAGGTCTAAGATGCTCTGGGGGAGAAAAATATCAGTAAATTTCCATGCTGTGTATTATAGAAACTCAATTTCAGGGAACAACATTTATAAATTTATGGAATCTACTTTCCATGCTTTGCTAAAAGAAAGTGTATTCAAAGTGTTTTCTGAAGAGTTATGCTTGAACTTATAACCTGGATCAGCTCTCAGCCCATGTGTGAGAAAGTTATGTTCAAAGTGGACAGTAGTTAAAAGAGAGATGCATAAGTCCGCAGAGTAGTGAGAATTAGGGTCAGTAGAATGCTTATCACTAATTGGGAAATCTAGTTCACCAACTTCGAATCTCAGGGATTATTGGGGAAGTGGCAGTGTCAATAGTCAATAGTGCAAGATAAAAGAACTAGAGGATGAGCAGGATCATTATAAGATTTTTTCTTCTGTATGTGGCAGAATTGTTGCAATTATGAGCCTACAGCAGCTATTAACACACACACACACACACACACACACACACACACACACACACACACATACATGACATGGGTCATTGTTTTCCCCACAGACTTATTTGTTTGTATCATCTTTGTAAACCTTTGGGAAGTAGAACCTTGCTGGAGGAAGGCTTGTACCAAGGGGTAGGATTGAAAGTTGGTTACTCATTTTGCTAGTAGTCTTCTTTTTCAGTCTGCTCTTAAAATGTGCTGCTGGGTATCTCAGCCTGCATGATGTCTGCGGTTACCTAAGTCTTCTCTAGTTTCTGCTATCCAGCTATGACTTTTCTGTCACAACATACTGTATTTCACCTTCTCAATTTGTAAGTTAAATCTCCTCTTTCTTCCTTCAGTTGCACAAATGTTGTCTTGCAGCAACGAAAAGAACAAGCATAACAGAAATTGGTACGAAAAAGTGGGGTGTTACTGTGAGACTAAAAGAATCTGGTACCAGAAAGTAAAGTGCTGCTGTGAAAAGAAACATGGCCAGTGCTGTGATTTGGCTGATGTGCCTTTGGAAATATTTATTTGGGAGAAATGTGGAGAACTTTTGGACTTTGGTATAGCAAAGCATTTGTGTCTTGTAAGATGAGGAATAAGGGGCTATTATTTTGAGAACTTGGAAGAGATTAATGATGGTAAAGATCCAGACAGTGGAAACCCAGTTTGTGATGATCTAGAAGAGGAAAGAGACAATGTTGGAAGCTGTACTATGTGCAAATGGTAATGTTTATCCTGTTCGTTCCTGTAAATGCTCAAGTAATATAAATGTTTAAGTTAAATGCAAGGTTTTTGAAGATGATGTTTTAAGGTGATGTAGTCTTAAAAGTGTAGGATGGCTAGTTTTTAGCACTCTTATTCAGGTTTATGATGAAAAAATGAAGAATCAGGCAGAAAGAAGAGGAAAACTTGAGGTTTGATGATGAGAAATATGACAAACTTGTAAAGCTGAGTCAGGAGAAAAGATAGCAAAATTGTGGCTGTTATTAAAGATTCCATTATTGAACCATAGCCTGTCCTCCAGTTGAACAATAGGAGAAGTTACACCTTGCTGGCAAAATCTTCAGGAAGGTTCCAATCAGTAAGAATGTAAATTCTTTTGGAAATGAGGAATTGAAAGCCAGAGTTCCAAGGGAATTGCCTCTTCTTCTTCTAAAGTATTAATCCAAGACAGATTTTTCTTAGCATGAGCAGAGAGAAAATGAATCAGTTGTGATTCATGGGGCAAGTCTCCACCTTAAGGTTATAGGAAAACTTGGTAAAGTCATTCAGATGATACTGGTTTTAAAGTCATTAAAGATGCAAGAGTGAGGAAGTCATAGATCCCTTCTCCAAAGTTCGCGGGTGTGATGTCTATAATGACCTAAGCCTTCTCTAGCTTCTGCCAAGATGGACTATTTCTTCTCTTTTGAACTGTAAAACAAAAAAAAATCTCTCTTTATCCTTTAAGCTGGTTGTATGAGTGTTGTCTTACAGAAGGAGAAAGAGTAACTGCTACAACATGAAAGTATTAGCATGACCCAATGGGATAAGAATATCAACAGGTGTGTGAGTTGGACAAGAAAAGGTGATGGCAGAATGGAATATAATAACACTGCTCTGTATTCAAGACAAAAAGAGATTATTAGGTCCTTTATTCCTTCCATGCAAACATCATGTTTCAGTTTCTTAGTCTTGCCATGTAGCTGTAGCTGCCATAGAGCCTACTGTGTAGACCATTATGGCTTCTATTGTGGACTTACCCTTCTGGCTCTGTCTCCTGAGTGCTGAAATTACAAGTATTGTATTTGCTTTTGGAAATATGGATGGCATACATCTTGCTCAAAACTATGACATACTAAACCTGGCTTAAACCCTTGAAGAGATTTAGAAGGATTTGGAAGTCAAGAGGTAACCCCCTAGTTTCTGAGGCTCTTATAAGTACTTCATTTTGGATATAGTGAGTCCACCGTTCATCTTTCAGATTCTCCTTCATGATTTTATCTTAAAGTTTTTATCTTCTTTTCCAGTTTAGAGTATTTCCTCTCTGCTGGAAACTGTGTGTTGTCTCAGAGCCAAAAAAATCAACTACTGTAAGAGTTCTCACATTTCCAAAGCTTTACTTCTTGTTCTTGAGATGCACTAAGACTGAAATTATGGTACTGGTGTAGTAAACTTAACCCTTTAGATTGCTTGGTAGATTTTCAATATTATTGTTATAAAAAAGTGAGGAAACCAGGTGGCACTATTCTTTTCCTCGTTAATATTTAAGTGTAGCATATGAAATATACTTAAACTCATTGGGTACATTTGTAATAAGTGGCTTTATAGAGTGGTGTTTTCTTGAGAACTTTTGGGGTTAAACTTCTAAGAGATTGTGGGTGATATTTATTGCCTTGGGAAGTTTTTCTCTGGTTTGATATTAGAATATTGCTAGCTATGGAATGAACTAGGAAATGTTATTTTCTTCTCTCAGTTTTGACAGATTTGGAATAATGTAGGTGTTTAGATTTTTAAAAAAATATTTGGTTCACGTCACCTATTACTAAATACAACCTTGAATAAATTTTTGTTAATAAGCGTTGATGATTGTCTTGTTATTGTTATCAATAATCAACATTTTATTTGTTCTAATCCTGCTTTGATTTTCTGACAGTAATTTGTGTGTTTCTAGCAATGCTTACATTTTCATAGATTATGCAAATTTTAGAATTACAGATAGTGTACTCCTCTCTTCAGTGTTTACTATTATGTTTAATAATGGCATTTTTCTGATGAATTGACCATGTGTTAATATATAAAAACATTGTTTGTTGCAAGAATTTGATCAAAAAATCTATTTTTATGAAATTAACATGAACATCTGATCTCTGGTTTAGGTAGATTTTTTGGAATATAATTTTTATTTATTCATTTTTATGGTGCCCTTTTTGAAGTCTGCTGAATATGTTTATGGAGAATATATTTGGAAGATTATTTATATTTATTTAGCTAGTAGATTTCACTAGAAATTTAAAGAGTTCAATCATTTTGCTATTGAGTATTGGTTTCTGTCTATCACACATTTTTGTTTGTCTATTTCACTAAACTTGATATTTTTGGTAGGATGTTTTTTGCATACCATTGTTTTACTGCATCATCATTTCCATTTCTGCTTATTAGTATTTTATCATAATGGTTACCATACAAATTGTGATTAACATCCTCAATTAATTATAATCAGCTTTTAACTGACACCTGATCTTTAATAGAAAACAAAATTCCAGTCTTTCAGAAAATAAAAGACCTGCAATTTTATGACACCAATATACAAAACAAGATTAAGGAATAGTGATTGTGCAGGGTATCAATGTTTGATGCAGTGTAGATCCAATTTGGAGTACAAGAGACTTTGGCCAGTATTACCATTCATGCAGAACCTGAAACAGCAACTGAATCTTTGATAGCACATATTTGGAATGAGACCAGGAAGAGATATCACAATAAAACTTACTTCTGCTTCAGAGATTCTCTTAGGACCAATCCAGATCCCAGATCTCATGAAACAATGGTCAACAGAAATGGCAGTGGCCTGCACTTTCAGCTCTGGAAAGTGGTTCTGGGAAATTCCAGATGTAAACAAAAAAGGAGGTAGAAGAAATCCAGAATGATTCTGAAAGTCATTTGCTTACAGTTTTTGTGGGAAACAAAAGCACAATATTCTTTTTGAGTTAATTTAGTTATTAAGATGCTTCGAGTAAATTCAGTTATTGAGACTATAGCTCAGTAACAGAGAAAATCTGCTCTACATTCACCCACTGATCTTGTCATGTTATAAAACTTTTTATAAGGAGATATCATTTACCTTTGTATGAAGCAGTAACATGTTTTTTTTTTTTTTTTACACAGGGAAGACTGGATACCATAATGTCAAGGAATGAAACTACTATCCTGTACAAAAATCAACTCCAAACAGAGTACATAGTTACAGGATTCTCATAAATATTAAGTCCTTGAAATCAGAGAAATGTTTGCTTCCATGCTGCTTAGAAATGAAGATAACTTATTTTACAGGCAGGAAGCCAATTAACACGGACCTGGCCTACTACATCTCAGAGCTTCAGTCAATACCAGAGAGTAAAATGGACAGGAGTGCAAGGTTAGACAGGTATCTCAGCCGGCATGCATAGTTATTCTGGATTTCTAGAGAAGCATTGCCAAAGTCTCTTTGTTTACATTAGGGAAATCATATCTGACAATGCTAGAGCTGTTACAAACAGACCTAAGAGATTAGAAGAGCATTTCTGAAGTCTTTCTGCCTCGGGTCTTGCAAGTCCAATATATTCTATATTGTTAGAAAGAGGCAAAAGACATTTCTGTTCTTTCTAGTTCTATTTCACTTACCTCTGACTGGAATGCATCCAGAATGATTTCAACGTAAGTTAATGCAGTGTGTTAGAAAATAACCTAAGGAAACATATATGATAGTATAAACATGTATTCCTAGCACTCAGGAGACTGAAGCAGGATGATTGCCACAAGTTTAAGACCAGCTACAAAGTGAGAGCTTATAATAAAATCAATAGAAAAGAAGAAGAAAAGGAAAAAAAGAAGGAAGGAAAAAAGGAAGGAAGGAAGGAAGGAAGGAAAGAAGGAAGGAAGGAAGGAAGGAAGGAAGGAAGGAAGGAAGGAAGGAAGGAAGGAAGGAAAAATGCAAAAGAATATATTTTAAAAAATCTGATCTGCTAAAGCTTCTTTTTGTTTCAGGGGCAGAGTTAAGTAATATATCTGTTAGACTTCTTTTCAGTGACACACAAGGGAAACTGTGACCTGCCACTGCAGTCATTCCATTTCTTATGCCATTTATTCAGCCATTCGACAGACATGAAGCTTTTGCTGACCTGAATAAAAGCAGTGTCCTTCAAAAAAGCCATCCATAGCTGCTGATTCATTCTTGACCTGAATGTCTCACAGAAATGAAGCATCCCAAGAAAGTCTTGAGCCTCTGTCATGGTGAGGACAGCAGTCAGGCCAAAGACACTGGGCTCTGATGTTAACAAAGAACAGGTGGACTCAATGTGATAGAAATGATGTGTTGGTCACATTTTATAAATTTTCAACTTCCATGTGGAAATATTTACTAAAAACTTATTTCCGGGGCTGGAGATACAGCTCAGGGCTTATGACTCTGCCTTGCAAGCAGACCCTGTGAGGGGAGTTTGTGGCAATTTTAGGTGGTACAGTCAAGCTTGAGGAAGTCATTCAAGTAAACAGAATGTTAAGGTTTGGTTGCTCAGCCCTGATTCCTCTCAGTTTTGTGCTTGCTTGCTTTCTCCTAGTCAAGGTTGCAATGACCTATGTGGGCTTCCTGCTTCTGCCTTTAGCCATACCTCTTGCTCTCCAATTTCACCCCTAATGGAATATATATACCCCATTACTGTAAACTAAATAAATCTTCCTTTGCACCTAAGTTTCATAAGTTGTGTATGAGTTTAATTTCAGAGCAATAAAGGAAATATAACTACAAAAGCCTCACAGGAACAGCATCAAAGCAGCAAGGTGTTTATCAACAAAATAATACAAATGAACAATCTTTTAGTACATGTAACATCATTTGTCTATGTGGTCAGAGCATATTCTCAGTATGAGAAAAGGGAATAATTCATAACTTCTCATTTTCGTTGTAATTAATACATAGGTAATAAAATTCTAACAAAAATGTCAGTACATTTGAGAGTCCACAAAATATTCTAAGGCTTATGTGGGGAAACATTAAAATTTCTGTCTTAATCATAGATAAGAAAACATTCCTTTTTGACATATTAAAATAAAATAAAATTACAGAATACTGTTTAATGTACTTAGTATATAGATAAAAGGTAACATTTGCTGCACTTAACTTACTGCATGTAGCAAAATATTTAAGGTTCTGTGGCAACCCTGCAATGACAACCAACTAGCACCATTTCCCAATAGTTCATATCAAATGATTGTCGGTATTTTTAGCAATGAAATGTTTATAAATTAGTTTGTGAAATTTTAAGATGTTTTAATACACAGGTAATTATACATTGCTGACATGAGTTTTACATACACTGAAAAATCAAAAAATCTGTGTCAGGTACTCTGTTTGGCTGGTCACTTTATTTCGCTCAGCAAGTTATTTCTGCACATGAAGAATGTTGTAATTCAGTATCAATAATAGAAGTGCAAATTTAAAAACATTTTAATATATTTTATTATTGGAAAAGTAGCAAATACTTTTACATTTATTTCATTGTCTTGTGTGGAGGGATGTGTGCCACAACTTACATGTGAGACAATTTGAAAGAGACTCTTACTCTGAGATTCTGGGGTTCATCACACTTACAAGAAAGTGCTTTTGTTTGCTTAGCCATCTTGCCAGTTCATGGCTGATAATTTGAAACACTACACTCAACGTTGGTGAAGATAGTAGTGCAATTCTTGTCTATTCCTGAGTGACAAAGTTCAGTTCTCTGATAACCTTGGTACAAAATGAGATATTAGCCATAAAATACAATCAAATATCTCTGTTGGATTTCAAGCTGAATGAGAGAAGTAATACAATAGAACATGGATAGTGCATGATCAAACTTGTATGTTGATATATGTTGAAATCATATTAATAGAGTAAGTGGTAGTTACCAAAGTTGCTTAAATTGTACTTTTAAATATTTCAGGCATATGACAAATAGAGTGATTATTTTATTTAATAAATTTTATTTATTTATTTATTTAGTTAGTTAGTTAATGTATAACAAAGCAGTAAATCAGACACATGTAATACAATTATTTTCATAATTAAAGTGAAATTAAAAGAGAAACTAAGTGAATTGAAAAAATTCTTACTGAAAAGAAGAGGTATATTAAATTTAGCATACAGTAAATGTGATATTTCAAATAGATGCAAATAAATGCATTCATTGTGCAAATTATTTTAGAAAAACTTGAGTAGCTGGTGAAAATAAATGTCAAATCATTACATTGATTCATTTATCAGTATAAATTGCAAAGGAAGCACAATTTATGAGTGCAAGAGACTTCACTAAACAAGAGAAAATAATAGATACCTGTATCAGTTGCTCTTAACTATTGCTGTGAGAGAACATTCAAAGTTGATCAACTTAAGGGAGAAAGGGAAGTTTATTCAGCTTACGGTTCCAGAGGGAAGGTACAGTCTCTCAAAGTAGAGGCAGCATGGCTGGCTGGCCAAAGCTGGAGGAGGCTACATCACCGCAGACATCTTGGAAGCTGAGAGCTGCAGACTGCTTCCTGCAAAGGCAAACTTCTTCCGGAGGTAGGGTGGGACTAATCCACTTCAAGGGCCACCCCTGGCGACTGCCATCCTCCAGCAAGGCTCCACCTCTTAAGGTACCATTACCTTGCCAAACACATGAGACTGTGGGGGACACATTTCAAACCATGACACTCCACCCCTGGCCCCCACAGGCTCATTGCCATCTCATTATGCAAACCATACTCAGTCCAACTTTAAAAGTCTTCATAGACTATAACAATAGTCCCAATAGTCCAAAAGTCCGAAGACCAAAGCCTCCCATAAAATCAAAAGATGTTACATACTTCCAACATACAATGGCACAGAATAAACATTCCCATCCCAAAAGGAAGGAATGGGGGCATAACCAGGAAATATCGGTCCAAAACAAGACCGAAAAATAGCAGGATAAACTCCAAATCTTGTAGCTCCAAGTCCAACAGGTGAGCCTCTCCTTGAAATGATCTCAGTTCCAAAAACCTTTGGTTCCACCCCTCCAATACAGCTGCCCATTGAATACGTTGGTCTCTTGAGCTGACTCCTTCCAGGGTATACAGCTCTCCTTGGCAGGTGTCCCATGTTGTCACTGGCATCTCTAACATTTTTACTTCTCAATGGCAAACCAGGCTTGAACTCCACAGCACAAACTCCCCTTCTTGGGCCTCTAAACTGTAGGCTTCTTGCCTCATGATGCCTGGATTCTACCAATTTTTGAAATCTTGGAGGAGGACTCCATGATTTCCTCCCTCTTGCATCACTGATGCCTCTAAAACCAGAACCACATGGATGACTTTGCCAAGACTGGCCCCCTTGAATCACAGCTGATTCTGCTTCTCTATGTTGACCATCTCTTTCACTCTTGGGCAGTTGCTTGGTAAGAGACACCAACTCTTGCTTTGGAACTCCACCCCTTAGCTCCAGTTTTCTGAAAGGATTTGCGTTCTTATGAGTGGAAGCCTTCCCTGAGGATCTTGCCCTCAAGCTAGGGCCTCTCCTATTATTCAAATTGAGAGCAGGCTTTGATTTACAAATGGAGCTAATCTCTTCAGCAGCCACTTTGTTCTCTGCTTCTTCCTGGTTCAACTCTTTAAGTTTGCCATTGTATTTTTCATCATTGGATCTTACAGATTTGTTTCTTCCTGCCTGATTCTTTGCTCTTTTTCATAACTCTGAAGACAACTAAAAAGTAGGCATATCACATTGTCAAGACTATGTTGCTTTGAAATTTCCTCCGCCAAGCACTCCAGCTTAATTTCAGGCAAGCTTGCAGGATGAGGGAAAAACTTCACTAAACTCTTGGCCAATACATGGCTCCATGTGTCACTCATCCAATTGCAAACACAGTCTCTGTTTCCCTCTGGATTCTCGCAAGCTAGGCTTCCACTGTCTGCATCTCTCACAGCATTGTTCTCCTCTAAGCTCTCAGGAGAAACACCCATTTGGCCCCCTCGCCAAGACGCAAAGACTTTCCCAGCACAAAGTCCCAAAGTTCTCCATATTTCTCCCAAAAAACAGTTCCAAAGGCACACTAGCCAAATCACAGCATTGACCATACCGCTGGGCACCAACTTCTCTCAGCTTCACAAACAACTTCACATTGTGGTACCAGCTGTTCTTAATCTCATGGAAATACCCCACTACCTAGTACCAATTTCTGTAATGGTTACTATTGCTGTGAGAGAGCACCCAAAGTCGATCAACTTAAGGGAGAAAGCTTATTCAGCTTATGGCTCCAGAGGGAAGGTACAGTCTCTCAAAGCAGAGGCAGCATGGCTGGCTAGCCAAAGCTGGAGGAAGCTAAGTCACCTCAGACATCTTGGAAGCTGAGAGCTGCAGACTGCTTCCTGCAAAGGCAAACTTCTCCCGGAGGTAGGGTGGGACTAATCCACCTCAAGGCCCACCCCTGGTGACTGCCTTCCTCCAGCAAGGCTCCACCTCTCAACGTACCTTGCCAAACACATGAGACTGTGGGGAACACATTTCAAACCATGAGAACACCATATACAAACCCTTGGAATGAGAGCAGTCTTTCATTGTATGGTAAAAAAGTCTTCATGCTATAGAAGCCAGATAATCTTAAAAGAAAGGAGCTTCAGTGTAAATTTTAGTGATGTATTTTATTGCATCCTAATCATAGTTAAAGAATAATTGCAATGTATTTCAAAGTTAGTAAAAAGTAAAACTTTCAACATGTTTATCTCCAGAATGTAATACTTGAAATGATGGATATGCCTATTAAGTGATTTAGTATTTGTACAATGTTTAAATATAGTTGAAAATAACACATACTAAAATACCATATTTTAACCTGGAGACACAGTTATTATTCATCCATTAAAAATAAATAACTATTTTAAATGTATATTTGTATTTGTAAAATGCAAGTAAATTTTACAAGGACATAGTCAAAATTAATAAAAACACAAAAATACAGGTAGTATAAGCAAACAAAAGTGGCATGCTAAGAGGGGGAAAATATACCTTATCACCTTTTAAAAATTTTTTTCCTTGATATGTAAAGAATACTTGCAATTGGGAAAAATGATGGAGCATCTTGATCTGTAATTGAAGAAAAAAGTTTTGAAAGTGTATGTTTTTAAATACCCAGATTAATATTAATTAAATTATTTGGCACTTTAATTGATGGAAAGGCTTTCTGTAAATAAGGCTTTTTATTTGTTCATGCTAAAATTACAAATTGGAATGAAATTGAACACACATTGGAAATTGATCAAATAAATACTGGAAAAATCTGTGCATATGAAAATCATTTATGTGTGTGTTTTTACTCATTGAAAATTCATTTATAGAATCAATGCTTTAAAATATCTAAATGTGAATTAATAAAAAATGAATGAACATGTATTCCCACATAGATACTTTCCTCTGAAGGGTCAAGTGATTTGTTGAACTTACGTAGGAGTATAATTTCACTTTAAAAACTAATGAGGATGGGAGCAATTCAGCACAATGCTTTGATATATGAATATCAGGCTAATTATTTCTAGATTCCTATGAAAAATTGCAATCTCATGATCATTGTTGTGGTAACTGTGATCATTACTTAATTTTGCAACAAAATACTTGACCTAAGCAATTTAGGAGAGAAGGGATTTAGTTCCAGTTTACAAGTCCAAGTTGGGGACATCAAAATAGGGAAAAAACAACAATGGGAGGTAGGAAATTGGTCACAATACCTCACAGTCAAGAGCAGAAAGCATAAATGCATTCTCGCTTGCTTCTTATGTCTTTATGTAGTTCTAAAGTACTTTTCTAGGGATTGGACCTATCTATAATGAGTTAGGTCTTCCTACATCAAGTAAAATGGTCAAGAAAAGACTTCACAGGAATGCCTATGGCTAACCTTGATCCAGACCATCCTATGCAAGTGTGCCTAGAGAACTGATAATTAGGTGTCAGGCTGACAATCAATATTAACCATTATACCCAGCAAGGCCACTGCTGCAGTTGCTTTTCTTTTCACTGTCAGACAATACTTAAAAGAGAATAGGAGTTTTGTTTGGTTCATAGTAACAGAGGGGATATACTCCATTGTGGTAAAAATTGCATACCATAAAGCATAGCTAAAGGCAGAAACAAGAAACTGGTTTAGGTCAATGCAGCCATCACCAAGGCAGAGAGAGCAAGGGAGTGAGATATACATGGCCAAAGCTACCAAACCTTACGGCCTTCCCCCTGTGGCCTGCCTTAAGATACCACAGTTTAACACAGGCTGAGGATTCAAACACAGGAGCTTGTGTGTGTGTGTGTGTGTGTGTGTGTGTGTGTGTGTGTGTGTGTTGGGGGAGGAGGATCCTATGTACTATGGGAATGCTAGAGCTCACTACATAAGGTTTCCTTCAAAATTGCACATGAATCATTTAATGCATGTGTACCATATTAAGATCAGCTGTTGGATTTGTTGCTGATTTAGAATCATCTCCAGAATTTTTGTTAAGTGAAAATACAGGAAAAAATAATACCTGCCGTTTGATAAATTGAAAAAAAATATATGCATTTGCTTATGCATTAATAAAAACATATGCCTTTCTTTATGAATTAATAAAAGCATAGATACTTTCAAAGACAATTGAAGATATTGTAAATTTTTACAGAAAATAAAGTAATTATGTTGGAGGATCAAGGATGGCAAAATATTTTCACTGGCTCTTTTAAGTTAGAACGATATAGATAAAATATATTTATGGGTTGAACCACATCCTTGTTGAAGTCCTAACTCTACAGTACCTGAGAAAGTTTCCTTACTTTGAACCAAGATCATTGCAGATGTATCCAGTTACATTGAAATGAGGTCATGCTTCAGTTTGGTGACCCAGAATCCAATAAAATTGATGATGTTCTGAGGAGAAGAAAGCAGTCACAGAGACCCAGATATCCAAGAAACATGCCATGTGTACCTGAAAGCACTGATGGAGTGATCCTTTCTCAAGATTGAAGCTACCAGAAGCTGGAAGAAATTAAGATAAATCTTTCCTCAGATTATACATAGGAATCCTGGTCCTGTAAGCTTCCTGATATTCTACTGCCAGACCTCAAAACCCAAACATGTCCATGATTTCAGTTATATTAAAGTGTCATGCTTGTTTACTTCTTTCTTTTGTGTACAATTTTCTAACAATTATGGTAAGCCTTCCCAAAATTGTTAAAAACAGGATCTCCTAATAGAAAAGAATCCTTTGTGGTAGTCTACTGTTAAAGCTGAAATGATCAAATAGAAGCAGGGGTTCTGGATAGAATGACAGGTTTCACATATTTGGGATATTAGCAAGTGTGGTGATCTTTGGTGTGATATTAAACCCTAGTTATCAACTTGACCACACCTGGCCTTAATTAAGAAATCTGCTCTAGTACCACAGCTTATCTGGATCAAATCATTTGCAATACAAAGACCAGCCCTAGATCTGATGGAACCTTCCAGTAGCAGGCCAGATAAAAGGAACCAGAAAACAGAAGAGCTCAGAGAGACTCTCTTGCCCTGTACCTGCAAACTCCTCTTCTCTCCTAGTGCCCAGGTTCTTTGACCTTCCCATCCCCCAGCCTTCAGTGTGACTAAAGACTCTCCAGAAATCCTCCAGGTTTCAGTTGCTACCAACTGGACTTTTGAAATGAGCACTTACTGGCAGCCATTTTTGGACTAGTTAGGCCCTATCTCCTAAGCCAATCCAATAAATTCTCTTTTTACACATTTATTCTGTTGACTCTGTGGCTCTAGTAAACCCTGTCTAATACAGTTGGTAATGGACAGTCCATTTAAATGTGTGATTTTTCATCAAAGAAAGATAGGTTTGAGTATGTTATTGTTAAAAAGTGACTTAATGAAAGGGGAAAACAAACCACATAAACAAATGAGTTACTAGGAGATGGTTAATCAGCTTCATGTGACTGATAAAACTGTGCTAATGCCTGCTAATAATAAGTACTGAATATTGTAGTTATAAAGAATCATGGAATGTGAATAAAAGCAGTATGGGCTCTTTTTTTTATTAAAAATTTAATTATACATTTTAAAATTTTTTACCAGTTCCCTCCCTCCCCCCTCCTCCCCCTCCCCTTCCCCCAGTGCCTCCCCCCCAATTCCCAGAGAGTCCTTTATTGTATACGCCTAACTCTCCATTGGGTCCTCCTCTCCGATGACATATAAAGACCCAGTGGCATTTCCATAAGCCCTTTCTCTTGTTCCCCTTAAGCATAAGATCACTACTACGGCTGTCAATCCCTTGCCTCCAGGGGTCTCGGTGCCCTTAACAGATGCTAGACTTTATGAGGGCAACAGTGCGCTGGACATTGCGCAAGGCATGCAAAGTCCCATTACGATTGCTTTGGCCCCAACTATTGTTGAGAATCTTGCAAATCGTTGCTCCTCCCATCCTTTTGCTCTTACAATCTTACCGCCCCCTCTTCGGCAAATGTCCCTGAGCTCCAGGATGGGGAGAGATTAGGCTGTCCTAGTTCTATGTGATTGATATAGTCTCTGAAGTTCTGGATTGTGGTTTGTTGATTTTCTTTTGCAGTTTTGCTGCTCCTGCAATTCCCTTCACTCCATTCTGCTGGGCACTGTATGTCACCCCCTGGCCAGAGACAAAAAGCTGTTAAACTGGAGTCTTGTTGTAATAGCACATTCAAGGGTAGATGTAATAAGAGTAGGAAACCTCCCTGAGGGAGGGGTCCATCACCCATTTGCAAAATGATTACTTTTTATCTGCTAGACTATATGCCCTCCCCTTCTGGTGAGATCAAGAAAGAACGTCTGTGAACTTAACCAGGTTTCTCATTACTTACTTGCAGACCTTGATGGTGGCCTATTTTCTCTGCTGTAACATGGTCTCCTCTCTCCTTGTTTCTGGTGTGGCCCTCCTAACCCATCTCTCTTGTTCATAATCCTTGCAATTACTGTGTTTCATAGGTTTACTTTTGAGTGTCTCAATGTGGGCTGGGTGAGTTTGGTACTAGGAGCCACCTATTAGGGAGTACATACGGCGCTTAATTTTCTGGGTTTGGGATACTTCACTTAATATAATTCTTTCTAATGACATCCATTTCCCAGCAAATTCCAGTAATTCATCATTTTTGATAGCTGAGTAGTACTCCATTGTATAGATATACCACAGTTTCCTTATCCACTCGTCAACTGTTGGACATTTAGGTTGATTCCATGACTTTGCTATTGTAAACAGTGCTGCTATGAACATGGTCGAGCTTGTGCTATTGAGGCGAACCTCTGCTGCATGGGGGGTTATTCCCAAAAGTGGGATAGCAGGGTCATATAGCATTTCAATCTTTAATTTCTTTAAGAATCTCCAGACGGCTCGCCAGAGTGGCTGTATGAGCCTGCATTCCCACCAACAATGTAGGAGAGTTCCCCTCTCTCCACATCCTCTCCAGCATTTGTCGTTGTTTGTATTGTGGATTTTTGCCATCCTGACCGGCGTGAGATGATATCTCAGGGAAGTTTTGATTTGCATTTCCCTGATGGCAAAGGAAGTGGAGCATTTTTTAAGATAATTGTTAGACATTTTAATTTCATCACTGGTAAAGTTTCTTTGAAGTTCCAGGGCCCATTTTTTAATTGGGCCAGTGTTTTCCTTGGAGTTTAATTTTCTAAGTTCTTTGTGCACTCTGGACAGTAGAGCTCTGTCAGATATGTGGTTAGTGAAGATTTTCTCCCATTCTGTGGGTTGCCTTTGAGCTCATGTGACAATCTCTTTATCTGAACAGAAGCTCTTTAATTTCACAAGATCCCAACTGTTGAGAGTTGGTAGCAGTGACTGTGCCATTGGATGTCTGTTTAGGAAGTGTTGGCCTAGCCCAATCAGCTCGAGGGAGTTCCCTATCCTTTCGACTATGGTTTTTAAAGTCTCTGGCCTGATATCAAGGTCCTTGATCCATTTGGAATTAATTCTTGTACATGGTGACAAGTACGGGTCCAGCTTTAATCTTCTGCATGTGGAGATCCAGTTTTGCCAGCACCATTTGTTGAAGATGCTGTTCTTTTTCCATTGGATTCTTTGGGCCCCTTTGTCAAAGACCAAATGGCTGTAACTTTGTGGGCTTATATCTGGGTCTTCAATCCTTATCCATTGATCTGTGTGTCTATTTTGGAGCCAGTACCAGGCTGTCTTTATAACTATGGATTTGTAGTATAGACTTAGGTTTGGTATGGTAATACCTCCAGCTGTGTTTTTGTTACTCAGGATTGTTTTTGCTATCCTGGGTCTTTTGTGTCTCCATATGAACTTTGAGATTATTTGGTCAACTTCTTTGAAGAATTGCTTTGGGATTTTGATTGGTATAGCATTGAATCTGTATATTGCCTTTGGTAGGATGGTCATTTTTACAATGTTGATTCTGCCAATCCAGGAACAAGGGAGGTCTTTCCACCTTCTGGTGTCTTCTGCAATTTCTTTCTTTAGGGTTTTAAAGTTTTCATTGTAAAGGTCTTTTACCTCCTTGGTTAGGTTTATACCAAGGTATTTCATTTTTTTAGGGGCTAAAGTAAATGGTATTGTTTCTCTCAAGGCTTTTTCACTTCTTTCATTCTGGGCATATAGGAAGGCCTCTGATTTTTGCACATTTATTTTGTCTCCTGCCACCCTGCTGAACTTCTCAATTAGTTCCAGGAGCTTCCTGGTGTAGTTTTTGGGATCACTCAGGTATAAGATCATGTCATCTGCAAATAGGGATAGCTTGACTTCTTCCTTGCTGATTTGAATCCCTCTTATGTCCCTTTCTTGTCTTATGGCTTCAGCTAAGACTTCAAGTACAATATTGAATAGAAGTGGTGAGAGTGGACATCCTTGTCTAGTTCCTGATTGAAGTGGGAATGCTTCCAATTGTTCCCCATTGAGCATAATCCTTGCTGTGGGCTTGTTGTATACAGCTTTTATTATATTGATAAAGGTTCCTTCCATTCCTACTGTCTCTAGCGTTTTGATCATAAAAGGCTGTTGGATCTTGTCAAAAGCTTTTTCTGCATCTATCGAGAGTATCATGTGGTCTTGGACTTTGGACTGGTTTACATGATGAATTACATTTATTGATTTGCGTATGTTGAACCAACCTTGTGTGCCGGGGATGAAGCCTACTTGGTCCCCATGAATGATCTTTTTAATATGTTTTTGAATCCGATTTGCTAAGACTTTGTTGAGAATCTTTGCGTCTGTGTTCATCAGGGAGATCGGCCTATAGTTTTCTTTTTTAAGTGAATCTTTATTAGGTTTTGGGATTAAAACGATATTAGCTTCATAGAAGGAATTTGGTAGTGTTCCTTCCTTTGCTATTTGATGGAACAGTTTAAGGGGTATTGGTGTTATTAACTCCTTAAATGTCTGGTAGAACTCTGTGCTGAATCCATCTGGTCCAGGACATTTTTTGGTGGGAAGATTCGAGATTACTTCCTCAATTTCCTTATATGTTATAGGACTATTTAAATAATTCACAACTTCCTGATTCAATTTAGGTAAGTTGTGTTTACTTAGAAATTCATCCATCTCTTTTGTGTTGTCAAACTTCACAGAGTATAAGTTTTTGAAATATGATGTTATAATTCTCTGGATTTCTTGGGTATCAGTAGTGATAACTCCATGCTCATTTCTAATTTTGTTAATTTGGGTTTTCTCTCTCTTGCTTTTGGTTAGTTTAGCTAGGGGTGTATCAATCTTGTTGATTTTTTCAAAGAACCAGCTTTTTGATTGGTTGATTTTTTCTATCGTTTTCTTAGTCTCGATTTCAGATATATCTCCCCTTATTTTGCTAATCTCTTCTCTTCTACTGCTTTTGGGATCAGATTGCTCTAGTTTCTCTAAAGCTTTAAGCTGCATTGTTAAGTTGTTTATTTCTGATGTTTCCATTTTTTTGACGTGGGCATTAAGAGCTATGAACTTACCTCTTAGAACAGCTTTCATTGTGTCCCAGAGATTTTGGTAAGTTGTATTTTCGTTATCATTCACTTTCAGGAAATCTTGAATTTCCTTTTTAATTTCTTCCTGAATCCAGTTCTCATTCAGCATCATAGTGTTAAGTTTCCAGGAGTTAGTGTATTTTCTCTTGTTTGATGTGTTGTGGATGTCCAGCTTTAGGCCGTGGTGGTCTGATAGGGCACAGGTTAGAATTTCAACTTTCTTGTATATGTGTAGATTCATTTTGTGGCCCAGTATGTGATCTATTTTGGAGAAAGTTCCGTGTGCTGCTGAGAAAAATGTGTATTCTTTGGTGAGTGGGTGAAAAGTTCGATAGAGATCTGTGAGGTCCATTTCTTTCAGGGTTTGATTAAGTTCCAAAGTGTCTCTGATAAGCTTTTGATCTGTTGATCTATCCCATGCTGAGAGGATGGTGTTGAAGTCCCCAAGAATTATCATTTGGAGATTGATTTCTTGCTTTAGACTCTGTAGGGTTTTCTTAATGAATGTGAAGGGGCCCGTATATATGTTCAGTATTGTGAAGTCTTCCTGGTGAATTGTACCTGTGACTAAAATGTAGTATCCATCCGTGTCTCTTATAATTATTTTTGGTTTGAAATCCACTTTGTCTGATAGCATAATGGCTACCCCTGCCTGTTTTCTGCTTCCATTTGCTTGTAGAATTGTTGACCAGCCTTTTATTTTTAGAGCGTGCCTATCTTTTGTGGTGAGATGGGTTTCCTGCAGGCAACAGATTGATGGATTGTGATTTTTAATCCAAGTTTGTAATCTGTGTCTCTTGATCTGTGAATTAAGTCCATTAACATTTAGTGTTATAATGGAGAAACTATTGTTAATTCCAGACATTTATTATGTTTAGTAGCTTTTATAAGTATATTGCTTCGCTTTTAATGGTGTTATATTTGCCTTCTGTTCTCCTGGATATGCCTGTTTTTTTCTTCACGCTTGAGTATCATTTCTAGCAGTTTTTGAAGGCCTGGTTTGGTGGCCATGTATCCCTTAAAGTTGTCTTTGTGCTGGAAAATTTTTCTTTCTCCCTCGATCATGACTGATAGTTTTGCAGGGTAAATCAGCCTGGGTTGACATTTTTGCTCATTCAATACTTGAAGTATGTCTCTCCAAGCTCTTCTTGCTTTTACTGTTTCGACTGAGAAGTCATTTGTTATTTTAATAGGTTTGCCTTTAAAAGTGACTTGTGTTTTCTCCCTTGAAGCTCTCAGCACCAGTTCTTTATCTTGAATGTGGTGTGTTTTAACTATTATTTGCCGCGGTGTGCTTCTATTTTGGTCGTATCTGTTTGGGGTGCGGAATGCCTCTTGTATATGGATGGGCCTCTCTTTTTTTAGATGAGGAAAGTTTTCCTTGATGATCGTTTGAAAAATTTCCTCAGGGGTGGTGTTTTGAGATTCTTGCTCCGGTATTCCATGAATACGCATGTTAGGCTTCTTCAGGGTGTCCCATATCTCTTGGATATTTCTCTCAAGTATCTTTTTGGCTTTAACAACCTCTTCCATTGAGCTGGTTAGTACTCCCACTTTATCTTCAAGGTCTGAAATTCTGTTTTCTGCTTCGTTAGTTCTGTTGATAAGACTCTCTGTGGCGTTCTGGGTTGAAGATAACTTGTCTTTTAGCTCAGTTTTAAACTCTGCTTGAGTTTGTTTTAACTGCTCTATGCCAGTTTTTGTTTCTTGCACTGTTTTTCTCAACTCCTCCAGATGTCTGTTGTGTTCCTCTTCAAAGCGATTGATTCGATTATGTAATTCCTCCCGGATTTCCTCTTTCATAGTATTGAACATGGTAATGATCATATTTTGAAAGTCGTTATCCTGGGTCAGGCTTTCTTGGCCTTTTTCCGCGGGTTTGTTCTTGTTGGAATCTAACATTATGGGATTAATTTCTTCAGTGGGAAATTTGTTTACTTGAGTGTTGTTTCTCATGGATTTGCACTTTGACTTTGGCATTGTGATTTTAACTCTTAAGATCTCTCAATTTCACTAAACTGAATTATTTGGCCTGGGGTACTGGTGGGCGGGCCGAACGGGGACTCACCTAGGGCGTGGGGTGAGGCCCGGGTGGACCCCTTGCGTGTCCCGACCGGGGGAGGGGGGGGTGTGGCGAAAGGGGACGATGGGCGCGTCTGTGTGGAGCTATTTAACCCGAGGGCAGCTGGGGCGGGGCCCGGGCGCAGGGGGAGGTCCTCCTCGTCCCTTGGCCCCCGCGCGGCTCCGGCTGGATGGCGGAAGTCGGAGCCAGTCCCTGTGGGCTGACCTGGGGTCCTAGAGCGCGCGGTGAGAGCCCGGCTGGATCTCGCGTACGGTCCCCACCAGCAGAGCGGGGGGGGGGGGGGGGGTGTGGCGAAAGGGGACAGTATGGGCTCTTTTAACATGTCACTTACTATGGTTAGCTTTTGTTATTTATTTAAAGTAATAAAAGAAATTCAAACCAATTGGGCTCACATTTTTAAACTGGACTTATATTTGAAATATGACAATAAGTTTGGTGCTTGGTGATCATATTTCTAATATTCTGAAATATCTGGATTCTGGGACATGGGGCAGAGAACATTGAGAAAGCGAGGGACACAACATTTATTTTGCTATGAGACTGACTATTAGGTCCAGTTGGACAATGGTTTCCTATCAAAAAACAAGTTTGCCTATTCAATCAATGCCTCAGTGGATATAAAAGTGTTCTGTAATTTGTAAAATTACATGTGTGTGTCACTATTTGTCAGTTTTATGAAGAAGCAGGTTGTCTTTAATAAGTAAAATTTATTTTACTAAGGAATTTTATAAAAGGCAAAAGGAATACTAATCAATCATACTGCATTTTGTGTAAATCTAACATAGAAAATTGCATTTTTTGGTGTTCTTATAATATTCCATTCATTTTTTATGAACTCTGGAAGGTTGTTTTGCATAATTGTGTTTTAAAATATGTCTAATGATAATAGAGCTCTTTGAAAAACTCACTGATATTTAATAGTGCTATATTTAAGTTGAAATCCCTCATTTAACACACTGGCTAACCAGTGTACCTGTGTCTAGAGCTATAATAGTGATAATCGACAATAGTCACTTATCTGAGAAAACTATTGCTGTTCTCAGAGAGTATGCTTAGATGGTGTGCATGGAACTTCATTCATCCCTATATGCTAATGGTACAGTAAAGTGCATGGTATAAAATAGAAAGTATGTGTTTGCTGTAATGGTAACATTGAGCCCATCTTGACCTGAACACTACCCTTGGAAAACGGTCAAAGTAAGCAAAGGGACTGCCTTCTGCTGGATGGAGAGAACTATCAGTCAGGTCGCAATGACCTTCTCTTCTAACATCTTTTTCACAATAAATGAGCAGCAGATTACACGGAAAAGTAGTCCCTTAATGCCAAAAGTAAGAGTGTTAAGTGCAATGCTCACCACATCTTTGTCAAAGCAGTCAGGACTTTCATGTCATTAATATTCTCCCTTGAGCTTTATTAAATGTAGAATTCATACATGACACACCAATTAATGGCTGTTGCAGTTTGCCTGCATGTTGCTTATAAATGATCATCAGACAGCTTAAGGGAACAAGAGGTTTATTTTCTTACTGATAGTCTGGTTACAGTCTGTAGTCCAGCATGATGAGAGAGCATGTACCAACACCAGGGCCCAGGGAACTGGCCACACCATCTCTACATAATAGCTGAGAGAGGGACAGTCCCTACTTGTTAGACCAGCATGTCTAGCCAAGTATACACAAGGATGCCCACTGTCTCAACCAGCTGTTTGTATTTTATTCCAGAGCCTAATCCCCCACACCACGGGCTGTGCCTTTTTCATCAGCTAGACAATCTCCTGCTGGTTTACTCTGGGACTAACTTAAACACTAATTCTCTACAAATGTGCTTAGAGCTCAAACTCTCAACTATCAAGTTGACACATATACCCAACTGTGACAGTGGCAGTATTCATTTTACATAAAATCTCCATGCTTTTATGTGACAATACACAAACACATAGTACATTAGTCATTTGGTCACAGAAATTTAATTTTTTTATTTTTTATATTTCCACTCATACAAACTTAACAGGTACACTGGTCCCCCCTCCCTCCAACCCTCTATCCCCCTGTGCCCCCCTCCCCTCCCCCTTCCCTCCCCAGCCCCCAGTACCTCGCTCTCCCATACCCAGCACATCCTTTAATGTGCATGCCAAACTCTCCTCTGGGTCCTCCTCTCCCATGACGTACAAGGACCCAGTGGCATTTCCCTGAACCCTTTCCTGTGTTCCCCTGAAGCACAGGAACACTACTGTGGCTGTCGATTCCTTGCCTCCCAGGATCCTAGTGCCTTTAGCAAATGCTAGACTTTGTGAGGTCAATAGTGTGTTGGACATTGCACAGGGCATGTAAAGACCAAATATGATTGCTTTGGCCCTAACTTGTGTGGAGTATCTTGCATATCATTGCTCCTCCCATGCTCTTGCTCTTACAATCTTACTGCCCCCTCTTCCGCAAATTTCCCTGAGCTTCAGGATGGGGAGAGATTAGGCAGGCCTAGTTCTAGGTGGTTGATATAGAGTCTCTGAAGTTCTGGATTATGGTTTGTTGATTTTCTTTTGCAGTTTTGCTTCTCCTGAAATGCCCTTGGCTCCACCCTGATGGGTATTGGATGTCACCCCTGGCCAGAGATAAAAACATGTTAAATTAGAGTCTTGTAAGTAAATTAGAGTCTTGTAAGTCAAGTAATTACTTACTTGCAGCTCTTGATGGTGGCCTATTTTCTCTGCTGTAACATGGTCCCCTCTCTCCTTGTTACTGGTGTGGCCACAGAATTTTTAAAAGTTATTATTTGGGCTACTTCATTGGTTTGAAAAATCTTTTAACACTTGGTGATTCATTTGCAAGATTACTTCAAACCAAGTTACTTTTTCTGATTTGCCATTTCCCTCTTTAGTAATCCTTATATCAACCCTTATCCATTGATTTACATGTCTATTTTAGAGCCAGTACCCTTCTGTTTTTATTACTATGGATTTGTAACATAAATTAAGGTTTTGTATAGTGATACCTCCAGCAGTGTTTTTTTTTTTTTTTTTTTTTTACTCAGGATTGTTTTTGCTATGCTGGACCTTTGGTGCTTCCATATGAATTTTGAGACTGTTTGGTCAATTTCTTTAAAGAATTGCTTGGGGATTCTGATTGGTAGAGCATTGAATCTATATATTGCTTTATGTAGGATGATCATTTTTATGAAGTTGATTCTGCCAATCCAGGAGCATGGGAGGTCTTTCTACCTTCTGATGTCTCCTGCAATTTTTTTCTTTAGGGTTTTAAAGTTTTCATTGTAAGGGTCTTCCATTTCTTTGGTTAGATTTATACCAAAGTATTTCATTTTTTTAGGGGTTATAGTAAATGATATTGTTTCTCTTAGGACTTTTCCACTTTTTCATCCTTGGTTTATAGGAAGGCCACTCATTTTTTCACGTTTATTTTGTAACCTGACACTTTGCTGAACTTATGTATTAGTTTCCGGAGTTTCCTGTTGGAGGTTTTAAGATAACTCAGGTATATGATCATGTCATTTGTGAATAGAGCAATCCTGACTTCTTCCTTTCCAATTTGAATCCCTTTTATCTCCCTCTCTTGTCTTATGGCTCTACCTAAGACTTCAAGTACAATATTGAAGAGAAGTGGTGAGAGTGGACAGCCTTGTCTACTTCCTGATCGAAGTGGGAATGCCAAGCAAAAAGGCAACCCACAGAATGTGAGAAAATCTTCACTAACCGCATATATAATAAAGCTCTATCATCCAGAGTGCACAAAAAAAACTAAAAAACTAAACGCCAGGGAGATAAATGTCCCAATTAAAAAATACGCCTGGGAGCTCAATAGAAACTTTTCCAGGGAGGAAACTGAAATTTCTAACAAATATTTTTAAAATGTTCCATATCCCTAACAATCAGGGAACTGCAAATCAAAACTTCCCTGAGATATCTCACCCTAGTCAGGATGGCAAAAATCTACAATACAAACAACACAAAATGCTGGAGAGGATGTGGAGAGAAGGGAACTTTCTTACATTGCTAATGGGAATGCAGGCTTATACAACCACTCTGATGATCAGTATGGCAATTTCTAAAATGTTAAATATCGAAATGCCATATGACCCTGCTATACCACCATTGGGAATAATCACTCATAATGCAGAAATTCACTGCAGTGACACAAGCACAACGATGTTCATTGTAGCACAATTTATAATAGTAAAGTCATGGAATCAACCCAAATGCCCAACAGTTGAGAAATAGATAAGGAAATGTGGTACATTTATACAATGAAATACTACCCCGCCATGAAAAAAGATGAATTAATGAAATTTGCCAAGAAATGTATGGAATTAGAAAATATATTGAATGAAGAATCCCTGACACAGAAAGTTATGCATCATATGTACTCCCTAAGTGGATCCTAGTTCCAAACCCACTTAATGACATATTCAAAGGGAAATCTATGTAATAACCACTGTAATATCAAAGGATTATAAACAGGAGAGAAGGGGAAGGTGGACCTCAAAAAGAAAAAAAAAAAAAAAACAGATAGGGGATCACGCTTCAGTACAGAAAATAGGCCATGATCAAGTATTACATGTAGTTAGCGAGACATCTGGTACAGCTCACTTTCACTTCCCTTCCTGGTCACTTGTGACTGTACAGGTTTGATCTCACCAATCATGGAGGATATAGGGACTGGTAGATAGATGGTAACCATCCAGCAAATTGGATGCTCACCATTCTCAGCCCCCACTGCTGTGTCCTACTGCTATCCTTTCATCTACCTTTGAGTCTCCTTTTATATTGAAATCTTCATTTAAATAGTCTTTTCTCTTTGGTTAGAAAGTGATTGATCATGATGCAGCTAAGGGCTGTGCAAGAAATACAAAACTGAAAAGAACAACAAACCATAATTCAGAATACCAAAGACACTACATTGTTCACCTACAACCAGACCAGCCTAATCTTGCCCCATCCTAAAGCTCAGAGAACCTAGGGGAATAGGGGCAGCAAGATTGTAAGAGGCTAAAGATGGAGAGGACAAAGGATATGCAAAATACTCCATGTAAGGCGGGGCTGCAGCAGCCAGAATCAGTCTTTGCCTAGCCTGCTCAATGGATGATATGTCAAAGACCCCCCAAAATTTAGCATTGATCCCTGGGTAGAAAACTCCAGGCAGTAGGTTCCTTAGAAGCAAGGGATTAATCAGTCATAATAGAGTCCCCATACTAATGGGGGGCCCAAGAAGAGGCTCTGGGTTATGATACTGAGTCCTGAACTCTCACTAGGGTGGAGTTCTGAGAGGAAGGTTTGAGGTTAACACAAGAGGATGATCTAGGGGATGGCAGGGAAGAAGGTGGAGGCACTGGGAGAGAGGGAAGTAGGGAAGGGATTTATTGGAAGGGGGAAAGGGGAGAGATTGCAAGGGGCATGACTGGGGAGGGAAGGAGGAAGAAAGAGGACAGAGGGCAGGGATACCTATTGAGTTTGTATGATTAGGAAAAAATAAATGTGGGAGGGAGAAAAATAAATCCTTATTTCAATGGTACTTTAAGAGTGATCTGTAATATAAATTCACAGGTATAAATTTATACTCCTCATATTAAGGACACTACAATTAATGAAGTATATAAGTTTCAGGTGATATGCTGAGATGTTTACTTCCTTGTGTTTCCATATGACACATTTCCTTCTTTTCCATTTAACAATCATTTGCCTGGTGCATGTTAATTTTGTGATGTAATTCAGAGCTGGACATGTAACATCATAGTTTGTGACAGGTAAGTGAACACAGTAAAATGGAGAAAAAGGAAGACAGATATTTGAGAGAATATATTTTAAATCACATAGATCTCAGCTGTCTTAATGCTACACCTGAACATTCTTGCCAAGTGAACACCAGTCTTCTGTATTTACCCACTTAAAATCCCAACAAATATGGAGTTTCAGTCCCTTGTATACAGAGTGTCAGCATTGTTTGCCCCAGGTCATAATTTATGGGGATACTTGGGTTCAAATTCATTTTCATTTATGGATGAGCTATGATGTAAATAATCAATAGTCAGGCTGGGGAAAACAAGTTAAATCAATGACTGAAAACATACTTCTTGTCACAATGGTTTGCTCTGAGGTAGGTACATGGACTGGTATAGTATAGTCCACATGAACGGCAGTGTTTAGGATGTTAGCTTCTTCAAACATTGTAAGACAACATGCTTCCTGGAAATAACGATAAAATGGTAACTGAACTTCTCTTTAGACTTTTACAAAAGAGAGGCATTCCATCCCCTGAAAATTTCATCATTGGTAACAGTTTTTTTGAAGATTGTAAATAATTCTCATTTTTTTGTTTTTTCAAGTACTTTGAACAAACTTATATCACAGAGAATAGTTTGAAACAAACTTCAGGGCGAAAAGAAAATTTTATTGTAAGGGAAGTAATGGAAGTACACATATCCAAGGTTTAAAAAAGTATGTCAATTTAGGGCTGGAGAGGTGGCTCAGGAGTTAAGCCTACGCCTTGCAGGCGGAAGGTCCTGAGTTCGGATCCCAGATCCCACGTATAGTCGCCAGGTGGAAGCGGGGGCGGCCTGAGCTTGTGGTCCTGGTAGGGCGGAGCCTGTGAATCCCGGGGCAGAAGGAGGCGGGGGCGTCCATGGTGTTCACGAATTCGTCCGTGGTTCTACACACACACACACACACACACACACACACACACACACAGACACACACGCGCACATACACACGCACATGCGCACAGTTGAATAAATAATGATAATAAAAAAATTTAAAAAAGTATGTCAATTTAAAAAGAAAGATTGCACTATGTGTTTTGATACATTTCCTTATGAAAAATAATCCTCAGACATGAGAAAATGATCAAGGCAATTGCAATATCTATAAAAAACTTCATCTTAAATTCTTTTCTGTTGCTGTGATGACATACTCCAACTTAACCTAAAGGAGAAAGGGTTTATTTGAACTTCAGAGTTTCAGAGAGATATATTCCATCATGAAGGGAAAGACATAGCAACAGGAGAAAGGCACCAGCACATCATAGCACCTCTGGAGTTAGGAAACAAAGAGAGGATGAATAGAAGGCAGGGGCTTAGCTATCAAACCTCAAGGCCCAGCCCCCCATGATATCATTCCTCCAAGTTTCCAGTTGATAAGTCTACAACCTTTCTAAATAGTGCCACCAGCTGGGCACCAAAGGTACAAACACGTGACTCTATGAGGACAGTTGTATATTCAAACCAAGAGAGATATCCTGAGACAGTAAGATATTCTTTCCTTAGGTTACAAACTACTAAGATCTTCAGTTTTCTAAATGATGAACTGTAAACTAAGGTTACGGATGAGGCATAGCTACTTTTTGCATAAGCAGTTCATATGCCGCATTCCTTCTACTGTCCAGTTACAACTACTTGGTTATTAACTACCTTCAGCTATTGGTATTGCACATATCATTTGCATTATTTTTCTCCATGAAGTACTGCATAAATGCAATAGTAGAAAGAATATAGGATGAAGAATCACAAAGAATGAGCTTTAGTCCTAGTCATTAATTTATCAGAAGTATCATTTTGGATAATTTAATTTCTCTGTACTTTACTTTTCTTATCAATTTAGTAGAAATGAAGATATTCCTATTTAATCTGTTAGGGCTTCTCCAACCAAAATACCACCAATTTGCTG
Source organism: Typhlomys cinereus (assembly GCA_023101885.1). Classification (NCBI taxonomy): domain Eukaryota; kingdom Metazoa; phylum Chordata; class Mammalia; order Rodentia; family Platacanthomyidae; genus Typhlomys; species Typhlomys cinereus. The sequence continues at coordinate 161,305 of JALPQD010000159.1, forward strand.
ATGAAAGTGTTTCTCACAATTTCTGAGTGTGGCAAGTTTAAGATGGGAATGGGTTGATAGACTGAGTGTATGATGAAGTCCCACTTTGTGGTTTATAGATGGGTAGCTTATTCCTGTGTCCTTACTTGGTAGAAACTGAGCAAGTTATGTGATTTCAAAATACAAACAGAACTAGCGTGATTGGGTAGACATTTTATTTGAAAAGGAGTAGCACATTGTAAGTAAGTCCCAAGTCTAATGGGAAATCTTTTTAGAATTCAACACATACACACACATACACACACACACACACACACATTTGGGAACAAAGACATGCACACACACCCAGGCATACGCACACTCATGTGTTAAACAAAAATCAAACAGAAACGTGACTTAATTCTCTGATTGTAGTTCTACTTAGATGAATACTGTGATTTGAATATGAAATGTCTCCCACAGACTCATCTATTTGAAGTGTTATGTGCTAGCTGTTTGGGAAGCTTGCGGAACCTTTAGTATCTGGCACTCTGAGACAAGAAGTATTTCTCTGGGGAAAAACTTGCAGTTCTCTTTCTCTCTGCTCCCTAAATGTGGTTTCAATGTGATTCAGCGTCTTTCCTGCCACCCCTGTCAAAATGGATTCTGGAAGCCTTTGGAACCACAAGCCAAAATAAACCCTTTCTCTCTTAAGTTGTTTATTTTCTTTTATTTTAATTTTTTATTTTTTATTCAATTGTGCGTGTGTGCGTGTATGCGTGTGTGCATGTGTGTGTAGAACCACGGATGAATTCGGGAACCAACATGGACGGCCTCCATCTCCTCCTTGTTTACTCTGTCCCGAGATTCACAGGCTCCACCCTACCAGGACCAGAAACGTAGGCCGCCCCCACTTCCACCTGGCGTCTATATGTGGGGTCTAGGATCCGAACTCAGGAACTTCTGCCGACAAGGCAGAGGCTTAACCCCTGAGCCACCTCTCCATCCCCTGTTTATTTAAAAAGTATTTCATTAGTGAAAAAAAAGAGTAAGTAAACACAAGTGAATGGATCTTCTTAGTTTTCTGCTCCTTGGCTGATTCTCCTCATATGTACTTTAAAAGTTATTTCAAGCTAATGATTCCTCCAGAATCATCTGACAAAGATGGCCATAGGACGGTTCTAGCAAAACTGTGTCTGGAAAAATTACTGTCTTGAAGAATGTCTTCTAATTTGGGAAAGAAAATTGATCTTTTCTACTTTATGCAATAAAGTTATGGCAATAACTGTGATGATCATACTCCTTGAAAAATATACAAACTAATGTTGTAGTCTACCTGAAGGTCCTGGAGCAAGATTTAGTTTGGTTGGACTCACAGGTATGTGAACACCAGGAAACATAAGAGCCCAGAATGAATTTTCACAGTGTTTTTTATAGTTATTGGAACAAAGACAGTAAAACAGAAGTACAGCCAAGTTTAGAATTTCATCTTGATGTAAGTATATTCTCACAGTTACATAGCTCAGAGTTACATAGGCTTATCTTTGTGGGGCACAGGAGACAGAATAAGCTGTGACGGCAGTTGAATCCTGACAAACTTACATGATGAATTATGATTGCTTTGTTTGGGAGACCAGTTGGGCTTTAATCCAGACAGGTATTTGTGGCTATACAGCACAAACCAAGGTGGGGAGGTTTTCTTTCAAGTAGAAATTTTAACAAGTATCAAACTTGCCTCTCCTTTCAGCTCTCCCACCATGCAATCATACCACAATAACCCTGCCCTCTCTTAACCATGTGCTTCTGGTGTCTCCCTCTTTGTTCTCTCTGGCCTTAACTATCTGTTCTGCTATAATCCTCTCCCACTTCAAAGACATGGCTTCCTCTTTACCTCTCTTGGACCAAACATCTATGAGTTTCTTCCCTGTTTCTTATTTTCAAGAAAAACCCATTGTAACCTTTCAATAAAACAAGTAATGAACTTATGAATTATGCTTCTAATAAGCTAAAAATATACTAACTTATATGACTAGGTAGCTATCACACTGATAAATTTCCAAATCCTAAAGTTTTCCTTTGATTGTGCTTAAAAATACTGTCTTCAATTTACTTTACTCTTACTGATTTTCACGCTACAGAATTCAAGCTTCCTACTTTTCAATACTCTACTGAAAACCCAGGAGACAGATTAATTTAAACTAATTGTGGATCTGGAAAGAAGGATCAGGGGTTAAGACTCTGCTTCTCAAGCAAAATGTACTGCATTCAGATACCAGGTCCCATGTAAAAACACCAGACAAAAATGGATGTGGCCTGCACTTCCAGCACAGTGGTTGGAGTCTGGGAAAGGCCACAGTGAAGCAAAAGAAGGTAGAAGTAATCCAGGATGACTCAAAGTCAACTTTGGTCCTCCACAGGGACACACAGTCCACAATGAATAAATAAATAAAGTTTAAAAAATCCAACTGTGGAAAAGTTAGAGTATTTCATATCTCTATATAATTGGGTTTAAGGATATGAAGAACATTAATTGAAGAAGACTGGATTGAGATACCTGGCAGGGAGTCCATACATCTGGAGGGTTTTGTCATTCAGAGGTCTGTCTTCTGTTCTCTGAAAGGGATCTTATAACAGATTTTGCTCTCCTGCAGTTAGTTGACCAGGATCTGAGGATGAGGGAAGATGTCCAGAGGAAAGAACAGATAGGAAGCAATATTTCAAAAGTATCAGTTGCATAATTTTTAGGAGGAACAACACTGTACCTTTAATATTTTGACTAGAAAACTTCTTTAGGGAGGGAGCAGGGATACCACTTGATCTGTATACACTTGTCTGCTGTATGTGAGATCTTTGATTGAATCACCATTTCCACACATACCAAAATAATGTGAACACCCAATTTCAGTGCTTCCAGTTTCTCCTTTGTCCAACATGGTAGTAGAGGCTGAATGTCATTCAGATAACCTCTGAGCCACATTTTAATAAGATCATTTTATCTGTTCTCCAGTACATTCCTATTTTCTTCCTGAGATTTTCTCAAGATTTCCTTTACTTGCTGAAATTTCTACCAATATTTGAATTAAAATTGGGAAGATTGAGGTTTTCCATACAACCTCAATGGTAGACCGTATAACAGGAACAACACAAAAGATCACACTTTTGAAGAATTGGAAGTAAAATATGAAGGGACCATAGATTTGTTATCCAATGAAGAGTCAGGTTTATAGTTGAGATGGCCTCTTCCTGCAATAGCCTCACTTGGGGAAAGAGAGAAAAGAATTAAAAGCAAAACAAGTAACCAAAATTTGGCCTCTCTGCCTCCATGATGACATCAGTGACCTGAAACAGCCTCCTCCAACTTCTGTCACACACCATATTTTTACTGTCATAATGTTTTATATCTCCCCTCTGGACATGTAAGTCAAAATAATCTTTCTTCCCTTAAGTTGTATATAAGTATTGTCTCACAGCCTCAAAAAGATAGGTAACTACAACAACCCCACTTCAAAATGCTATTGCACTCAGCATTAGGTATTAACATATTAGGAGCATCTTACATATCATTGCTCCTCCCATTCTTTCGCTCTTACACTCTTACCGCCCCCTCTTCCGCAAAATTCCCTGAACTTCAAGATGGGGAGAGACTAAACTGGCCTAGTTCTAGGAGGTTGATATAGAGTCTCTGAAGTTCCGGATTGTGGTTTGTTGATTTTCTTTTGCAGTTTTGCTGCTCCTGCAATGCCCTTCACACCATCCTGGTGGGCATTGTATGTTACCCCCTGGCCAGAGACAAAAAGCTGTTAAACTAGAGTCTTGTGATAAAAGCACATTCAAAGGTAGATGTAATAAAAGTGGGAAACCACAGTAAGGGAGGGGTCTATCACCCATTTGCAAAATGGTTACTTTTTATCTGCCAGATTATATGCCCTCCTCTTCTGGTGAGATCACACCCCCTCAGTAGTAAATGATCAGGAACAAAAGTCTGTGAACTTAATCAGATGTCTCATTACTTATTTGGGTCCTTGATGGAGGCCTATAATCCCTGCCGTAACATGGTCCCCTCTCTCCTTGTTTCTGGTGTGGCCCTCCTACCCCATCCCTCCTGTTCATAATCCTTTCAATTACTATATCTAGGTGGGCTGGGTGGGTTTGGTACTAGGAGCCACCTATTAGGGAGTACATACGGCACTTAATATTCTGGGACTGGGATACTTCACTTAATATAATTGTTTCTAATGACATCCATTTCCCGACAAATTTCAGTAATTCATCATTTTTGATGGCTGAGTAGTACTCCATTGTATAGATGTACCACAGTTTCCTTATCCACTCGTCAACTGTTGGACATTTGGGCTGATTCCATGACTTTGCTATTGTAAACAGTGCTGCTATGAACATGTTCGTGCTTGTGCTATCGAGGTGAACCTCTGCTGTATGGGGGGTTATTCCCAAAAGTGGAATAGCAGGGTCATAGGGCATTTCAATCTTTAATTTCTTTAAGAATCTCCAGACGGCTTGCCAGAGTGGCTGTATGAGCCTGCACTCCTACCAGCAATGTAGGAGAGTTCCCCTCTCTCCACATCCTCTCCAACATATGTTGTTGTTTGTATTGTGGATTTTTGCCATCCTGACAGGGGTGAAATGATATCTCAAGGAAGTTTTGATTTGCATTTCCCTGATGGCTAAGGAGGTGGAGCATTTTTTCAGATATTGGTTAGACATTTTAATTTCATCCCTGAAAAAGTTTCTTTTAAGTTCCAGGGCCCATTTTTTAATTGGGACATTGGTTTCCTTGGTGTTTAGTTTTTTAAGTTCTTTGTGCACTCTGGACAGCAGAGTTCTATCAGATGTGTGGATAGTGAAGATTTTCTCCCATTCTGTGGGTTGCCTTGAGCTCACGTTACAATCTCCTTATCTGAACAGAAGCTCTTTAATTTCACAAGATCCCAGCTGTTGAGAGTTGGTAGCAGTGACTGTGCCATTGGATGTCTGTTCAGGAAATGTTGGCCTAGCCCAATCAGCTCGAGGGAGTTCCCTATCTTTTCAACTATGGTTTTTATAGTCTCTGGCCTTATATCAAGGTCCTTGATCCATTTGGAATTAAGTCTTGTACATGGTGACAAGTACGGGTCCAGCTTTAATCTTCTGCATGTGGAGATCCAGTTTTGCCAGCACCATTTTTTGAAGATGCTGTTCTTTTTCAATTGGATTCTTTGGGCCCCTTTGTCAAAGACCAAATGGCTGTAACTTTGTGGGCTTATATCTGGGTCTTCAATCCTTATCCATTGATCTGTGTGTCTATTTTGGAGCCAGTACCAGGTTGTCTTTATAACTATGGATTTGTAGTATAGACTTAGGTTTGGTATGGCAATACCTCCAGCTGTGTTTTTGTTACTCAGGATTGTTTTTGCTATCCTGTGTCTTTTGTGCCTCCATATGAACTTTGAGATTGTTTGGTCAACTTCTTTGAAGAATTGCTTTGGGATTTTAATTGGTATAGCATTGAATCTGTATATTGCCTTTGGTAGGATGGTCATTTTTTAGGATGTTGATTCTGCCAATCCAGGAGCAAGGGAGGTCTTTCCACCTTCTGATGTCTTCTGCTATTTCTTTCTTTAGGGTTTTAAAGTTTTCATTGTAAAGGTCTTTTACCTCCTTAGTTAGGTTTATACCAAGGTATTTCATTTTTTTAGGGGCTATAGTAAATGGGATTGTTTCTCTCAAGGCTTTTTCACTTCTTTCATTCTGGGCATATAGGAAGACCTCTGATTTTTGCACATTTATTTTGTCTCCTGCCACCCTGCTGAACTTCTCAATTAGTTCCAGGAGCTTCCTGGTGGAGTTTTTGGGATCACTCAGGTATAAGATCATGTCATCTGCAAATAGGGATAGTTTGACTTCTTCCTTGCCGATTTGAATCCTTCTTATGTCCCTTTCTTGTCTTATGGCTTCAGCTAAGACTTCATGTACAATATTGAATAGAAGTGGTAGGGTGGACAGCCTTGTCTAGTTCCTGATGGAAGTGGGAATGCCTCCAGTTGTTCCCCATTGAGCATAATCCTTGCTGTGGGCTTGTTGTATATAGCTTTTATTATATTGATAAAGGTTCCTTCCATTCCTACTGTCTCTAGCGTTTTGATCATAAAAGGCTGTGCGATCTTGTCAAAAGCTTTATCTGCATCTATCGAGAGTATCATGTGGTCTTAGACTTTGGACTGGTTTACATGATGAATTACATTTATTGATTTGCGTATGTTGAACCAACCTTGTGTGCCGGGGATGAAGCCTACTTGGTCCCCGTGAATGATCTTTTTAATATGTTTTTGAATCCGATTTGCTAAGACTTTGTTGAGAATCTTTGCGTCTGTGTTCATCAGGGAGATCGGCCTATAGTTTTCTTTTTTAAGTGAATCTTTGTTAGGTTTTGGGATTAAAACGATATTAGCTTCATAGAAGGAATTTGACAGTGTTCCTTCCTTTGCTATTTGATGGAACAGTTTAAGGAGCATTGGTGTTATTAACTCCTTAAATGTCTGGTAGAATTCTGTGCTGAATCCATCTGGCCCAGGACATTTTTTGGTGGGAAGATGCGAGATTACTTCCTTAATTTCCTTATATGTTATAGGGCTATTTAAATAATTCAAAACTTCCTCATTCAATTTAGGTAAATTGTGTTTACTTAGAAATTCATCCATCTCTTTCGTGTTGTCAAACTTCACAGAGTATAAGTTTTTTAAATATGATGTTATAATTCTCTGGATTTTTTGGGTATCCGTAGTGACAACTCCATGTTCATTTCTAATTTTGTTAATTTGGGTTTTCTCTCTCCTGCTTTTGATTAATTTAGATGGGGGTGTATCAATTATATTGATTTTTTCAAAGAACCAGCTCTTTGACTGGTTGATTTTTTTCTATCGTTTTCTTAATCTCGATTTCAGATATTTCTCCCCTTATTTTGCTAATCTCCTCTCGTCTACTAGTTTTGGGATCAGATTGCTCTAGTTTCTCTAAAGCTTTAAGCTGCATTGTTAAGTTGTTTATTTCTGATGTTTCCATTTTTTTGATGTAGGCATTAAGAGCTATGAACTTACCTCTTAGGAAAGCTTTCATTGTGTCCCAGAGATTTTGGTAAGTTGTATTTTCGTTATCATTCACTTTCAGGAAATCTTGAATTTCCCTTTTAATTTCTTCCTGAATCCAGTTCTCATTCAGCATCATATTGTTAAGTTTCCAGGAGTTAGTGTATTTTCTCTTGTTTGATGTGTTGTGGATGTCCAGCTTTAGGCCATGGTGGTCTGATAGGGCACACGTTAGAATTTCAACTTTCTTGTATATGTGTAGATTCCTTTTGTGGCCCAATATGTTATCTATTTTGGAGAAAGTTCCGTGTGCTGCTGAGAAAAATGTGTATTCTTTGGTGCGTGGGTGAAAAGTTCGATAGAGATCTGTAAGGTCCATTTCTTTAAGGGTTTGATTAAGTTCCAAAGTGTCTCTGTTAAGCTTTTGACCTGTTGATCTATCCCATGTTGAGAAGGCGGTATTGAAGTCCCCAAGAATTATGGTTTGGGGGTTGATTTCTTCCTTTAGACGCTGTAGGGTTTTCTTAATGCATGTGGAGGGGCCCGTATTGGGTGCATATATGTTCAGTATTGTGAAGTCTTCCTGGTGAATTGTACCTGTGACTAAAATGTAGTATCCATCTGTGTCTCTTATAATTTTCTTTGGTTTGAAGTCCACTTTGTCTGATAGCATAATGGCTACCCCTGCCTGTTTTCGGCTTCCATTTGCTTGTAGAATTGTTGACCAGCCTTTTATTTTTAGAGAGTTCCTGTCTTTTGTGGTTAGATGGGTTTCCTGCAGGCAGCAGATTGATGGATTGTGATTTTTAATCCAAGTTTGTAATCTGTGTCTCTTGATCGGTGAATTAATTCCATTAACATTTAGTGTTATAATGGAGAAACTATTGTTAATTTCAGACATTTATTATGTTTAGTAGTTTTTATAAGTATATTGCTTCGCTTTTATTGGTGTTATATTTGCCTTCTGTTCTCCTGGATATGCCTGTTTTTTTCTTCACGCTTGAGTATCATTTCTAGCATTTTTTGAAGGCCTGGTTTGGTGGACATGTATACTTTCAAGTTGTCTTTGTGCTGGAAAGTTTTTCGTTCTCCCTCGATCATGGCTGATAGTTTTGCAGGGTAAATCAGCCTGGGTTGACATTTTTGCTCATTCAATACTTGAAGTATGTCTCTTCAAGCTCTTCTTGCTTTTACTGTTTCGACTGAGAAGTCATTTGTTATTTTAATATGTTTACCTTTAAAAGTGACTTGTTTTTTCTCCCTTGAAGCTCTCAGCACCAGTTCTTTATCTTGAATGGGGAGTGTTTTAACTATTATTTGCCGTGGGGTGCTTCTGTTTTGGTCATATCTGTTTGGGGTGCGGAATTCCTCTTGTGTATGGATGGGCCTCTCTTTTTTTAGATGAGGAAAGTTTTCCTTGATGATCGTTTGAAAAATTTCCTCAGGGGTGGTTCTTTGAGATTCTTGCTCTGGTATTCCATGAATACGCATGTTAGGCTTCTTCAGGGTGTCCCATATCTCTTGGATATTTCTCTCATGTATCTTTTTGGCTTTAACAACTTCTTCCATTGAGCTGGTTAGTTCTCCCACTTTATCTTCAAGGTCTGAAATTCTGTTTTCTGCTTCTTTAGTTCTGTTGATAAGACTCTCTGTGGCATTCTGGGTTGAAGATAACTTGTCTTGTAGCTCAGTTTTAAACTCTGCTTGAGTTTGTTTTAACTGCTCTATGCCAGTTTTTGTTTCTTGCACTGTTTTTCTCAACTCCTCCAAATGTCTGTTGTGTTCCTCTTCAAAGAGATTGATTCGATTATGTAATTCCTCCCGGATTTCCTCTTTCATAGTATTGAACATGGTAATGATCATATTTTTCTTTTAATTTTTTTTTATTATTATTTATTCAACTGTGCGGATGTGCGTGTGTATGTGCGTGCGTGTGCGTGTGTGTGTGTGTAGAACCACGGACGAATTGGCGAACCACCATGGACGCCTCCACCTCCTTCTGCCCCGGGATTCACAGGCTCCACCCTACCAGGACCAGAAGCGCAGGCCGCCCCCGCTTCCGCCTGGCGTCTATACGTGGGATCTGGGATCCGAACTCAGGACCCTCCGCCTGCAAGGCGGAGGCTTAACCCCTGAGCCACCTCTCCAGCCCCCGGTAAAGATCATATTTTGAAAGTAGTTATCCTGGGTGAGGTTTTCTTGGCCTTTTTCCGCGGGTTTGTTCTTGTTGGAGTCTAACGTCATGGGATTAATTTCTTCAGTGGGAAATTTGTTTACTTGAGTGTTGCTTGTCATGGATTTGCACTTTGACTTTGGCATTGTCGTTTTAAATCTTAAGATCTTTCAATTTTAGTAAACTGATTTATTTGGCCTGGGGTCCTGTTGGGCGGCCAGGCGGAGACTTACCTAGGTCCAGGGGTGAAGCCCCGCTGGACCTGCTCATCCTGACTGGTGGAGCGGGGTGGGGTAAAGGGAGGATGGGAGCATGGGCGTGGAGCTATTTAACCTGAGGGCAGCTGGGGCGGGGCCCAGGTGCAGGGGGAGGTCCTCCTCGTCCCTGGGCCCCCCGCGTGGCTCTGGCTGGATGGTGGGAGTCAGAGCCGGGTCCCTTTGGGCTGACCTGGAGTCCTGGTGGGCGGTGCATGGGCGGAGACTTACCTTGGTTGCGGGGTGAGGCCCGGCTGGACCTCGCGTGTGTCCCGACCGGAGGAGCCGGGTGGGATGAAAGGGAAATTTTATTTTTTTAAAAACTTTTTTTGTTTATTTTTGTGTGTGTTCGTGTGTGTGTGTGTGTGTGTGTGTGTGTGTGTGTGTGTGAGACAGAGAGAGAGAGAGAGGGAAAGAGAGAGAGAGGGAGAGGACTGTGTGTCCCTGTGGAGAACCAAGGAAAACTTCAGGAATTATTCTGGATTTCTTTTTGCTTTGCTCTGGAATTTTGAAGGCTCTGCCCACCAGGATCCAAAATGCAAGCTGGTGTTTCTGTCTGGCATTTTTTTCACATTAGACCTGGGATCTGAACTCAGGACCTTCTGGTTGGGAGGCAGAGTCTTAATCCCTGTTCCATCTCTTCCAACCCAACTGTAAACATCTTAAAGAATCATGCACATAATCAAGTTGTCCAAAAAAATTAAACTTAAATTGAGTTATCTAGAAGGTCAGCATAAGTACAAGTGACTGCGACTTTGCAGACATTGTTACACTTAAAATTATTACAATTTTCATTAGAATGCTACAATTTAATTTGTCATGTCTTTTTGACAAGTAGTTTGCTACACTAAAATGCTACATAATCATTTATATTTTAAAGTCAATTTTCAACTTATTTGTTGTCATCATTATGTTCAGGTGCCCTGTTACCATGACCCAAACTTTATTCATGACTAAACAATACTCTTACTATCTCTCAAAATTATAATAGGGATTACTTAATAGATTTGTCACCTAACTACCAACCTTGATTTTTTTTTTATTTTAGTTTTTTGAGTTCTGTTTAAAGAGATTAACACTTTCAAATTTCCCTTTTATTCTTTGGTAGGTTCATACATATAGGCAACATTCATGTCATTTTCACAATAGAGAGGTCCTATACCCTCCATCCTCCATCTCTTATCGAGAACTTTCTTCCCAAGTTGTCTCTCTCCTACATTAATGCTGTGTGTGTGTGTGTGTGTGTGTGTGTGTGTGTGTGTGTGTGCACGCGCACATGCACACTGCTGAGTTAAATAAAATTTGACTATGTTTTCGTATGTCTAGTCAGTTGCCAGAGTGTGTACAACTACATCACTGAAGGTACGTCACTGAAGAAAATGGTTTCCATTCTCATGAGCACTGATCACCTCATGGGGATATGGCACCTCATGAACTCTTTTTTCCCCTTTCATGGTGAAATGCTGCACAGATCATTCGGGACTAAACACGTTTTACTGTGTGACAGCATCAGTCTTGTCCAGATATATAGTTTGGTGTCAATCCTGGCTCTCACATTCTTTCCTGTGCACAGATCTTGTGGGAATAAACACAGCTTACTGCGTGACAGCACCAGTCTTATCTGGATATACTGTTTGGTGTCAATCCTGGCTCTCACATTCTTTCGTGTGTTAGCTTATTCCATTGATAAGAGAATTCTTCAAAACTTAAAATTCATTTACTGCCTTTTCTAAGTATATCCACCACATCCCATGTACATCTTGAAATTTCAGTTTTTGAACAATTAAATTATGTGAAAAATTTTAGCATTATTTCTTATTTAATTGCATAATGATAAAGGGCAAAATGACAATGGCATATAGACATTATTTCAGTTTGTAATCTTTTTTTCATGAGAAATCTAATTTAGCTTATATTGATTGTCTGAATGACTCTTTTGGAGGCAGATTTTTTTAATGTATAAGTCAATAAGGGGGAGAAAATAAAGAAAAAGAGCATATTAAAAGTTAAGGTTAAGGTATTAAGTAGAATATGTTGGTATGAAAGTCAAGCAAGGATTACATTCAGGTGAAATCTATAGATTATGGAAAACATCATTCGAGTCAATAAAGTAAAACACAAGTACACAAATGTGAATAAAACTGGAATTAAATGTCTTTATCAGGATGTAATTCAAAAGGTGAAGTCTCATAGGAAATTAGTAATTTTGTTCAACGTTTGACTATCGGTGATTTTGTGATATTTTTCACTGAGCTATTTGCTTTTATATAGGTAACAAATTACTGCTTTCTGTTTTTCAGAAAGCACACATACATATTTTTCTCTGCCCTTTAAGAGATTGCCACTAATAAAGGATGAATTTTGTTAAGAAAAAATATAATTATATTTTACATATATTGCTACCCTTTTCACTTAAACTAGTATCTCCATGTCATGCACTTCTTCAGTAAGCAAACATATAGAGACTGAATTTTTCTCTCAGCAAGTCATATGATCACACTCATTTCTTTGAGTCCTTTCATTGCTCAAACAGAAGTGATGTCTATTTACTACAGAAAATTTCATTTTTGTGAGACCGTGGGGATCAATATACCACTAAACAATACTAATGAATCAGCAACAAAGACATCCAAACCAGCACTGTGATTGAACTTTGCTGATGTGAAATAATGCTGTATTGGACATATGATGAAAATAATGAAGTTTAAGTACCCATCTTTGATATCCATCCTTCCCTATGCTACTTTCTTAGCCTCATATGCTGTGCTCCTACAAAATCCTTTCCCTTCTCTCCTATATTTCCCTTAAGATAATACCCTATTAACTTCTTTTCAGAAAGAAGTGTTAGGAAATGATGAGGTCAAATGCATGCTTCCTCTCAAGAGAAGTAGACTAATAAAAATTGATTCCAATATCACTAAATTGTAGATAATGGAAAAGTGGTTCCTTGGTGGCTTGGACTTGACACATACGACACCATCATAAGTAATTGATTAATCTTTCTTTTTGAGCCTTCACAAGCCTTTTTCAGAAGGTTTATGAACTTTAAGCAATAACTGCTGAATAGTTAGAATTAGTGCATAAGGTGAAATTTCCTTGTTACCTGTGGTTTTAGTTGACCTTTCTTAGGAGTGGATATGAAACTGACGGTATTTTGAAACAGTTATTTTCTTTACAGTGATACCGTATAGTCAATAATTTATATTTCATGTATATACTACAAATATCTTGACAGTTTGTTTATATTTCTTCCTTTGTCCCTTTTTTTCTGTTTTCTATTTCCACTAAATTTCTCCATTACTATATTGGTCACTCTTGTCTACTGAAGTAAGAGAGCATTCAAAGTCAAGCAACTTAAGGGAGAAAGGAAATGTATTTAGCTTATGGTTCTAGAGAGGAGATACATTCCTTCGTGGTAGACACAGCATGGCTGGCAAGCTGAAGCTGGAGGCAGGGTAAGTCACTGAAAACATTTCGAAGACTGAGAGCTGCAAGACTGCTTGCTGCAAAAGCAGGCTCCTTCCGGAGTTAGGGTGGGACTAATCCTCCTTGAGGCCCACCCCTTGTGATTACCTTCCTCTAGCAAGGTTCCACCTCCTAATGGTGCCATGACCCTTCCAAACACATGAGACTTTGGGAGACACATTTCAAACCATGACAATTACAGAAAGAATATACGTTCTTTTCATTATATGCACATGCTTACATTTCACTGCATCTTAGAGAAAGATTATTTGAAATGATTGAGTTTCTTTGAATTTTGCTTCATTCATAGGTAAAATGAGAATTTCAAATGTCTAGCTGACAAATTTTTCATGATGGTACATAAAATAATGTGGATGTATTAAACATTTGTGTTGGCTACAACAGAACTTAAGATAGGCAATATTTAATTTGGCTCCTGATTTTAGAGTGTCTGAGTCCATTATGGTGTGAAAAACTTAGAGGAGTATTGGATAACAAAAGCATGTTTTCATGATATTGAACTAGTAAACAAAGAGAGGTAAGAGTACGGATTGGGCTCTCAGTTTCATAGATTTACTCTTGGTGACTAATTTCTGCAATGTAAGTCACACCTGCTATATACCCCATTATTATTCCATTGAGCACCAAATACTCAAAATATAACCTTATAGCAGATACTTTACATTTAAAGTATAGGCATAGGTAATCAATTTTTACATTGGTCAATCTTTTTTTTTACATTTTATTATTATTATTATTTATTCAACTGTGTGTATGTGCACGCGCGCGTGTGTCTGTGTGTGTGTTTATGTGTGTGTCTGTGTATGTGTAGAACCACGGACGAATTCACGAACCACCATGGACGCCTCCACCTCCTTCTGCCCTAGGATTCACAGGCTCCGCCCTGCTAGGACCAGAAGCGCAGGCTGCCCCCGCTTCTGTCTGGCGTCTATACGTGGGATCTGGGATCTGAACTCGGGACCTTCCGCCTGCAAGGCGGAGGCTTAACCCCTGAGCCACCTCTCCAGCCCTACATTGGTCATTCTTACTATCCAGTCATGGTAGCCCCTAAATTCGTGTGTCTTCTTCTCCATAATACTAATCTAATTATGATTAATCATTAAAGATACAATCTATTGAAAAGTATGAAATATGACAAAAGTAAAGTTCATTTATAAAAAACCTTTTTAAATATTTTAGTGTGTGTGTCTATGTGTGTGTGTGTGTGTGTGTGTGAGAGAGAGAGAGAGAGAGAGAGAGAGAGAGAGAGAGAGAGAGAGAGAGAGAAAACTGTGTGTCCCTGAGGAGGACCAAAGGTGACTTAGGGAATCATCCTGGATTGCTTCTACCTCCATCTTGCTTCACTCTGGGACTTTTCAGGCTCTGTCTACTATGGTAGGAAGTACAGCCCCCCGGCCATTTCCACCTGGTGCTTTTATGTGGGATCTGGGTCCAAACTCAGGACGTTCTGTTTGTGAGACAGAGTCTTAATTTCTGAGCCATCTCTCTAGCCCTAGAAAAAAAAAATCTTATAGGTCATTTTATCACTGACTCAGAGTTTCACAACTTTAAAGAACTAATCAGAAGCTGAGATTAGGATGGCTAAAAGTACCATTCCTCTTCACAGTATGGTCCATTATTGTTTGATCACTTTGACCTAGTTTCATTATGTCTGGTTTCTTAAGTGGCAAGATATTCAAGGAAAATCTCCCTTTTTCCACTCTTCAATATAAAATAGAATTATTCTAAATTTAGATTTCTCCAAGACTTTGATCTAGATTTTCAGTCTACATTAAATGAGTTCCATCCCAGCTTTTTATATAAAAAATAAATTATAAAGCATTCAAACCTGACCTATTGTCCCTGATACATTGACGTTACTTGAGCTTTCATCATTATTGTACTTCAAATAGCTTGCATTAGGACAACATAGTTTACTTTCAGTGTATTCTGATTTTATATAAATAACATCTGTTTTATATTTGACAAGATGATTCATCAGTACCACGGAAAATGTTACATGAAGTCTTCCAGTTTTTTTCTTGTTGAGTGACATTTTATTAAATTTGTACAATATTTTATAATCCACAAAGCACTATCCTCCAGTATGCCTTTTTACCTTCATAGCAATTCTGTTTGATACTGAGGGCAAACATAATTACCTTATTGTTTATGAAAGAAACAAAGCTCAGGAAAAGTCAAATATGGTGCTTAAAATCAAAATGCTAATACACAGTTGAGCTCACAGTAGAAACAATTTCTATATGAAAGTTCAGATTGTAAATATATCCTAATAAATAAAACACACCTAAAGAGCAATTGCAGTCAATAAAACCAGCAAATATTATTATGTTTATAGGTCAGAAAAACATCAATATCTCTGAAAACTCAATTTACTTTTGAATTAAGAACACTGTCCATTTTCTGGTTTTCATTTTAATTCATATGCACTCTCTTCTAGATCTCAAAGATAGTTTGTATGGAAGTTGAATCAAGTACTTTCTCCATTAAAAATTCAGAAAACCCTGAAGCATTCACAATTCCTTTCAACACATGATCTGTATAGCTTCAAGAAAACTGGTTATAGTTTAATTTTTTGGAATAAAGTGCTAATTAATAATAACATGCTATATTGTAAATTGCTACCATGGTGTTTTTTCCAAGGCTATGTATTAAGATATGAAACAGATAAATAATACCATCAACTGCCACAAAATTTTGCTTGTTTTATTCCATTAATAATGATTCACAATCATTCTATGAGTTCACAAAGCTACAAATGCTTGAAAATACATGTTTTCAAAAAGTGCAAATGAAGATTTAAAAGATATGAGAAAAGTACATAATGACAAATTTCAGTAAGATATGTTCAGGATGACAGATTAAAAATTTCCTTTCTTGCATACTTTGAGAAGAGAATAGGTTTCAAATTAAGTTTTCATAAATGCGTAAGTAAATGTTAGTTCTAAAAATTAATAGTGAGAAAAACAACCCTACCACTACAAACAAAAAGAACAATTGGTGTTACCAATGCATATCTAAAAATAAACTGTCTGAAGTCAGAACCACTACTGAGGCAAACTCAGAAATTAGAACAACTTAACAATCATAATTCAAGACTTCAGCGAAGTAAAAACTAAAATTAATATTAAGAGAAATGTTAAAAGGGAGAAAATAGATAAGAATGCAGCAGATAGGATTGAGTAAATATTTATGTTAATTTTTTTGTATTTTAATGTGATCATTCACTGAACTCATAACTGGTGGAGATTTTCACTCCAGAAAACCTGCTATGTTCTTCTATTGAAGATCAAAGCAAGTTTTTCTCTAAAATAGACTTTATTCAAAGCTTTTATGGCCTAGAATCAGGTAATTAGTCTTCAATCTGTAGACTTTTTTTCATTAATTTGTCAAGTTAACATACAAAGAAAGCAATGGATACCAATATGGCATATTCACTTTCATGCACACATCATAGTATTTTTTTTCTTTTTCCAGCACCCTCTCCAAATTCCTTCCATTACATTATTTTCATTTACTTCCCCAATAAAACTTCTTTCATTTCTATTTTAATCACACACAGACGTAAATCTTGATTTGGCATATGAGAGTAAACATGCTACATTTGTCCTTCTGAGACTGCATTACTTTACTTAAAATATTGATCTCTACTTCTAATTTCTTCTTAATATGAAATTCATCTTCTTTATTCTGCCTACCATCTAGAACGTTTCTGCTTCCCATTTCTCATGAGTAAGGCAGCAATAAACATATATGTACCTGCTTTCCTGTGGGATGTTGCCACTAATGTCATATCTGGAGTACATGGACATTTTATCTTCAGTTTTTCTTTTTGAGGAACTACATTACAGATTTTCAAAGGAATTATTCCAGTCTTTTTTTCTGTCAATAATGAGTGTAGGTTCCTCCTTTCCCCACATACAACTAGAATTTGTTTACATTGGTTTCCTTCTTCATAGCTGCTCTGATTGACCAATGGATTCACATGGCTATTTCATTTTCTATTGCTCTGATAGCTAAGCATTTTAAGCATGTTTTTGGAAATTTGTACTACTTCTTTTGAGAACTGTGAATTCAGATCATTTTTCTATTTATGAGCATATTAAAGAATAGTCTTAATTACATTAAAGCCAATGAAATTCAACATTTATTTCTCATAAAAAATTTTCAAATTAGAGGTAAAAAGGTTGTCTGAAAATCTGAGAGAAGACACCTACTATGAATATAATACAGACCTCATAAAGATATTAATAGAGTAATCACAAATGAAAGCAGAGAATAGATAACAATATCAATTTTTATTTAATATTTTATGAGAAACTCTACCCTGCTGAATAAGATAAGGAAAAGTAGTTTTAGGTCAGTGCTAATAAAATGAAATTTTTCTTCAATTCATGATAAATTTACACTGAAATTCAGTTATTATTATAACTACTGAACTTAGGAGATAAGATTAAAATAGCCTAGTTACAAATTAGAAACATTGATAATATTACTCAGAGATTTAAAGATCCAATGCAATTACTTTCTAAAGTAAAATCGTATTTTATAGAAGAACAAAGGAAACCTAAAATTAATACAGAATCACAAAAACCCCAAATAATTAAAAACTAGGAATTTAGAAAAAATTGGAATTACATACTTTGCTTTCAGAATATACTTTCTTCAGAGTTGTAATGATCAAAGCAGCATGATATAGACTTCAAAACAGGCACTCGCAGTAATGGAACAAAATAAAAAGTACAGAAATAACTTGCTTATGACCAATTGATTTTTCACCAAGGTGTCAAGAATAAAGGAAAATGAAAAAGCAATCTATTAAGAAAGTGTCTATAATCTTGACACCCAAGCTGGAAATAAAGGGCATCCCAAAGCTTTCTGATCAGCCAGTTTAGTCAACAGGTAAATTTTGACTTAAGTATCTCTCTTTCAAAAAACAGAATAAAATGTAGTTTGAATGACACTTGACATGGTCTTCTGACCTTCACATACATGCACATATATGTGTGAAAGTTTTAACAAGCACTTGTACACATGTTCACATACTCAGGGGCAAATGTACTCGCACATTTTATAAGACAAAATTTTGTTTATTCAAGATAAAGTAATTACGGAGATTAATTATACTGCAAGGTGACTATAATTATTACTATTGTGGTATGAATTTGAAATTTACTTGGAGTAGACCCTAAATATTCTGAACATACATTAAGCAAGTATGCACAGTGATAGGCATTCTAGCTAAATTATTGAAATGATGTCACAATATTTATATTTTCCTTGTATATACTGTACATATACTAACAAATTTTAACTGAATAAAACATAAAATATTAAAATATTAATATAGATCATATAATGTGGCACTACTGATTCAAGGAGGACCTAGCCCAGGATCCCAAATCCAGGAGGTCTGGCTACAGATAAGTCTGAACAAGGAAACATACAGGCAGAGGGATGGGCAACCAATGGGCGGAGAGATGAACAACCAATGGGAAGGAGGGATGAACAACTAATGGGAAGCAGCCATCTAACCTTGACACCTAGTAAACACCTAAATGATTGGTGGCTGCTTCCCCCCTTCCCCTGAGCCGAGGGATGGCCACACTTGATTGGACCCTGACCATATATAAGCCCAAATACTTCCTGAGTAAAGCTGAGTCTGCAGCCAAATGGTCTTCTGCCTGCTGCTTCTCGCCTGACTCCTGGGGTCTGGGTGGTGATCCTGTCACCAGCTCGCCCATTTGCATTGTGCCCACGAGGCCCCTGCCATTTCCCTCTTCCCCCCTGGCTGGCCTGGCAGGGGATTCAGCAACATCTGGCGCTCCAATAAAGGGTTGCCTTCGGTGTAGATGAGACACCTACTCTGGTAAAACTTGATTAGCGGCCCCTTTGATTGTGTGTTCCTGTGCTTACAACACCTGAAGGTAAGCAGGTGTCTCCCTCCTTTTCCCCTTTCCCTGTTTATCTTTCATTGTGTTCAGAAAGTTAGGAACATGGTCACTTGCTATCTTGATTTAGAGATGATCAAGGAACCCCAATCGCTCATTTGATTTCCCCATGATCAAAGAGCCCCTCTAAACCAAGGCTTTGCCTGGCAAGTTCACATGAGAAATTAGTTCCCTTAGAACTAGGAGCCTAGGTTCAATTATATTGCATGGGCATGAAGAGGGCATAAAGATTGGGGGAGTAATGAATCCCTGAAGTTCCTCAGTAAGCACAGGACACTTAGATCCAAAACACCTCTGCATATGTCCTGCACTAGGTCTCTCCCTGGATGTTGGTTACCCTTTTAAGGAGTTGTTTTCACTTTGATTTTGGTTCTAGTCATTGCTTTTTACTTTTTTTCTGCACTTTTTCATCTTGTCTGCTTGCCTCCTAGTCATCTTTGCTCCATTAGGGAACCTTTCCTCTGCATAATGGGTAATTTACCATCCCATCAGAAGGTACCCCAGCTAACTGCCCTTAAGGCTCTACTAGACTTATGTAGGATCAAAGAGATGCTGTAGGACTTAGAAGATTTTTGGGAGGAAGCTTTAAACTTAGCTCCTTGGATTTGTCCAGAAAATTTCTGGGACCCACAGATTTGGATGAGAGTGCTTTTCTTGGACCATAAGGGGCAAGTCCAAGAAGGCCATATACCTCCTGCCCCCTTTATTCCCATCCTCCTCGGCATCATAGCAAGCATTAAAGGGTCTTCCACTGAGGAAGTGATTAATTGTTACAATATAACTTGTGAAGAGAACCCAAAATTAGCCCTTTGTTCTTCTTCCAGATCCCTCCCCTCTCCCTCTCCACGGAGGTCCATGGGGGGGCATTCCATTCCCTCCTGATGTCCCCTTCCCTCCTTTTCTTCCTGTAGCTCTTGACTCCCTCTCTTTCCTGGCTGTATTTTCTGCTTCAGACAATACGTGTCTTAAAATCTCTCTTAGAGACTAGAGGCCTCAAGGTTAAGACTGCAGGCCTAGAGGAATTTTAGAATGAGGCTGCAGTTTTAGCACCTTGTATCCCCCCAGAGAAAATGTGGGATTGGACCTATGGATAAGGATGCTTTTCCTTGCTAGAAGTTTTTCATAATTAATCTAAGCTGCCAAATTTAACTAATATCAGGTTTTGTTTTAAATAAGGTTTTCCTAAAAGTTAATCTGCCTTTGATAAATCTTTCAAGGGTAATTTTAAGACAGTTACTGTTAAATTGTACAGTTGCCAGTAAAATGTTGTTCATATGCTTGTATGTTTTTATGTTCTGTGTTTACATGTTGTGTGTCTTGTGTCTGTGGCCACTTCAATTTTTTTTTCATTTTTGTTGCACGCTAATATAAAAATTTTGGCATGCCATTTTTAAATATATGTATGCATACTTAAAAATAAGAACAAATAATTTTGATGACATCTAATGCCTTAACTACTTATGTTTTATATCAATCACAATTGTTTTTGTAATAGATTGTAAGTTTTCTTTCATACAAGTTTTCTTACAGGGTTTTTCACATGTCCCAAAATAATAAAACTTGCTTTCCAGGTCCTCAGGGCATCCATTCAGGCTTTGCATATTTCTAACATCACCAAAGGCCTGTTGTAAGCCTGACTGTCCTCTATTGAAGCTATGACTTACTAATTTACAATTGTTAGGTTCTGATTTACATCTTCCCAGCTCTTCTAGATCGTTTCTGTGCCTGTGTCCCCTACAACCCCTCCGCCTGCTCTTGCCCTGACAAAACATCCTTTTCTCTGTCACTGCTTGAGTTCCCTTTTGGGACCATGATTCCTACTCTGGTATAGTCTCAATACTGGTAGTCAATGATGCGTAAGCCTCCACACGAGGGTGGTGTCCAACCTAAGACAGGCACAGACACCTATATTTCACACAGCTGAAGAGGCTAGGGGGTTGCCCCACCTATCATGGTCCCCACTGAAGAAAATTTTATAAATAAAAGGGTTAAAATGTGGCATTACTGATTCAGGGAAGCCCTAGCCCTGGCTCCAAGTCCAGAAGGTCTGGCTGCAGACAGTCCTGAACAAGGAACCATAAGGCAGAGGGATGGACAACCAATGGGCGGAGGGATGAACAACCAATGGGAAGTGGCCATCTAACCTGGACACCTAGTAAACACCTAAATGATTGGTGGCTGCTACCCCCCCTTTCCCTGAGCAGAGGGATGGCCACACCTGATTGGACTCTGACCCTATGTAAGCCCAAACACTTCCGGAGTAAAGCTGAGTCTGCAGCCAGTAACTGGTCTTCTGCCTGTTGCTTCTCGCTTGACTCCCGGTGTCTGGGTGGTTACCCTGACAACAGCTTACCCATTTGCCTTGTGCCCATGAGGCCCCTGCTGTTTCCCCTCTTCCCCCCCAGATGGCCAGGTGGAGATTCAGCAACAATATAAATGTTTACAAAAACTCAGATTAGGAGAAATGCTGGGATCATTATCAGTAAATAAAATTGAATTATTACAAATATTCCTAGAAATTTGAATGCAGACAGATACTTAATTAAATTACCTTGTACATAATTATCTAGGCATAAGTCTAATAAAATTAATGCAAGGCCTTACTTCAGCAATTATAAAACATTGAATGACAGAAAGGACAGCATAGGATTATTAAGGAAACATTTCACTCTGTTTTTTATAACACTTATAAGGTGAATCAAGTTCACAATATTGAAAAACTTACAAAGAAATATAAAGTTAGAGAATATTCTTTTAAAGTGATTCATTTAAAACTCTTGCATTTAAGGTGAAAGGCAAAGCAAATTGATCAATAGTGTAAGACAGAAAACTTGTAACCTAATCAAATACAAATATTAACTGAGCATATAGTAGAAAACATTTCATACAACAGGTTAAGTTTGGGATTTCATAAAATTGTGTTTGTCAAAATGGTTTTTCAGCTTGGGAAAAATACAAATATTAGATCGTCACTGAATGTCACATGAAAAGAATTGATGCCAGACAAATGGCTCAAACATAAAAAATCCTTTCTATTAATAATGAAATAATAATTGAGCGATATGTAGTATCATTGATACAAAGTTACTAGACAAGCAACAGTAAAACCTTAAAAGAAACAGGTGTTCAACTTAACAACGAGAATTACATAAACCTTGTATGTGAAAAAAAGTGAATTTAAATGACTATACATATAAGCCATGTAGTGAACCAAATAATATCACATATACCAGTCTTGCATGTTGCATTTAAATATTTTTTGTCTTTTATTTATTTGTGGATGAGAATGAATAACAGAGAGAAAGAGGGACAGAGAGAGAGTTTAATGTGAAAAAGAGGTCAAAGGACAACTTTTGTAATTCATTTTTCTCCTTCACCACGTGAATAGTTTCCAGTTATTGAACATAGGCTACCAAATTTCAAGCAGGGACCTTTTCTGCTGAGGTACCTCATCAGCCACAATTCTTGAGACAAATAAGCAAAAAAATATTGGTTTAATTCCATGTAAAGGGCATCTGACTATATAATAAAAGCAAAAACTACCTGCACAATGACCAACACATTATTGACTCCTCAAAGTCTAGCATGGACTAAAAGCACTAGGATCCTTAGTAGCTGGGAAATGCCACTGAGTCCTTATATCTCATCAGAGAGGAGGACCCAGTGGAAAGTTTGACATACACATTAAAGGTTGCTCAAGAGATGGGGGGGAGGCACTGGGAAATAGGAAGCGAGGGGAGAAGGAAGAGGAAAAAGAGGGAGGGAGCATGGGGGGCCAGGAAGGAGTGGAGGAAGGGAGGGGACAGTTGTACATATTAAGTTTGCATAAGCGGAAATAAAATAAAAAGAAAAGAATAAAATATGCTCAAAACAAAAAAAAACTTGGTTCTTTTATATCTTCAAAAAATCAAAAAATATATTTCCTCTTCTAGTATACCTATGAAAGCATTTAATCTGTAATATTACCAGAGACTGATGAATATACACAAAGCAGGAAGCCTAATACACTCCTTTGGGGAATATGAAAACAGTTATATCACTCCAAAGAGCTATTTGGAAAGCATCATCATTGGTGTGGAAATTTAGAGTTCTTATAATCTTGGATTTTTACTTTTAGATGTATTTACTGGAGCAATTTTTTTTACCTCAGTGTCAGAAAATATATATGACTGCTTCTGCAGTATTAAAATAACTTTAAAGGTCAAACAATTTCAACTGTATATTAATGGAACAATATATTAGCATGCATTTGTATGAAAGTATACTATATCTTAAACATCTTCTAAACTATCTAATATATAGCTTTTAAATAGCAAAAATATACACAAAACTCACAAATGTAGCAAAAAATGTGTTAATGACTATTTGTAATGATCTGTAATTCATATTAATAGAACAGTCTGGAGCAACAAAATCTAAAATAAAAATAGATTTTGTATGCAATAATATTTCAGATTACAACACAATTGTGGACTAAATTAGAAACAATTTTACAGAATTAGAAACTCACAATCATCAAATAAAAATACACAATTTAGGGGAAAATTAAGCAGATTGATTCATTAACATTTATGTTTCAAGTAGACTATACATTTATAAAGATTGTCAGAAATTTGAAGCAATGAATAAAGTTGCTAAAATAATAAATTGATCTACAAAAGACAGGGATAACAGATTACTTACATACAAATTAAATATAATATGAATCCAAGAAAGTAGAGCAAATATTGATTTTATAAATATAATTAATGAAATCAAAAACCAAATGAGTCTTGAATAAAATCTTGCCCAGGAGAAAAGGATTGAAATGTAATTGTTTAAAGCTCTGTCACACACTAGCCAAATATTGATAATAAATCCATATTTTAGTTTTTATTTTGGGAAGATCCCTGAATTTGAAAGTTTATTTTTTTCCTATAAGTGATTCAACGAGAACAACAGATGGATGGCAAAAAATCAAATTCAGTTCTTTTTATATTCAGTTAAATACTACAGTAACCATTTCTGCCGAAGTTTGTTAAGGCAATTTTAATTTTTTTTTTGTGAATGAGATTTACATACATACCAAATGGGATTTTATTTGGGGGGGGGTCTTTTTTTTATAACACATTTTTTATTATTGTTTCAGCTCAGACAAACTTAATAGGTACACCAGTTCCCTCCCTCCCTCCTCCTCCCCCCCGAACCCCTGCTCTCCCTCCCCTCATCCCTCCCGCCCCATCCCCCATGCCTTCCGCCCCGATTCCCAGAGTCCTTTCTTGTGCATGCCTGACTCTCCTCTGGGCCCTCCTCTCCGATGACGTACAAGGACCCAGTGGCATTTCCCTGAACCCCTTCCTGTGTTCCCCTTAAGCATAGGAACACTACTCAAATAGGATTTTATAAGGACTTAAAGACATGAAAAATTTTCTTTGAACGAGTACCACATACACAATTTTTTTTATTGTTTTGTTTTTATTTTTTCTACTTTTACAAAGATATTGAGTGTTCATCCATATCCCAGCTTTCTTCCCTTCTCTATCCCTCCCATCCTCTCCCTTTCCTTCACCATTCCTTTCCACTCCCTCCCACCTTTATTCCTGTATGTTTCTATGGTCCCCAGGGTTTACTCTGGTTTATCTACTCTGTGGGGTTCAGGCTTCCTTGGTAGATCAAGTTATCTCTCTTCAGACCACCCCACTGATATGTGTATTTCCCTTCATTTATCCAGCTTTAGACCCAAAGGTTTCCAGTGCAATTTCCTATTCTATGGGTACAATAATTGCTACTTACATAGCAGATTAATGCACATGCACAATCTTTAAGCAGATTTCTTTTTACATGCAATATGTTTATATACACATGACAAAGTAAGTATAAAATGTCAAAGTTCCATCTTCTTTGGCTCGGGGGCACAATGAGCTGTGATAAGGAGAGAAAGGAGGGAATGGGCAAGAAGGCTGTGCTCAAGTAGAGTCTTCTTCATCCAGGGGTGTATCTCCTTTCTCCTTCTCTGACTAGCATGTACAACATACTGAAATCAGTTAACTAAAGAGAAAAGGAGGGTACTTTACAAAGACTGTCATATTGTTAGATCTTGTTGGGGATAATAGGGGAGGAATGAAGAGCAAGGTTTAGTGGAGGTCCAATGATAAAGAATAGCCAACACTAGGACAGATTTAAGAGACTCGAATCCTATTATAACTGGGGACCTGGTAGCCAAAAGAACTATAGTATAGCCTTAAGGTGGGAGAGCATTAGAACAGAAAAAAATCTTAAAGTCAGAGAGAATGGGGAGGACTTCCATGAGCAGCATGGAGGGTGAGGGATCCGCAGAGACCCTCATCACAGACAGGCTAAGGGACTGACAAGGTAGGGAAGCTGGAGGAGGAGGTGGGATTAAATTAAATTCTTGAGGATGGTAGGTCTAGAGAGAGAAGTCAGAAATGGCTGGTGCAGACTGTTCTGGGAATCACAGTATAGTCCAACTAGAATGGAGGAGTTTTGCAAAATGACCTGGCTATTACTAGCACAGATGTTCTGGGTTCTGTGGATCTAAAGAAAAAATCTTTAAATTTTTATCTATCTATCTATCTATCTATCTATCTATCTATCTATCTATCTATCTATATGTGTGTGTGTGTGTGTGTGTGTGTGTGTGTGTGTGTGTGTGTGTGTGTGTGACTTTGGGAATCATTCTGGATTGCATCTACAACCTTCTTGCTTGGCTTTGGGATTTTCCAGACTACACCCACCAGGGCCTGATTTGCAGGCCACAGTCACTTCTGCAATGGCCTGATTTTTTTTTATTTAACATTTTTTATTATTATTTCCACTCATACAAACTTAATAGGTAGACCAGTTCCCTCCTCCCTCCTCCTCCCCCTGAACCCCCTACTCCCCTTCCCTCCCTCTCCATCTCCCAGTGCCTCCCCCCCAATTCCCAGAGAGTACTTTACTGTGTATGCCTAACTCTCCTCTTGGTCCTCCTCTCTGATGACATACAAGGACCCAGTGGCATTTCCCTGAATCCTTTCTCGTGTTCCCCTCAAGCATAGGAACACTATTGTGGCTGCCAATCCCTTGCCTCCAAGGATCTTGGTGCCTTTAGCTGATGCTAGACTTTGTGAGGTCAATAGTGTGTTAGACATTGCGCAGGGCATGCAAAGTCCTATTATGATTGCTTCAGCCCTAACTAGTGTAGAGAATCTTCAGATCATTGTTCCTCCCATCCTTTTGCTCTTACAATCTTACCGCCCCCTGTTCCACAAATGTCCCTGAGCTTCACAATGGGAGGAGATTATCCTGGCTTATATCTATGTGGTTGATATAGAGTCTCTGAAGTTCTGGATTGTGGTTTGTTGATTTTCATTTGCAGTTTTGCTGCTCCTGCTATGCCCTTCACTCCATCCTGATGTGCACTGTATGTCACCCCCTTTCATCTGCCAGACTATGTGCCCTCCCATTCTGTTGAGATCATATCCCCTCATTTGTACATGATCAGGACCTAACATCTGTGAACTTAACCAGGTGTCACATTACTTACTTGCATTCCTTGGAGGCCGATTTTCTCTGCTGTAACATGGTCCCCTCTCTCCTTGTATCTGGTGTGGCCCTCCAACCCCATCCCTCCTGTTCACAATCCTTGCAATCACTGTATTACATAGGTTTACTTTTGAGTGTCTCAAAGTGGGCTGGGTGAGTTTGGTACTAGGAGCCACCTATTAGGGAGTACATACGGCGGTTAACTTTCTGGGTTTGGGATACTTCACTTAATATAATTGTTTCTAATGACATCCATTTCCCAGCAAATTCCAGTAATTCATCATTTTTGAGGGCTGAGTAGTACTCCATTGTATAGATGTACCACAGTTTCCTTATCCACTCGTCAACTGTTGGACATTTGGGTTGATTCCATGTCTTTGCTATTGTAAACAGTGCTGCTATGAACATGGTCGGGCTTGTGCTATCGAGGCGAATCTCTGCTGCATGGGGGGTTATTCCCAAAAGTGGAATAGCAGGGTCATATGGCATTTCAATCTTTAATTTCTTTAAGAATCTCCAGATGGCTCGCCAGAGTGGCTGTATGAGCCTGCATTCCCACCAGCAATGCAGCAGAGTTCCCCTCTCTCCACATCCTCTCCAGCACTTGTTGTTGTTTATATTGTGGATTTTTGTCACCCTGACTGGGGTGAGATGATATCTCAGGGAGGTTTTGATTTGCATTTCCCTTATGGCTAAAGAAGTGAAGCATTTTTTAAGATATTTGTTAGACATTTTAATTTCATCCCTGGTAAAGTTTCTTTTAAGTTCCAGGGCCCATTTTTTAATTGGGCCATTGGTTTCCTTGGTGTTTAATTTTCTAAGTTCTTTGTGCACTCTGGACAGTAGAGCTCTATCAGATATGTGGTTAGTGAAGATTTTCTCCCATTCTGTGGGTTGCCTTTGAGCTCGTGTTACGATCTCTTTATCTGAACAGAAGCTCTTTAATTTCACAAGATCCCAACTGTTGAGAGTTGGTAGCAGTGACTGTGCCATTGGATGTCTGTTTAGGAAATGTTGGCCTAGCCCAATCAGCTCGAGGGATCTTCCTATTCTTTCAACTAAGATTTTTATAGTCTCTGGCCTTATATCAAGGTCCTTGATCCATTTGGAATTAAGTCTTGTACATGGTGACAAGTATGGGTCCAGCTTTAATCTTCTGCATGTGGAGATCCAGTTTTGCCAGCACCATTTGTTGAAGATGCTGTTCTTTTTCCATTGAATTCTTTGGGCCCCTTTGTCAAACACCAAATGGCTGTAACTTTGTGGGCTTATATCTCGGTCTTCACCCCTTATCCATTTTGGAGCCAGTACCAGGCTGTTTTTATAACTATGGATTTGTAGTATAGACTAAGGTTTGGTATGGTAATACCTCCAGCAGTGTTTTTGGTACTCAGGATTGTCTTTGGTATCCTGGGTCTTTTGTGCCACCATATGAATTTTGAGATTATGTGGTCAACTTCTTTAAAGAATTGCTTTGGGATTTTAATTGGTATAGCATTGAATTTGTATATTGCCTTTGGTAGGATGGTCATTTTTACAATGTTGATTCTGCCAATTCAGGAACTTGGGAGGTATTTCCAACTTCTGGTGTCTTCTGCAATTTCTTTCTTCAGGTTTTAAAGTTTTCATTGTAAAGGTCTTTTACCTCCCTGGTTAGGTTTATACCAAGGTATTTCATTTTTTTAGGGGCTATAGTGAATGGGATGGTTTCTCTCAAGGCTTTTTCACTTCTTTCATTCTGGGCATATAGGAAGGCCTCTGATTTTTGCACATTTATTTTGTATCCTGCCACCCTGGTGAACTGAGAAGTTCCAGGAGCTTCCTGGTGGATTTTTTGGAATCCCTCAGGTATAAGATCCTGTCATCTGCAAATAGGGATAGTTTGACTTCTTCATTGCTGATTTGAATCCCTTTTATGTCCCTTTCTTGTCTTATGGCTTCAGCTAAGACTTCAAGTACAATATTGAATAGAAGTGGTGTGAGTGGACAGCCTTGTCTAGTTCCTGATTGAAGTGGGAATGCTTCCAATTGTTCTCCATTGAGCATAATCCTTGCTGTAGGCTTGTTGTATACAGCTTTTATTATATTGATAAAGGTTCCTTCCATTCCTACTGTCTCTAGCGTTTTGATCATAAAAGGCGGTTGGATCTTGTCAAAGGCTTTTCTACATCTATCGAGAGTATCACGTGGTCTTGGTCTTTGGACTGGTTTACATGATGAATTACATTTATTGATTTTCGTATGTTGAACCAACCTTATGTGCTGGGGAGGAAGCCTGCTTGGTCCCCGTGAAAGATCTTTTTGATATGTTTTTGAATCCGATTTGCTAAGACTTTGTTGAGAATCTTTGCGTCTGTGTTCATCAGAGAGATCGGCCTATAGTTTTCTTTTTTAAGTGAATCTTTATTAGGTTTTGGGATTAAGACGATATTAGCTTCATAGAAGGAATTTGGTAGTGTTCCTTCCTATGCTATTTGATGGAACAGTTCAAGGAGTATTGGTGTTATTATCTCCTTAAATGTCTGGTAGAATTCTGTGCTGAATCCATCTGGTCCAGGACATTTTTTGGTGGGAAGATTTGTGATTACTTGTTCAATTTCCTTATATGTTATCGGGCTATTTAAGTAATTCTCAACTTCCTGATTCCATTTAGGTAGGTTGTGTTTACTTAGAAATTCATCCATCTCTTTTGTGTTGTCAAACTTCACTGAGTATAAGTTTTTGAAATATGATGTTATAATTCTCTGGATTTCTTGGGTATCAGTAGTGATAACTCCATGTTCATTTCTAATGTTGTTAATTTGGGTTTTCTCTCTCTTGCTTTTGGTTAATTTAGAGATGGGTGTATGAATCTTATTGATTTTTTTCAAAGAACCAGCTTTTTGACTGGTTGATTTTTTATATCCTTTTCTTAGTCTCAATTTCAGATATTTCTCCCCTTATTTTGCTAATCTCCTCTCTTCTACTACTTTTGGGATCAGATTGCTCAAGTTTCTCTAAATCCTTAAGCTGCATCGTTAAGTTATTTATTTCTGATGTTTCCATTTTTTTGATGTAGGCATTAAGAACTATAAACTTACCTCTTAGAACAGCTTTCATTGTGTCCCAGAATTTTTGGTAAGTTGTATTTTCATTATCGTTCAGTTTCAGGAAATCTTGAATTTCCTTTTTAATTTCTTCCTGAATCCAGTTCTCATTCGGTATCATATTGTTAAGTTTCCAGGAGTTAGTGTATTTTCTCTTGTTCATTGTGTTGTGGATCTCCAGTTTAAGCAGATTTTTCTGTGAAAATCTTTAGAAGAAATAAGAAAGCAGAGTTCTTAAAATACCTGCTGTGAACTTTAAAACTTTCAAATATAGACTCAAGTGTAAGTGAATTAATAAATACATTTGCATTAATAAAATATAAAGCTTTGCTAAATTTTTAAAGGAAAAGATGGATAATAAAAATGCTTCTATGAAAATATCAATCTGAATAGGAAATTCTATGTGAGTAAATCTAAATTGTTAAGCATTGGTAATTAATAAAATCAGAATTTTTGCATACAGATTCACTGCTAAAATTGAGGACTGTAATTAAATAGATCTAAAAGTAGACTTTAATATCAAATTCAGCTTATATGTCTAATAAAACAGCTGAAAATCATACAGAAGTTATATGATTTAATAAAATTAAATAAAAAATTATAACTAGCAAGCAGGCCATAGTGGAGCACAAAACATCAATCATCATGACAGAAAGACATAATAATATATTTATTACCTAGCAGGAAAAATAGTTGTATTTTAGAGTACAATGCAATTTAAAAGCACTAGATCTCTGAATCATTATCAGGAGGATAACTATATAATCAAAAACATTTGCACCTGACTTTGTATTAACAAATATATTTATTTTTGTTGTAGTCATTTCATAACTTATTTTAAAAATACAGATGTTGGGATCTTACAGTGGATACCTGTTGTAAACAAAACAAATAAAATAAACTTTTTCATTTTCAAACGTAATTATAGAAAACCAAGGTAACAACCATAGTGAAAAAATGACAATGGATAGAATATATCATAAATATAAAATAATACTTGAATTAACATAGGAAATGGATTCTAATTCTGAATCAAAAGTCATGCAGCATTATATCCTGGAAGTTATTTCTTGCCAATATTTTGCAAGATAATATTGTAGATAAACTCAAAAGTTTCAAAGAAGAAATAAATTAGGAAAGGTTTTGAAATTGAATCTGCAGATCCCCCCCCACAAAAAAGACAACTGTTTTCAAATCTTGTAATTTAAAAGAAGGAAAAGAAAATGTAATGCAACATTTCAGTTACCTAAATTGATTCAGGGCCATGATTTGGTTCAAAATATAATGCTCCCACATCATAAAGAGTTTTTTCAAGAAGGTAATGTTCATTTCTCTGTCGGGGTATGTATTTCATGTATCACAAAGGAAAATAAACTGGTCATGAGACTATTAGCAAATTCTTGCTAATGTTATAACTAATACTTTCAGCAAATATATCAGAATTCTTCAAAGCTTCACATAGTTTAAGAGTTAATGTTCAATCATCAAGTAATGATATGCAATAGATATCTGAGAAGCAAGTAAGGATTAGATATTCTTACATCTGTGACAGAAAAGTGATGTCCTTAGTATCTTTTAGTGTGTCTTTTTTTAAATTTTTTTCATTATTTATTCAATTGTGCTTGTGCGTGTGCATGTGTGTGTGTGTATGTATGTACGTGTATGTGTGTGTAGAACCACGGACAAATTCGGGAACCACCATGGACGCCGCCACCTCCTTCCTTGTTTTCTCTGCCCCAGGATTCACAGGCTCCGCCCTACCAGGACCAGAAACGCAGGCCGCCCCCACTTCTGCCCAGCGTCTATACGTGGGGTCTAGGATCAGAACTCAGGACCTTCTAGCTGCAAGGAAGAGGCTTAACCCCTGAGCCACCTCTCCGGGCTGTGTCTTTTAATGTGTCTTTTAATGTGGCAAAAGTTGATTCTGGCTCACAGTCATAGTATAGTCAATGAAGACGGTCAAGTCAAGGCAACATAAATTTGAATCAACTAGTCATACTGCATCCACCTTTAAAAAATCAGAGATGGATGAATGTTACTTGCTTGCTCAAGATGAGCTTCCCTTTTTCATTATTATACAGCTCTGGATGCTCTGCCTGGACAATGATCCCACCTAATGTGGACTTTCTCACATTTATTTAGTTAATCAAGGCAACCCCCATAGGCATGCCCAGAGGCAATTATCCTAGATGTTTATAGATTGCTTTCAGTTAACAACTGAAATCCAACATCAGAATGATATAAATGGCTAACTTCCTTGAAGAGAAGAATTAACCTCAGTGAAAATCAGCAAGGATATACTCCCAGTAGTACAATTTGGATTTTACTAATGGACTTCTCTTATGTACCCAATATTTAACATTCCTGAAGGCTAGTTTAAGAGTATGTCACTGAACTGAGGAGGAAAGTAAGAAGGAGGTAACCTTTGTGACTCAGTTAAGCCACCCATCCTCAATAAGTTGAGAAGACCCACAGCAAAAAAAATAGGAGAAAGTGATTTATTCATTATGGCCACATTGGGAAGAAGGATATTCAATGTTAAAAGTATGTGTACATTGTTCCGATGTGAAATTTAGGTTTAAATAGAAGGCAAACACTAAATGTGCCTGAGCAATTCTGCTCAAGGTATGGTTCTGCCCACCATGGTCTTTAGTTCCATGCTTTCCTGGTTGAGGTGACAAATTGGCACAACTGGGTAAAAATCTCTTCCTGCAAGACAAGTTCCTCTTCTGGCTGGCAGGAGATATGGTAAACTTTGAGGGCTCTCTGAATTCTCTTTTCCTTCTTGATAATATCAAAATTCTCTGTCTCAGTTTTCAGCATACTACTTCAAAATATTTATATCTCTGTACCTTCTGGTTATAAGTACAGGTTTGCTACCTATTATATTGAACTATAGTGAGGTATTTTGTAACTTTCTATTAGTTCGTTGATGTTTAATTCCATGGTAATTAGTAACCTTTCATGAGATGATTGGGACAAGAGGGAAGAATACATGCAAAAGGAGATACAGAGAGCCAGCCACTTTGCCCCTCCCTCAATGAGAAGCTTGTTAGATCATAGACCCTCACTTCCTTTCCTTTGAATCAGGAGACAGACTTCCTAAAGATTTTTTTTTTCTTTGCATTCTGGCCTTTCCGTGCCTTCCACTTCAAAGTATAAACAAGTCCATCCTTCCTTTTCACTGGCTGGCTTTTAGAGAGCTTAAATTACAGCCATTCTTTCAACACCTTCCCAACTGCTGGTATGCAGGCCAAACCAAACTACCTTACATGATATGAAAATCCCCACCATGTTTTGAAAAGTTTTAAATGCATTTCTACATTTTCTCTTGTTCTAATACATCCTAAACAAGTTGTTATCTGTAAATCAGTGAGTGATCTTGTGCACAAACCGTATATGCTGATGTCATGATGTCATGGTTGGAAATGTGCATTGTCCCTCATAGACTCCTGTGTTTGAAGATTTAGTTATTTGGGAAGGCAGTGGCACCTTTAAATGCTGGAGTTTTATTGGAGGAATGCAGCCACAGATGGTGGGATTTGATGTAGATTAGCCCCAACCTACTTCTGGGAGAGGTCTGTTCTTGCAGCTGTCAGTATTGCAGCTCTCAACCTCAATTAAAGATGTGACTTAGCTTGTCTCCAGCTTCTACCAGCCAGCCATACTTTCCCACCATAACTGTATCTGGACTGTATCTCTCCTTTGGAACTGTAAGCTGAATAAATCTTCATTTTCTGCCTTAAGTTGCTTGAATTTGGGTGGTATCTCACAGCAACAAATAAGAATAACTGATGATTAAATTTATAAATAATTAATGAAAACAGTTACAGATAAGTCAGAGAAAGGGATGAAATAAAGAGAACATATATACCTATATATGAAAATATTTTAGTAAAGTTTAAATAATAAATTAGTTGTAGCCATTGGACATAGGATAATACTTGATGAATGGGGGAAAAACACAACTAACTGCTTTTATGACCATTTCTTGAGTGTCTTAGATAATGTAAGGAACTCGCTGTGTTTGCTTTAAGTTGATAGTTAGCATCCTGTAATTATTTCAAATTATAGCAAACCACAAATTAAATATTTTATGTTCAGAGTAAAGATGAACTAAAGTATATGTTAGTCAAGCTCATTTGTTTCTTTTTGCTAGCGATCAGCAGACCCCACTATGAACTCCCACTTTCTGTTTCACTGGTAATAATAGAATGTAATCTGAATTCTAGGACATCGGCTCCTTTATCAAGAAAATCTACCTGGATTTATCAGTTATCAACCAGGATTCTATAAATCAGGTGAACTGATACATTTGAAGACATACTAAAGAGATAGGAGAATAAGTAGTCCCTTAAAGGTATCTTGTGTTCATTCTTTCCAGAAGTCACTTTTCTTAGTGTTTTTTTTTTTTTTTAGCTGACACCATGTCCAACGGTAAGACACATTTTCCCTCTCTCTCTCTTTCTTTAAGTACAAAACATACTTTGTATGATATTCTAAGGTTTTCAATATCTTTCTGATTCTCCTATCTCCCTCTTCCCACTAGCTGGATTACAACATGCAGAGATCTCCTATCTACCAGTATTTACCACTGTCTGGTTCTGTTATTTTCCATTTAAGCTCTAACACTGATCCTTCGGCTTTTTTTTCTGTGACTGTTTCTAAATTCATTTATTAAGGAGACTAAGGATCAAATCAATAGGTCCTGATTTTTCTGGATATAGTTTCTACTTTCCCTTTATATATGTCTATACACATATTTTCTCTGTATGATAGTGGCCATGTATGGAAGTACATCTATGAAAAGGTGCTTAAGTGCATATGTGTATGTACATGTCAATTCTCCAGTCCCTTCCACTGGTTTTTGAAACAAGGTCTCAGAATACCTGATACTTGCCAAACAGGCTACACTGGCTGGTCAGTGAGCCTCATATTCCCAATTCTTGGATTGCAAACATGCACCACCATATCAAATTTTTAAATGTAGGTTTTAATGACCAGCTTACAAGACTACTTGTAAGACAATCACATTGTTAACTGAACCATCTCTCCAGCCCCCATTATTCCTATGAAGCCTAGGGTTTTTCTTCCTAACAGAGCAATAATTGTGACCTTTAAATCTTTTGTTGATAAATTTTGTTCACTGACAATCTTATTGATGTAAATGAAAGCACTCTCTTGATCTCCTTATTGCCACACCAAGTGTCATTTTTCCCTACTAATCTCCTTGCATATTCATCTCTTTTTTCTGCCCACTCAGTTCAGTGTAATGCTTGAGGTCCTAGCTATAGCAAGAAGACTAGAGAGGGAAATAAAAGAGATATATATTAGAAAGGAAGAATCTAAAGTATCCTTGTTTGTAGATGATAAGATCCTAATGATTCCCACTGGAAACCCTTAGAGTTTATATCATAGTTAGGCATAGGTTTCAACTTGACAGTTGAGGGTTTGAGTTCTGGGTACATTTGTAGAGAATTAGTGGTTAAGTTAAGCCCAGAGCAAACCTGCAGGAGATTGTCTATCTGATGGGGAAGGCCAGCCCATGGTGGGTAGTACCAGGCCCTGGAACAAAATACAAAGAGCTGGTTGAGAAAGTTTGCATCCTTGTGTATATTTGGCCAAACATGCTGGTCTGGTAACTAAGGATCATCCTTCTCTTAGCATTATGTAGAGATGGTGTGGCCAGTTCCCTTGGGCCTGGTGTTGGTGTATGCTCTCCTGTCAAGCTGAACTACAGACTGTAACCAGACTGTCATAAAAAAATTAAACCCCTTGTTCTCTTAAGCCATTTGATAGTGATCTAACTGCAACAGCTTATGAACAATTTCAGTAAAGTAGCAGGCTACAAAATCAACACACAAAAATCATCAGTAGCCTTTTTATATATCTGGGATGGGGCTGGAGATGTGGCTCAGGGGTTAAGCCTCTGCTTTGCAGGCAGAAGGTCCTGAGTTCGGATTCTAGACCCCATATATAGACGCCGGGCAGAAGCAGGGGCGACCTGCCTGGTCCTGGTAGGGCAGAGCCTGTGAATCCCGGGGCAGAGTAAACAAAGAGGAGGTGGAGGCAGTCCATGGTGGTTCCCGAATTCGTCTGTGGTTCTACACACACACACACACATACATACACACAAGCGCACACACACATACACGCACAATTGAATACATAATAAATAATAATAAAACATCTATGTATCTGGGACAAACTAGTTGAGAGAGAAATGAGGGTATATATCCTATTAAACATAGCCTCAAAAACCATCTGTGTTATTGTAGGATTATCTGTGTTACTCTTGTCTTGAGACTCTCCATTGACTCTCAGTGGGATAATCACTGGATACCCACTGGATACATGCTAGTTGGGCACTAATTCTCCATCAGCTCTACAGCTGCTAAAGATGTTTCTCCCATTGTGGGGTTTGCCTCTTCTCTCAAATTTCATTTCCCTTTGCTTTGGAGAAGATTTTCAGTTTTTGTGATCCATTTATTGATTGTTGTTCTTATTTCTTGTGCTACTCTAGTCTTAATCAGAAAGTCCTCCCTATATGTCAAAGCATATTTCCTACCTTTTTCTAACAATGGTTTTGAGACTTAAGACCTGAGGCTCATTTGGCATTGAATTTTAAACAAAATGAGGTAAAGTGCTATTGCTTCAGTATTCTACATACTATATCCATCCACATTTTCTAGAAACATTGTTGAAGATATTGTGTTTCTTCAATGTATACTACTGGCTTCTTTGTAAAAAGTTGGGCAATAATAGTTGCGTGGGTTATTTTACTCCATTCATCAGTATGACTGCTTTTGTCAGTATCATACTTTTTTTTACTATGGTTCTGAATTATGACTTAACAAGTCTGGTGATGCCTCTTCTAGTGTTCTTTTACTTCAAGATTTTTTTTGTTCCAAATTTAAAATTTATTTATTTGTTTATTTATTTTTTATTTGTTTTGAATTTTTTTTTATTTGGCCCTGGAATTTAGATCGGGATTTCATTGAAACTGTATGTTGTTCTTGGTAGGGCAACCATTTGTAAAATATTGATTATTATCTATGAGAATGGGAAATTTGTCATATTTTAGTATGTCTTCCCTGATTTTCTCCCTCAATGACTTAAAAGAGATCATTAATATCTTTGGCTAAATTTATTTCCAAATATTTTATTATTCTGTATGCTGTATGAATGAAATTTTTTTCTTAAATTTTCTTTGTCTTTGGTTCATTAAAAGGCTACTGTTTTTTGATGACTTTTGTATCTTAATACTTTGGTTTTTTATGAGTTCTTATGTATAAGATAATATCTGCAAACATGAATACTTTATTCTTTTCCTATTTACATCCATTTTCATTCCTTCTGATGTCTTATTGCTCTAGCTAAGATTTTAAGACTTTAAGTACTTTAAGTACTACATTCAATAGAAATGGAGATACTAGCCATCCTTGTCTAATTCCTGATAGTGGGAATGATCTGTACTTTTATCCATTTATAAGGATTTTGGCTATAGGATTGTGATGTATACTCTTTATTATAATCAAGTATACACCTTTCATTCCTAGCCTCTCCATGACATTTTTCATTAAGAGAAACTATATTTTGTCAATGGAATTTTCTGCTATATGGAAATGATCATGTATTTTCTATGTTTCAGTCCATTTACATGACTAATTACATCCATTGATAAACATGTTATACATATGTTTAACCATTCTATCACCCTTTGGATGAAGTCAGCTTGTTCATGACGAGTGAGCCTTTATACCTGATGCTTATTTAGGTAATATTTTATTGTGATTTTTCATCTATGTTAAGCAAGCAAATCAGATTGCAATTCTATTTTTCATCATATGTTTATCTAGTTTGCTATCTAGATAATATTGATGTCATTGAAAGACTTTTTATATTTTTGTGGAATAATTTAAATCATCTTTGGTTAGTTCTCTAGAGGTCTTGTAGAATTTAGTGGGGAATCCACATTTCACCTTGGTTTAATTTTGGTAGGTTACATTCACCTGCGAATACATATATTTATTCCAGATTTTTAAATTTGGTGGAACATTGGTTTGACATCTTAAGTTGTAATGTTTCCATTTTATTCTATAATTTTTCATTTTTTTGTGTTCTATTTCATTAGGTTAATTTGTCAAAGAGTTTTCCAGGTTATATTTGAATGTTTTGAATCAAGAGGAGAATGAGATATACTTGGAGTTATTTAAAAATTCAATATCTGAAATATACATTAGTTTCTGTAGTTTTGGCAACAATTCTATATGTCTTATTTAATGTCATGACATTATCATAATTAAAATATGTGTACATCACTGTGTTACCATAGTCAAAATATGTGCATAAATTCTAATGCCTTCAATGCCAAAATACTTCTCTATGCATAAGAAAGAAAGAGGATGAAATTATTCTGTTTTCCACATTATCCATGGCATTTTTCATTGTCATTTTACAAAATGATGGGATGATGAATTTACATAGGCCTTTATGTAAATCATCTAGATAAGTCCTTGTGTTATGCTGTTGAAGACATCACAACTGATAGAATTGAAATTCAAAAAACTTTTAGATGTCAAAACCAATATTCAACTAAACTAGAATATCTGGAAGATTTTCCATATTTTACCTTCCTTAGTAGATATCAGAATCTGAATACCTTTCTGTAGTCTGTTTTTAATTCACTGTTAAATGAAGGCAGAAACTGGTATTGAATTTCAGAATGAGCCAAAATCTACCTAGATGTTTTATAATCAAACTAACTTGCATTATATTGTAACATAATGACAATAATCATTCATTTAAGGTTTTTCAATTCACTTTCTGCTCGGGACCCGGCAGACTCCCTCCTCCTCAGAAAGGCCACCTAGACCGAACTCCAGGCCCCATATCATCTGCAAGTGGGCTCCACTACACAGGCAACCTTTCTGAAATTGGGGAAGGCTCTAGGCCATGCCCCAGGACCCAGATCATCTGCAGGCTCCACTAGGCTGTTGGCCTTTTTTCTCCAGAACGTGGCAGACTCCCTGTTCCTCAGCAAATGGAACCTTTCTACTCTGGAGCCTGGAGGACTCCCTACTCCTCAGAAGTCAAAAGTCCAGAGAAAACCCAAGCAACAGATTAGGGAACCAACATCTGAAGACTTCTAAAATCGTCTGATCATATGGAAAAAATCTTCACATCAAGCTCTAAGATGAGTAAGCCCTTTTAACTTCCTGCTACTCTTAATTGTAAGTGACTATAGTTTAACATTTCCATATACCCATTCAAAAACCCATGCAACTTCAGGGACTATACTATTCACCCTCACATATCACCAAAGAAGTGAACCTAAAAAGTATGCTACCATATTTATCTTTAATCTTTGTCTACTAAAACCACCTTAAGTGATGTATTTACAATCCAATAGCCTCATCTAGGAAACACCAACACCAGACAGGCATATTCAACTCCAAGGCAAACACTAGCAATAACTACTTAAGTGTAGTAATATTGTCTAAATTAGTTCAGCCCAAAATACACAAAAACAAAAGCAGGATATAGGAGATAAAACAAAAATGCCCAGGTCACAGTGCAAATCCATGAGAAACAAAAACCTAGACAACAAATCTAAAAACAAGAATCAATCCCATAATGATGGAATCAAACCAGAATAAACGCATGGAAAATAGCCAAGACAGCCATACCCAAGATAATGATTGTCAAAGCCTGATCTTTACTATTATCAAAAAAATGAAAGAGGAAATTGAATAGGAGTTAAATAACTGTATCAACCACTTGGAATAGGATCACAACAGGCACTTGGGGGATGTGAGAAAAGCAG
This sequence comes from Typhlomys cinereus, assembly GCA_023101885.1. NCBI lineage: Eukaryota > Metazoa > Chordata > Mammalia > Rodentia > Platacanthomyidae > Typhlomys > Typhlomys cinereus. The sequence continues at coordinate 200,642 of JALPQD010000159.1, forward strand.
TTGAAGAAACAAAAATAGGCATAAAACAGTTAAAACAATCTCAAGGAGAGATTAAACTCTAACTAAAAGACAAGCTATCTTCAACCCAGAACTCAACAGAGAGTCTTATCTGCAGAACTAATGAAGCAGAAAATAGAATATCAGATCTTGAAGACAAAGTGGAAGAACAATCAAGTTCAATGAAAGAGGTTGTTAAAATCAAAAAGGTATTTGAGAGGTATATTCAAGAGTTATGGTACACCTTTAAGAAGCCTAACATGCACACTCATGGAATACCCAAACAAGAATCCCAAAATACCACACCTGAGGAAATTTTTAAATTATCATAAAGGAAAGCTTTCCACATCTAAAGAAAGAGAGGCACATCAAAATACAAGAGACAGTCTGAACCCCAAATAGATATGACCAAAATAGAAACTCGCCACAGCAAGCATTAGGCAAAACACTACACATACAAGACAAAGAGAATGTGCTGAGAGGTTGAAGAGAAAAAAAAGTCACTTTTGGGCTGGAGAGGTGGCTCAGGGGTTAAGCCTCCGCCTTGCAGGCGGAAGGTCCTGAGTTCGGATCCCAGATCCCACGTATAGACGCCAGGCGGAAGCGGGGGCGCCTGCGCTTGTGGTCCTGGTAGGGCGGAGCCTGTGAATCCCGGGGCAGAAGGAGGTGGAGGTGTCCATGGTGGTTCGCGAATTCGTCCGTGGTTCTACGCATACACAGACACACACACACACACACACACACACACACACGTGAGCGTGCGCACACACACGCACATGCACACAGTTGAATAAATAATAATAAAAAAATTTTAAAAAGTCACTTTTAAAGTTAGACCTATGAAAATAGGATATAATTTTTTGATGAAAACAGTAAAAGCCAGAAGAGCTTGGAGAATTTTACTTCAAGTATTGAATGGGCACAAATGTGAAATCAGGCTGATATACCCAGCAAAACTATGAGTCATCATCGAGGGGGAAAGAAAAATTTTCCACCATAGAGACAACTTGAAAGCTCACATGATTACCAAGCCAGGCCTTCAAAACCGCTAGAAAAGATACTCAAGCTTGAAGAAAAAAATCAAGCATATCCAGGAAGACAGAAAAGTATAATACCACCACAACCTACAAGCTAAATAATACACCTTTGAAAGCCACTAAACACACACAAAAAAATCATGAATTAAAAACAATTTCTCTGTTATAACACTAAATGTCAATGGAATTAACTCACCAATCAAAAGACATGGGTTATAAACATGGATTAGAATTTAAAACTCATCCATGCTGCCTTCAGGAAACACATCACACTACAGAAGATAGGCACATTCTAAATGTAAAAGACTAGTCAAAATTCTTCAAGCTCATGGAACCAGGCAGAAAGTAGGGTAGCAATTATGGTATGTGACAAAATGGACTTCAAACCAATGAAAATCATTAGAGATACAGAAGGATATTACATTTAAGTTACAAGAACAACTCATCAGGAAGACTTCACAATACTGAACATATAAGCACCTAATATGGGCTCCTCCACATTCAATAAGCAAACACTACAATGTCTAAAACAAAAAATCCATTCCAAAATGATAATACTTGGGGATTTCAATACTGCATTGTCAACATGGGATAGATCAACAGGCCAAAAACTCAACAGAAAACTCAAACCCTTACTGAAATGGAGCTTACAGATCTCTATTGAACATTCCATCTAAGCACCAAGGATTACACATTCTTCTCAGCAGCCCAAGGGACTCTCTCCAAAATAGACCACATATTGAGCCACACAACGAATCTGCACATATATATACATGAAAGCTGAAATTATAGCCTCTACCCTATCAGACCACCATGGCATAAAGCTTGACATCCACAACACAACAAACAGCAGAAAATACACTATCTCTTAGAAACTAAACACTATGATGCTGAGTGAGAAATGGGTTCAGGAAGAAATCAAAAAGCAAATTCAAGATATCCTAAAAGTGAACAAAAATGAAAATACAATACACCAAAACCTTTGAGATGCAATGAAAGCTGCCCTGAGAGGTAAGTTTATGGCTCTTAATGCATAAATAAAAAACGGAAACATCAAACGTAAATAATTAAGGAATGCATCTTAAATCTTTAGGGACACAAGAGTAATTTAATCCTGAGTAACAAAAACACTGCTGTAGATATCACCATGCCAATTCTTAATCTATTATACAAATCCATAGTAATAAAAGCACCCTGATACTAACTTCAAAATAGACATGTAGATCAATGCATAAGGGTTGAAGACTCAGATGTAAGCTGACATAATTAAAGCCATTTGCTCTTTGACAAAGGGGCCCAACAAATTCAATGGACAAAGAACAGCATCTTCAAGAAATGGTGCTGGCAAAACTAGATATCTCCATGCAGAAGATTAAAACTGGACCCGTACATGTCACCATGCACAAAAATTACTTCCACATGGATCAAGCACCTTAATATTAGCCCAGAGACTATCAAAACCCAAGTTGAAAGGTAAGGAACTCTCGAGCTGATTAGGCTAGGCCAACAGCTCCTAAATAGAAATCAAATAGCAGAGTCACTAGAATGAACACTCAACAAATGGGATATTGTGAAATTAAAGAGCTTCTTTTCACATAAAGAAGTTGTAAACCCAGCAAAAAGACAACACATATAATGGGAGAAGGTCTTCACTAACCACCTACCTGATAGAGCTCTATCATCCAGAGTGCACAAATAACTTAAAGAACTAAACACCAAGGATGTAAATGGCCCAGTTAAAAAATGGGCCTGGGAACTCAAAAACTTTTCTAGAGACAAAATTGAAATGTCTAACAAATACCTTAAAAAATGCTCCACATCCCTAGCCATCAGGGAAATGCAAATCAAAAGTTCCTGAGATATCATCTCACACAGGTCAAGATTGCAAAAATCCAAAATACAAACAACATCAAATGCTGGAGATGATGTGGAGAGAAGGGAACTGTCATACATGCTGGTGGGAATGCAGGCTTATACAACCACTCTGATGATCATTATAGAGATTTCTAAAACAATTTAAAGATTGAAATGCCACATGGCCCTGCTATATCACTTCTAGGAATAATCCCCCATAATGCAGAAATTCACTACAGTGACATGAGCACAACCATGTTCATTGCAGCATTATTTACAGTAGCAATGTCATGCAATCAACCCAATGCTCAACAGTTGATCAATGGATAATGAAAATGTGGTAGATTTATAAAATGAAATTCTACTCAGCCAATATAAAAGATGAATTAATGAAATTTGCCAGCAAATGGATAGAATCATAAAAAATTGAATGAAGTATCCCAGACACAGAATGTTGGACACCATGTGTACTCCCTCACATATGCATCGTAGTTCCAAACCCATGTAATGACATACTCAAAAGTAAATCTCTGTAATACCTACTGTAATCACAAAGGATTATAAACTGGAGGGAAGAGGAAGGAAGTGCCCCCTAAAAAGTAGGTAGGAGATCACTCTTCAATGGAGAAAACAGGTCGCCATCAAGTATTGCATGTAAGTAGTGAAACATCTGGCGCAGCTCACTCTCACTTCCCTTCTTAGTCACTTGAAACTGTACAGGTTTATTCTCACCAATCACGGATGATATTGGGAGTAGCAGATAGACTAATCATTCTGCAAATGAGACACTTAACCCCCTCACTGCTGTGTCCTACTCCTATTCTTCCATCTACCTTTCAGTATGCTCTTATATTAAGATCTTCATTCAAACAATCTTTTATCTTTGGGTAGGAGGTAATCTTCTGTACCAATCAGGATGGAACCAAGGGCAGTGCAGGAAAAGCAAAATTGAAAACAACAACAAACCATAATCAGAACACCAAAGACCCTACCTACATTAATCACTTGGAACCAGACCAGCCAAATCTCTCCCCATCCTAATCCTCAGAGAACACTGTGGAAGAGGGGGCGGCAAGATTTTAAGAGCCTAAAGAGTGGGAGAACCAAAGATATGCAAGATACTCCACACAAGTGAGGGCAGCAGCAGCCAGAATAGGACTTTGCCTGACCTGCACAATGTCTGTCATGCCAATGATCCCCCAAAGTCTAGCATGGATCACAGGGAACAAGGCTCCAGTCAGTAGAATCCTTAGAGGCAAGGGATTAACAGTGATAATAGAATTCCCATACTAACGGGCATCACAAGAATGGCCTCTGTGCTATGCCACTGAGTCCTTATCCCTCACTGGGGTGGAGGACTCATGGAGGTTTGTCATTCTCACAAAGTATGATCAAGCGGGTTGCAGGGAGGAATGGGGAGGCACTGGAAAAGCAGGAGTGAGGGAGGAGGGTGAACAGAAGGAAGGAATTGAGAAGAGTGCAAGGGGTGTACCTATTGAGCTTGTGTGATTAGGAAAAAGATTAAAATATGGAAAAAAAGCTGTTGCCATCCCCATTCATGCCAATATTGCCCTAATGGTCACCTAGTGCCAGGGTGGTTGTTATATGTTATTCACATATTGATGAGACTGTTAATTGCTTTTCTACCCAATTTTTCATGCTTTCTCTATGTAATACTCCTAGCTATTTTATTTTATTCAGAAAGAAAGAAAGAGAGAGAGAGAGAGAAAGAGAGAAAAAAGAAAGAAAACCTAAAATATTATAATGAGCATTAAGACACATAATGCAACAATATGGCAATATAAAATGATAAATTGGTAGACATTGTTTGGACCAATTAAAATCATTACAAGGAAAAAAATTGTCTGGTAAGGTAGTTCATTTACTGATAACACATGGTATGACTTAGAGTAGAAAATCAAGTATTCTATTTCAAACAGTTGGAAAAAATATCTACAAAGCTCTGTAAAATGTATTTCTCTTCATTTGGAGAGATGATGAGAAAAAATAACTCATTTTATCTAAGACATTCTTCAATGTAGCCTATTTAGGGAAATATTTCTGTATTAGAATGTTTACCCACTATTCATGCCCTCTCTCTCTCTCTCTCTCTCTCTCTCTCTCTCTCTCTCTCTCTCTCTCTCACACACACACACACACACACACACACACACAAATACATGAAATTCCTGAACAGGGTTGCTGTATCTACTGTTGTATCTATATACAAATATGTAGATACCTAGATAGACATGTAGGCAGCAGATAGATAAATAGATAGAAACACATTCATATATTGCTTCCTGTCCCACATAGACTACCTGCTTCTAAGGTAAGCCCCCTAGACTATGCCCCAGGCCCCAGGTCAACTGAGCACCCCAGTAGCAACATTGTCTTTCTGCTCAGAAGCGAGAACCCAGACTGACTCCCTGCTCCTTGCTGACTCCCTACTTCTCAGAATTCAACAGAGTCCAGTGAAAATCCATGCAAAGGCCTGGAGACCAAAACCATTCATCTGAGGTCTTCTAAATCATCCCATCATATGGGAGAGAATCTTCACATCCAGCTCAAAGATAAGTATCTTGTTGCTCTCAATTATTAGTCATTATAGTTTAACATTTCCATAAAACCAACCAGGAATCCATGCAACTTCAGGGACTATACCATTCACCATCATATGTCACCAAGGAAGTAAACATAAAAGTGCACCACCATACTAATCTTCAGTCCATAGCTACTTAACTTGCCTTAATTGATATACTAATAGTCCATTTTCCTTGTTTAAGAAATAACACTAACACCAGATAGGCATACCCAACTCCAAGGCAAACACTAGCAATAACTGCTCAAGTGTAGTAATACTGTCTAATTCAGTTCAATCAAAACTACACAAAAAGAAAAAGGATATAAAAGATAAAACAAAAATGCCCAGGTCACAGTGCAAATCCATGAGAAACAAAAACAAAGATAACAAATCCCCTACAGAAAGAATCACCCCTGAAATTAGGTAATCCAATCAGAACAAACTTACAGAAAATAGCCAAGAGAGCCATACCCAAGACAGTGATTTTCAAAGTTTGATCTTTACTATGACCAAAACAATGAAAGAGTAATTCCGGAAGGAGTTAAATAACCACACCAACCACTTTGAACAGTAATACAACAGGAACTTGGACAAGATGAGAAAAGCAGTTGAAAAAGACAAAAATAGGCATAGAGCAGTTAAAACAGGCAGAATTTTAACTCAAACTAAGAGACAAGCAATCTTTAATGCAGAACTCAACAGCGAGTCTCATGAGCTGAAATAATGAAGAAGAAAATAGAGTATCAGATATTGAAGACAAAGTGGAAGAACTAACTAGTCCTTCTAACCAGTTAAATAACCATTTAACAAACTCTTCTATTATTAAAGCAAAAAGATACCTTGAGATATGAGATACCTTGAAGAAGCCTAACATGCACATTTATGGAATACCAGAACAAGAATCCCAAAATACCACAACCAAGGAAAATTTTCAAATTGTCATCAAGGAAAGCTTTCTACATCTAAAGAAAGAGAGAACCATCCAAATACAAGAGGCATTCCTCACCCAAACAAATATGATAAAAATAGAAATTCGTCATGGCAAATAATAGTCAAAACACTACACATACAAGGCAAAGAGAATGTACTGACAGCTTCACAGAAAAAAAGTAGTCATTTTATAGGTAAACCTATTGAAATAACATGTTTTTCAATGGAAATAGTAAAAGCCAGAAGAGCTTACAGAGACCTAGTTTAATGATTAAATGAGCACAAATGTCAACCAAGGCTGATATACCCAGCAAAACTTAAGTGACGATCGAAGTGGAAAGAAAACTTTTCCACCATAAAGACAAATTGAAGGCTTACATGACCATTAAAAAAGGCCTTCACAAAAAAGATACTCAAGTTTGAAGAAAAGAACAAACATATCCAGGAGGACGGAAGGGAAGTATATTACCACCACAACCTACAAGCTAAATAATACAATTATGAAGCCACTAAATACAAAAAATATCAAGAATCAAAAGTACTTGCTCCATTATAACAATAAATATCAGTGGAATTAACTCACCCATCAAAAGACACAGGTTGCAAACGTGGATCAGAAATTAAAACCCATCCATCTGCTGCCATCAGGAAACACATCTCAGCACAAAAGATAGGCACATTCTAAAAGTAAGTGGTGCCTCAAAAATACTTCATGATATTGGAACAAGGAAACAATCAGGAGTAGCAATTATGCTATTTGACAAAGTGGACTTCAAAGCAAAATCATAAGAGATACAAAAGGATACTACATTTTAGTCACAAGAATAATTCATCAGGAATAATTCACAATACTGAACATATATGCACCTAATATGGATGTTCCTCCACATTCATTAAGCATATGCTACAACATCTAAAATAGCAAATCAATCCCAAAATAATAATACTTGGGGATTTCAATATTGCACTCTTAATGTTGAATAGATCACACAGATACACTGAAACTAAATCAAAACTTACTGAAATGGACCTAACAGATCTCTAACAAACCTTCCATCCAAGCACCAAGGAATGCACTCCTTAAACTATTTCATAAAATAGCGAAGGAAGCAACACTTCCAAATTCTTTCTATGAAGCTAATATCATACTAATCACAAAACCTAATATAGATACACTTAAAAAGAAAACTATAGGCCAATCTCTTTGATGAACACAGACACGAAGATTTTCAACAAAATCTCAGCACATAGGATTCAAAAACATCAAAAAGATCCTTTACTGGGACTAGAGAGGTGGCTCAGGGGTTAAGCCTCGGCCTTGCAGGCGGAAGGTCCTGAGTTCGGATCCTAGACCCCACGTATAGACGCTGGGCAAAAGAGGGGGGTGGCCTGCGTTTCTGGTCCTGGTAGGACAGAACCTGTGAATCCCGGGGTAGAGTAAACAAGGAGGAAGTGAAGGCAGTCCATGGTGGTTCCTGAATTCGCCCATGGTTCTACACACACACATACACACACACACACACACACACGTGTACACATGTACACACACACGCAACTGAATAAAAATAATAAAAAAGATCATTTACTGTGATCAAGTAGGTTTTATCCCAGGCAAAAAGGTTGGTTCAACATAAACAAATCAATAAATGTTATCAATCATATAAATCAATCCAAAGTCACAGACCACATGATACATGCAGAAAAAGCTTTTGACATGCTCCAACATCCTTTTTGATCAAAACCAGAGAGACGATTAGAATGGAAAGATGTTATATTAGCATGATAAAAGGTACATACAAGAATCCTATAGCAATGAATACTAAACAGGGAAAAAGTTGAAGCCTTACCACTTCTATTAGGAACTAGACAAGGCTGTTCACTCTTACCACTTCTATTCAATATTCTACTTAAAATCAGTGCTGAATGTAATGCTATAGGTATAGAAAAGTTATGACACTATAAAGAATAATTAATCCTACTGCAGGGGTAAAGGCAATCTCCACCATAGAGAAAAATTGGTTTTGTTCTCCATAATACTGTTTGTCTGCTCTTTTGCTGCATGATCATTGGGTTGATATCAATAAAGCCAAGAAAATTTGTACCAACTGTTCTATTTGCTTTTATTTTCTCTAAGGTTGCAAATTTCAATAATTCTTTCACTTTGCTATTTTTACTGTGGTTTGCTTTTAGTCTCCAATTTTGCCTCTTTCAGTTTTATTTCTAGACCTTTATTGAAGTGAGTTACATTGAGAATCTATAGCAAGTTTGGTAAGAAAATATATCACAACAAAAAGGAATATTTCTTACTTTTCATTGCTGAACATAGGCAAACAGTTAAAGTTAAGCTGTCACCAGACAGGGATATCTGCTTTATGTATAAATACACAGAATTTCATAGGCTGTAGAAAGAAAAAATAATGTACTCTCTTCTTACTCAACTTTATGGATTCATGTTTAGGCTTACAAAGTTGCATCACTGCATGTAATAAAAAGATAAAAATTTCCTTACTCAGAATATATTGAGCAGTTGAATTTTAAATAACCAATAGTTGAAAGTGAATTGTAACCTCCCCTTACTCAACTCTGTGGATAATACACAGAATTTTCTTTATAAATGATGGGATAATACATAAAAATTCTCCATAGATCATATTTGTATTCCTAATCATATGATCTATTCTTATGTAATTAGCATAGGGAAGTCAGTGGTTTCTTTGATTCTGCTCAGTGGCAGGACTAAGGTACCACCTAGGGCTAACAGCTACTCACTCTCCTGATCTACATACAATATATTCTCTCAATAGATCCTCCATCTGTAATCTGCTTAATTCTGATGTTGGAGAAGCCTGACTGATCTCCAAATGATGATTACAATCAGAAAACACCAAGATGTAGGAATTATATTGAATTTCAAGAAAAGCCATTAAATATTCCATTTAAAATTTCAAAGCTTCTTCTATTCATAGCATTTTTTTCAAATGCAAGGTGTCATTAGAAAACACTGAACTGAATAAAGTAGAATATTTGTGATTTGTTTTTCTGCTTGTTAGATCAGTCTTGTACAATAAAAAGGACACAATTTCTGTAGAAGTGGTTTATTTCATAAGCATTCATGGTGCAATGACAGAATCTTACCTAATCAAGAAGACAAAAATAAATGCAAACCACTAATCACAGTTATTGCCATGTGTCAGGCAATATGTCAAGTACTTAATGTGGGTATTCCTATTTAACCATTACCTTGTGACTGAGTATATTGATGTTGCACCTATTCACATCTACAGAGGAGGAAAGAGGTTCAGAGAGTTCAGTGGTTTTTCTCTATCAAGTCTGACCCACCCTCCATATTGATTCTTCTTGCTCTGACACTAGAAGGGCAGAATACTATGGCCTGCATTATCAATTGTCTTCTTCTAAACTTTGGGCTGGATGTGACTGCGAGGAGATTCAAGAAGAGAATGGAGGATTTCTTCAACACCGGGTGCAGTTAGGTACTGACTGCCATTCTTTACCAAATGCCACAAATTATCTGAAGTGGCTCTCTTCATGCATTTGTAGTTACTTCAATATTTGTGGAGGCACTTTCTTATCCTGTCTCTTCTTGTCAAGACAGGATGAGGGTTTCCTGTTAGTAGCCCAGGAGCCTTCAAGAACTTCAATTACATGTAGCAAACACATGCTATAACTCCATTCCAACATTTATAAATAATGCTTACTTTAAATTGCCCTCATATATTCCTTTCAAAAGCCAAGTATTTTCTTCTGGACTCAGATCACACAGCTAACATGTTGCTTAATTGTGTGTTTATTTTCTTTGTTTTTTCATTTTGTGAAAAATAACGAGTACCACCATCTCTTCCATGTCCACATCAATATATTGATTGTGCTAACTATAGTTATATCGTTGTGAAGCAGAGCACAAGACATTTTTAATCGTATTGAAAATGTAAAGATAAGTATGCATATGAAAAAAGGGAAGAGGGAAAGAATGGTTTCAAACAAGTGTTATCATTCCATAGAATTGGTGATCAAGGTGAACAGAAGGGGGGAAGGAAGAAAACTCTCTCTCTCTTTCTCTCTCTCTCTCTTTCTCTCTCTTTCCATCTCTCCCTCATTATTTGTCATTATTCCTTTATTTCTAAGCTGCAGTGGGAGAAAATGGCTGATCATCTGCCACTTTCACTGTGGTCATCAAACAATGTCGTGCACAGAAATCTCAGGAAATTTGAGACAAAATGCTGTCTTACCTTAAGTTGCTCCTCTCAGTTATTTACCAAGTTGATGAAAAAACCAGCTATCACATCATTAAAAAATTCACCTTGTCTCTCTTCCTCCAGAACCTAGAAATTACCATACAACACCCAGCTACTATGAATTTCATTATGTCATAAGTTTCTGTAAATAGAATTGAATAACACTTGTCCTTCCTGACTTAAGTTTTCCATTTAGTATTATGTTCTTAATGTCTATTCGTATAGCATGTCATAATTTTCTACCTTTTTATAATTTAACTCAACATTTTTAATAAAAAATACTAAAAACTACTATTCCTTTCTTTTTCATTGTTTTTTAACTAGTTATACAAGCTCACAGGTAAGTACCTTTGCTCCTTCTTTGCTCCTACCCCCTCCCTTCAATGCTGTAGTCTCTCCATCCTACTCTCCCTCCTTCCCCCTCTATCTCCCACCTTTCCTCCATCCTTCTTTTTTTGTGTTTCCTGCCTGCTGCCTCCCACACTCCAGAACATCTGTTTATATGGGCACTGAATTTCCCTCTGAGTTGTCCAAACTAGTGAGGGCACACTTTGGGGACCCTTCTCGGGCAACCCACTAATATGGAAACTCTATTATATCTGTCTAACCTCTCTCCACTAAGGATCCTACTGCCTAAAGATTTCTCCCTGGAGATCTATGCTAGTCTTTGAGGGTTTATTTACATGTCAGACATTGTGCAGGTCTGGCAAGGTCAAATCACACTGTAGCAATATTCTAGATAAAGCAGCACAGACTTGAGTGGAGTGTCTTGTCAATCAGTGGTCCTCTCCATCTTTAGGCTCTTACAATCTTGCCGCCCCCTTTTCCACTAGGTTCTCTGAGGTTTAGGATGGGGAAAAGATGTGGCTGCTCTGGTTTTGGGTGAACAATGTAGAATCTTTGGTGATTTTAATTATAGTTGGTTGTTCTTTAAGTTTTGCTGTTCCTGCACTGTCCTTGGCTGAATCCTGATTGTGTGTTGAGGTCATCTAACCAAAGACAAAAGGCTATTTAAAAGAAGGTCTTAATATAAGAAGAGGCTTAAAGATAGATGGAGGAATAGGAGTAGGACACAGTAGTTGAGTGTGGTCAGTCTCCCAGTTGGCAGCCTTGGTACAAGCCCCTAGCCCCTCCATGACTGGGGAGATCAACCCTGTACAGGCTTTAGTGAACAAGAAGGGAAATGAGAGTGAACTGCAACGGATGTCTGCTACTTATAGACAGTTCATGACTGTGTTCTGATTTCTCTATTGTAGTATGTTCTATTATCTCCTTTCTCTTGAGGTCTTCTTTCCTTTTCCTTCCTGGTTATAATGGGTGTTTCAGAGATTTACCTTTGAGTATGTCATTAAGTGTGTTAGCAACTAGGATCCAATTATAAAGGAAAACATAGGGCATCTAACTTTCTATCCTGGGGTATTTCACACAGTACAATTTATTCTAAGTCCATTCACTTAACTGTAACTTTCATGAATTCATTTTTTAATGGTTGAGTAGTATGCCATTTTATAAATGTACCACATTTTCATTATACATTCATCAATTGTTGGGAATTTGGATTGATTCCATGACTTTGTTATTGTAAATAGTGATGCAAAGAACATGATTATACTTATGTCACTATAGTGAATTGATGTATTTTGGGAGATTATTCCCAGCAGTGGTATAGCAGGGTCATATAACATTTCAATTCTTAACATTTTTAGAAACAAACATATTGATCTCCAGTGTTTGTATAAGCCTACATTCCCATGAGGAATATATGAGAGTTCCTTTCTTCCCATATTGTCTCCAGCATTTTGTGTTGTTTGTATTTTGGACTTCTGCAAACCTTACCAGGGTGAGATGATATCAAGGGTAGTTTTGATTTGCATTTCCCTGATTGCTAGGGAAGTGGAACAATTTTAAGGTATTTGTTAAACATTTCAATTTCACCCCTGGAAGTATCTAAGTTACGTGGCCTTTTCTAATTGGTCTATTTATCTCCTTGGTATCTAATTTTTTAAGCTTTTTGTGCACTCTGAATATTAGATATCTATCAGATATGTGGCTAGTGAATATTTTCTCCCATTCTGTTTGTTATCTTTTTTCTCAGTTTACAATCTCTTCTGCGGAACAGAGGCTTTTTAATTTCTTAAGATCCCATTTGTTGAATATTGGTTCTATTGCCTGTGCCATTGGGGTTCTCTTTAGAAAATGTTAGCCTGGCCCATGCAACTTAAGGGGGATACTTCCTCTTTATATTAAGGTTTTTATAATTTATGGACTTATATTAAGATCCTTGAAGCATTTGAAGTTGAGTGTTGTGCATGGTGTAAAGCAGATGACCAGTTTGAATTCTCTGTGAATATCCTGTTTTGTCAGCACCTTTGCTGAAAATGCTGTTCCTTTTCCATTGAGTATTTTTGGTTCCTTTGTCAAAGATCAGATGACTGTAATTGTATAGGCTCATGTCTGGGAGTTCAACCATTCTTCATTGATCTATGTTTCTGTTTTGGAGCCAATACCACTGTATTTTTATTACTAGGGATTAGTATAGATTAAGGTTTGGTGGGGTGATTCCGCCAGCAGCATTTTGTTACTAACAATTGTTTTTTTGCTGTCCTGGACCTTTTGTGTTCCAATGTGAATTTTGAAATTGTTTGGTCAATTTATTTATTTTTTTATTGCTGCTTCAATTTATTTGGTATCTAAATTTCTTTGGTAATTTTAATATTTTTATTATTAATACATTTTTATTATTATTTCAGCTCATACAAACTTAATAGGTACACCAGTTCCCTCCTTTCCTCCTCCTCCTCCCGTACCCCCTGCTCCCCCTCCCTTCCTCCCTCTCTCCCCATCCCCCAGTGCTTCCCGCCCCAATTCCCAGAGAGTCCTTTCTTGTGCATGCTTGATTTTCCTCTGGGCCCTCCTCTCCGATGACATAAAAGGACCCAGTGGGCTTTCCCTGAACCCTTTCCCGTGTTCCCCTTAAGCATAGAAATACTGCTGTGGCTGCCAATGCCCTTGCCTCCAAGGATCTTGGTGCCTTTAGCAGATGCTAGACTTTGTGAGGCCAATAGTATGTTGGACATTGCGCAGGGCATGTAAAGTCCAATTATGATTGCTTCAGCCCTAACTTGTATGGAGTATCTTGCATATCATTGCTCCTCCCATCCTTTTGCTCTTACACTCTTACCGCCCCCTGTTCCGCAAATGTCCCTGAGCTTCAGGATGAGGAGAGATTACTGTGGCCTAGTTCTCAGTAGTTGATATAGAGTCTCTGAAGTTCTGGATTGTAGTTTGTTGATTTTCTTTTGCAGTTTTGCTGCACCTGCAATGCCCTTCACTCCATCCTGGATGGTCAATTTATTTAAAGAATTGCTTTGGAATTTTAATTGGTGTAGTATTGAATCTGTATATTGCTTTTGGTAAGATGTCATTTTTATGATGTTAATTCTACCAATCCAGGAGCACAGGAGGTCTTTCCACCTTTTTGTATCTTCTGTAATTTCTTTCTTTAGGGTTTTAAAGTTTTCATTGAATAAGTCTCTAACTTCCTTGGTTAGAGTTATACCAAAGTATTTCATTTTAGGGGTTATAGTAAATAGTATTGTTTTCATCCTTGGTGTCTAGGAAGACCAACGATTTTTGCACATTAAGTTTGTAACCTGACACTCTGCTGAATTTATGTATTAGTTCCAGGAGATTTTGCCTGAAATTTTACAATCTGTTAGGTATGCAATAATGTTATCTGAAAATAGAGATATCTTGATTTCTTTTCTAATTTGAATCCCTTTTATCTTCTCATGACTTATGGCTCTAGCTAATATTTCAAGTAGAATACTGAATAGAAGTGTAAGAGTGGACAGCCTTGTCTAGTTCCTGATTGAAGTGATAATACTTCAAATTTTTCCATGCGTAGTATTCATTGCTTTTAGCTTGTTGTATATATACCATTTATTATGCTGATATAATTTCCTTTCATTCCAATTGTCTCTCTGATTTTGATCATAAAAGGATATTAGGTCTTGTCAAAAGCTTTTTCTGTATACTTTAAGATCGGCATGTGGTCTTGGAATTTGCATTTGTTTAGAAGATAGATTACATTATTGATTCGCAAATGTTGAATGAACTTTGTATGCCTGACATAAATCTTACTTGACCATAGTGAATAATGTCTTTAATATGTGTATGAATCCTTTTTGCTAAGATTTTGGTTGAGAATCTTTGTATCTGTGTTCATCATAGAAACTGACCTATAATTTTGTTTTTTAAGTGTATCTTTATTAGGTTTTGGGATTATTATGATATTAGCTTTGTAGAAAGAATTTGTAAGTGTTCCTTCCTTTAATACTTTATGGAATTGTTTAAGGAGCAAAAATGTTAGTTGTTCTTTAAAAGTCTGACAGAATTCTGTGCTGAAACCATCTGGTCCAGGAAAATTTTTGGTGGGAAGATTCGTGATTACTTCATCAATTTCATCATTTGTTATAGGACTATTTAAATAATCAAAGCCTCCTGATTCAATAGAGGTAAGTTATGCTTACTTGGGAATTCATCCATTTCTTTTGGATTATCAAATTACTTGGATTAGAAGTTTTTCATATATGACCTTATAATTCTTTGAATTTCTTCGGTATCAGTTATGATAACTCCATTTTCATCTCTAATTTAGTTAATTTTGGTCTTCTTACTCTTGATTTTTGTTAATTTATCTCTGGGTGTATCAAGGTTATTGATTTTTTCAAAGAACCAGCTCTTTGTCTGGCTCATTCTTCGTATCATTTCCCTTGTCTCAATTTTAGATATTCTCCCCTGATTTTGTTAATTTCCTCTCTTCTACTGCTTTTGGGATTGGATTGGTTGTGATTCTAAAGCTTTACACAGCATTGTTATGTTACTTACTTGTGAGTTTTCCATTTTTTTGATGTAGGCATTGAGAGCTATAAACTTACATGCTAGCACAGCTTTCATCATGTCCTAAAGATTTTGATATGCTGTATTTATTATTATCATATGCTTCTAGGAATTCTGGAATTTCATTTTTGATGTCTTTCTGGACCCATTCCTCATTCAGCATCATGGTATTTAATTTCCAAGAAGGAGTATATTTTCTGCTATTTTTTTTTTTTTTTGTGGATGTTGAGCTTTAGCCCATGGTGGTATGATAGGGTACAAGCTGTAATTTCAACTTTATTGTATATGTGGAGACTCATTTTGTGGCCCCATATGTGGTCTATTTTGGAGAAAGTTCCGTGGGCTACTGAGAAGAATGTGTATTCTTTGCTGTTTGGATGGAAGGTTCGGTAAAGATCTCTTAGGTCCATTTTGGTAATGATTTGATTCTCTGTTGAGTTTTTGGCTGTTAACGTACCTCATGTTGAGAGTGGGGTATTGAAATCCCTTACTATTATCGTTTTTGGGGTTGATTGTTTCAAATGTTGCAGTGTTTGTTTAATGAATGTGGATGACGGATGACCTATATTAGGTGTGTATATGCTCACTATTATGAAATCTTCCTGGTGAAAAATGTTCCTGTGGCTAAAATGTAGTATCTTTCTGTGTCTTTTATGATTTTCATTGGGTTGTGTTGCAGCCAGCCTGTATGGTTGCTGATAAATGACCATCAAAAGTCTTAAGGGAACAAGGGGTTTATTGTCTCTTACATTTATCTGATTACAGTTCTCAGTACAGCTTGACAGGATGGCCAAGGAAACTAGCCACATTATCTGTACATAATGGGTGAGAAAGGATGATCCTTACTTGCCAGACCAGCATAACTGGG
Source organism: Typhlomys cinereus (assembly GCA_023101885.1). Taxonomy (NCBI): domain Eukaryota; kingdom Metazoa; phylum Chordata; class Mammalia; order Rodentia; family Platacanthomyidae; genus Typhlomys; species Typhlomys cinereus. The sequence goes on from JALPQD010000159.1 coordinate 217,067, forward strand.
CAAGTGTACAGAAGGATGCCAACTTCCTTAACCAGCTGTCAATATTTTGTTTACCAGTTCAGGGCCTAGTACCACCCATCCTGGACTGGACCTTCCCCATCAGCTAGACAATCTCTTGCAGGTTTGCTCTGAACTTAACTCAGCCACTAATTCTCTACAAATGTACCCAGAGCTCAAACCTTCAACAGTCAAGTTGACACCTGTCCTTAACTATGACAGTTTGAAATGGATTTTGTCAGATACCGTAATTGTTATACCCACTTATTTCCTTAATCCATTGCTTGAAGTATTTCTGACCAACTTTTTACTTTTAAAATGTACTTATGTTTTGTGGTGAGATGTGTTTCCTGAAGATAGTAAATAGATGGGTTGTGATTTGTAATCCTTGTTTGTAACCTGTATACTTTGCTTGTTGAGTTAATTCCATTGACATTTAGGGTTATAATTGAGAAATTTCTGTTGATTGCTGAATTTTTTTTTTGTTTTTAGTGGCATTCATATATGTATTATTTAACTTAGAAATTGTGATGGTATTATACTTCCTTCTGTCCACATGGATATTTTTTTCTTTTGTTCATTCTTGAGTATCTTTCCTAGCATTTTTAAAATTTTTTTTATTTATTCAATTGTGCCTGTGTGCATGTATGTGTGCGTGCGCACGTGTGTGTGTGTGTGTGTGTGTGTGTGTGTGTGTGTGTGTGTGTAGAACCACGGGCGAATTCAGGAACCACCATGAACTGCCTCTACCTCCTCCTTTTACTCTGCCCCGGGATTCACAAGCGCTGTCTTAACAGGACCCGAAGCGTAGGCCGACCCGCTTCTGCCCGACGTCTATACGTGGGATCTGGGATCCAAACTCAGGACCTTCTGCCTGCAAGGTGGATGCGTAACCCCTGAGCCACCTCTCCAGCCCCCCTAGCATTTTTTGTATGTCTGATTTGGTTGTTACATAAGCTTTCAGTTTGTCATATACAATCATGATTGATAGCATTGATGGACATGTCAGCCTGGGCTGACATTTGTGCTCTCCAATCTCCTCTGGCTTTTACCATTTCCACTGAAAAATCATTTGTTATTTTTAATAGGTTTACCTTTTTTTTTAAATTTCCACTCATATAAACTTAACAGGTACACCTGTCCCCCCCTCCCTCCAAACCCCTATTCCCCTGTGCCCCTCTCCCTTTCCCCTTCCCTCCCCATCCCCCAGTGCCTCCCCCTCCCATGCCCAGCACATCCTTTAATGTGCATGCCAAACTCTCCTCTGGGTCCTCCTCTCCCATGAGGTGCAAGGACCCAGTGGCATTTCCCAGAACCCTTTTCCTGTGTTCCCATTAAGCATAGGAACACTACTGTGGCTGTCGATCCCTTGCCTCCCATGATCCTAGTGCCTTTAGCAAATGCTAGACTTGTGAGGTCAATAGTGTGTTGGACATTGTGCAGGGCATGTAAAGTCCAAATATGATTGCTTCGGCCCTAAAATGTGTGAAGTATCTTGAATATCATGACTCCTCCCATCCTTGTGCTCTTACAATCTTACCGCCCAATGTTCCTCAAATTTCCCTGAGCATCAAGATAGTGACAGATTAAGCTGGCCTAGTTCCAGGTGATTGATATAGAGTCTCCGATGTTCTGGACTATAGTTTGTTGTTTTTTTTTTTTTTTTTAATTTTACTGCTCCTGCAATGCCCTTGGCTCCACCCTGATCAGTATTGGATGTCACCCATGGCCAGAGATAAAAACGTGTTAAATTAGAGTCTTGTTATAAGAATATATTCAAAGGTAGATGTAAAAAAAGTAGGAAACCACAGTGAGGGAGGAGTCAATCACCCATCTGCGAAATGGTTACTTTCTATCCTCCAGACTATATGCCCTCACCTTCTGGTAAGATCATACCCAATCAGTTGTAAATAATCGGGAAGGAAAGTCTGAGAACTTAACCAATTGTCTCATTACTTACTTGCAGTCCTTGATGGTGGCCTATTTTCTCTGCTGTAACATGGTCGCCTCTCTCCTTGTTTCCGGCAAGGCCTTCCTTCCCCATCCCTCCTATTCATAATCTTAGCAATTGCTATAGTTATTACAGAGATTTATCTTTGAATGTCTCTAAGTGGGTTTCTAACTAGGATCCACATATAAGGGAGTACATACGGCACTTAATTTTCTGACTCTGGGATACTTCACTCAATATAATTGTTTCTAATTCCATCCATTTCACGGCAAATTGCATTAATTCATCAATTTTGATGGCTGAGTAGTACTCCATTGTATAGATGTACCACGGTTTCCTTATCCACTCATCAACTGTTGGACATTTGGGTTGATTCCATGACTTTGCTATTGTAAACAGTGCTGCTATGGACATGGTCGTGCTTGTGTTATCGAGATGAATTTTTGCTGTATGGAGGTTGTTCCCAAAATCGCAGGGTCATATGGCATTTCAAAATTTAATTTCTTTAAGAATCTCCAGATGGCTCGCCAGTGTGGCTGTATGAGCCTGCATGCCCACCAGCAATGTAGGATTGTTACCCTCTCTCCACATCCTATCCAGCATTTGGTATTGTTTGTATTGTGGATTTTTGCCATCCTGACTGGGGTGAGATGATATCTCAAGGAAGTTTTGATTTGCATTTCCCTGATGGCTAAGGATTTGGAGCATTTTTAAAGATATTTCTTAGACATTTTAATTTCATCCCTGGTAAAGTTTCAGGGCCCATTTTTTAAGATATTTGTTAGACATTTTAATGTCATCCCTGGTAAAGTTCCAGGGCCCATTTTATAATTGGGCCATTCATTTCCTTAGTGTTTAGTTTTCTAAGTTCTTTGGGTACTCTGCATAATAGAGCTTTATCATATATGTGGTTAGTGAAGATTTTTACCCATTCTGTGGGTTGCCTTTCAGCTCCTGTCACAATCTCTTTATCTGAACAGAAACTCTTTAATTTCACCAGATCCCAACTGTTGAGAATTGGTAGCAGTGACTGGGCTATTGGATGTCTGTTTTGGAACTGTTGGCCTAGCCCAATCAGCTCGAGGAAGTTCCCTACCCTTTCAGCTATGGTTTTTATAGTCTCTGGTATTGTATCAAGGTCCTTGATCCAAATGGAATTAAGTCTTGTACATGGTGACAAGTACGGGTCCAGTTTTAATTTTCTGCATGTGCAAATCCAGTATTGCCAGCACCATTTGTTGAAGATACTGTTCTTTTTCCATTGGATTTTTGGGCCCCTTTGTCAAATAATAAATGACTGTAATTTTGTGGACTTAATCTGGGTCTTCGACCCTTATCCATTTATCTGTGTGCCTATTTTGGAGCCAGTACCAGCCTGTTTTTATTACTAAGGATTTGTAGTACAGACTCAGGTTTAGTATGGTGACACTTCCAGCCGTGTTTTTGTTAATCAGGATTATCTTTGCTATCCTGGGTCTTTTGTGCTTAATATGAATTTTGAGATTGTTTGGTCAACTTCTTTAAAGAATTACTTTGGGATTTTAATTGGTATAGCATTGAATCTGTATATTGCCTTTGGTAGGATGGTGATTTTTATGATACTGATTCTGCCAATCTAGGAACATGGGAGCTATTTCCAACTTCTGGTGGTGTCTTCTGTAATTTCTTTGTTTAGGGTTTTAAAGTTTTCATTGTAAGGGTCTTTTACCTCTTTGGTTAGGTTTATACCAAGGTATTTCATTTTTTTAGGGGCTATAGTAAATGGGATTGTTTCTCTCAGGGTTTTTTCACTTCTTTCATTCTGGGCATATAGGAAGGCCACTGATTTTTGTACATTTATTTTGTAACCTGCCACCCTGCTGAACTTCTGTATTAGTTCCAGGAGCTTCCTGGTGGAGTTTTTGGGATCACTCAGGTATACGATCATGCCATCTGCAAATAGAGATAACTTGACTTCTTACTTGCTGATTTGAATCCCTCTTATGTCCCTTTCTTGTCTTATTGTTTCAGCTAAGACTTCAAGTACAATATTGAATAGAAGGGGCAAGAGTGGACAGCCTTGTCTAGTTCCTGATCGAAGTGGGAATGCTTCCAATTGTTCCCCATTGATCATAATCCTTGCTGTGGGCTTGTTGTATACAGCTTTTATTATATTGATAAAGGTTCCTTCCATTCCTACTGTCTCTAGCGTTTTGATCATAAAAGGCTGTTGGATCTTGTCAAAAGCTTTTTCTGCACCTATTGAGAGTATCATGTTGTCTTGAACTTTGGACTGGTTTATATAGTGAATTACATTTATTGATTAGTGTATGTTGAACCAACCTTGAGTGCCTAGAATAAAGCTTGCTTGATCTCCGTGGATGATCTTTTTGATGTTTTGGAATCCGATTTGCTAAGATTTTATTGAGAATCTTTGCATCTGTTTTCATCATAGAGTTTGGCCTATATTTTTCTTTTTTAAGTGTATCTTTATTACGTTTTGGGATTAAGACGATATTAGCTTCATAGAAGTAATTTGGTAGTGTTCCTTCCTTGGCTATTTGATGGAACAGTTTAAAGGAGTATTGGTGTTATTAGCTCCTTAAATGTCTCATAGAACTGTGTGCTGAATCCATCTGGTCCAGGACAGTTTTGGTGAGAAGATTTGAGATTACTTCCTCAATTTCCTCATATGTTATAGGACTATTAAATTGTTCACAACTTCCTGATTCAATTTAGGTAAATTGTGTTTACTTAGGAATTCATCCATCTCCTTTGTGTTGTCAAATTTCACAAAGTATACGTTTTTGAAACATGACGTTATAATTCTATGGATTTCTTGGATATCAGAAGTGATAACTCCATTTTCATTTCTAATTTTGTTAATTTGGGTATTCTTTCTCTTGCTTTTGGTTAATTTAGCTAGGGATGTATCAATATTATTGATTTTTTTGAAAAAAACCAGCACTGGTTGATTTTCTGTGTCATTTTCTTAATCTCAATTTCAGATATTTCTCCCCTTATTTTGCTAATCTTCTCTGTTCTACTGCTTTTGGGATCAGATTGCTCTAGTGTCTCTAAAGCTTTTAGGTGCATTGTTATTTATTTCTGATGTTTCCATTTTTTTCATGTAGGCATTAAAAGATATGAACTTACCTCTTAGGACAGCTTTCATTGTGTCCCAGAGATTTTGGTAAGTTGTATTTTCGTTATCGTTCACTTTCAGGAAATCTTGACTTTCCTTTATAATTTCTTCCTGAATCCAATTCTCATTCAGCATCATAGTGTTAAGTTTCCAGGAGTTAGTGTATTTTCTGTTGCTCGTTGTGTTGTGTATGTCAAGCTTTAGGCCGTGGTGGTCTGATAAGGTGCAGGCTACAATTTCAACTTTCCTGTATATGTGGAGATTCATTTTGTGGCCCAATTTGTGATCAATTTTGGAGAAAATTCAGTGTGCTGCTGTGAAAAACTGTGTATTCCTTGGTACGTGGATGAAAAATTTGATAGAGATCTGTAAGGTCCATTACATTAAGGGTTTGATTAAGTTCCAAAGTGTCTTTGTTAAGTTTTTTACCTGTTGATCTATCCCATGTTGAGAGGGCGGTACTGAAATCCGCAAGAATTGTCTTTTTGGGATTGATTTCTTGCTTTACACGTTTAGGGTTTGCTTAATGAATGTGGTGGGGGTCCATATTGGGTGCATATATGTTCAGTATTGTGAAGTTTTCCTTGTGAATTGTACCTGTGACTAAAACATAGTATCCATCTGTGTCTCTTATGATATTTTTTCGTTTGAAGTCCACTTTGTACGATAGTACAATGGCTACCCCTGCCAGTTTTCTGTTTCCATTAGCTTATAGAATTTTTGACCAGCATTTTATTTTTGGGATGTGCCTATCTTTTGTGGTGAGATGGTTTACCTGCAGGCAGCAGATTGATGGATTGTGAGTTTTAATCCAAGTTTGTAATCTGTGTCTCTTGATTTGTGAGTTAATTCCATTAACATTTAGTGTTATAACAGAGAAACTATTTTTAATTCTGGACATTTATTATGGTTATTGGTTTTTGTAAGCATATTGCTTCGCCTTTAATGGTTTTATACTTCCCTTCTGTTCTCCCGAATGTGCCTGTTTTTTTCTTCACACTTGAGTATCATTTCTAACCTTTTTTTTATTTTAACATTTTTTATTATTATTTCCGCTCATACAAACTTAATAGGTACACCAGTTCCCTCCCTCCTTCCTCCTCCCCCCGAAACCCCTGCCTCCCTTCCCTTCACCCCTTCCTCCCCATCCCCCAGTGCCTCCCGCCCCGATTCCCAGAGAGTCCTTTAATGTGCATCCCTGACTCTCCTCTGGGCCCTCCTCTCCGATGATGTACCAGGACCCAGTGGCATTTCCCTGAACCCTTTCCCATGTTCCCCTTAAGCATAGGAACACTACTGTGGCTGTCAATCCCTTGCCTCCAAGGATCTTGGTGCCTTTAGCAGATGCTAGACTTGTGAGGTCAATAGTGTGTTGGACATTGCGCAGGGCATGCAAAGTCCAATTATGATTGCTTCGGCCCTAACTTGTGTGGAGTATCTTGCAAATTATTGCTCCTCCCATCCTTTTTCTCTTACAATCTTACCGCCCCCTCTTCCGCAAATTTCCCTGAGCTTCAGGATGGGGAGAGATTAGTCTGGCCTAGTTCTAGGTGGTTGATATAGAGTCTCTGAAGTTCTGGATTGTGGTTTGTTGATTTTCTTTTGCAGTTTTGTTGCTCCTTCAATGCCCTTCACTCCATCCTGCTGGGCACTGTATGTCACCTCCTGGCCAGAGACAAAAAGCTGTTCAACTGGAGTCTTATTATAAGAGCACATTCAAGGGTAGATGTAATAAAAGTAGGAAACCTCAGTGAGGGAGGGGTCAATCACCCATTTGCAAAATGGCTACTTTTTATCTGCCAGACTGTATGCCCTCCCCTTCTGGTGAGTTTGAGTATCATTTCTAGCATTTTTTGAAGATCTGGGTTGGTGGACATGTATCCCTTCAAGTTGTCTTTGTGCTGGAAGATTTTTCTTTCTCCCTCGATCATGATAGGTAATTTTGCGGGGTATATCAGCTTGGGTTGACATTTTTGCTCATTCAATACTTGAATTACGTCTCTCCAAGCTCTTCTTGCTTTTACTGTTTTGACTGAGATGTCATTTGTTTTTTTCATAGGTTTACCTTTAAAAGTGGCTTTTTTTCCCCTTGAAGCTCTCAGCACCATCTCTTTATCTTGAATGTGGAGTGTTTTAACTATTATTTGCAGTGGCGAGTTTGTATTTTGGTCATTTTTGTTTGGAATGCCTCTTGTATTTGGATGGTCTTCTCTTTTTTTACATGAGAAACGTTTTCCTTGATGATCGTTTGAATAATTTCCTCATGTGTGGTATTTTGAGATTCTTGCTCTGGTATTCCATGAATGTGCATGTTAGGATTCTTCAGGGTGTCCCATAACTCTTGAATGTTTCTCTCGAGTATCTTTTTGGCTTTAACAACCGCTTCCATTGAGCTGGTTAATACTCCCACTTTGTCTTCAAGGTCTGAAATTCTGTTTTCTGCTTCATTAGTTCTGCTGATAAGACTCTCTGTTGAGCTCTGGGTTAAAGATAACTTGTTTTTTCGTTCAGTTTTTAACTCTGCTTGAGTCTATTTTAACTGGTCTATGCCTGCTTTTGTTTCTTGAATTGTTTTTCCTAACTCCTCCAAGTGTCTGTTGTGTTCCTCTTAAAAGCAATAGATGCAGTTATTTAATTCCCCCCAAATTTCCTCTTTCATAGTATTTAACATGGTAATGATCATGTTTTGAAAGTCGTTATCCTGGGTCTGGCTTTCTTGGCCATTTTCCATGGGTTTGTTCTGGTTGGAGTCTATCATTATGGGGTTAATTCCTTCAGTTGGAGATTTGTTTACTTGAGTGTTGTTTCTCATGGATTTGCACGTTGACTTGGGCGTTGTCATTTTAACTCTTAAGACCTTCTTTCAATTTCTGCGCGTTTTTTCACTCAACTGAATTATTTGGCCTTGGGTTTTGGGTTGGGCGGGGTTGGAGCTTACCTAGATCATGGTGAGTCCTGGCTGGACTACATGCATCCTGGGCGGCAGAGTGGGGAAAGGAAGGATTTGGCGGTGGTATGGCGCTATGTAACCTGGGGAGCTAAGTCGTGGCCCAGGGGTGTCCTCCCTGGCCCTGCGTGGCTCAGGCTCAGGCTGGCTGGTGGGAGGAGCTGAGTCCCTTGGGCTGCCTGGGGTTCTGGGGGTGGCCGGGGGCAGAGCTTACCTGGGTCTTGGTGAGTCCTGGCTGGACTGTGCGTGTTCCTGGGTCAGCGGAATGGGGAAAGGGCTTAATAGGTTTACCTTTAAAAGTACATTTTTTTTTCTTTTGAAGCTCTCAGCACGTTCTCTTTGTCTTGTATATGTAGTGTTTTGACTATTATTTGTTGTGGCAAGTTTCTATTTTGGTCATATCTAGAGTAAGATATGCCTCTTGTATTTGGATGGGCATCACTTTCTTTAGATGTGGAAAGTTTTCCTTTATGACAGTTTGAAAAATGTCCTTGGATGTGGAATTTTGGGTTTCTCATGCTGGTATTCTATGAATGTGCCAGTTCAGCTTTTTCAAGGTTTCTCATACCTCTTGAATATTCCTCTCAATTGTCTTTTTGGCTGTGACAACCTCTTTGATTGAACTAGTTTGTTTTGCTATTTTGTCTTCAAGATCTGATGTTCTGTTTTCTGCTTCTTTGCTTCTGATAAAACTCTCTGTTGTCTTCTAGGTTGAAGATAGCTCATTGTTTAGTTCAAGTTTAATATTTGTTTGAGATTTTTTTCAACTGCTCAATGCCTAGTTTTGGTTTTTCAACTGCTTTTCCATCTCATGCAAGTTCCTATTGTATTCCTGTTCATGTTGGTTGATGTAGTTATTTAACTCATCTCTGATTTCCTTTTTTATTGTTTTGATCATAGTAAATATCAGGCTTTGAATACCATTATCTTGGGTAAGGTTTCTTGGCTATTTTCCATGAGTTTATTTTTGTTGAAGACCATCATTATAAACGTAATAGCTACCCCTGTCCCCTCCCTCCTTCCACCCCTCCCTGGACCTCCCTACTCCCTCCCCCCTTTTCCCCTTCCTTTCCCCCTTCTCTCCCTTTCTCCAAGTGCCCCCTCCCCCATCTCTGACGCATTCTTTAATGTGTATATCAAACTTTCCTCTGGGTCCTCCTCTCTGAGGAGGTGTAAGGACTCAGTGGCTTTTCCTAGAACTCTTTCTTGTGTTCCCCTTAAGTATAGGAACACTAGTGTGACTGTTAATCCCTTGCTTCTAAGGATCTTAGTGCCTTTAGTACATGCTAGACTTTGAGGGTCAATGATATGTTGGTCATTGTGCAGATCATGCAGAGTCCTATTATAATTTCTTCGGCCCTAACTTGTGTGGAGTATCTTGCATATCATGACTGTTCCCATCCTTGTGCTCTTACGATCTTACAGCCCTCTCTTCCACAAATTTCTCTGAGCTTCAGGATGGGGAGAGATTAGACAGACCTGATTCCAGGTGGTTGTTATAGAGTCTGTGATGTTCTGAATTATGGGTTGTTGATTTTTTTTCAGCTTTGCTGCTCCTGTAATGCCCTTGGCTCTATTCTGATGGGTATTGGATGTCACCCCTGGCCAGAAATAAAAAGCTGTTAAAATAGAGTCTTATTATAAGGATAGATTCAAAGGTAGATGGAAGAAGAGTAGGAGACCACAGTGGGGGTTCAGTCTCCCATTTGCACAATGGTCAACTTCTATCTGCCAGACTGTATTCCCTCCCTTTCTGGTACGATCATACCCCATCAGTTGCAAGTGACCAGGAAGGACAATCTGTGAGCTAAACCAGATGTCTCATTACTTACTTGCAGGCTTGATGGTGGCCTATTTTTTCTACTGTAACTTGATGCCCTCTCTCCTTGTTTCTGTCAAGGCCCTCCTTTGCTTTCTCTCTTGTGTATAATCTTTGCAATTACTGTAGGTAATAGAGATTTATCTTTGAGTGTGTTTCTAAGTGGGTAGTAGTATCCACCTATTACGGAGTACATATTGCACTTAAGTAATTGTTTCTAATTCCATCCATTTCCTGGCAAATTGAATTAATTCATCATTTTTGATGGCTGAGTAGTATTATATTGTATAAATGTATCACATTCTCCTTATCCACTCATCAACTGTTGGACATTTGGGTTGATTGCATGACTTTGCTGTTGTAAACAGTGCTGCAATGAACATGGTTGTGCTTGTGCTATTGAGTTGAATTGCTGCTGTATGGGGGGTTATTCCCAAAAGTGGAATAGCGGGGTCACATGGCATTTCAATCTTTAACTTCTTTAAGAATCACCAAATGTCTCACCAGATGGTTGTATAAGCCTGCATTCCCACCAGCAATGTAGGAGAGTTCCCCTCTCTCCACATCCTCTCCAGCATTTGTTGTTGTTTGTATTGTGGATTTTTGCCATCCTGTCTGGGTGAGATGATATCTCAGGGAGGTTTTGATTTGAATTTCCCTGATGGCTAAGTATATGGAGCATTTTTTAAGATATTTCTTAGACATTTTAATTTTTTCCCTGGTTAATTTTCTTTTAAGTTCCAAGGCCATTTTTTAATTTGGCCATTTGTTTCACTAGTGTTTACTTTTCTGATTTCTTTGTGCACTCTGGATTATAGAGCTCTGTCAGATATATGGTTAGTGAAAATTTTCTTCCATTCTGTGGGTTGCCTTTGTGCTGGAGTTACAATCTCTGATGAGTGTTGGTTGTATTGACTGGGCTATTGGATTTCTGATTAGGAACTGTTGGCCTAGTCCAATCAGCTCCAGGGAGTTCCCTACCCTTTCAACTAAGGTTTTTATAGTCTCTGGCCTTATATTGAGGTCCTCGATCCATTAGGAATTAAGTCTTGTACATGGTGACAAGTATGGGTCCAGTTTTAAACTTCTGCATGTGTACATCCAGGTTTGCCAGCACCATTTGTTTCTTTTTTTTTATATAATACATTTTTATTATTATTTCAGCTCATACAAACTTGATAGGTACACCAGTTCCCTCCCTCCCTCCTCCTCCCCCCCAACCCCTGCTCCCCCTCCCCTCACCCCTCCCACCCTATCCCCCAGTGCCTCCCGCCCCGATTCCCAGAGTCCTTTCTTGTGCATGCCTGACTCTCCTCTGGGCCCTCCTCTCCGATGACGTACAAGGACCCAGTGGCATTTCCCTGAACCCCTTTCTGTGTTCCCCTTAAGCATAGGAACACTACTGTGGCTGTCAATCCCTTGCCTCCAAGGATCTTGGTGCCTTTAGCAGGTGCTAGACTTTGTGAGGTCAATAGTGTGTTGGACATTGCGCCGGGCATACAATCTCCAATTATGATTGCTTTGGCCCTAACTTGTGTGGAGTATCTTGCAAATCATTGCTCCTCCTATCCATTTGTTCTTACACTCTTACCGCCCCCTCTTCCGCAAATGTCCCTGAGCTTCAGGATGGGGAGAGATTAGTCTGGCCTAGTTCTAGGTGGTCGATATAGAGTCTCTGAAGTTCTGGATAGTAGTGCGTTGATTTTCTTTTGCAGTTTTGTTGCTCCTGTAATGCCCTTCACTCCATCGTGATGGGCACTGTATGTCACCCCCTGGCCAGAGATAGAAAGCTGTTAAACTGGAGTATTATTATAAGAGCACATTCAAGGGTAGATGTAATACTTATACCCAAAATTGGAATCGCAGGGTCATATGGTGTTAGGCAATGGGAGGGGTCAATCACCCATTTGCAAAATGGTTACTTTTTAATCTGCAGGACTATATGCCCTCCCCTTTTGGTGAGTTCATACCCCCTTAGTTGTAAATGATCAGGAACGAATTGTGAACTTAACTAGGTGTCACATTACTTTCCTGCAGTCCTTGATGGAGGCCTATTTTCTCTACTGTAACATGGTCACTTCTCTCCTTGTTTCTGGTGTGGCCCTCCAACCCTATCCCTCCTGTTCATAATCCTTGCAATTACTGTAGGTAATACATAGATTTACCTATGAGTGTCTCAAGATGGATTGGGTGGGTTTGGTATTAGGAGCCACCTATTAGGGAGTACATATGGCGCTTAATTTTCTGGGTCTGGGATACTTCACTTAATATAATTGTTTCTAATGACATCCATTTCCCAGCAAATTCCAGTAATTCATCATTTTTGATGGCTGAGTAGTACTCCATTGTATAGATGTACCACGGTTTCCTTATCTACTCGTCAACTGTTGGACATTTGGGTTGATATCCATGTCTCTGCTATTGTAATCAGTGCTGCTATGAATATGGTCATGCTTGTGCAATGGAGGTGAACCTCTGCTGTATGGGGGGTTATACCCAAAAGTGGAATCACAGGGTCATATGGCATTTCAATCTTTAATTTCTTTAAGAATCTCCAGACGGCTCGCCAGAGTTGCTGTGTGAGCCTGCACTCCTACCAGCAATGTAGGAGAGTTCCCCTCTCTCCACATCCTCTCCAGCACTTGTTGTTGTTTGTGTTGTGTATTTTTGCCATCCTGACTGGGGTGAGATGATATCTCAGGGAAGTTTTGATTTGCATTTCCCTGATGGCAAAAGAAGTGCAGCATTTTTTCAGATATTTGTTAGACATTTTAATTTCATCCCTGGTAAAATTTCTTTTAAGTTCCAGGGCCCATTTTTTAATTGTGCCGTTGCTTTCCTTGATGTTTAGTTTTCTAATTTTTTGTGCACTCTGGACATTAGAGCTCTATCAGATATGTGGTTAGTGAAGATTTTCTCCCATTCTGTGGGTTGCCTTTGAGCTCGTGTTACAATCTCTTTGTCTGAACAGAAGCTCTTTAATTTCACAAGATCCCAACTGTAGAGAGTTGGTAGCAGTGACTGTGCCATTGGATGTCTGTTTAGGAAAGGTTGGCCTAGCCCAATCAGCTCGAGGGAGTTCCCTATCCTTTCAACTATGGTCTTTATAGTCTCTGGCCTGATATCAAGGTCCTTGATCCATTTGTAATTAAGTCTTGTACATGGTGACAAGTATGGGTCCAGCTTTAATCTTCTGCATGTGCAGATCCAGTTTTGCCAGCACCATTTGTTGAAGATGCTGTTCTTTTTCCATTGGATTTTTTGGGCCCCTTTGTCAAAGACCAAATGGCTGTAATTTTGTGGGCTTATATCTGGGTCTTCCATCCTTACCCATTGATCTGTGTGTCTATTTTGGAGCCAGTACCAGGCTGTTTTTATAAATATGGATTTGTAATATAGGATAAGGTTCGGTATGGTAATACCTCCACCAGTGTTTTTGTTACTCAGGATTGTCTTTGCTATCCTGGGTCTTTTGTGCCTCCATATGAATTTTGAGATTGTTTGGTCAACTTCTTTAAAGAATTGCTTTGGGATTTTAAATGGTATAGCATTGAATCTGTGTATCGCCTTTGGTAGGATGGTCATTTTTACGATGTTGATTCTGCCAATCCAGGAACAAGGGAGGTCTTTCCACCTTCTGGTGTCTTCTGCAATTTCTTTCTTTAGGGTTTTAAAGTTTTCATTGTAAAGGTCTCTTACTTCGTTGGTTAGGTTTATACCAAGGTATTTCAATTTTTTAGGGGCTATAGTAAATGAGATTGTTTCTCTCAGGGCTTTTTCACTTCTTTCATTCTGGGCATATAGGAAGGCCACTGATTTTTGTACATTTATTTTGTGTCCTGCCACCGTGTTGAACTTCTGTATTAGTTCCAGGAGGTTCCTGGTGGAGTTTTTGGGATCGCTCAGGTATAGTATCATGTCATCAGCAAATAGAGATAACTTGATTTCTTCCTTCCCAATTTGAATCCCTGTTATGTCCCTTTCTTGTCTTATGGCTTCAGCTAAGAATTCAAGTACAATATTAAAGAGAAGTGGTGAGAATGTACAGCCTTGTCTAGTTCCTGATAGAAGTGGGCTTGTTGTAGACGGCTTTTACTATGTTTACAAAGGTTCCTTTCATTCCAACTGTCTCTAGCGTTTTGATCATAAAAGGCTGTTGCAATCTTATCAAAAGCTTTTTCTGCATCTATCGAGAGTATCATGTGATCTTGGATTTTAGACTGGTTTATATGGTCGATTACATTTATTGATTTGCATATGTTGAACCAAACTTGTGTGGCTGGGATAAAGCGTACTTGATCCCCATGGATGATCTTTTTTTATGTTTTTTAATGTGATTTGCTAAGACTCTGTTGAGAATCTTTGCATCTGTGTTCATCAGAGAGATTGGCCTATAGTTTTATTTTATAAATGTATCTGTATTAGGTTTTAGGATTAAGACGATATTAGCTTTGTAGAAAGAATCTGGTCTTGTTCCTTCCTTTGCTATTTGATGGAACAGTTTAAGGAGCATTGGTGTTATTATCTCCTTAAGTGTCTGGTAGAACTCTGTGCTGAATCCATCTGGTCCAGGACATTTTTTGGTGGGAAGATTTGAAATTACTTCCTCAATTTCCTCATATGTTATATGACTATTTAAATAATTCACAACTTCCTGATTCAATTTTTGTAAGTTGTGCTTACTTAGAAATTCATCCATCTCTCTTGTGTTGTCCAACCTCACAGAGTTTAAGTTTTTGAAATATGACGTTATAAATCTCTGAATTACTTGGATATCTGTAGTGATAACTCCATTTTCATTTCTAATTTTGTTAATTTGTGTTTTTTTCTCTCTTGCTTTTGATTAATTTAGCTAGGTGTTATCAATCTTATTGATATTTTCAAAGATCCATCTTTTTGACTGGTTGATTCTCTGTATCGTTTTCCTGATCTCAATTTTGGATATTTCTCCCCTTGCTAATCTCCTCTCTTCTACTGCATTTGGGGTCAGATTGCTCTAATGTCTCTAAAGTGTTAAGCTGCATTTTTAAGTTATTTATTTCTGATGTTTCCATTTTTTGATGTAGGCATTAAGAGCTATGAACTTACCTCTTAGGACAGCTTTCATTGTGTCTCAGAGATTTTGGTAAGTTGTATTTTCATTATTGCTCACTTTCAGGAAATATTGAATTTCCTTTTTAATTTCTTTCTGAATCCAGTTCTCATTCAGCATCATAGTGTTGAGTTTCCAGAAGTTAGTGTATTTTCTGCTGTTTATTGTTTCGTGGATGTCAAGCTTTAGACCATGGTGGTCTGATAGGGTACACGCTAGAATTTCAACTTTCCTGTATATGTGGAGATTCGTTTTGTGGCCCAATATGTGATCTATTTAGGAGAAAGTTCCGTGTTCTGCTGAGAAAAACGTGTATTCTTTGTTGCGTGGGTGAAAAGTTCAATAGAATCTATAAGGTCCATTTTAAGGGTTTGGTTGATTTCCAAATTGTCTCTGTTAAGTTTTGGCCGGTTGATCTATCCCATGTTGAGAATGTAGTGTTGAAATCCCCAAGAATTATTGTTTTGGGGCTGATTTCTTGCTTTAGACGCTGTAGGGTTTGCTTAAGGAATGTGGAGGGGTCCATATTATGTGCATACATGTTCAGTATTGTGAATTCTTCCTGGTGAATTGTACCTGTGACTGCAATGTAGTTTCCACCTGTGTCTCTTATGATTATTTTTGGTTTGAAGTACACACTCTCCAAAAGCATAATGGCTACCCCTGCCTGTTTCCTGGTTCCATTAGTTTTCAGAATTTTGGACCAGCCTTTTATGTTTAGTATGTGCCTATCTTTTGTGGTGAGATGAGTTTCCTGAACCAGCAGATTGATGGGTTGTGGTTTTTAATCCAAATTTGTAATCTGTGTCTCTTGATAGGTGAGTTCATACAATTGACATTTAATGTTATAACGGAGAACTTATTTTTAATTCTGGACATTTTTATGTTTAGTGGCTTTTGTAAATATAGTGTTTGACATTTAGGTTTTGGTGGTATTTTACTACTATTCTGTCTTCCTGGATACGCTTGTTTTTTTCTTCAAGCTTGAATATCATTTGTAGTATTTTTTGAAGGCCTGGTTTGGTAGACATGTAAACCTTCAAGTTGTCTTTGTGCTAGAAAACTTTTCTTTCTCCCTCAATCATGACGGATAGTTTTGCCGGGTATATCAGTCTGGGTTGACATTTTTGATCATTTAATACTTAAAGTATGTCTCTCCAAGCTCTTCTTGCTTTTACTGTTTCCATTGAGAAGTCATTTATTATTTTAATAGGTTTACCTTTAAAAGTGACTTGTTTTTTTTTTTTTTCCCCTTGAAGCTCTCAGCACCTTTTCTTTGTCTTGAATGTGGATTGTTTTGACTATTATTTGCTGTCATGATTTTCTATTTTGGTCATATCTGTGTGGGATGCCTCTTGTATTGGGAAGGGCCTCTCATTCTTTAGTTGAGGGAAATTTTCTTTTATGATAATTTGAAAATTTTCTCAGGTGTGGTATTTTGGGATTCTTGCTCTGGTATTCCATGACTGCATGTGTTAAGCTTCTTCAGGGTGTCCCATATCTCTTGAATGTTCCTCTCCAATATCTTTTGGGCTTTATGAACCTCTTCCATTGAGTTGGTTAATTCTCCCACTTTGTCTTCAAGATCTGAAACTAATATCTGCTTCCTTAGTTCTGCTGATAAGATTCTGTTGAGTTTTGGGTTGAAGATAACTTGTCTGTTAGTTTGATTTTAAACTCTGTCTGAGACTGTTTTAAGTGCTCTATGACTATTTTTGTTTCTTGAACTGTTTTTCTCAACTCTCCCAAGTGTCGTTGTGTTCCTATTCAAAGTGGTTGATGAGGTTGTTTAACTCCTCCTGGATTTCCTCTTTTGTAGTATTAATCATGGTAATGATCATACTTTGAATGTCATTATCTTGGGTCTGGCTTTTTTGGCTATTATCTGTGAATTTCTTCTGGTTAGAATCCATCTTTATGGGGTTAATTCTTTCAATGGGAGATTTGTCTTCCTGGGTTTTATTTCTCATGGATCTGCACTTTGACTTGGGCATTGTTGTTTTGACTCTTAAGACTTTTCAGTTTCTGTGTGTTTTTGACTGAACTGTTTTAATTGGTATTACTACTCTCTGGCAGTTATTACTAGTACTTGTCTTGTAGTTGGATTTGTTTGTCTGTTTTTATTATTTCCTAGATGATGCTATTAGGCTGTTAGTACATCAGTTAAGTCAGGTTAAGTAGACAAGGGGTGAATATTAGTATGGTAATGTACTTTTACGATTTCGTATCTTGGTGATATGTGAGGGTGCATGGTATAATCCCTGGAGTTGTATATATTTTGGGGGTAGCTGTATGGAAAAGTAAATCTACAGTGATTAATACTAAAAAGGAACAGTATGTTAAAAAAAAGCAGTTTACTTATCTTTGGGCTGGATGTGAAGAATCTCTCCCATGTGATAGGATGATTTTAGAGGACTTCAGATGTATGGCGTTTGTCACTTAGAGCTTTGCTTGGGCTTTCTTTGGATTCTGTTGAATTCTGAGTAACAATGTGTCCTCTGTGGACCACAACCAAGGGTCCCAGGTGGGTTGGAGGGGCAGAGGGGTGATGTAGATTTCAGAACTCTTCACCTGGGACCTGGAACTTGGCTTAGTGGCCCACCCAGGCTCCAGAGATGGCGGAACCAGAGCAAGTACTATCCCTGGTCGTGCGGGTGTGCAGGTGGGAGGAAAAAAGTTTGCTTTGGCCCAGGGCGTGTGCCAGACAAACTGGAGGCAATCTGGGTGTTACCCGGGCTGACTGGTGGTAGGAGTTGGATCAAGGGGAGACCTGGGGGCTTGGTAACTCACCTGGGATGGAGGACCGATCTACATAGAGTCATGTCTCGGGTGAGCAGATGGGCAGGAGGAACAAAGGGGCTGGGCCCCTGTGCGTGGGCCAGGCAAACGAGAGGGAGCCTGTGTTGCCCAGGCTGGCTGGTGGGAGGAGCTGGGGCAAGGGACGACCTGGGGGCTGGGTAATGGAGGACCATCGGAGGGAGAGCCAGTCCACGCTCAGATGGGTAGGCGGGCCGGACCCATCATTACTTTTATCATTACTTTTGTTGTCTTGGTTTTTGTTGTCTCTCATGGATTTGTGCCATAAATTGGGCATTTTTTCTTTCATTTCTACTGTCTTTGTTGATGTGTGGTTTTAACTGATAGGAGGTTGACAGTATTACTGTGTTTGGGCAGTTATTGCTAGTGTTTTCCTTGGTTATCTAGTGATTCTTGGTGCTATTTTCCTAAATGAGGCTATTATATTAACAGTATATGATTAGGGTGTGTTTAGTAGAAGGTATTGAAGATTAGTATGGTAGTTCAAGTTTTAGCTTTTATTTCATTGACAATGTTTTAGTTTGAATGGTTAAGTCTCTGAAGTTGTATGGGTTTTTGTGTGGGCTATAAGGAAATCTTAAACTGGTGAGTATCAATTAAGAGTAACAGGAATGTAAAAAGGATTTAGTTTGTTAGAGTTGGAAGCTAAAATTCTCTCTTTTTTATAGGATAATTTTTGAAGTCCTCAGTTTTATGGTGTTGATATGAGAGCCCATAGCTTAGGTTTTCTCTAGACTCTTAAATTTTTGAAAAGCTTTAAAGTTCTTTACTTGGAAAAGGGAAAGTGGTAGCTGGCTTGGTGGATGGTGCTGTGCTCATGGGCATAGTCAAGAGACTTCCAGCCAACCTAGCATCAATGCTTAGGTCCCAATGCTTGGGACCTGAAACTAATTTTCTTTTTTTTTAAGTTTTAAAAATTTCTTTTATATATCTCTATGTTATTTACTCATTTTATATTACAAATGTGTACATCTCAGCTTATTTTAGCTCATGTTTATATTAAATATCAATGTTATAAGTTCAGGTGCACAAATATGGTCTTGATACCCTGATTTCAATCTTTTGGGATACACAACACTGTATTTTTATTTTCAATGAACAATCTTCTTGTTTTCAATAATGGCTATGATAATACACAGATATTTTACAATGGTTGCCATTTCTCCCACATCTTTATAAAAATACTAGTTGTTTCCTCATTGTTTTATAGTCACCATTTTAATAGGTAAAAGAAAACATCTCATTAGGATTTTTTTAATTTATTTCATGTGAGTGTGTTTATGTGTGTGTGCACGCGTGCGTGCACATGTGCCAAAGGGCACTGTATGTGTCCCTGTAGAGGCTCAAGGGTAACTTCAGGAATCATCTTGGATTACTTCGACCTCCTTGCTTTGCTCTGAGATTTCCTAAGCTCTGCCCACTAGTGGTGGAAGTGCAAGGTGCTGCCACCATTTCAGCCTGGCATTCCAAACTCAGGACCTTCTGCTTGTGAGACAGAATATTAACCTCTGAGCCATCTCTATAGCTCCTCATGAGGTTTTGATATGGATTTCCTCATTCGGTTAAATTTATTGCTAACCGATTTATTCTTTTGGAGGCTACAGTAAATGGAATAGTTTTAATTTCCTTTCCAAAATTTTGTTAATTAATAGAAATAATTTCCTTATTCTGATTTTTGTATTTTTTGTCTAATTTTTGAGGGATGGACTAGCATACTCAATTTGAGATAGTACTGACTTTTAATATGTGCTTTGATGCCTACACAAGCTTGACAGATTGAAATTCTTGTGCTGTGCTTCATTTTTTCTGGGTAGAATTTTCACTTTCATTTATCTCAAAATTTTCTAATTGCTGTTGTGATTTCTTTGACCCAATGATTAATTAAGAATATGATATATAATTTTGATGTTTTTGGAGATTTTCCCTTTCCATGTGCACTGGTTTCTGTCTTCCTTTCATGAAAATTCTGAAAACTACCTTGCATCATTACAATCTCCTTCTTTTAAAAATTATTTAGTTATGTTTAAATGACCACATATAAAGACTCTGGCATCCAACTGATAGTAACAAGTAATGGGGAACAGTAGGTAGTGAGAGATTTTAAATAAAAAAGATGTAATCTTGAATTTAAGTTTATGTTACGTCACGGCCTGTGGTCTATTCAAGAAAGTCTTCTATGTACACTTCAAAACAATGTAGACTATGTTACTGCTGTGTGTTCTGCCTGTGTTATGTGTAGACAATGTGTGAAGTTATGTAAGTTTGATAATACTCAGCTATTAATCTTCTGCCTTATTATTGTAACAATTTTGAATGGAGGTTATCAATTTGTCATAGTATCACTGTGAAACTATTTAGGTTAATATTGTCATAAAATAGAGCTCTGGAACAATTTGTATCTTACAGGTCTGGCACTCTTTATCCCTGTGAGACAACTAGCTAAAGAAGACAAGAATGATTCAGGATATGCAAGTAATACTATTTTATAAATTTGGCATTGTAGAATAAAATAGGGAAGTACAGGGAAATTCCTTTCTTGCCTTCCCACCTTCTCTTTCTTAGCCACCTTAGGGTGACCAATTTTATTGTGCTGTGCCATTCTGCCATTAAACTATCATTAAATTATTAATTTAATCAATTATTAAATTATACTATTCCATTTACTGTAGCTCCAAAGACAATACATCATTTAGCAATAAGTTTAACCAATGAGGAAATTCATATCAAAACCCTCGTGGGATATTTCCTTTTACCCATTAAGTGGTAACTATAAAAGATTCTGGAAACAATTAATATTTATAAAAATATGGGAAAAATGGCAACCCTTGTAAAATGCCTGTATTTTAGTATAACCATTGTTGAGAACAAGGTTGCTTATTGAAAATAATATCACAGGATTCTGTATCCAAAAGGGTGAAAATCCTGCTGTGAAGGACATAAATGCATACTTGTACTCATACCAATGCTATTTAAAATATTGAAGAGCTAGAAAAAGCAGAATATCTACATGAGAAATTAAATAAAACTTTTGTTTGTTGAGAGAACACAGCTTGACATTGTGGAACTTTATTCAGAATGAGTCCAGATTAGATGCTCTGAAATTCATTTGGATTTAACCTGTATTGATTTTCTTGAAATATATACCTTGACTTCAATATACATGTATGTGTGTGTGTGTAAATATATGAGCTTCAATTTATTCATACCTTAAGCATTCTAATGTTTGTATTGTGATTATTTGTTCTGATGCATTTTTTTAAAATTTTTATTATTTATTCAATTGTGTGTGTGTGCGTATGTATGTGTGTGTGCGCGCGTGTGTCTGTGTGTGTAGAACCACGGACGAATCGGGAACCACCATGGCCGCCTCCACCTCCTTCTGCCCCTGGATTCACAGGCTCCGCCCTACCAGGACCAGAAGCGCAGGTCGCCCCCGCTTCTGCCTGGCATCTATATATGGGATCTGGGATCCGAACTCAGGACCTTCTGCCTGCAAGGCAGAGGCTTAACCCCCGAGCCACCTCTCCAGCCCCGTTCTGATGCATTTTTAAAAGTATTTGACACTGAAAAGTAGGTACACATATAAATGTTATGATAAATGGATGCAAGTCAAAGCACAACTTTCCTTCTACCATATAGGCTTCCAAGGTTTGAACTCAGGGCACAAGGTTTGTAAAGATATGCCTTTCCTCCTGAGTCATCTTGCTGTGCCCAGGACATTTTTATTTAACATTTGTTTTGTCAAATTATAGTGCAGTCTTTTGTGTTCTCTTCTGTTTAGGATTTACATGAAATGTTTTCATCTTGCTCTGATTTTTGGCTCACATATGTTTGTATCTGAAGTGAGTCTCATGTATACAATATGGAATAGGAAATGGTCCTGGGGTTGAATATGCACAAAATATTTTATAGATTTCAATTAACATAGTGTTATGAAACCTGTCACTTTGCCCAATGAATATACTCTAATAAAATATAGAAAACAAACTGGTTGTGGGTTCAATGGAGCATCAGTGGAAAATGCAGAGCAAATGGTAGATACATTTAAGTTTTTAATTATTTTAATTTTTTAGAGAAAAAGGATATTTGTACATATTTGTGAAGAATAATGTGATAATGATATGTTGTCCTGACGGATCTTCATTTTCAGGACTCAAATAATCATTCTGTCTCAGGCAAGTGGAATTGCAAGTATACCAATGTGCCTGGTTAATACATTTTGATTTGTCCATCATGTTTTAAATGATATACATATTACATAACTTTTGCATCAGGTTAATCATATCTACAATCTGAAACATCCTTTGTGATGGAATTATTTAGTCATCATTTGCCATTTTGAGATAACAGTTTTTATTTTGATTGTGCACACATTGCTATAAACAGGGCAGCAAAATTCTTATTTCTAATTGTGACTCAGCTCCCTTTTCTTCCTCTCTTGCCTACTCCTGACTCTTTGGTTACTCTAAGTTTACATTCTATTAATAGGAGATCAACTTCTTTTGATTCTACTTATTTGCGATTGTGTACTGTTTATGCTTTCTTCAAATTTATGTCACCAAACTTAATGGTCTTTCAGTCCAACAAGATGATGAACATACAGAACTACTTTTAATTTGGGGGGGTCTACACACTCTCAAACATTAGCATTAAATTAGGCTCATGTTTATGATAGTTATGTTTTTCCACTGGACTTTCAACTCTTGGCATCATAGCTAATGCTGTCTATGTGAGATATTTAATCTCATGAATTCACCCAGAGGACTCAAGTTGACACTATATCCCACTGAAACTACTTAACACTGAATTATTTTTATCTTGCTAGTTTTGTTTGCATGATGTTGATTATGTGAATATAATCTTTGTATCTGTAATAATTCTTGAAAATGTCTAAAATAATGGTTGCCTGGCTTACACAGTCCATAACTGGATCTGTACAATGAAGAAAACATATTTTATTTAATATCCAGATGACATTAATTCAGTTAGCATCCATAATTCAAATCGTTGTCCAAAATAAATTAATATACCAAATAAAGCTATAGCTTCTCCCAATGAATTTTGGTTTTCTAGATATCACTTGAGTGACAACAGAGAAAATATTCATCCTAATCATTGAAAAAATCTGTGCTTTTATGCAGTAGTTTAATTTCTTTCCTACTTTTTTGTCTTCACAAAAAATCATTTCTATGTGTCCCAAAGGATGCTTTAATACATTATCCATTGTCTTTTCTAGTTTCTTTCCATTTTATGATAACTGAGACTCAGTTCAATTATCTTTGAAATTCTGCTTGTCAGGAAAAAAGCCAAAATATTGAAACAGATGTCAAAAAGTATTTTCTGAATTTAGAATCATTAAATGGATTCTAATTCATAGGCAATATTAAATGCAATTATAAAATGTAACTGATTTATAAATATAAAGTTATTTTTTCCTAAATCATGTAACAGGATATTTTAATATTAGAATTCCATTGTCCCAGTGTGTTTTTTTTACATGTGAATTACTTCTTTTTGTACTCAATTTCAAAGTTTAAAGAAAGGTTTAGCATAAAACAGCTCTCTGAAAACATTAAATTAATAGTCAGACATTACTTTTTCAATCCCTGGAGTCAAAACTATCACTTCTAATTTGTAGATCAGAAGCACCTCAGTACCTCACCTGCCAGTATTAATTCTTGTTAGCAATGGAATTAGATCTGTGAGTACAACCTCATCCCTTTTAGATGTCTGAAATTTGTCACATTGCTGGAATCATCACCTGTGTTGGTTTGCTCTGCAAGTATAAGTTAATGAGTGGCTTAATGAAAAGGATGCTTTCTAAGACATCCATTAGACCACTTCCTTATGGTGTAAGCATAAAGAAATACTTATATACACCTCAATATATTCTACTACACAAGGTAAACTACATGGCATAGTCTTTATAGATCAAACACGTTTAACAATTTAACTGTACAATTAAACAAATGTTAAGTATTCATGCATCTAAATATAACTAAACGTACAAAAAGTAGCATCAACGTGTTAAGTGAAAGTAAACTTTCCAGCTCTGCTGCAATCTTATGGGACTTCTATCATATGTGTGGTCTATTGCTGACTAAAGCCCCATGGCATAAATTTCTTATTATCCCTCTCAGTGCATAAAGTACCTACTTTTAACATTTACTTATCTCTGTGATAATGATCTGAAAGCTTGGCTTGTTTTCTGCCTTCTCACATAGGTCATATAAACTCTCCCAAGGAACTGAATTGACTTTGTCCTGATAAACTTGTACCACAAATATGAAGCATAAGTATTTGGTTTATGGAACCATACATCAGGCCCACTCTAGCCATATTTTGATACCTTAATTTTATCACCTGCAAGTTACACATTGTCATGGTTAGGCATGGTTAGATGTCAGCTTGACAGTTGAGTCGTTGAACTCTGGGCACATATGTAGAAAATTAGTGGTTAGTTTACCCAGAGCAAACCTGCAGAAGATTGTCTAGTTGATGCAGAAGGCCCAGCCTATGGTGGGTGGGACTAGTCCCTGGAATAAATCATGGAGAGCTGGTTGAGAGAGTTGGCATTCTTCTGTACACTTGGCCAGACATGCTGGTCTGGCAAGTAAGGATTGTCCATCTCTCAGCAATTATGTGGTGATGGTGTGGCCAGTTCCCTCAGCCCTAGTGTTGGTGCATGCTCTCCTGTCAAGCTGGACGGAGAATTGTAACCAGGAATCGTAAGAGAATAAACCCCTTGTTCCTTTAATCCGTTTGATGGTCATTTATCAGCAACCATGCAGGCGAACTGCAACGCACATAATGCTACATCTCCTTATGAAATGTTGATGAATAAAGTATTAATGAAGATAAAATATCTAGAACAGATCATGAGATATACTAAGTTATTATTCATGTGAACTACTGAAACAGAGACTGATTACATGAAACTTTGTTCCCTTTCACCCAATTTATGTTTAGCCTCACATAATATCTAGAAGTTTCTGTGATCATGACCTCTTCACAGCCTCAGATTGCACATTACCTATTTCCACCAAATCTGCATACCATTTATTTGACTTATTCACGCATGAGTTGAATTGCCTTAGTATTTTTTGTATCCTAATACCTGTTTTACATATTCATCTTTTGTCCAGAATAAGAGCCCATGTTTCTCACCTAATCCTCCCTAGGTGACAAAAGCTGTGAAAATGGTAACATTACTCACCCAACTAACCCTTTTACAGAACATGTCTTTTAAATCATAAGTAGGTGAGAAATCAGCATACTTGCATATGAGAAGAAAGGTTGTTTTGTGTTTTCTGAGCAGAAAAAAACTAATTTGGCTCATCTAGTTTACTGAATATAAAATCTAAGCAAGCAAATTATCGCTATCGTGATTTCTTCTCAACACTTTCCTGAAATATGAAGAAACACACATAGAAATAAGATGATATAATTCATTGAAATAGTGTGCATGGTTGCATGGATTATATAGGTAAAAGATCCATTAAATGTATTTTTCATAAGTATTGGTTTAAATATATTTGTAAGATGAAGGAAGAAATTTTTGCATATAATAAATTAATGTATAAATACAAGTCAGCTTACTTTCTGCAGAACTGTATAAGATAACTATATCTCACATTTCTTGGGGTAGTTCCATTTTAGACATATTGTTCTGGTATAAACTACTTCTAATGTGCCTTTCATTTTCCAAAGATTTCTAGTTTGGATTATATACAGTCATTCTAGGATTATGGAGTGTTTTGATAAAGCATATAAGATTTATTATCTTTTTGGCTGAAGATACAGAACAATTGATATGATGTTTCCTAGCATGCAAGATGCCCTGGGCTAGTTTCCTAGAACCACATAAAACTAGGTGTGATGGTACATATTTATATTCCCAGAATATATAAAGTGAATGCAGGAGGGTCAGGAGTTTAAGATCTTCCTTAGCTACAGGGAGAATTTGAGGAAGGCTGACACAAAGTCAGTCACAAAAAATATTAAAAAGGTGCACTTATATATGTTATCTGAAATATATCAAATGACATAATATAGATATTAAAATGCATGCCATATATCATATGGCATATGTCAGCTGACATTTGCAACTTGTAAGTATATATTAAAATTTTTAAAGAGAATTTGTCTTAAGTACATGAAAAACATATTCTTACTGGTAATGCCTTAATTAAATTTGGAATTCTAATTGATGCTGTTTTTTATTTTTTTTTCTTCCTACAAATTTAGTCATTGACAGTTTCATGAATGTACACAATGCATTGTGTTCATATTTCATTCTACCAAAATCCTCTCTTAAACTGTCCACCAAGTCCACATCCTACCTGCATTTATTTTCTGTTTTGATTTAATGTTTGCTTTGTGACCTAGTGGGTTTAAACAGTGCACATGGGTATGAAACTGTTCAGTGCAGCATGAGCCGCTTACTAGTGTATTTTATGGAACTCAATCACTTCCTGCTCTTCAGTGGACCAAGACTGCCGTTGAGCCTCCACCCAATCTATAACTTAATGGCTAGGTGCTCATTCTGCACAAGACAAGTCTAAGCTGCAAACAACTCCAGCTATTATTGGTTCACATATGACATGGCCAGATAATACTCATAAGAAGAGGATTCATGACCCTCCTCCTCCTTGTCCAACTACGACATTCTTTTCACACTTTCTTCTATGGAATGATCCTGGAACATTGTGCATACTTGGTAAGTGGTCTGCCATTTCCTATCTCCGTTATGCCAATACATATCTTTTTTATTTTTTATTATTTATTATTTATTCAACTGTGCGTGTATGCGCGTGCGTAGAACCACGGACGAATTCAGGAACCACTGTGGACTGCCTCCACCTCCTCCTTGTTTACTCTGCCCCGGGATTCACAGGCTCCGCCTTACCAGGACCAGAAACGCAGGCCACCCCTGCTTCCGCCTGGCGTCAACACGTGGGGTCTAGGATCCGAAATCAAGACCTTCTGCCTCAAGGCAAAGGCTTAACCCCTGAGCCACCTCTCCAACCCCATATTTTTTTTTTCAGAAAGTACATTTTTCAAAACATAATTTGTGGTTATTTATAAGTGATGATAAGATACATGTCAACAACTATCATTTGACTTAGTAATGTTTATCATATTGTCTCAGCTGTCAATTTGACACCTTTGAGGAAAGCCTTTGGACACACTTAATTATCTTGTTAGGGCAGGTCCTGGAACAAGTGAGAAGGAGATTTTCCTATTTGTTTTGGTTGAAGAGGAAAGGCCTATACCATGGTGGGTGGAACCATTCCCTAGGCAGAGAGAGTGAAAATGTATAAAGCTAGCTGTGTCCTTCCTCCTCGCTCCCCTTGACTGTAGCTACTGTTTGGAAAGTTTCTTTGGATTTATTTTTTTTTTTTTTTGGTAACTCTTCTGCCATGATGAATACTAACCTGAAATTATGAGAATGAATAAAATCAGCTTGTTACTCAAAACTGTTTGGGGCCAGTATTTATTTCAGCAATGATGTTAGGAAATTGAGACAGTTAACTATCTTTGGATTGTTTTTTCAAATCAAATATCAACTAAATCCTGATTTCCTGAAGGTTTCTAAATAATCAAGATTAAGATGGACTGCAAGCCAGTATTTTTTTTTGTATTTGTTGACATTTTAATCTTCAATTCCTTCCCTTGCCAGTCTTTGGGTCATTTTAATGTATATTAAGATAGAATGAGTTTGACATAGTTATTTATTCACTCCTACTTGCTCCGTCATTTTGTTCTGTGCCTGATGATTAATGATCCTCTGATCCAGTTAAAGCTCATTAGTCCTCAATATTCATTCAAAGAATCTAAAAGTATTCAGCAGTTAATGTTAGTTTATGTGTACATGTACTTTGACAACTAGTTTGGATACGTTAGCCAATAGATATTTACTCATTTTAAAGGCCCACTTTTTATTCCCCTATTACCAATGAATTGTTTAAGCTTAGTTGAAAAGTGCATATATATTTGGGAATGTTTTATATATTCTTAACCAGATAGATCAGATTTTCTGTCCATTCCTTGAATCATTTTCTTAGATACCATAATAATATTTTAATGCAAAGTTTCTATTTTTCATGAGAAAGGCCTAAAGAAATACTATTTCTCAACTTTGCTCATACTAATTTCATTATTTACAGAAAATTTATATTTTGTATAGTACTTTCTCTCCAATTGTACCATACGTCATTTTTAGTTCCCAGCTTTTTTGTTGGTATTATTTATAACACACATAAACATTTGGTTAAGTATGTAAGCATGATAAACAAGAAAACGTATCTTCTCCTTTCAAATTCTTCCAGAGGTATATTTGTGAGTGGTATATATTGTTATTCACATGAAATATTTTATTTCCTTCCTTTCCTATACTCTATTTGCTTTCTCATTTTTACATCGCTAGGTATTGGATCCAACACTATTTTGTGAGCTTTATCCTCTGAAATGATTGCTCATATACTGAAATTCGACAATGATTTGAGTAATTGTATTTCTGCCAAAATATTCGGAAATTGAATTTCTAACTCCAAGATGATGGCATTATCAGATATGCACTTTTAAGGAGGTGACTGAATAAAGAGTTCCTATAACCTTCTTGATTATCTTGTTTTAGTGTAACAGCCAAACAGGCCAGGTTCTGTAAACTTTGTTTTGCTTCCATAATCCTTTCATTCTCTTCCATATCCTGACTTATCGTCTGCAATAAACTTAAAGATGAGGTGAATATTTTTGAATCTCAAACAATATATCATAAATTTATGACATGTATTATGAAATCTCCACCCCATTTTAATGTAAATATATGAAATTCATCTCTTCCTCCTTACTTTGATACTCTAGCAGGTAATAAATATCTCAAATTAGTTGGCTCAAATACTATTCTTTCACAAAAGAAGTAATAACATTTCTATTTGTTTTTCAGACCCTATATCATATCATTATGTCATTTTAGATATCTCTTTTTTCCTCTCAGACAACATCCATTATGCTAGCAGTGGTTCTAATTTAAACATACCAGCTACATGAAAAGGACATTTTCTTGAACTATCGTAGCCTAATCTGTTCTTTTCTCCATATATCACCTGGAATGACTCTTCAGAAGAGCACTTCATAGTATATATTTTTGCAATCTTGAAACACCCTAGAATGTACCTGTCTTGATTGAACTTGTTTTAGAATTCATATTTCTTTGTTCTTTTCCCTATAACCTCCTATCTTCTTCTCTTCAGCTTAATTTTTATTTGACATAGGGTTTTTCAATTTAGTTCTGGATATCCTTGTGTACACTATGTAACCTGTGATGTCCTACAATTCATGTGAATTCTCTCAAGTCAGCCTTCTGTGTGCTGACAATACAGATGTATGTCGCCTTTCTCAGCCTAGAGTTCATGCTTTTTAAAATATCTTCTATTATACAACATGGTGTGGATTTTAATATTTCTTTTTTTCTATTTTAGCTGGTGTGTGTATGTGTGTGTGTGTGTGTGTGTGTGCATGTGTGTATCAGGAGGCACTGTGTATGCCTGTGGAGCCCAACTTCAGGAATCACCCTGGATTGCTTCTATTTCCTACTGCTTTTCTCTGGAGTTTCTTAGGCTCTGACTTCCATGACCAAAAGTATAGGCTGCTGCCATTTCTTCCTGATGTTTTCCTGTGGGACCTGGCTGGGATCCAAACTCAGGACATTCTGCTTGCAAGGCACAAGCTTAACCACTGAGCTACATCTCTGGTCCACTTTGAATATTTCTGCATGTTCTTTTTTATTTAGCTGTGAAAAAATAACTGAAAAAATCAACTAAAACCCAGAAAATGTTCATGTATCATGCTTTTAGAAATTTCAGTGCACAGCTGTGGGTTCTATTAGCTTGGGGTTGTAGTGATGCAGAACTTGATGTTGGACATTGTGTTATCAGAGTAAATCTGCCTATATTATTGCTTTCAAGATTCAAAGAAAGAAAAAGAAAGGGCCAAGGTTCCATTATCCTGTGCAATGTCACCACTGTATTAGTTCCTTCTTGTAAATCCCTCTCCTAAAGGTCCAATTAGCTACTAACAGAACCATTATCTGGGAGCCAGTGGTTCCACACATAGGCCTTAGAGAACACTTTAAAAATCTAATATAATACTTAGTTCTGATTTCTATTACATTCCTACTCAGGGAAAGCATTAATTTCTCAAAGGTTTTACAAATCTTTCAGAGACCTTTATATATACTTTTTAATCTTCCTGAAGCATTTCTAATTTCTGTTTCCATTTTGGCATGACTTAACTCCTAAATTATTTTTTCATGTATTTTTCTGATTTTTCCTGCCAAGAAGTTATTCATGTCCACTGCCATGCAAATCACACTAGCTGTCACTTAAATGTGCTATAGATAGTACAGTAAATGTAGAGTTAAAACACTTTGTCTACATATGTAACTTCCCTTTGCAACCATGAATTCTATTAGAGCTGCAATTAAGTCACTCTTGTTTATTTCTGTTCAGTGTCTCACCTTGCCAAATATATTTTGAATCAAATAATGTACTAGATAAATGATTTTCAGACCAGATCTTTTAGCGTTTTTAAAACTACTTTCTCATAACTGGCAGGATGTGGTAGAGTATGAAGAGCTGAAAAGTAGAAAATAAGGTAATAAAATGAGAGTATCTGAGGTCTCCACTCTACTTTTTTTTTAATTTTTTTTTATTTATTCAATTGTGTGTGTGTGCGTATGTATGTGTGCGCGCGTGTGTGTGTCTGTGTGTGTAGAACCACGGACGAATTCGCGAACCACCATGGACGCCTCCCACTTCCTCCGCCCCGGGATTCACAGGCCCCGCCCTACCAGGACCGGAAACGCAGGCCGCCCCTGCTTCCGCCCGGCGTCTATAAGTGGGATCTGGGATCCGAACTCAGGACCTTCCGCCTGCAAGGCAGAGGCTTAACCCCTGAGCCACCTCTCCAGCCCGTCTCCACTCTACTTTAAAACTCTACTACCATTTACTGATACAGTATAGGAGCCTCTCTTTTTAAATTTTGCTGAGAAAATATATTGCTGAAAAAAAATCAAAGAACAGGTGAAGGCCATGATATTTACAATCCCCTGCAGCTCTGAGTCTAAGATTTTGTGAAATTGCAATGAATTCAATGACTAGAATAATATAAAGAACTAGACTGTGCTCCACATATGAAAGGTCTTCAAAGAGATTTGCCTCAGAATTAGACATTTTCAAGCAATTTGCCACATCATTAACATTACTGTATAAGACAAGAGAATTCTAGAAGACATTGTTTTTCGATAGTGCATATCCTCCTGCCTAGGAACAAATGATAATGTTGTGCTGGAAGAATCAGAATTCTATTTTACTTCAACTGCTTTTCAAATCCTTGGTAGTTCATTTCATTTTATGTAGTAACTCTGAAATTATAAAGTTCATAAGCTTTCCTTGTGGGCGGGGTGAGGGTCTCTTAATTCAGGAAATTTGGTTCATTATAAAAGGAAATATCCAGTGAAGATAGACAAATTTTTCCAGCTAATTAAATCATACGCCATTTTCATTGAAGGTTAATGAGTGTCCTATATAGCAATCACATAACTAAAATTAGACATTTGGGGAGTTTGACACACAGGTTCTATAATTTTATTGATAAGAATACTAAATGCCCATAGCTCTTTTCCATTTTGCAGCATTTTCATTTTAGGCATGAATTACAATCTATAACATGCAGCTAAAGGGGCCTTAGAGAGACAACACGGCACAACTTCCCTTCATCCAACATAGAATAGAAACATACTGAAAGTAGAAAATTTCAGATCAGTAAAACAATACACATAGAATTATGTGTTGGTTCTTCTCACTATTAATAAAATGTGTTTCTTTCATACTTAATTTCAATCTAGTATTCTTGATAAGCATATAAGTAGACAAGATAATGTGCTCTGTAAAGTAATACAACATAGAAGAAAACATGCCAAATGCCAGGTGAGTTAGGCCATCTCTGTATTCTCAGCTATCTAAATGGTGTGCATAATAAGCTGATGAGACTTTTACATCAGTATTTTTAGTATTCTTTCTTATATAGTAATTAAACCTTTGTTTTATCAAGACTTAAGATATGCTTAAGATATGTAATGTTTAAAATTTAGAGCATTCAACATCAATAAAACCTAAACAAATTCCTTAAAATTTCCATTTAACATATGTGTCAATCATTGTACAATACTGTGAAGTGAGAGGATTCTTTTATAGACGTGTTTAGTAATCACATGGCTAAAATTCCTCATTTTCACAGACTTATACCTTCAGTACTATCTACTAGAGGCAATATATTACGTACCTTATTATAATTGAAGTCTGCATAGATGTGAGACCAATAGTACATATGTACTTAGAAAAATCATCATTGATATTTTTCCAATATGCTTTCATGAACACATACCCTTGTCTCTCTTCACACCCTCATTTGAACATAATGAAGTAGGTAAATTGTCTGTCTTCACATATAAAACATTATCAACATTTGACAGGAAATAATTTGGCCAAAGCATATACTGCATGGTAATGTCTGAGATAGGTATAGAATAATTGACATTTTTAAAAATTTTTCTCTAGAATGCTGATTACTTTGCCTTCAAACTGTGCAATGATTTTAGTATATTCATAAATGTTAGTGTAAGGACTTATAAGGCAATGCTTATATATGCAGCAATGACTTTGCCTAGTTTGAGAATCATGCGAGTACAAGGGTCCATGGTCTTCATATATTAGTCTATGTCCCATTTGCAAGAAGAAAAAAGCCCAGAACTCTGGTGCTGGAGTCATCACCTGTAATTTCAGGCAAATGAGAGAAATGTCATGCATATTGATTACTCCCTCTACAAAATTGAAGCTGATGGGGAATTTGGAATGGTCATAAACCACCATAGAAATTAGAATTATAGGCTAAATTACTATCTGAATATGAATCAAAGTATTCTATCACTGGCAGAATTCATTTAATGGGTGTCCACTCCTACAGAAATGTATTATATTTGCTCATTTTGTTGATTGATTTTTGGCATGAGTGTAGGTTTGAGAAGCTGAAATGTTTCAGTGGATTCATAGTTCCTACTTGTGTTCTTTGATTCAGTCATTAAAACAGAATACACCATGTAATTTAATGCATTCAAAAAACAAAATGACCTCCTCTTAGTAGCTTATCTCACTTTTATAAATTGTGATTATAGAATTAAATAATTGACAACAAAATTATTTGATTTTCTTTAGTGAAGTGAAGTGCAGTGTTACAGCTTAGTGTTCTTTGACATTAAAATTCAGAAAGCATTTAGTTTTGCTAGGAAAAAGCAGATTCATATTTTAGTGACATGATCTACATTACCACTATATAATTAGGTTCTTCATCCAAAGTAATTTTAAAGAATTATTAAACACATTCATCCTAGTTCTTCTGGCCATCAAATCAAGCTACTGGAAACTCACTGAATAGAAACCACTGCCCATGGTCTCAGCACAGGAGACACTGATTTCCTTATGACTTTTACCCTGTTAAGTAATCTGCTGCTACTGATTTTATTGTTTAATTGTATTTAAAATTATTTTTATTATACTAGAATTTTTAAAAATAATATAATCTACATCAGAATTTTTAATCCACTTTACTTCTTTCTTTTTTTCTTAAAAATATTTCCCTTAGGGGCTGGAGAGGTGGCTCAGGGGTTAAGCCTCTGCCTTGCAGGCGGACGGTTCTGAGTTCAGATCCTAGACCACACGTATAGACGCCGGGTGGAAGCGGGGGCCGCCTGCGTTTCTGGTCCTGGTGGGGCGGAGCCTGTGAATCCTGGGGCAGAGTAAACAAGGCGGAGGCAGTCCACGGTGGTTTCCCGAATTCGCCCGTGGTTCTACACACACACACACTACATACACACACATGTACACATGCACACATGCACAATTGAATAAATAACAAATTTAGAAAAAATTTGAAAAATGTTTCCCATACATACAACTTAGAAGTCTTTGAAACCTTTATTTTAGAATGTTTTAATAATGGACACATATCTACTGTTGGAATCTTTAATCTTCCATATTTATTTTGAAATGTTTTAGTTTTGTTTTGGATTTTTTATGGTATTTTATTTCCTTTTATTTCCTTCATATCAATGTACTTTTACCATGCCATTCAGGTTGGGTGTCATACTATAGTCAAATTACTTTCTATGGTAACAAATGCTTGTTTTTTAAAACCTTAATATTTTACATTTTTAAAGTTGTTTATGAAGAAATTTCTAATTGCTTGCACTGTTACTGTCCT
This sequence comes from Typhlomys cinereus, assembly GCA_023101885.1. NCBI lineage: Eukaryota > Metazoa > Chordata > Mammalia > Rodentia > Platacanthomyidae > Typhlomys > Typhlomys cinereus. The sequence goes on from JALPQD010000159.1 coordinate 251,134, forward strand.
TTGCCAGGTTTTTCAGGAGCCAATGCATACAAATACAAATACAAACAAACAAACATACCAGACCATGAGAGTTGCAAATAAGCATTTGCACAATCAGTACAAACTGTTTCTTGTATATGAGGAGTTACATTTCTCATTTATTTCACCATCTTATATAAAATAATATTTAGTTTGGTCAAAGGAAAAAATTCTGCTTTTAATAGCAGTGTGAACAAGTAAGAACTAACCCAGAACTCATCAAAGCTGTGTGCCACTGCATCGTTTCCATTGCCTATATTGCTCATGAAATATAGTAGTGATTCTACCATTGAAGAAATCATTCCCCTATTTCCCTATTACCTGCACTGATACTTGATACTCTCAGGGAAGTGTGACAACCTTTAAATCTTTCCGTTTCTATGATGGCTAATTAATGTGCCATGTTTTGTGCAACTCTTAGGGAAGTAGACATCTTTGTAATGAGTTATTGGGTGCGATCTTGTGTAAGTAGACTAAGTCATGGTCAGATTATGGATACTGCAACCTGTCATGTACCGAAGATACAATCTGGGAGCACCTGCCTCCACTCCTCAGTTTCTTACGTTCTCACCATCACCTCTTCTAAAATATTCCCCAAACCTTGGGGTGGGAAGTGATACTGATGTCCTTTTAGGGTTAAGCATTCTGTAGTCATTTTGGCCGGTTGTGATTCTGATCTAGAGTTGAGAGCTTCTTTCTCCTATAGGTATAATGATAAGTGATTAGATGACAAGCTACTCTCAAGTACTTACAGTTAAGCCTTAGTAGCCTGTTACAATCTAAGGTCTGTGGTTTCCCAGTCCACATGTTCCCTGTACCCTGATGTACATGTTGCATATGTACCCTGATGAAAAGTGAACTTTAAATCTAATCAGACAGTAGTTGGTTGCCCTCATAACATTTGTGCCACTATCATAGTGCATGGTTAGCTTACCAGAGTGGACAGTATTGTAGCTTTCAGCTTTCCTAACTGAATTAGTCTACTTATTACTCCCCCAGCAGGTTGCATTGCATCTTCACCTATCATAAAAACTGAGCAGCAAGACTGCAGTTTCCAGATTGTGTCTGACTTGTTTTTTCCACGTCCTATAATTAATCTGTGTTGCACCTTCTGTAATAGGGTCCACCATCAAATTCTAGACAGCAACCTACAGTTTTTGAGATCTCTCTGACCAAAAGAACATTAAGAGGATTCATAAATCTTTTACTGGGGATTTTGCATAATTGCCTCTGGCTTCAGGTAAGAAGATCTCAAGGCAGATTTTTTTAATCACTTATCTTCTGTGTTCCTGTTTGTAAGGTATTTCTGTTCACATTGTTTCTTAAGTACATTTTTGATAAGTATAATATAGGTTCCTGTTTGCAAGTTGATAACAATAATAATGACAGAGAAGTTTTAAGGGCAGGGAGAAATGAGAGGGTAAGATTCAGGAAGGAGTGGAGACACACTAAATAAACAAAAATGTTGTTCCATGTTTTAAATTGTTAACACATAGGATATCTCATTACTTTGGAGGGAAAGGAACATGTATCATTAAGAGATTGTCTCCTGAACTGGATTGATATTGAGACAAATACAGCTCCCTTCTGGTTTTAAGAGATGCCTCTTGGTTTACACGAGAAAGTCTCTAATATTGGCACATGTGACCATGTTGGCATAAAATTCCTTGAGGTATGGGAGAACTCAAAGTTCATTTTTTATTTTCTCCTTCCCCTCTGTTGTGGTATTTCTAAATGTTGCTGATAAATGCACAACCAACTTTTTTTTTGTGCACATAATTCTGGTTACAATTAATTACCCAGATTAGCATAAGAATTCATACCAACAACAAGAGTAAAGAGGACTAGCCACACAACAGAGATTTCTCAGAAAGGAACAAACCTCATTTGCCAGGTTTCAAGTCTACCAAAGTATTCTAAACTATGCCAAGATAATGAACAAGCTTCCTTTATCTTATCTACCTCCTCCAAGAGCTGGGTCTTCTCACAACAACTAAATAGTTTCTACAGGCTTGTTTAAGGCTTACCTCACATACCAATTCTTCTTTTTAACACAGATGTGCTAAAAAGCTCAGTGTTCAGTCATCAAGTTGACACGTGTATATAAGTAGCACAATCTCCAGTATCAACATAGACTTAACTCCCTTATAGCCTGATCCTATTAGGACTTGGCACCATTGATTTTGCCAATATTTCAGAGAATCTGGACTTTGAAGTAATGTTATTGAGATGGCGTTTAACAAGAGAAGTGGCTTCTTCCCTGAAAGACTGCGGATTCTTCAGATTGATAACTTTGCCAGTTTTCCATCATCATTTGAAAGCCAGGTGTGGTTTGAAGAAAAGTTGTTAAACAACATTCTTAGTTGAAAAGTGAGTCCTCATTCTCAGCTTCCTCTGTAGCATCAAACGAAGACATCTTTGGAGCTTGAAGTGGTTATAGGATTTTCATAATTCACAGAAAAATAGGGTTCAAAAGTAGTTGTAAACTGCTGATGATCGCCTGATATACTATCACTATTTATGAAAATTGTTTTTATTAAATCTGAATACAGTTTTATAAAACTCCATTTTAGTTGTTTCATAATTAGTCATAATTTGCAATTTTGCAAAGGCATAATCTTCAATTTAAATTTTAGGGACAAACACTTCATTAACTTCATTCTACATAAATGAACTCTAATGAAGCATTCATAAAATTTTGTTGGATATTAGACAGCAAAACTCTTGAGTGTATTTATATGTGTTTGTGAGTGTAGAAATAACGTCTAGTTTTCCTTCAAATTCAGTAGAATGGAAACAATATGAGATTCACTTTGCCAATGTTACAGTAGACAGAAATATAATGAATGAGAGCTTTTTTCTCTACCCATCCAAGATAGTCTTTTGTGGGTGCACACACACGTGTTTGTGCATGTAATGATGTGGACGTGTAAGTGCATGTGAATATATGTACACATGTATGCAGGTATAGAAGATAGCATTATATGTGCCTATGGAGGCCCACAGTTTACCTCAGAATCATCCTGGATTGCTTTACCTCATCACTGATTTGCTCTTGGGATTCCCAGGCTCTGCTTTCCAGGTTTGAAAGTAAAAAAGACCACAATTTCTGTCTGACGTTTTTTACATGTGATGTGGGTTCCAAACTTAGGGTTGTTTTTCTCTTGTGAGACAAAGATTTAACCTCTCATCTAAGTTATTTCTGATGATCAGTATATTTCCAGCTGTATTGATGTGAGAACTACAAATTATGACACTGTTATTTCATCTTAGATTTATAAAAGAAAAAGAAAGAGAATACATATATTATGAGCATACACAATGATTAAATAGAATTCATATATAAAAATTCATCTGTGATTGAAAAATATGAAAATAATTGATATAATGGATAAAATTTTAAAAATGGCATTGAACAACTACTGTGTGTGTAAATATTTTGCCTTCAGAAAAAATTAACACCACACTCATTAAAAATAAATAAAATAAGACTGGGGAGATGCTTCAGAAGTTAAAGCCTTTGCCTTGAAAGCAAAAAGACCAGAATTCAGATCCTAGGATCCTATATAAAAATTTCAGGTGGAAATGGTGGGGACCTGCACTTCTGACCCTGGAAGACTAAAGCTGGGAAAATCCCAAAGGCAAGCAATATTGAAGTAGAACATATAAAGATTATTTATGAGCTCATCCTTGGGCTTCCACAGGTACATATACTCAAATACCCTCTGTTACACAGACAAAACCACATATGCATGTACATACACATGAACATGCACACACACATGGACACATAGAAGCAGACACACACATCTATAAAAATTTAAATAAAAATAAATGAAATGGCCTTTTCACCCCACCCTGCTCCACCTGTCGGGACGCGCACACAGCGTCCAGCTAGGGCTGTATCACATTCAAGATAAAGAACTGGTGCTGAGAGCTTCAAGGGAGAAAAAACAAGTCAATTTTAAAGGTAAACCTATTAAAATAACAAATGACTTCTCAATCGAAACAGTAAAAGCAAGAAGAGCTTGGAGAGACATACTTCAAGTATTGAATGAGCAAAAATGTCAACCCAGGCTGATTTACCCTGCAAAACTATCCATCATAATCGAGGGAGAAAGAAAAACTTTCCAGCACAAAGACAACTTGAAGGGATACATGCCCAACAAACCATGCCTTCAAAAAATGCTAGAAATGATACTCAAGTGTGAAGAAAAAAACAGGCATATCCAGGAGAAGAGAAGGCAAATATAACACCATTAAAAGCAAAGCAATATACTTAAAAAAAAACTACTAAACATAATAAATGTCTGGAATTAAAAATAATTTCTCCATTATAACACTAAATGTTAATGGAATTAATTCACCAATCAAGAGACACAGATTACAAACTTGGATTAAAAATCACAATCCATTAATCTGCTGCCTGCAGGGAACCCATCTTACCACAAAAGATAAGCACGCTCTAAAAATAAAAGGCTGGTCAACAATTCTACAAGCTAATGGAAGCAGAAAACATGCAGGGGTAGCCATTATGCTATCAGACAAAGTGGACTTCAAACCAAAGAAAATTATAAGAGACACGGATGGATACTACATTTTAGTCACAGGTACAATTCAGCAGGAAGACTTCACAATACTGAACATATATGCACCCAATATGGGGCCCTCCACATTCATTAAGAAAACCCTACAGCGTCTAAAGCAAGAAATCAACCCCAAAACGATAATTCTTGGGGACTTCAATACCGCCTTCTCAACATGGGATAGATCAACAGGTCAAAAGCTTAACAGAGACACTTTGGAACTTAATCAAACCCTAAAAGAAATGGACCTTACAGATCTTTATCGAACTTTTCACCCACGTAGCAAAGAATACACATTTTCTCAGCAGCACACGGAACTTTCTCCAAAATAGATCACATATTGGACCACAAAACGAATCTACACATATACAAAAAAGTTGAAATTCTAACCTGTACACTATCAGACCTCCACGGCCTAAAGCTGGACATCCACAACACATCAAACAAGAGAAAATACACTAACTCCTGGAAACTTAACCATATGATGCTGAATGAGAACTGGATTCAGGAAGAAATTAAACATAGAAAAACTAGAGCAATCTGATCCCAAAAGTAGTAGAAGAGAGGAGATTAGCAAAATAAGGGAAGAAATATCTGAAATCGAGATTAAGAAAACGATAGAAAAAATAAACCAGTCAAAAAGCTGGTTCTTTGAAAAAAAATCAATAGGATTGATACACCCCTATCTAAATTAATCAAAAGCAATAGAGAGAAAACCCAAATTAACAAAATTAGAAATGAACATTGAGTTATCACTACGGATACCCAAGAAATCCAGAGAATTATAACATCATATTTTAAAAACTTATACTCTGTGAAGTTTGACAACACAAAAGAGATGGATGAATTTCTAAGTAAACACAACCTATTAAATTGAATCAGGAAGTTGTGAATTATTTAAATAGTCCTATAACATACAAGGAAATTGAAGAAGTAATCTCGAATCTTCCCACCAAAAAATGTCCTGGGCCAGATAGATTCAGCACAGAATTCTACCATACATTTAAGGAGTTAATAACACCAATGCTCCTTAAACTGTTCCATCAAATAGCAAAGGAAGGAACACTACCAAAATCCTTCTATGAAGCTAATATCGTCTTAATCACAAAACGTAATAAAGATTCACTTAAAAAAGAAAACTATACGCCGATCTCTCTGATGAACACAGATCCAACGATTCTCAACAACATATATATTCAACATATATGTTCAAAAACAACATATATGTTCAAACATATATGTTCAAAACATATCAAACATATATGTTCAAACATATATGTTCAAAAACATATCAAAAAGATCTTTCACGGGGACCAAGTAGGCTTCATCCCCGGCACACAAGGTTGGTTCAACATACGCAAATCAATAATTGTAATTCATCATGTAAACCAGTCCAAAGTCCAAAACCACATGATACTCTCGATAGAGGCAGAAAAAGCCTTTGACAAAATCCAACAGCCTTTTATGATCAAAACACTAGAGACAGTAGGAATGGAAAGAACCTTTATCAATATAATAAAAGCTATATACAACAAGCCCACAGCAAGGATTATGCTCAATGGGGAACAATTGGAAGCATTCCCACTTCAATCAGGAACTAGACAAGGATGTCCACTCTCACCACTTCTATTCAATATTGTACTTGAAGTCTTAGCTGAAGCCATAAGACAAGAAAGAGACATAAGAGGGATTCAAATCGGCAAGGAAGAAGTCAAAATATCCCTATTTGCAGATGACATGATCTTATACCTGAGTGATCCCAAAAACTCCACCAGGAAGCTCCTGGAACTAATTGAGAAGTTCAGCAGGGGGGCAGGATACAAAATAAATGTTCAAAAATCAGAGGCCTTCCTATATGCCCAGAATGAAAGAAGTGAAAACGCCTTGAGAGAAACAATCACATTTACTATAGCCCCTAAAAAAATGAAATACCTTGGTATAAACCCAACCAAGGTGGTAAAAGACCTTTACAATGAAAACTTTAAAACCCTAAAGAAAGAAATAGCAGAAGGCACCAGAAGGTGGAAAGACCTTCCATGTTCCTGGATTTGTAGAAACAACATTGTAAAAATGACCATCCTACCAAAGGCAATATACAAATTCAATGCTATACCAATTAAAATCCGAAAGCAATTCTTTAAAGAAGTTGACCAAATAATCTCAAAATTCATATGGTGGCACAAAAGACCCAGGACAGCAAGGACTATCCTGAGTAACAAAAACACTGCTGGAGGTATTACCACACCAAACCTTAGGCTATACTACAAATCCATAGTTATAAAAACTGCCTGGTACTGGCTCCAAAATAGACACACAGATCAATGGATAAGGGTTGAAGACGCAGATATAAGCCCACAAAAATACAGCCATTTGGTGTTTGACAAAGGGGCCAAAAGAATCCAATGGAAAAAGAACAGCATCTTCAACAAATGGTGCTGGCAAAACTGGATCTCCACATGCAGAAGATTAAAGCTGGACCCGTACTTGTCACTATGCACAAGACTTAATTCCAAAAGGATCAAGGACCTTGATATCAGGCCAGAGACTTTAAAAACCATAGTTGAAAGGATAAGGAACTCCCTCGAGCTGATTGGGCTAGGCCAACATTTCCTAAACAGACATCCAATGGCACAGTCACTGCTACCAACTCTCAACAGTTGGGATCTTGTGAAATTAAAGAGCTTCTGTTCAGATAAACAGATTTTGACACGAGCTCAAAGGCAACCCACAGAATGGGAGAAAATCTTCACTAACCACATATCTGACAGAGCTCTACTGTCCAGAGTGCACAAAGAACTTAGAAAACTAAACTCCAAGGAAAACAATGGCCCAATTAAAAAATGGGCCCTGGAACTTGAAAGAAACTTTACCAGGGATGAAATTAAAATGTCTAACAAATATCTTAAAAAATGCTCCACTTCCTTAGCCATCAGGGAAATGCAAATCAAAACCTCCCTGAGATATCATCTCACCCCGGTTAGGATGGCAAAATCCACAATACAAACAATGACAAATGCTGGAGAGGATGTGGAGAGAGGGGAACTCTCCTACATTGCTGGTGGGAATGCAGGCTCATACAGCCACTCTGGCGAGCCGTCTGGAGATTCTTAAAGAAATTAAAGATTGAAATGCCATATGACCCTGCTATCCCACTTTTGGGAATAACCCCCCATGCAGCAGAGGTTCACCTCGATAGCACAAGCTCGACCATGTTCAAAGCAGCACTGTTTACACTAGCAAAGTTATGGAATCAACCTAAATGTCCAACAGTTGACAAGTGTATAAGGAAACAGTGGTACATCTATACAATGGAGTACAACTCAGCCATCAAAAATGATGAATTACTGGAATTTGCTGGGAAATGGATGTCATTAGAAACAATTATATTAAGTGAAGTATCCCAAACCCAGAAAGTTAAGTGCCATATATTCTCCCTAATAGGTGGCTCCCAGTACCAAACTCACCCACCCCACATTGAGACACTCAAAAGTAAACCTATGTAACACAGTAATTGCAAGGATTATGAACAAGAGAGATGGGGTAGGAGGGCCACACCAGAAACAAGGAGAGAGGGGACCATGTTACAGCAGAGAAAATAGGCCTCCATCAAGGTCTGCAAGTAAGTAATGAGAAACCTGGTTAAGTTCACAGACGTTCTTTCCTGATCTCACCAGAAGGGGAGGGCATATAGTCTAGCAGATAAAAAGTAACCATTTTGCAAATGGGTGATGGACCCCTCCCTCACTGAGGTTTCCTACTTTTATTACATCTACCCTTGAATGTGCTATTTTAACATGACTCCAGTTTAACAGCTTTTTGTCTCTGGCCAGGGGGTGACATACAGTGCCCAGCAGGATGGAGTGAAGGGCATTGCAGGAGCAGCAAAACTGCAAAAGAAAATCAACAAACCACAATCCAGAACTTCAGAGACTCTATGTCAATCACATAGAACTAGGGCAGCCTAATCTCTCCCCATCCTGGAGCTCAGGGACATTTGCAGAAGAGGGGGCGGTAAGAGTGTAAGAGCAAAAGGATGGGAGGAACAATGATTTGCAAGATTCTCAACAATAGTTGGGGCCAAAGCAATCATAATGGGACTTTGCATGCCCTGCGCAATGTCTAGGGCACTTTTGCCCTCATAAAGTCTAGCATCTGTTAAGGGCACCGAGATCCCTGGAGGCAAGGGATTGACAGCCATAGTAGTGCTCCTATGCTTAAGGGGAACAAGAGAAAGGGCTTATGGAGATGCCACTGGGTCCTTATATGTCATCGGAGAGGAGGACCCAGTGGAGAGTCATGTGTACACAATAAAGGACTCTCTAGGAATTGGGGGGGAGGCACTGGGGGATGGGGAGAGAGAGGAGGGGGAGGAGGTGGTTCGGGGGGAGGAGGGGGGAGGGAGGGAACTGGTAAAAAATTTAAAATGTATAATTACATTTTTAATTTTTTTTTAATTTATTCAATTGTGCGTGTGTGTGTGTGTGTATGTGTGTGTGTGCGCACGCGCATGCGTGTATGTGTGTATGTGTGTGTAGAACCACGGACGAATTCGGGAACCACCATGGACCGCCTCCTCCTTGTTTATTCTGCCCCGGGATTCAAAGACTACGCCCTACCAGGACCAGAAGCACAGGCCGCCCTGGCTTCCGCCTGGCGTCTATACATGGGGTCTAGGATCCGAACTCAGGACCTTCCGCCTGCAAGGCAGAGGCTTAACCCCTGAGCCACCTCTCCAGCCCCCTATAATTACATTTTTAATAAAAAAATAATGTAGCACGGAGTTGATGAGTAAGGAATCCACAATGATATTCAGAAATAAAAATAAAACTCCATTTACAAAAAAAATAAATGAAATGACAGGTATACAAATAACAACTGATGATGCCACTGGTAATGCATTGTGTCATTTTATGGGCTTTATACATGAATTCATCATTTTAATATCCATGCAGTCTAGCTTCATCTGTATTTTCATGAATATATCATGATTCCTGAGTACTCAAAATATGTGTAAAATAGCATGGACAAAATGCATTAATGTATGAGTATGCCAGAATGCCATTTTTTTTATTTCCACATTTTTCAGTCAATGGCAAGATATATCTAGATGTGTTATTACTAACACACATGCATACACTGGGTTACTATCCTTTTCATCATGCTCTGCTCCTTCAATGTCTAACAACTAGAGGCACTAATTTTTTTTCCTATTTTTATACATTTTTATTATTATTTCCCCTCATACAAACTTAATAAGTACACCAGTTCCCTTCCTCCCTCCTCCTCCCCCTGAACCCCCTGCTCCTCCTCCCCTCCTCCCTCCCTCCCCATCCTCCAGTGCCTCCCGCCCCAATTTCCAGAGAGTCCTTTATAATGCATGCCTGACTCTCCTCTGGGCCCTCCTCTCTGAAGACTTACAAGGACCCAGTGGCCTTTCCCTGAACCCTTTCCAGTGTTCCCCTTAAGCATAGGAACACTATTGTGGCTGTCAATCCCTTGCATCCAAGGATCTTGGTGCCTTTAGCAGATGCTAGACTTTGTGAGTCAATAGTGTGTTGGACATTGCACCGGGCATGCAAAGTCTAATTATGATTGCTTCGGCCCTAACTTGTGTGGAGTATCTTGCACATCATTGCTCCTCCCATCCTTTTGCTCTTACAATCTTACCGCCCCCTCTTCTGCAAATGTCCCTGAGCATCAGGATGGGGAGAGATTAGTCTGGCCTACTTCTAGGTGGTTGATATAGAGTCTCTGAAGTTCTGAATTATGGTTTGTTGATTTTCTTTTGCAGTTTTGCTGCTCCTGCAATGCCCTTCACTCCATCCTGCTGGGTGCTGTATGTCACCCCCTGGCCAGAGACAAAAAGCTGTTAAACTGGAGTGTTATTATAAGAGCACATTCAAGGGTAGATGTAATAAAAGGTTTGCCTCTTTTTGGGAGGGGTCAATCAGCCATTTGCAAAATGGTTACTTTTCATCTGCCAGACTATATGCCCTCCCCTTCTGGTGAGATCATACCTCCTCAGTTGAAAATGATCAGAAACGAACATCTGTGAACTTAACCAGGTGTCACATTACTTGTTGCAGTCCTTGATAGTGGCATATTTTCTCTGCTGTAACATGGTCACTTCTCTCCTTGTTTCTGGTGTGGCCATCCAACCCCATCCTTCCTGTTCATAAACCTTGCAATTACTGTAGGTATTATGTAGATTTACCTTTGAGTGTCTCAAGGTGGGCTGGGTCGGTTTGGTACTAGGAGCCACCTATTAGGGGGTACATACAGCGCTTAATTTTCTGGGTTTGGGATAATTCACTTAATATAATTGTTTCTAATAACATCCATTTCCCAGCAAATTCCAGTAATTCATCATTTTTGATGGCTGAGTAGTACTCCATTGTATAGATGTACCACTGCTCCTTATCCACTCGTCAACTGTTGGACATTTGGGTTGATCCATGACTTTGCTATTGTAAACAGTGCTGCTATGAATATGGTCGTGCTTGTGCTATCGAGGTGAACCTCTGCTGCATGGGGGGTTATTCCCAAAAGTGGGATAGCAGGTTCATATGGCATTTCAATCTTTAATTTCTTTAAAATCTCCAGACGCTTGCCAGAGTGGCTGTATAAGCCTGCATTCCCACCAGCAATGTAGGAGAGTTCCCCTCTCTCCACATCCTCTCCAGCATTTGGTGGTGTTTGTATTGTGGATTTTTGCCATCCTAACCGGGGTGAGATGATATCACAGGGAAATTTTGATTTGCATTTCTCTCATGGCTAAGGAAGTGGAGCATTTTTTAAGATATTTGTTAGACATTTTAATGTCATCCCTGGTAAAATTTCTTGTAACTTCCAGGGCCATTTTTTAATTGGGCCATTGTTTTCCTTAGAGCTCTATCAGATATGTGGTTAGTGAAGATTTTCTCCCATTCTGTGGGTTACCTTTGAGCTGGTGTTACAATCTCTTTATCTTAACAGCTCTTTAATTTCACAAGATCCCAACTGTTGAGAGTTGGTAGCAGTGACTGTGCCATTGGATGTCTGTTTAGGAAATGTTGGCCTAGCCCAATCAGCTCGAGGGAGTTCCCTATCCTTTAAACTATGGTTTTTATAGTCTCTGGCCTCATATCAAGGTCCATGATCCATTTGGAATTGAGTGTTGTACATGGTAACAAGTACGGGTCCAGCTTTAATCTTCTGCATGTGGAGATCCAGTTTTGCCAGCACCATTTGCTGAAGATGCTGTTTTTGTTCCATTGGATTCTTTGGGCCCCTTTGTCAAAGACCAAATGGCTGTAATTTTGTAGGCTTATATCTGGGTCTTCAATCCTTATCCATTGATCTGTGTGTCTATTTTGGAGCCAGTACCAGGCTGTTTTTATAATTATGGATTTGTAGTATAAATTAAGGTTCGGTATGGTAATACCTCTAGCAGTGTTTTTGTTACTCAGGATTGTCTTTGGTATCCTGGGTCTTTTGTGCCTCCATATGAATTTTGAGAGTATTGGTGTTACTAACTTCTTAAATGTCTGGTAGAACTCTGTGCTGAATCCATCTGGCCCAGGACATTTTTTGGTGGGAAGATTCGAGATAACTTCTTCAATTTCCTTATATGTTATAGGACTATTTAAATAATTCACAACTTTCTGATTCAATTTAGGTAAGTTGTATTTACTTAGAAATTTATCCATCTCTTTTGTGTTGTCAAACTTTACAGAGTACAAGTTTTTAAAATATGATGTTATAATTCTCTGGATTTCTTGTGTATCAGTAGTGATAACTCCATGTTCATGTCTAATTTTGTTAATTTGGGTTTTCTGTCTCTTGCTTTTGGTTAATTTAGCTAGGGGTGTATCAATCTTATTGATTTTTTCAAAGAACCAGCCTTTTGACTGGTTGATTTTCTCTATCGTTTTCTTAATCTCGATTTCAGATATTTCTCCCCTTATTTTGCTAATCTCCTCTCTTCTACTGCTTTTGGGATCAGATTGCTGCAGTTTTTCTAAAGCTTTAATCTGCATTGGTAAGTTGTTTATTTCGGATGTTTCCATTTTTTTATGTAGGCGTTATGAGCTATTACTTCCCTCTTAGGACAGCTTTCATTTTGTCCCAGAGATTTTGGTAAGTTGTATTTTCATTATCATTCACTTTCAGGAAATCTTGAATTTCCTTTTTAATTTCTTCCTGAATCCAGTTCTCATTCAGCATCATATTGTTAATTTTCCAGGAGTTAGTGTATTTTCTCTTGTTTGTTGTGTTGTGTATGTCCAGTTTTAGGCCGTGATGGTCTAATAGGGCACAGGTTAGAATTTCAACTTTTTTGTATATTTGTAGATTCATTTTGTGGCCCAATATGTGATCTATTTTGGAGAAAGTTCTGTGTCCTGCTGAGAAAAATGTGTATTCTTTGGTGTGTGGGTGAAAAATTCGATAGAGATCTGTAAGGTCCATTTCTTTAAGGGTTTGATTAAGTTCCAAAGTGTCTCTGATAAGCTTTTGATCTGTTGATCTATCCCATGCTGAGAGGGCGGTGTTGAAGTCCCCAAGAATTATCATTTGGAGATTGATTTCTTGCTTTAGACTCTGTAGGGTTTTCTTAATGAATGTGAAGGGGCCCGTATATATGTTCAGTATTGTGAAGTCTTCCTGGTGAATTGTACCTGTGACTAAAATGTAGTATCCATCTGTGTCTCCTATGATTTTCTTTGGTTCGAATTCCACTTTGTCCAAAATTATAATTGCTACCACTGCCTGTTTCCTGTTTTCATTAGCTTGCAAGATTTTGGACCAGCCTTTCATTCTTAGGACGTGCCTATCTTTTGTTGTGAGATGAGTTTCCTGAAGGCAGCAGATTGTTGGATTGTGGGTTTTAATCCAAGTTTGTAATCTGTGTCTCTTAATCAGTGAGTTAATACCATTGACATTTAATGTTATAATGGAGAAATTATTTTTAATTCTGGACATTTTTTATGTTTAGTAGATTTTGTAAGTTTGTTGTTTGATGTTTATGTTTTGGTGGTATTATTCTTCCCTTCTGTCCTTCTGGATACGCTTGTTCTTATCTTCAAGCTTGAGTATCATTTCTAGAATTTTTTGAAGGCCTGGTTTGGTAGATATGTATTCATTCGAGTTGTCTTTGTACTGGAAAACTTTTCTTTCTCCCTCAATCATGACAGATAGTTTTGCCAGGTATATCTGTCCGGGTTGGCATTTTTGCTCATTTAATACTTGAAGTAGGTCTCTCCAAGCTCTTCTTGCTTTTACTGTTTCCATTGAGTAGTCATTTGTTATCCTAATAGGTTTGCCTTTAAAAGTGACTTGCTTTTTTTCTCTTGAAGCTCTCAGCACCTTTTCTTTGTCTTGAATGTGGAGTGTTTTGACTATTATTTGCTGTGGCGATTTTCTATTTTGGTCATATCAGTTTGGAGTGCGAAATGCCTCATGTATTTCGATAGGCCTCTCATTCTTTAATTGTGCGAAGTTTTCATTTATGATGAATTGAAATATTTCCTCCGGTTTGGTATTTTGGGATTCTTGTTTTAGTATTCCATAAATGCGCATGTTAGGCTTCTTCAGGGTGTTCCATATCTCTTGCATTTTCCTCTCCAGTATCCTTTTGGCTTTAACAATCTCTTCCATTGAGCTGGTTAATTCACCCACTTTGTCTTCAAGATCTGAAATTCTATTTTCTGCCTCATTTGTTCTGCTGATAAGACTCTCTGTTGAGTTTTGGGTTGAAGATGACTTGTCTTTTAGTTCAATTTTAAACTCTGCCTGAGACTGTTTTAACTGCTCTATGCCTATTTTTTTTTTCTTGAACTGTTTTTCTCAACTCCAAGTGCCTGTTGTGTTCCTGTTCAAAGTGGTTAATACGGTTGTTTAACTCTTCTTGGATTTCCTCTTTCATAGTATTAATCATGGTAATGATCATACTCTGAAAGTTGTTTTGTTGGATCTGGGTTTCAAGGCTATTTTCTCTAAATGTGTCCTGGTCAGATTCCATCATTATGGGATTAATTCTTTTGGTGGGAGCTTGGTCTTCTTGGGTTTTGTTTCTCGTGTATCTGAACTTTGACTTGGGCATTGTTTTGTTTTGTAGGACCATTCAGTTTCTGTATGTTTTTCACTGAACTGATGTAGTTGGTATTGTTACACTTCCCAGTTATTACTAATGCTTGCCTTGGATTGGGTGTGTTTGTGTATTGTTATTGTTATATCCTAGACGATGCTATTAGGCTGTTAGTACATCAGTTAAGTCAGGTTAAGTAACCAAGGGGTGAATATTAGTATGGTAGTGCACTTTTACGATTTAGTATCTTGATGATATGTGAGGGTGAATGGTGTACTCCCTTGAGTTGTATGTTTTTGGGGTGGCTGTATGAGGAAGTTGATCTACAGCAATTGGTACTAGAAAGGATCAGTAAGTGAAAGAAAAAAAAAAGAAAGTTTACTTATGTTTGGGCTGGATGGAAGAATCTCGCCCACGTGATATAATGATTGTAGTGGAGTCCATATGTATGGCCTATGTTCCCTTTGTTCCTTAGAGTTTTGCTTGAGTTTCCTTTGGACTCTATTGAATTCTGAGTAGCAGTGTGTCTTCCGTGGACCACGTGTGTAGGTCCCCGGTGGGCCGGAGAGGCAGAGGGTCTGATGTTGATGGTAGAATTCTTCCCCTGGGACCTGGGGGTGCAGCGGAGGTGCACGGGGCTGGGAGGATGTGAGGGGCTGGGGTCCGGGGTGGGGCCCAGGCTAAGCTGGAGTCAGCCTGGGTGCTCGCCAGGCAGGCGGGGGGGGGTGCTCCGGGGTGGTCGGTTGGGCTGGGTTGGGACGGACTCTCTCACTCACTCACCTGGGGAGGTGGCAGGGTGGCGGAGGGGGCTGGGGTCATCCGGGGCAGGGAGGGGCCAGGCCAAGCCGGAGTCGGCCTGGGTGTAGATGTACCGTTTTCTTGACCAACATTCATCCAACTCTTATCTCTTAGCCAATCTTCAAGAAAGAATGCACTTAAAGAGAGTCACTATCTGGTCTAGAGCTCAATTTTTTCTTACTTTAATATCTAGATGTCTACATGCATAAATCAACATTAAGTAATGCTGTGTACTAGTTTGAATTTTCCTTCAATTTTTCTTAGGAGTGGAAAATTCTCATTCTCAATGACATCATAGACAATTATCTAACCAATGCTCCTGGATTGGCACATGATATTAAATATAGTTCTTATCATATTTTCTCCTGATTTTTATCCATTCCTTGTCCACCTACTAGAAACTTCATGGAAAATAACTAGGGTCTAAATGTTTGTTGGGAAATGCTTGTTATGAAACCTTGGGCTAAATGCTTGTAGGAAAAATCCAATGCTTTCAGAACCATCTCATGATAACATCATCCTTTGTATCCAATTCATTTTGGGCATGCTTCTCAGAGTTCAGTTTCACATTCAGGCTAATTTCTTGAGTCATCTAAGCTGACTAATTTCTCTTCTCCCCGTTAGAAGTGTCCAACTACTAAAGCTTATACTTTAAGTGACAAACTTGAGCAAGAGATAATAAAAGGTGCACATTAACAACCTGATAGTATTTACCTGGTCTCATTCTTTGTTATGTTCATTATTTTGAATTAAACTAATGAAAAAGTTTGTAACAAATCAAGATTTTATATTATGATTCCTTTTGAATTAATCATAGTTGACATTCTCACAGTTTCAGAGCTGCATTTGGTTTGCAGAGCATGAATTTTGGCCACAACAAAATTTCCTCAGGATGCAGAATTGATATCTTAGAGGCTATGTACAATTCTGTGACCAGGTCTGCCTCCTTTTCTTCCTGAACACTGCATCTAATGCACCTTTATTCTGAGATACAATGCTTTAAAATAAACACTATGTTTAAAATGCCTGCCTTGTAATTAGGTGGTCACATACATGTAGCTGAAAACAAGATCATAATATTCCACTCAGAAACATATAATTTAAACAAGTAATAGGTTATGTATTCTAAGCAACCTTTGTTTTGTGAACCACTATTTTTAGTATGCAAATATACAGATGTGCACACTTGTTACTTTCTAATGAATAAGCTATGTCAAACCTAACAAAACAATAAATCTTGTGTAGTTAGAATTTAGAGAAAATTTTCAGTGTATTATCTTGTTATATTTATACAAAGCTTCTATTTTGATAAAGAATTATATTGTAATCTATAATAATATTGTGATATACTGAAAGTACAAAGGCATTCAGATAATATGGCAGCAAATATCTAAGTAATACTTGATGCGTAAATTGGAATAGCCACTGATTAGTCACTATATACCAGATAATCTTTTTTGCTGAATATAAAAGTTACTTTCAAATACTCCTGGCTTACTGAACTGGAAATGGTATATAAATCAAAGCTAATTACTAATTTATATATCTCAGCAAGGTAAATTAATATCAGTTGCATGATAAGATGCCAGAGATCTGGTTTCACAGGGTAGCTAAACACTTTCAGTAATACATTTTCTGTATATTAAACCAAATATCCCAGATAGACATTGCTATGGCCACAATACAACAATTTTCAGGTAGGGAATATAAATAACTATGATTAATAAGCTATAAGTATATACAATGGACAAAATTTAAAAGAAAATTGGGTGCTGAGCATTCTATGTAGTGATCTTGAACTGAAAAAAAAAACTCAACAAATCTAGAATTCCAAGGTCTTTGAATTTATCTTAAAAGTATGAAGGTCCACTAAGGTCCTTTACAGATAAATTTTTAACAACTCAAGAAATTGTTGTTAATTGATCTGATTTGAAAGAAATGTTAATATAACTTCTTAAGAGAGATAGGAAAGGGTACAGGTCAAGATCTTAGATATAGATAAAAGAAGAATATTGAAAAGGACATAAATGAAGTTGAAATAAACAATTCTTAAATTTTCTTTAATACAACTAAAAATAAGAGTTTGGTCAAAATATCAAGCATATGTGTTTATATAAATATATATATATATATTCCACTGAAACATATGGATTAATTGTACATTTTAAATTTCAAGTTCTACAAATAAAAGAAGGAAAATTTCATCATGCAAAAGTTCAACTGTAATGACAAATGATACAAGGAATGAAAGAAAGTGACACCATGATTATATTTGGCCTTCTAGTGTCATCTCTCTCCTGATTCAAAAAAGATTGATTTTTCCTTGTGTCCTTACACAAAGGGAGGAGGAGAAAGAAGAGGATGAAGAAGAAGGGGGAGTAAAAAGAAGAGAAGGAGGAGGAGGATAATCAGGAGAAGGAAGAAAAGGAGGTGGAAGAAGAAGAGAAAGAAGAGAAGCAGAAAGAGGAGGAGAACAAGATGGAGAAGGTGGAGAAGAAGCAGAAACAACAGCTGAGCTGTTTACAACCTTTCTTCCTTACATTTATTCTTTTGTCTTTTCCCTTTTTAGAGACTGGGTATCACTATGTGGCATTGGCTCATCTAAGCTACTCACTACTGGCAAAAATGAAACTCTCTCTTCTTCTACCTCCTGAGTCTTGACCTTACTTCCTGTTAAAGAATATTGTCCTATCAGATTTGAGCTCCACTTTTATGACTGTATTGATTTCCAATGACTTCACAAATGAGCTCCTATGGAATAATAGGACTCCAAAAGTCTTGGGAAACTCAGCCTCTCTAGTTCTGAAACTTGTAGCCCACATATCATACCTTATGTAGCCTCACTATGGGACTGACTGAAATTCACACCTGAAGACCCTCTTTATCAGACATTCCACAGTTCTAACTTAATCTTCACAGCTTCAATGTCCTGTTAGATACATTTTGTAGATAATCTGCTCCTGTCACACATTGTGTGGCTTTGGTGGTCTTGTGGAAACTTGGCATCACTTCAGTGGCATCTTCTTTGTTATCTCTGTCAAGCCTGGAAAACCAATACAATGTGGGCAATGCTGCCAAATTCTACCAACTCAAGATAAAGAGTGTACCCCTGTGCACCACCATTGAATGAGTCTTTGCATGTCTTCCATGCTTATCCTGGGAAAACAGGTTTCTATATACCAGTCAGATACAGGTATAAACTTCAAAACTGAGAGCAGAACTCTAAGCACCCGTGTAAAGAACTGAGAGTTAAGGACAATTCCTTTGAAATCCTGGAAGAGATTTTTTTCTAATGTATATGGGACAACCAAGTCCATGGTGGAAGTGATGATTCCCTGGGCATGTAGATAAAATGGAGAAAGTCAGTTCAGTAACATGGCATACTTCAGCATGTTTGGCAGACTCAAAGTCTGGCAAATGAATAGGTGTGTCCCTCAACCAAAAATTCTTGTGACTATGGCATGGCTAGTTCTCTAGACTCATGGTGAAGGTTTCATGTCTTCTGGCAAGCTGGGCTATGAACTTCAACCATAATCCTAAAGAAAAATAAGACTCCTTGTTCCTCTAATTCAGCTGTGTATTTATGAACAAGCACATGAACTGCAACAGTAGGGATCTTTTCCAGTTGTATTCTCAGTTAAGGCTCTCTTCTTTAAAATGAATTTAGATTTTCAAAAAGTAGCTTCATTCCCTTTGGGACCCCTCTACACTTCTACTATTTCAGTGTACTGTGGTAGGTTTGAATTTAGTGAAAGTGAATGAGGATTGCTAAATGACTGAATGGCTCTATGCTGCACAAATTAGACAATATAACACTCTAGAAAACACTCAATTGGAGACAGTAGAATAATCAATTGTTTCCAAGAATAAGAAGACACGGCAAGGATGACTAGAAAGATCAATGTTGTTCACATCAATAAAATGACACAGTGTGATACTACAAAGTTGGATTCATGCTGTTCTGTTTGTCAAAATTCATATAGTGTAAAAATATAAAAAATGAGTGCTAATGCAAACTATGGTGTTTGGTACACAATGCTTTGAAATGTATATTCATTGACTGTAATGAAATTACCATACCATTGTGAGAGAGTGTGTTTGCATGTGTACGTGTGTGTACATGTGTACGTGCATGTGAGCACATGTCTTCGGAGGGGTCTGTGTGTATACATACATATGTGTGTGCATGTCTGTCTCTGTGTGTGTGTGTCTGTGTGTGCATATGGGAGTGTGTGTGTGTGAGAGAGTGTTTATGTGTACATGTGTATGGGGGGAGTGTGTGTGTGTGTGTGTGTGTGTGTGTGTGTGTGTGTGTGTGTGTGTGTTGCTGAGGATAATGCATGGGAAATTTCCTCTGCCAGATTCATATATTAAAACTGAGCTATTCCTGAAGGTTTTGGTGTGGGATTATGATAAGGAAAGCTAAAATTATAGGGAAGGAGATAGGTGCTTGCTGGGAACCTATGAACCATTAAAAGTTATAACTCTTTTTATTTTTTTAAATATTTATTTTTTCCACTCATGCAAACTTGATAGATACCCCCATTCCCATCCCTCCCTCCACCCCTCCCTGGATCCCCTTGCTTCCACCCCCATTTTCCCCTTCCTTTCTCCTCCCCTTTCTCCCATTGTCCCCTCATCCGTAGAGCATCTTTTAGTGTGCATGTCAAACTTCCCTCTGAGTCCTATCCTCTGATGAGGTATAAGAACTCAGTAGCATTGCCTAGAGTACTTTTTTGTGTTCCCCTTTAGTATGGGAACACTATTGTGGCTGTTAATACCTTGCCTCTAAGGATCATAGTGCCTATGATCCATGCTAGACTTTGGGGGGGTCAATGATATGTTGGTCATTGCACAGGTCATGCAGTCTTATTATGATTACTTCGGTCCTAACTTGTGTAGAGTATCTTGCATCCTAACGCTTCCCTATCTTTAGGCTCTTACAATCTTACCACTCCCTCTTTTGCAAATTTCCCTGAGCTTCAGGATGGGGAGAGATTAGGCTGGCCTAGTTCCAGGTGGTTGATATAGAGTCTCTCATGTTCTGATTTGTGGTTTGTAGATTTTTGTTTTCAGTTTTGCTGTTCCTGCACCAACCTTAGCTCCATCCTGATGGGTATTGGATGTTACCCCCTGGCCAGAGACAAAAGGCTTTTAAAATAGAGTCTTATTATGATTCAAAGGTAAATGGAATAAGAGTAGAAGACCTGGGTAAGTGTGTGTGGGGGGGTCAGTCTCCCATTTGCAAAATGGTTACCTTCTATCTGCCAGACTGCATACCCTACCTTTCTGGTTAGATCACACCCAAACAGTTGCAAGTGACCAGGAAGGAAAGTCTGTGAGCTTAACCAGATATCTCATTACTTACATGCAGTCTTTAATGGTGGCCTATTTTCTTTGCTGTAGCATGATCCCCTCTCTCCCCATTGCTGGTCAGGCCCTCCTTCCCCTTCCTCCCATCTATAATCTTTGCAATTACTGTAGGCTAAAAGCTATAACAATTTTTAAATGAAGTGAATCATCTGCTCAAAGTATAACAAAGCGTAACTTAAAAAATTATCAACTATGACAGTTACATTGTACATTCAATATGGATAAAAATCAAATTGAATAAGTTTGTATGAGTGGAAATAAAAAAATCAAATTGAAAGTTAATTACAGTTAAAAAGTAAATTCCCCAAACTATAATTGAGTGAAAGAAGTTCATAAAGTTATCAAATCTGTAATCCCATGCTATTTATAAAATGATTCCTGATATCAATTCTTAACAGATGACTCCAGTATAACAAATATATATTCATAGCCATGAATGTTTATTTTATAAAACTAGAATGATAATATATTAGCTTGATATTTGAACAAATGTGAAGCAATGAACTAAAACAATGATTAAGACAAAAGCAAGTGACACACAGATACATAAAAAATAAATACCTTCCATTATCTCTATGCAATTCTTTGAAATTATTAACATGTTCTATATATATTGCAAATGCAAATACATATTAAGTTTATAAATAACAAAAATAAAATTATAGCACTAAAACAACACTGATATGGGTAATTTAAAAATCACTATCACTTCATGTTTGCTTGCTGAGTTGAAGTTACTAATTCACCCTATTTTATAAGGTAGCCAAATAAAAGCCTGTATGATTTTTTTTTTTAATTTTTTTTTATTATTATTATTTATTCAATTGTGCGTGTGTGTGTATGTATGTGTGCGCGCATGTGTGTATGTGTGTGTATAGAACCACGGACGAATGGGAACCACCATGGACGCCTCCACCTCTTTCTGCCCCAGGATTCACAGGCTCTGCCCTACCAGGACCAGAAGCGCAGGCCGCCCCCGCTTCCGCCTGGCGTCTATACGTGGGATCTGGGATCCGAACTCAGGACCTTCTGCCTGCAAGGCAGAGACTTAACCCCTGAGCCACCTCTCCAGCCCCTGTATGATTTTTTAATGGATCACCAAGCCGTAATGAAGCAGAGCCAGTGACTCCAGTTTTCCTAACTTCAGAGCACATACTTTTCTTTAGCATACCATAATAATTTTCAGTTATTGTCATGAGTGCTTTGATGGTGAATTGTTAAATTCTTTTTTTTTTCTCTTTTTTTTTATTATTTATTCAATTGTGCGTGTATGTATGTGTGCCCATGTGTGCGCATGTGTGTGTGTGTGTGTGTGTGTAGAACCACGGGCGAATTCGGGCACCACCATGGGCTGCCTCCACGCCCCCGCTTCCGCCCAGCGTCTATACGTGGGGTCTAGGATCCGAACTCAGGACCTTCCGCCTGCAAGGCAGAGGCTTAACCCCTGAGCCACCTCTCCAGCCCCGAATTGTTAAATTATTAACACAACTGACCATTTCGTCATTAATTCTCCCTCCCCTATACTTAAAAGCTGAACAAGTTGAGAACTGCATTAAAAAACTGTAAAGAGAAATCCCCAAAGAACCCTTCCTCCAAACACTTCATTGTATGCAGCTTAAGATGGGGAAGGAGGAGTGAGGGGAGGGGGAGCAGGGGGGTCAGGAGGAGTAGGAGGGAGGGAGGGAACTGGTGTACCTACTAAATTTGTATGAGAGGAAATAATAATAAAAAATGTTTAAAAAAAGATGTTCATTTACAGATGCCTCAGATAAGATAGTGCCCTATTTACTATTCATTATCTTTTATCTCTTATTTGAAAACAATGAAAAAGGAACAGGTTAAAGTTGCTTTACTCTTTATGTTAAACAGAGAAGATGCACTCTTTACCAAAAAAAAAAAAAACTTAAAAAGCTTTTAAAGGTATGCTATCTTGTTCAATATAATTCCTAAAAACATCTTTTTATTACTTATGTAGAGAGAAACTTGTACATTTATGCATATTTGCATGTATTTGATAGCACATATGTGCCCATGTTATTGGAGTCCCAATGTTTGTATTGGGAATCATCCTCAGTTACTCTTCACCTTTATTCACTTTTGAGTCAGGGTCTTCAACTAAAGTCAGAGCTCACCAAAGCAAGCAAGGATAATCTGGTTAGTAAACTTCCTTTGGAGAGTCCTAGAGAGTCTTCCTAGGCAGTCTTCCTTCATACAGGCTTTTATTTGGCTACCTTATAAAATTAGGGTGAATTATTAACTTCAACTCAGCAAGCAAACATGAAGTGATAGTGATTTTTAAATTACCCATATCAGTGTTGTTTTAGTGCTATAATTTTATTTTTGTTATTTATAGACTTAATGTGTATTTGCATTTGCAATATACATAAAACATGTTAATAATTTCAAAGAAGTTTCATAGAGATAATAAAGGTATTTATTTTTTATGTATCTGTATTATAGAGTGTTTATAAAGACACTTCCATGTCTTTATAGAGACATGGAAATCCAAATTCTGATTTTTTGCTTGCATGCAAAGTACTTCAGCTACTAAGATAACTGTCTGCCCAAGAAGTCATGTTTTCCTTTTTGATTATTTGAACTTGCTGATAATTGTATTGCTCATTTACATACATAAATTATAACTAGAGTATATTTTATGTGTATTTTGTTTACATCATGCTCTATGGATCACTATGAAATATGAGGCATAAATAAAAATGTCATGGAGGATCTTGTTTTATGGCACATCTACATTGCTTTATTTTATTTTACCTAACTGCTCTATTTCATAGTGTAGTTTTACAGGAGAATGTAAATTCCCATAATAGTTTTGCACATTTTCTACCAGTTTATTGTTTTAAAGTGAATGTTTATATTTATATACTATACCTGCTGGTTTATCTTCATACTAGTATTTGAGAAATAGAAAAACTATGTGTCAGGATACAATATTCCCATCTTAATTGTCTTCCAAGTTGTCAATAACTTTTTTGTACTTTGTAATTTTTGTAGTTTTCATAGTTTTACTTCTTGGATTCTTATGTTAACTGTGTACAGACCATCTTTTCAAATAATACTTCAAATAGTGAGAAAGTATTAACTGCTTTTCTTTTTGCTTGTGTGTGTGTGTGTGTTTGTGTGTGTGTGTGTGTATACCCGAGGGCACTTCAGTGTTTGTGACAGGGTGACATAAGGAATCATCCTGGATTTTTCTACTTCCTTATTGCTTTGCTCTGGGGTTTCCCCGGTTCTGTTTTCCATGGCTGGAAGTGCAGACCACTGCCAGTTTTAACTAAAAATTTTAAATAGGATCTGGAGATCTAAAGTGAGGCCCTTTTGCTTGTGAGGCAAGCCATTGCCCCAGCCCTTGCCTGCTTTTAGATCTTTTTCTATGCTCCTATATAGAATCTGATACACTACTTCTTCTTAAAAACTATTTATTCATTCATTGTGTGTGTGTGTATGTGTGTGTGTGTGTGTGTGTGTGTGTGTGTGTGTGTGTGTGTGTATCAGAGGGCACATGTGTTCTGTGGAGGACCAAGAGTGACTTTATGAATCATACTGGTTTGCTTCTACCTCCTTCTTGCTTTGCTCTGGGATTTCCCAGCCTCTGTCCACCAGAGTGCAAGGGCAAGAGCTGGAAGTGCAGACCACTGGTCATTTCCACTGGGCGTTTTTATGTGGGACCTGAAACACAAAATCAGGACCTTCTGCTTGTGAGACAGGGTCTTAACCCCTGAACCATCTCTCCAATCCCTGATATACTACTTCTTAAGCACAATTTATCAAATTTCATTTTTTCAGAAAATTTCAAATATGTTAGTATTCAAATTCAAAGGGTTAATGCATGACAGAATGTAGAATCATCTGGGAGACTGACTTCTAGCATGCTGTGAAGGATTATTGTGATTATGTTCATTGATATGGGAACTGCCATCTACTGTGGAAAGTGCTTTTCCATGCCTAAGTTCTTGGACTTTATAAAGAAAGAGAACTGAGCAGCTGCACATATACATCCCTCTCTGCTTCCCTATTATGGAAGTGATGTAACTAGCTGTTTCAAATTCTTGCCACCTTAACTTCCCTGCTTTGATGGACTAGACCCTTCAAATGTGAGCCAGAGTAAGCTCAGCTCCCTTAAATAGCTTTTATCAAAGTATTTTGCCATAGTAATGGGAAAAGTAACTCAGACACTGGGTCTCACAGTTTTGCCCAGGCTGAACATGAATTCAGAACCATTCTTTCTCAATTATTTTGAAAAATAAAAGATAATGGACACAGTAGAAAGTAATCAGTGTGTGGGGCAGCAAAACACTTAAGGATTTTAGGCAAAATTATCTCTGAGAAGTCAAGGATACATATTTGAAAGAGCTCATGGTTGGAGCCTGCACTGTTTCTGGGAGGCATTATTGATCTGTTGATCTGAATCCTGGTTCCCCATGTATTTTAGAAATTCATTTTGGAGACACTTGAATTCCGAAACCTTTTTGTAATAAAAACAATTGCATGTGGAAAGATGAAAAAGGCTATGCTTGGTGTTTTTTAATCATTAAAACTACATACAACTTATATTTCTATAGTTAAGGATATGCGTGTACTTGTAGGTATGCTTTTATCTTTATGTTATGGTTGGTTATGTTATTACAGGACATCAGAAAGATATCAATTTTGATCACAGTATTAATACTCAATCATAAGCATTTCCTACTGTAACAGTTTGTACCCCCTTTTGGTAGTTGTTCAGCATCAATGTGGAACACTGTGCCCCCTTTGGCAGTTTTTTGGTAAGCTGGCCCCTTTGTGGTTAATGTTCTTTACCTTTGTGAGAGGTGAGCGCAAAGGCTTCTCTTGTTTTCCCTGTGTTTGTCTGTCCCTAGATAGGGAGGTACACACTTTGGTTCTGGTTCGCTTGGTGTCTCCACATAAGGGTTGACCCCCCAGGAGACGGAACCCAGGAGTGGTCTCCCAACGACCCTCCTCCTCCAGAGACACTGTGTGGGCACATGGCCATGGCCTAAGGAACCATGGAAGTTCCCCACAAAGCAGGAGACATTTGGGTCCGATACATTGCTTGTCTCCTCTGTTCCTCTCTGGTCATGTCTCTGGTCTTTAGTAAAATGGGCGACCTCCCCTCCACTGTAAGAAACCCACAGGTTGGGAGCCTGATATCAACTTTCCACCACTCACCGCTTCTTGAAGAAGCTAGGATGCAGAGGCTCGGAGGTGGGTGGCCGCCGCAGCAGCAGAGGTACACACTCATGCTTCCTAGCCCACAGAGAGCAAGAAATAAAGGGGACATGTTAGGGCTCTACTGTGCTGCGCCAACCACACTTGCTGGGGCTGTGGTAAGACAGGTCACCTCCGGAGGGACTGCCCCAATACCTGTCTGCAGACCTGCTGCCCACAATGTAACAAGTGATTCCATTGGACTCGCAACTGCTGCTCATAGCTTTCAACACTGGGCTTTCCTGCCTTGCAATACTCCCTTGCCTCTTGTCCGATGGAGGGACCCTATCATGCTGCTATGGCAGGGACTCGCTCCCTTATTAACACGGGGTCGAGGATATGCTTATGTCTTCCCTCAGGACTCCACTTCACTAATATGGGGCCAGCTTGAGATGTAAGACTGGCAACGGAGATTGTGAAGCCTTCCTGGGAACCAGATTCAAAAAATGGATCCAATTTATTGTTTTTTCTTTTTTTCTTTCTTTTGCATGATGATTTTTTTGGCATGCCATTTTTAAATACATGTATGCATACTTAATTTTTTGATGACATCTAAGGGCTTAGCTACTTATGTTCTATATCGATCACAATTGATTTTCTATTAGATTGTAAGTTTTCTTTCATTGTTTTCTCACTTGACTTTAATTTTTAATGGATTGTAACTTAATTATATTGCTTGAGTGTTTCCTTCAGCACATCTCTCAGCAACATTCCATCAATAAGACCACACTACAGATGCTTATAGCCCTTGAACACCCAAGCCTTGGAACCCCTAGGGACATGCTTTAAGTTTGAATGGCAGAGATTTGTCAGGCCTTGGTCCAGTCTACTATCCACATATCCTGACATGCCTTCCAGAGGTGAGGTCCTTTGAGGGCCTGTAGCCAATGACAGGTAAGATCCTGCAAAACAGGACAACCTAAGACAGGCATGGTCCATAATGCCAGATGCCCTTTGAGGCAGGGTCAACAAGGTCAGAGCAAAGAACTCTGGCTCCCGTTGGCTGTCAAAATAAATAAAAATGATGGATATGTAGGAGGAACGGACCAGGCAGGCCTGAATTAAGATCTCTGATTAACCATTACTTACAATACCTCCACCTGGGGAGCATGCCACTCAGGGATGATCTGTATGGGCTGCATGTGTGAATGAAACTGTCCCAAGCTACACCTGCTGCCACGCCTCATGCTGACTTCAAACTGCCTGGC
This sequence comes from Typhlomys cinereus, assembly GCA_023101885.1. Classification (NCBI taxonomy): domain Eukaryota; kingdom Metazoa; phylum Chordata; class Mammalia; order Rodentia; family Platacanthomyidae; genus Typhlomys; species Typhlomys cinereus. The sequence continues at coordinate 278,409 of JALPQD010000159.1, forward strand.
TAAAAGGACCAATCCGGTCAGGATGACTCAGCAAACCTCACACTGGGATTTATGGGATGTTGGGTGGGGTATATAGGCTGCCCCTTACTTACAATAAATGAGCCAGCCTGCAAGCCTGTGAGCCTACTGTTGCCACTTACCTGACTCCCGGAGTCTGTATCTTGACTTCCTGCCAGCTTACCCCTGCCCCCAAGGGTCTCTGTGGGCTCCCGAGACTGTTATATCCTACTATTCTTTAAATTTTGCAAAGATAACACCAAGTACAGTTTGTATTTATTTGACAATTGAACAGTATTATGAACTGCAGGGAAAAAGAAGTTGCTAGTTATATTATCAAGCATGAGTCCTTCCACCTATCCAGAGTTACTGAGTCAATTATGCTCATGTGTGCTTTATGCTCATGTGTACTTTCGATGGCAATTTGCCCTTTAGGGCATGAGTTCCAGATGTCTAAAGGCAAAATAAGTCAGGAAACTTGTCAAGAGATAGTCAATGGCATGAGATTCACAGTAACTTACCCATGATTGAATTTCATTTCCTTTTTTTGTAGAAGTGACTGACACTTGTGTGGGCTGACCATGAATTCTACCTATAAAGATGTTGTGCTACACCATTAACTATCACCTTTTATTCTGAACGTCAGGATCCCTTGATTGCCACAAAGACTGTATTACTTGTAACTATTTTTATAATGTACATATTTTATTTATTTTTCTTTTTCCTAGTTGTACAAGCACAAGGAGTAATAATCCCTGCTCCCCTCCTTCTTCTCTCCTCTGAATATTATCCCTTCCCTCCTTTTCCCTCCTCCCTTCATCAACCCATCCCACTCCCTCCCACCTTCCTGTCTGTCTGCTTCTATGATTCCCAGGGTTCCCTTTGGATCATCTGCTTTGGTGGGAGTTCAGACCTCTTGGGCAGACTCACTGATAGGGACACTCTCCTTCACATGTGAATCCTTAGCTCCTAAGGTTCCTACTGCTTGAAATCATTCCTCCTGCAATCCTCGTTATTCTATGTGGGCATGTTGATTTTTCAGTCATTGTGCAGGTCTGGTAAGGACAAGTCACCACATTGCAATTGATTCCTGGATTCAGAACTAGTGAATTCCTGGATGCAGCAATCCTGCCTTGAGTGGAATGCCTTGTCCAGTGGTGGATCTTCCCATCTTTAGGCTCATACAATCTAACCACTTCCTCTTCTGCAAGGTTCCCTGAGCCTTAATATGAAGAAGGATTTGGCTTGCCTGATTCCAGGTGAACACTGCAGGGTCCTCAGAACTCTGTACTGGTTGGCTACTATCTCTTTCACAGGTTTTTCTACTGCACTAGTCTGCATCCTGTCTGCCTGATGAGATCCTCTCCTATATAAAGATAAAAATCTGTTACAAAAGGCCTATATGCAAAAAAAGTCTTGAAGAGGGAAGAACAGGGGCAGGACACAGTAAAGAGTGGGACTGGCCTCCAGGTAACCAAGCTCACTAACCTCTAACGCCCACCCATCCATGAGAGGGAACAGATGTGCAACATTATAAACCAGAGTTTGCAACAGTGGTCAGAGAGGAAACTGACAGTGAACACGATGAAATTTGTCAATATTAAGGAGCTTTTCTTATCAGCGTCTTTATTTATTATCTATCTATCTATCTATCTATCTATCTATCTATCTATCTATCTATTTATTTATCTATTTATTTATTTATTTATTTATTTATTTATTAACTGTGTTTCTTTGTCTCCACTCTCATGGGGGTCTTCTTTCCCCACCCCACAACTTATGATGTTATTGTAAGAGTTTTATAGTCAGCACCTGGTGAAACTGAAATGGGAAGGAGATAACTTGACATGTTATTTAATCCCATAATTCCCCAAATAACCTAAGCTTAAAACTTAAATTTTAAGTACATTCCAGAATGCTGTGCTAGGAATACTTGGGTTGTGGCATGGATTATCCCATTAATATGGTGTGTGATAAATCAAATTCACTTCCTAGGAGTTGCCTTCATTTGTTAATATGAAATTATGCATTGGGATTTCATTTAGACTACAGTCTAAATGGCTTTGTTGTTTTGGAACATTTTGATATTTTCACAATCTCTTTAAAATGCTTTGATTAAAAAAAAGAGTTCTTTCTCCAATGACAGAAGTGGAGACCCTGCTTAAGGGGAGAATCCTTGAGGAAGGGACTATTTTCTCACTTTCTCAAAAGTGGATGAAAGTTCAGAACATGCAAATTGGCCAAGCTTGAAATTCTAAGGATCTGCAAATGGAACAGGTGCAAATGTAACTGGTGATAATTGATGGCTAATTACGCAAGCAATAACATACCCCAGGGTATAGACTTGCCTGCCAATGCAAACACTCCTTAGGTGTGAGTTTATTGAAAGGCAAACACAACAAGGATGTTGCATTGTACAGACAAAATGATTTTTAAAACACAGAATATTTTAAATAAAACATACTAATTTGATACCTATCAGTTTACTACATGAGATAGACCAAGTTAAACGTAAAGTTATGTGATATAAAGAAAATCCCCTTGAGTGAAAATTCTGTTCTTCATTTACTCAGTGTTTCATCATCCTGAACCCTAACAGTATAGTGCAAGAATCCCAACAACCCCAAATTGGAAAGTACCAAATGGCTTCATTCACCTTTAAAAAATAGAGTACAGTAAGTTCAATTGATGTTTAGTGAAGATGCTTGGAATATGCTTTCTTGTAAATTATATCTGACCATGTTGTAATTAATTTCTAGTCTTTTTATTCTGAAGGTGCAGTATAGACAAAAAGAAAAGATGTCATGAATTACACTATTAATCTATAAAAAACATTTCATTGACCTGGAAGCTGAAGTTATTTCGGACTCCTGGTATCTTTGTGTCAACAGACTAAGAAAGGAATAACAGTATTAGGATCAGTGATTGATCTGGACTACTGGGAGAATTGGATTGCTTCTTCACAACGGAGATACGAATAGTATATCTGGAGATATGACATGCAGAAGAATTCTGACTCTGGACATTGGAACCTGGGAAACCCCAGAACAAAACAATAAGTAGATAGAGCAATTCAAGATGAATCTTGATGTCATTCTTGGCCCTACATAGACACACACCACATAAATTAGATGGACTAGGTATTTACCAGGACAGACTTCAGTTTCAATTTAGTAACTTCTTACTTTGTCCTAAGACTTCCATGTTAATTTTCATTCTGTGCCAATGTATTTAACTTACTTTGATTTTACAGAACCTTACAGTTAAAAGATTTTGGACTTTTTAGAAAAGAGACTGAACTTTAAAAAGTTGGAACTGCACTAATAATGAGTGAGCTTTTTCAAACTAGACTGAAAAGTTTTTATGTTGACCTTTGAGAGGTTTGAAAATTGAATTAAATGCATTTTATATCATAGGGTCTACACAATATCCATGGGGACAAGGGTTGAAAGGTTAAAGTTTGTAAGTAATGTGTAGTGTCAAGTTGGCAAGGGGTGGAGTGTGAGTTACAGGTATCAGCTTGACAAAGGGTGGACTTATATTAGTTGATCTTGGTTCTCATTTTGACTGTTCCTGGGATTATCTAACAGATTATCTCTTAGATCACTTGAAAAGGTTCTCAGAACTAAGATACTAGAAATAGAATGACCAACTCTACATGTGGATAGTACCTTCTACCAGTAGATAAAAGGAAGTACTGAAAAGAAGAGCTACATCTTCTTTTGTCATGTTCTGGAAAATTAATTTTCCCTGATGCTGTTATTCTTTGCTTCCATCAGAACCCAAATTCATCAACCTCAAATATGACTAAAGTTCAAAATCTCTAGAGGAATCCTGTGACCTTCATTATCATACTGGAAATTTGAGGATATTCAACTGATAAATTGAACAGCTGTAGACAACTAATGAAACCATTTAAAAATGTTGAAACTGAACTAATAAAGTCTGAAAGTTTTAAAACTGGACTGTGAAAAAATATATATCCATTTTATCTCCTATTTCTCTAGTGATCCTGACTAATACAGAAAGCAATGCTATCAGCTGAGAAAAAAATAGAAGAATTTTTTTTTATGAAAGCATGATGCTACTAGGTATTTTCCTCTAATGTTAAGCAATGTTATTGAATGGACAGGCTGTGGGAAATCCCAGAGTGAAGTTTCAAAGAGGTAGAAACATCCCAGAAGATTCCCAAAGTTATCCTTGGTCTTCCACAGGGACACACAGAGGAGGACACAGGTGCCCTCTGATACACACACATACACACACACACATGCACACACACTCATGCACACACACACACAAATAAATAAATAAATTGATAGATATTTGAATGTACAGGTTCAAGAGATGGAAAATATTCTCCAGGTAAATATTTTGAGGAAGAATTAGTAAAATATATATTAACTAGACCAGCCTATCAGTGCCACTTGTCTATTTAAGACGCTTTAAGGCTCCCATTTAATTCAAGTGAGCACTCAACTGTCATATTGACAGCAATCTGCAGATAAGTTTTCAGTGCCTTTTTGACCTACTTTCCTCCTTAGCTTACTCTCCCATGTTCTTCAGCATTGTTTGATATCTTGCTGTGAATTACCATTAGGAAAGCCCCTACTTATTTGCTCTTCCCTCTCCTGGCCTATTTTTTCTCCAGATATTCTTGATGCACATATGACTAGGACAACAGTAGCACTAATCAGAGCAGCAGTGTTAGCACAGTATAACATTGAAACATTGGTTTCTTTTAGTTAGAAATCACTGCTATGAAAGTTTCTACATCTAGTTTCTTCTGTAGGATCAAGACATTACCAGGAAAATGTAATTAATTTCATATTGATGTCATTTTGAGAAAGAATGTATTTACTTCCTCTTTCAGTGTTTGCCAAAATCTGTGCAATGCAGAAAAGTTCTTTGGTTGATATAAATCACAAATATTCCCTAATCCTGCCATGGCTCATTCAGAGATAATTACACTCACTCAAAGGCAACACAAGTGGTAATAATGTACCATTTCAGCAAGCATTTGCAATCACTTCTGCCAGATTCTTTTCCATATTAAATAACAACCAGAAATGCAAAAGCATGGGCACCAGGTTTTATAATCCATCATAGAACAAGAACAGTCTTGTTATCTAATATCACACTTACCTACACTTTTCATGTGATTTCTTCATGCCATTTTTCCTCTGTGTTATGGAGTCACTGTCAATAAGCTGATCATAGTGGGAAAATGATGAAATGAAGAAATTATTGCTGCTTTTTCAACTAGGAATGCTTCAGTCCTTAACAAACTTCCTGGGAAACTTGAATGTGTGCTTTATCCTTTAGAGAGTTTCATTCATTTTGTTTGTCCGTCTCACTGAAATATGGCTAACTTAGCAATCTGTGACAAAAGATCATAATTCATAGATCATACTATTTTCTCCTATGACAAAACATTAGTTTAACAGAGTCTACATCTAACATGTTATTTTCAAATTTCCCTAAGCAGATCAGATAATTACAGGACTTCTTTGAAACCTGATAACAGGGCTTAACAAGGAAACTTATCAGGCTTATTTGTAAAGAGTTAAGAGCTTTCCAATATTTCAAGCATTGGCAAGAAAAAGCCATTGACATTGTCAGTCTGGTGATCCTTCCACAGAAAATAACCTCATTCAATATCCTTAGAATTTGATTATTGATTATTGAATATTTGATATTGAGTATACACACACACACACACACACACACACACACACACACACACACATCTATATAATGTTAAATAACATTCAATGTCTGTGTCCTTTATAAATAATAGCAATCTGAATCTCTCCCCAGAAAAAGCCTTTGGGTTATATATCTTGGCTCAGTAGTACTGAGTATCCCAATATCTTGAAAAACTTTCTAATAGTAATTTTGATCAAGAATAAATATGATAACTTCTATGGGATGATGTCACAAAGGACACATTGTAATTTGCATGTGCTTCATTGAAAGATATTCTTTAAAAGTGTAAATAAATATATTTGAAAAATAAAGAGTAGTATTTGACTCTTTAACTGAAAGGTCTAGAGAGTGGACATATTTCATTACAGTTAATCCAGAAATTTCTCATGTCATGAAGAACACAGTTCCTTTATCTCAGTTCTTTTCAGGTATTTTCCAGACTGGCTTTCTTGTTAGGACCAAAATTGTCCACTAATTCCAGTCCTTACATCCACACTGATTGCTCAACCTTACGAGGTCATATTCCAAGTTACTTCTCTAAAGCATCTGCAAAATAGATTATGTGGGGGCTGGAGAGGTGGCTCAGTGGTTAAGCCTCTGCCTTGCAGGCAGAAGGTCCCGAGTTCTGATCCTAGGCCCACGTATATTTGCCAGGCAGAAGCAGGGGCGGCCTGCGTTTCTGGTCCTGGTAGGGCGAAGCCTGTGAATCCCGGGCAGAGTAAACAAGGAGGAGGTGGAGGCGTCCATGGTGGTTCTCGAATTCATCCATGGTTCTACACACACACACACACACACACACACACACACACGCACACACACATATACATACACACGCATACACACACAATTGAGCAAATAAAAAAATTTAAAAAAATGTTTAAAAAATAGATTATGTGGCTTCAACTATGAATATCCATTTCATAAAAATTAAATAAGTATATTAGTCATATTTCTATTTTTGGAGGATGAGTGATGGCTAGATGTTATAGGTTTATTAAATATTATTTCATTCATTTAGTGTTACATTTACTAAACTTAGGTGTAAATTTAAAAATTGAAAATTAAAAATATGAAAACTAGTCATAGAATATATTAACTTAATGATGACATGAAATAGAAAAAAAATCATTTCACCTAAACTTACCCTTGAATAATTTCAAGTAAAATTTGAATACAAGTTTGATCAAGTCAGGTTATATACGAGCAGCTTTCTATCCATGTGTCTGGTCATTACAAAAGAATTAATTAGACTTTGTGTATATCTTACAAGCTCTGATTCTGCTATCATCTTGACATTTTTACATGATAATGAGTCATTTCGTATGTATCCTTTTTTTACTGTTCGTAAAGCTGATGCCTTACACTCTCTTATAATTAGAAGATCTTGTTGAAAAACTATCTGAATATTTTACTTACATGCTCAGTAGCAATTTTGTTCTTTTTATTCTACTCGGATACAAAAATACTTTGGGACAATATGGTGAATGGTATAGTAGAGGTATAACCAAGATTATTAGTATAGCACTAACATTCCACCTTGGAAGAGGGTAGATCCCAAGAGGTTCCACACATCTCAAAGGAATTATTGAGGTTGCAGGATATGGGGAAGCACGACTGCTTTCTTCAATGATATATTGATCAATTATACATAACCAGACCTATGGCTGTACTACCAACCCAGATGAAATTCAGTTCATTACATACAAAAAAGACATGAAATTAGTGGGGACTGTAGATGGGAATAAGGTTTTTGTGGGAGAAAAATTAGATGAGATTGTGTAATGAGGGGTGAAAATAACATAAATTCATTGTATACATGCATGAAAGTCTAAAGGAATTAAAAATTAAAAAGTATTATCTTCCTTTTAGTCTAAGAAGAATATATTAATGAAACAGGTTGTCAAAGAGGGAAGAAGCCATATCAGATAGTTTGGGAATGATACTCTATATAAGGACTTTGAAGGGGAGAAATGAAAAGACTTGAATGAAGTCATGATGACAACTGCCTGAACAAATTCTGACCTTTTTCCATCATATCCTAGTGAGAGCAAATAGAAGTATTGAAAAAAAAAGTTTTGAAAACTGTGATACCAACTGTATGATGTAGCATTTATTTGTTGATATCTCTCCATAGGATATTTTTACTCTTAGAAAGAGGGAAAAAAGCTCTCATATTTTCATAAGAACAAAACTAGATATTGCTATGCTGTTTTATGAACAGTGTCTCGTGTGGTTTCCATAGCAAAGATCTCATAGTTGAAGGTAGGACAGTAGGAGTCAGGGTTTGAGATTTGTAGTTCAGACCTGAGTTCCAGTTGTTTTCTGCTGTCTAGACCAATGTGAGCTGAATAGGCAGCCGTAACCTCAAGCTTCTTCCACATCTGGCTATGCCTTCTCCAACCTCAGACAGCAGACCCTATACTGCAACCTTAAGACACTGTATGTGAAAATAAATCTTTCCTTTCCTATGTTGTTTCCATCAAGGGTTATGATCACAGTGAATAGAAAAGTAACTATTCTAAGTAATAACACTTCTTTGCAATCATTGATGTTCATTCTAATCTTTCCAACAGGTTTTACTACTAACTGCTGCTGCTCAAACCTTTTCCAGACAGTGAAATCTAGGAAGTAAACCTGAAGTAGAACCAGGGTTAATGAACTTCCTAATAAACAGTTACTTCAACTCCATACCTTTCAGCAAATATTCATTAAATTTGCTATGCCTGAAATTGCTACAGATTTTTATTACTATATGCCTGCAAATTACTACATAGATTGAAAAATTTTAGGTAGTTTAGAATGGCAACTCCTCAGCAACTAGTATAATATTTTTTGTATAAAAGCATTTCTCAAAGTAAAAATTAAATAATTGACAATTTTACAGAAGATTATGAAGAATAATTATTGTAAAGAACTTACACTTTCCAATTTACTTATAACACCGTAAGCAATAAAACTGTAAGTTTCATATCCTGTCCCTTTGCCACCAAATTTTATTTAGTTAGTGCTAATTATTCCAAATTAAGAAGGCTACTGGAGAAAATGTAAGACACACTTGACAGAAAAGGAAATTGCAATGAAGTAGTCTGTTGTCGATGGCTAATGTGACAAAAGATGCATTGCCAATAACTTTTGAAACTTCAGAAAATCTACATCTTTGTTTTATTGAAAGAGGAACGATGTGAATTATCTGCAATGTACTTCTGATGTTTTAAGTCCAAATTTCATTGTGCTAATATTTTATTTTTCTGGTCTAGTTGTTTAACCCACTAAACTTGTAAATAGTGTACCACAGAGAAAGAGAAAAAATATAAAAATACAAAGGCATTGAAGATTTGCTATTTCAGTGGTTACATTATGATGCTCTCCAATACGCTATTACAGTTTCAATAGACATCAAGGAGGATTGTATTATCATCAGCATGAGTAGTCACAATGGCTCTTTCAAATCCATTATTATCTCGAATGTCAGAATCTTTAATGTGTTCATTTTCATAGCTGAGGCGCCTTGCGACTAAACTTCTGCTTTTGTGTCTTGACTACAGCTTTGCTGTTGTGTCATGTTCAACAAGAACAATCCTAGTATCCATGAGAGGAACGCAGAGTCCCTTTCCCAGGTACTTGGTTTCTCATATAAAAGGATTTAAAAACAGACACAGAATGAATGTGAAGATGGTTTATTGAAGCCGGAGAATCTGAGATTGTCTGCACAGCTGGGCAAACAAGCTTGTGTTGTGGAAACCGTTTGGAGGAGGGAGAGGGAAAGTTAAGCTTTGTGAATTAGAAATCACACAGTATGTTAGCTTAACAGTGAAAGTCAGTGACTGACTGAACTAGGGGTGGCACTAGGGATGTATATAATTGCATATCTTAAAAAGGAGAGTTATTACTGTTACATGCACATCTTGTTGGTGAGCTCATCACTTATTTTTATTTGCCCTATCCTGGTTTTCTCCAGTTCTTAAACCAGGATTTCACCTTCAAAGTAGGAGGGTTTTCTTAACCTCCCAGAATATTTCTGGCTTTCTTTAAGCATGGAAAGCACCTGGAATCAGAAAAAACAAACAAACAAATGAACAAACAAAAAAGGTGTTTCTGGTGTCTTCCTTGTCATTTGTTTGGAAGGTTAAGAATCACTCACTGGTCTTGTCATCTGTATAAAAAGGTGTGGGAATTTTGATGTTTCTGTGTCCCAGATGGTGTATGGGAATCAGATTGGTACAACAGAACCTCTTTAAAAAATTTCCTTTTCTTTCACCTAAAGCTCAACCACACTTATAGTCTTCAAGATCAACTAGCAGTCATCTTATTGATTTCTCACATCATCTATCCCCATGTTTAAGCATGGGAGGGATATCTTCAAACAGAATCAGCATACAAAATCTGTAGCTTTTCTTTATTAATGTTGATATTGATTCTTTGAAAATTTTATAATTATACAATGTCAATATAATTGTAACCATACCCCTTTTCAACTCCCCCATGGCACCGTTCCCCAACTTATCTTCCAAATTCATGACTTCTTAATAAAATAATCAATAATCAAACTCTAATTAATGCTGTTCATTTGTATATGGTGTGGGGTCTTCCAGTATGGCATGGAATTAGAACTTTTGCTTTATTACAGTATTAAATATACTACTGAAGAAACTAAGAAAGAGACACAATCACAACAATCTAAAATTACCTATGAATGACTTCCAGAAAGAAGACTTTCAGAGAGAGAGAGAGAGAAAGAGAGAGAGAGAGGAGAGAGAGAGAGAGGAAACAGAGAGACCAAGAGAGACAGAGAAACCAAGGTCAAGACACAGAAATTTATAAACACATTAGAAAATTAAATTTTCTCCTATGCTTATGAATTGGTGAAATTTAAAGTGTGAAATGGCTGTACTACTGAAAGAGATCTACAGATTGAATGCAATCCACATTAAAGTTTCTATGTCTCCTTCACAGAGAAAACAATTTAAAATTTCATATGGAAATAAAAAATATTCCTAGTAGATAAAATAATTCTGAGCTAAACAGCAATGTAAAAGGTTTCCCTGTGCCTGTTTTCAAGTTATAATGCAGAGTCATAGCAACAAAACAAAAAAGTCATGCAGAAAAGTGAAGGAAAGTAGAAGCAGCAGCAAAAAAACACACTTACAGCAACCTCATTTTGACAAAGGTGGCAAAAATCATACATTGGAGAATAAAGCAGTCTCTTTAATAAATGCAAATGAGAAAACTGTATTTCTACAAGTAAAGGAATGAAATAAGATTTAGGATTAAGTGAGGGCTTATCATGTAAATGTACCTAGACTCAAATCTGATAATGTGAATTGAATTCCTTAAGTCCACAGCCCCCTTTTGGAAGTAGAACAGCTACTCCTGAAAGATGTCCTATGAACTCCACATATATGCACCTGCTCTCTCCTCTTGTTCTGTCTCTATCTCTTTTTCTCCACTTTCCACATGACAAATTAATAAAATATTGATTCATACATATCATCTTGCAAAACACCCAATTCAAAATGGATTAAAGATCCAAACGTAGGTCTTGAACTTCTGAAACAGCTAAAGAAAAACTTACACAGACTGCAATGTAAGTATGATGTTTTCTGGAGACCCCTGAGGACTAAGATCATAGCCTGATACTTTAGGGATGTCTGTTTATCCTGGAAGTATCTCATGTGTAGAGTGTCTCTTTCTGACCATATTAGATATCAAGAATTGCAATTCTTGGGCACCACAAGCTGGTTATCACAAGCATGTGCTGGAAGCTAAGAGAGCCCTTCAGTTTTCCCATCTTTCCCCTTACCTAAGAAGAGGCTGTATGATCAAATTTTCATATCAATTCCCAGTCCCCTGATTATCTCTTGTGTATAAATAAAATCTGATAGGATTGGAAGGCAGATTTTCACAGCTCTCAGGAGGACTTTTTAACTGGTTTTGGCTTCACTTTTCTATCTATTTCTGTCTCTCTGTGTTTCTTTTCTTTTCGGCCTTTCTAATTTCTCAGTCCTAAGACAGGTTCACAGGTTGCCATGACTGGGCATGGTACAGTTAGAGACATTTTAAGAAGGGTTAATAGCCCAGAGAACCAAAACCCCTAAATTTCTGAACAGCGAAGTAAACTTAAAATAAGTGAAGAAGCAGACAAAAGAACAGGAATAAGCATTTGTCAGATGATGTGACACACATTAATATCTGGAGTTCATAAAAATACTAAAAAATGATCCAATAAAAATGGTCAAAAATCCTTAAGCAGCCTTCAAATAAAGCACAAATATATAATTATTTGAAATAATGTTAAAGTTCTTAACCATCAAGGAAATGCAGTTCATGATTACAATGGTCCTTCCATGTTGCTTGTCTCAGAATAGGCATCCTTTTAAAAAATACACAAATAAACAAAAAAGACAATAACCATGGCATACACAGCTGGATCCTGAAAGGATCTGAAACCCAATACATAGAAGGGAATTCATGCTTGGTGCTGTACATCTGATCAAAACTGTGAATAAGGAGGTTTCAGGCCCTATGGGGAAATCTAGTGATTCCCACTATGGGGAGTCTACTACTGATATTTTACTAATGATAATATGATTATACCACCTTATACATATGTATATTAATCCTCAAGAAAACCACTTTTGGTAGTGACTGATAATGTACAGACCCATAACTTGTCAAGTAATTAGAATAAATGACTGTTGAGTGCCCAGTTCTAAAGGGCCATCTATATAACCTAATAAAAGACCCAAGCAATTTCATGGAAGGAGGGGTGGAAGGACTGTTGGTATCAAAGGATGCAGAGGAGTGCAGTGCTGGCACTGTATTTTAGTTATCATGTAACCATTACTATCACAAATACACAGTAGATATTATTGACTTCACAAGGCCTGTAAAACAAAAGTGAAACCAAACAGTATAAACAAAGGAAATGAGGGACAAAAGCAGACAAGGGAACAGTCAGGAAGAAGTGACTTATCAGAAGTGGGAGGAGGGGTAGATGGTAATGGAGGGAGAATGTGACCACACCACCACACTGCATATATACATGCATGTGTGTGTGTTTGTGTATATATATGGAGAGAGAGAGAACTAGAGAGAGTGTCTTATAAGCATGGTGGCTGATAAACTAAAGGAAATACTTATACATCTTTGAGGGACATGTAATGTACTTCAATTGTATGGAAATAAGCATGGAGATTCCAAAAACAGTCTATCATATGATTCAGCTGTATCATCAGCTTGTCACTTTAAAGCTTAATAAAGTGATATATATATCATATATACATCATATATATAAAATATATATGAGTTTTATTCAGCACTAAGGAAAAGTGAGATCATGTTCTATGCAGGATAACAGATGAAACTAAAGATCAACATATTAAACTAAATTACTAGACTCAGAAAAAAATAGAGCATGTTTCAATCATATTATAAAGCGAATTCAACGTATCTATGTAAGTGTATGACATAGAAGTAGAGGTAGGAATATTTGATAAGAGGTAGGGGACATGTTGTAAGGAAGAGGAATTTCAACAGTGCAATGGGGAGTGACTGTTATGAAGGTACATGATACAAATGAACAAAAATATCATTAAGAAATATGGTGTGTTTTTTCCTTTGGAATTTTAAGAAAATAAGCAACTTTATTCTTCACTAGCATGTGTGTGAATATGTGTGCAAGAGTGCACATGCATGTGTTTGCCACATATCAACCAATCCCATCCCTGCTCCCTTCTTTATTGAAAAATCTTCCTAACCTATCTCCCTCCTTCTTTCATGTCTTTTGTGTATGAGTGAAACTAATTGAATTTTATAGGGATTACCTGCATTAGTGTTTTCATGGGCACTTACTGGGACCTGGATTTCAGTGGGTATACCAGTGAAGAAAGTAGCTCCTTTTTACATAGCTACATATTCCTAGTTATGCACACAACTGTAAATGTCTAAAGCTGGCATTCACATGTAAGGGAGAGCATGTAACATTTGTTTTTGTTTTTGAGTCTGTGTTCCTTCACTCATTGCTGATTATTACAGAGCTGTTCTGACAGAAGTATGGACAGGAATCACATGTTCTCTTATTAATGATCCTTTCCACTGTATTTGAGAAATTCTAGGAGATCCCGAAGAAGCCAAGGACACTTTGTAGACATGTTTGTTCTATTATTCAGAGAGATGATGTAGCTTCTCTGCATTTCTTTCCAGAACTTCCAAAAAAATTTTTAGAAATGTGTAGGAAATGGCTTTCTACTTCTCCACACTAAAAGATGTAACCGAGATAGTTCTGTGGAGAATGAAAGTCAAAACTTCATAGGAGAAATTGATGACTTACCTAGATTAATTCATATTGAATTTCCAATACTGAAAGAATACCCTACTTCCTTAATAGCATGATTTAAAAGTATGCTATGATTGTTTTAACATTTTTTGCTACTGTAGTGAAACACTGAAGGTTACACTTTGAGATATGCTAAACAAATGTAAATCTCATAAAATTCAAGTATGTAGCCACAGTCTGCCTTTATTCTAACACTAAGCCCTCACCATCATAAAATAAACTCTTTTCCCCTCCTCTAATCCTTTCAGCTTTCAGCTTTATTATTTGCAATTGGTTGCTGTCATGTTCTAAAGATTGATTTCATATCTGAAAACTCAAGTTCCCCAGTCTCTCAGTTATCCCTTTTCCTTATTATTTTGTCTTAATAGGTGATTAAAAGAACAAAAACAGGGGCTGGAGAGGCGGCTCAGGGGTTAAGCCTCTGCCTTTCAGCCGGAAGGTCCTGAGTTTGGATCCTAGACCCCACGTATAGACGTCGGGGGAAAGCGAGGACAGCCTGTGTTTCTGGTCCTGGTAGTGCGGAGCCTGTAAATCCCCCGGCAGAGTAAACAAGGAGGAGGTGGAGGCGGTCCATGGTGGTTCCAGAATTCGCCTGTGATTCTACACACACACACATACATACATACACACACGCGCACACACGCATACACGCACAATTGAATAAATGATAATAAAAAAATTTAAAAAAGAACAAAAACAATATTAAAGAAGCTTCTAAATCTAATCCCCTAAAGATACCCAATTATCAAAAGAATTCTGTCTATATCAAGTATCTTCCATATACATTCATTCCATTTATTTTTATATTAACATCTCAGCTTTTTTTGTAGGAATTTAATTTTAGTTTGATATTATATTACATGATGTGGTTATTACATTTTAACTGCTTTCATTGTGAATATTGTTAGATAGTTAATACTAATTCAAAACCATGTTGAGAGGAAAAGCTACCTATTATTTATAATCTGAAGATGACAAAGCTTTTTATTCTTTCAAACATGTACAAAGGCATCTTTCTGTAATAGTGCATAATATTACGTTCAACATCACTCCCATACAAAGAACGATATAAAATTCTTCACAATATGACATTGCAGAACTTTGAGAATGAACTCCAACTGACTACTGTCACTTCCACCTCCTCAGTATTCACTACTCTGAAGAAAACAATGATAAACAAACTTCAAATAGCATTCTTTTGATATGTTATTTACAAGGATCCTATGGAAATGATTTTTATAGTTAGAGCAAGAAGGAAGATTAATCCAGATGAAATCGTCTATTCTTCACCTTCTAGCACTTTACGTCAGTAATCATTTTTGTCATTTGTCATTATGATGGCTATGATTTATTTATTTATTTATTTATTTATCTATTTATTTATTTATTTATTTATTTCCACTCATACAGATTTAATAGGTATACCGGTCCCCTCCCTCCCTCCACTCTTTTCCCCTTCCTTTCTCCCCTTCTGTCCCTATCTCCCAGTGCCTCCTCTCCCCCATCCCTGGAGCATCCTTTAGTGTGTATGTCAAAATTTCCTCTGGGCCCTCCTTTCTGATGAGGTGTAAAGACTCAGTGGCATTTCCTAGACCTCTTTCTTGTGTTCCTCATAAGTATAGGAACACTAATGTGGCTGTTAATCCCTAGCTTCTAAGATGACTATGATTATTATGTAGTAATATTTCTGAAATATATTCAGCCCATTAGATCTTTAAACTTGTTTTCCTAAGTTACATCTCTCAAATTTTCAATGTTTATCCTTCATATAAACAATACACACATATATATTATAAGTGTGATCATTTCAGTAGATTTTCCATATCTGTCACCAGATAGGTATTGCCACTACTTGCTTACATGTTGTCCCTACATTCATGAAAGAAATGTTTATAAGAAAACTGGATTTAATTCTGGCTTGTGCTTGGCCAGTTATAGTTTTTAATCTACTTTGGATAGAGAGCTCAAACCAACACCAGGGACAGAGGGAACTAGCCACATAATACCCATAAAACTTCTGAGAGAGGAACAAACCTCTCTTTTGAAATAGCATGTCTGTCCAAGTATGCTAACTTGCTAAACCAACTAAAGAAACTATGACAGTGGGCTCAGATTCATGGAGTTCACTAATCTTTTTTTATTAATACATTTTTATTATTATTTCAGCTCATACAAACTTAATAGGTACACCATTTCCCTCCCTCCCTCCCCCCCCGTACCCCCTGCTCCCCCTCCCCACCCCCCTCCCTCCTTATCCCCCAGTGCCTCCCCCCCAATTCTCAGAGAGTCCTTTCTTGTGCATGCCTGGTTTTCACTAATCTTTACAGCTAAAATCAGGAGCTGAAGACCTTAGCAGTTCTACTCTACTGCTGAAGGACAGAGGATTCCCAGAATCCCTGAACTCCTGTCATACTGGAGGGCTGAAGAAACCAGGTTGTGAGGAGAGTGAAGAGCAGCAACAGAAAGAAAAATGAGCATGCCAGGACGCAGTAAGAAAGAGAGAGAGAGAGAGAGAGAGAGAGAGAGAGAGAGAGAGATAGATTGTGGGACTCTTTTTCTCTTATAATTTCTCTTATCTAGTCTGCTACTGGAAGGCACAACCCACTATGGATTTGGTCAATTGGACAGTCTCCTTCAGGCATGCTTAAGGGTTTGCTTTATCTATAAATTCTTCACAGTTGCCCAAAACTCAGCCCTCAACTGTCAAGTGGACCCCTATATCTCTTGACTATCATAGGTATCATCAGATATATTTCTTTACCATTAGAAAGAAGTTTGTGGGGGAATTTTGTCACTGGGGTGTGGGTTATATACATGAGACAAGAAAATTATCAGTTTTTACTATGTGATGAGTTGTTGTATTGCATGTGTGTTTGTGTGTGTGTGTGTGTGTGTGTGTGTGTGTGTGTGTGTGTGCTCTGTATCCTTCCTCACCTTTTCTAATATGCTTTTGAAATTGAGAGATCAGCTCTACATATTTTTGGTTCACATTATTTTAAAAATCTCAATGTAAATGTATCCAGATTATTTCAGGATAGACCATATTTTTATCTTTTCCACCAAAGATAAACTCAGAAGATCCCTGTTTTCACTAGTATTTGAGAATAAGTATTTATATAAAACCAAAAGATAAAAAAAGAACCCCACTGTCTTAAATGGAAAGCTATACTGTTCTGCTCTTTGCACTACAGGAACTTGACATTCCTGTCAGACTTATCCTTTTCTGCTTCTTGTGCACATGCTGTTCATTTTGAGTCATTTCGAGTTCTGTAGCATTGCCACTTCTGAGCTTTGAAAACAGGCACTTCTTGACATTTTGCTGTTTCATTATAAAGTAAGACTTCTCAAGCAGATTCAAAATTTCCCCATGAAAGATTTTTTGGTGGTGAAAAAGCTATAATAACAAATACAAAGTTAGAATATGAAGCAAATGATGCTGAGATATTTTTGATGAACTCTGTTTTTCCCTAACCAGCAATATTTATTTTTTTAATCTTTCTTTTTTGTTGTTGGTTTTTCTTTTTTTTTTTATTTCCGCTCATACAAACTTAATAGGTACCCTTGTCCCCTCTCTCCCTCCACCCCTTCCTTATCCCCCTTTCTCTCTCGCCCCTTTTCCTATTCCTTTCCCCCCTTCCCTCCCTATTTCCCAGTGCCTCCTCCCCCCTCCCATCCCTGGAGTATCTTTAATGTGTATATCAAACTTTCCTCTGGGTACTCGTCTCTGAGGAGGTGTAAGGACTCAGGGGCATTTCTTAGAACACTTTCTTGTGTTCCCCTTAAGTATAGGAATACTATTCTGGCTGTTAATCTGTAGCTTCTAAAGATCCTAGTGCCTTTGGTCCATGCTATACTTTGAGGGGTCAATAATGTGTTGGTCATTGCACAGGTATTGCAAATTCCTATTATGATTGCTTCAACTCTAACTTGTGTGTAGTATCTTGCATATCGTTGTTCCTCCCCATCTTTAGGCTCTTACAATCTTACCTCCCCCTCTTCTGCAAATTTCCCTGAACTTCAGGATGGGGAGAGATTAGGCTGACCTAGTTCCAAGTGGTTGACATAATGTCTCTGACATTCTGAATCATGGTTTGTTGATTTTTTTTTCAGTTTTGAGCAGCAATATTTCTATATCATCAACCCCTGTTCTCTACTCACATTTTTATCATTGTGAAGTATGATTTTGTTAATATTATTTTATCTAATTTGGGAAAAATATATAAATCCAAAACAAAAGAACAATTGATCACCAAATTTTTCATTTCAATACCTCTTGTTACTTTCTGATTTGACTATCCTCAAAGTTCCAAAATGTTTACTGTCTTCCATTGATACTTGACTTCAATATTTTGCTTACCTTTATCATAAAACAAAATGATATAAGCAGAAATAATATTAGAAAAAAAGAAATCTACTCTATGTATCTGTTTTCTTACTTTTTTTTACACAAAGTTTCCCTAGGTAGTCCAGGCTGGTGTGGAACTAAGGATCCTGCCACCAAAGGCTCTCAAATGATGGGAGTTACCAGTATCTGTCACTGCACTTGGAGTTATTCAAATATTTTCAAGCTGAGGAGTTGTTCTGAACTTTACCTAAATATCTGATGACTATTTGCCATTCGGTTATTGCCAAATAGTTCCCACTTATAATCTTAAGAAGAATTTAGAATCTGAATATATTACTCTTTCCATTACCTTCTTTTTTATTGTTTATTATTTTTATTCAATTGTGCATGTATGCATGTGTGCGCATGTGTGTATGTATGTGTGTGTGTGTGTAGAACCACAGGAGAATTCGGGAACCACCATGGATGCCTCCACCTCCTCCTTGTTTACTCTGCCCTGGGATTCATAGGCTCTGCCCTACCAGGACCAGAAACGCAGACCGCCCCCGCTTCCGCCCGCTGTCTATACATGAGGTCTAGGATCCGAACTCAGGACCTTCCGCCTGCAAGGCAGACGCTTAACCCCTGAGCCACCTCTCCAGCCCCTCCATTACCTTCTTATGAATAAGATATAATATTCTGTATTGAGAGTCACAGATTCATAAATAGATAAAGCAGAATGCAAAAGATAATCCATCAATTTAGGTCCACTGATGAGCGAAGCTCCTATAGAAATGTAAATGCCATGTGGAATGTGTAGGTGGGAAAATAGTTAAAGGTATAGGAGGGTCCTCTATGTGTTGGGAATCTTGAACTCAGATGCAAGTCGAAAAAGATTTAGAGAAGGGTATATTCCTGACAGCAAGGGAATTCTAAGAATGCATTTAATGAAGTGAATGTGAGGTCTGAAGAGATTCATTATTAGCAGAGTTGTAGAACTCATAAGAATGGCCTTATTTTGGAATTATTGCAATGCTGTCATTGAGAGTAGGGTATCTGGACTTGGTGCTATCATATTGGTGCATATACAATGCAGAAGCCAAGCTAATCTGTCAGTTACACAACACAGAGCAAGGAAATCTTTGAACCATTTATAGAGTCACCCCTGCCTCTTTTTTTTCTTTGGGAGTAATAAGAAAGGTTAAGAGGAAAGAATACAGTGGGATCTTTCTGTAGTCTAGCCAGCTAGAACAGAACAAGCAACTCGAGGTATTAGGTATGTATCCATATTTAAGATACATAAGTGCATGGCAGTGAATGGGAATGTAAGTAAAATGTAGATTTTTAGATCATCAAAAAATGGTGAATACTTTCAGATATTTTAAGTATTTTCTGACAATCCGTGAACATGGTGTGCACAATCTAATGATGCATCACTGAAATACTTGATTGATTGAGCCAGTATTTCTGTGTTAATTTAATGAAAGCCAGTAATAGGCAAGGATGAGGAAGCTTTCATGATTAAATAATATTTGGAATCTATGAATTTTCTAATTTATCAGGTAAATATGTATGTGGTGTTATGTGTATATGGGGTAAAAAAGTTTTTTTTAAAGACAATTTTTTCAAAGCCTGGCATTTGTGTGTTTATATACAAATCACCATTATCAGGATTTTGTTCTGGCTCATAGATGTATTTGAATTAGGAAAATTATTTTCTGAGTCATTTCTGAAAATAGCATTTTGCATAATATTCTCACAAATTATGGTGCAGTTGATAAATCATCTCTTTCTCTATCTATCTACCTAGCTATCATCTGTGTAGCTTTCTACATGTAGAAGATAAATACAGACAGGAATAACGTAATAAACTGTGATTTTTAATACCAAGTCAAATTTCTATTGAAAATTAAATATTCCATTTTCATTTCCCAGGAATGATCATACTGTTAATGAAAAACAACATTTGATTATTTGCATTTGATATCAATTGCTCCCCAAATCCAGTTAAAAACCCATTGTGTAAAATAACCATACAAAATATCTCCCCAGCAATGCTAATTTAAATGGTCTATGGATGAGTTGGGGCATTTGAAAGTTTAGAAAGGACTTTCTGGGAATTGGGGCGGGAGGCACTGGGGGATAGGGAGGGAGGGGGGTGGGGAGGGGAGCAGGGGGTATGGGGGGAGGAGGAGGGAGGGAGGGAACTGGTGTACCTAGTAAGTTTGTATGAGCCGAAATAATAATAAAAATGTATTAATAGTAAAAAAAATAAAATAAAATTCTTCTTGTTGGTAATAAAAAAAAGAAAGTTTAAAAACTACAAAGAGATTCAAATATGAAATCAGAACTGAGAACTGGTATCCTTATTTACCTATACTCTTCTGAGGTTCAGTGGATATAACATGAAATCTATCTATCCTTTGAGTGCAATTTGTTTTTTACCTAAATATACAGTGACCTTCCTTATCACTGTAGTGGATGCAGCAATTCTCTACCAGAGACTAACATGCTCCACTGGGCCTGCAATTTCCCACAAATGTTATAATTTGAATATTTCATGGGTAAAATAGTCTGTATCTGTACTGGAAAGTTGTCAGTGATCCGAGTGCAAATAAGCATATCATGTAGTCGTTCTTTGGATCTTCAGACTTCCTGCATAAAAACACTGACAAAACATAATCATATCACTTGGTATGCTCATAAAAGTTCACTGAAGACTCATTTTGATTTATTCATTTTTATTGTGTGTATATGCATGTTTAATATTTACATGTGCACATTTGTGCTTGTACAGAGCTATGAGCATATGAATTCATTTGCTGGTCAGAGATTAATGATGAATGTCTTCCATGCTTGCTTCAATCATGTTTCTTGAGACAAAGTATAAAATTTACCTTGTAGTCTACAGTGACCAGCAGACAAGTCCCAGGGCCAATACTTGTTTCTGTTTTTTCAATACTGGAGTTACAGCTATTCCTGTTCAGCTTATTACATGGACATTAGGAATCAGAACTCAGATTCTCACGTGTGCATGACAATCACTTACTTCAATGACCGAATCATCACCTCAGTTTCAACTTGAGATGCTTGAAAGCATGTGAAAAGAGAAATTTTCAAATCAAGGTTTAGAGTGCATGTTCACTGGGATTGTGAATAGAGACTTAACATATTATTTAGTGTGCAAGTCTAATCCTATTTTTAAACTGTGATTCATGGAAGTTCTTTTGTAAATATCCAGATAATAATAATGTTTTGGTATTTATTGCCTGTGAACCTCTTTAAGTTTTACTCAACTCCAATGGTATGGTTAGAAACCAGTCACACACAACATAGAAAAATGAAAGTGATTGCTTTCCAATGAAATATTTTTTTCATGAATCTTGGAAAGATTTTAAGCTTGGGCAATAATCTGTTAGTGTGTTGAAGGAAGAATAACTACTGACACATAGTTTGGAGTTATTATAATTTTGGTATTTTTCATAAATTATATTTATTTGAAATTTGGACAGTAATAATTACAGCATGAATAGATTAAAAGAAAGTACACGTTGCTCACTAGTGGGGTGGGTAATATCTGTGTAAAAGTTGATACTGAACTGTGAGATAGACTTTAGCTGACTTAAAACCCTGGAAAAATAGGCTTTTCAAAAGTATGTTTAGAAATGTTGTAATTATGATCTTACTAGTCATTTCAGATATTATTTTCATTTATTTGCAATATGAAGAAATAACTAAAAGTGATCACAAAATTAAATTACATTAGATCATTCAGTTTAGAGACTGATTTTTAAAATATATATTTACAAAATGTAGAGTGCCACTGTTCGTGCTATCAAACAAAGGAAAGTGTGTTAAACTAAAAGCGAGATCCACACATTAAATTCATTATAGGCAGAAGAATCTGCATTTTTACAAAGCCTTCCACCTTACTAATTCAAAGTTTGTAAGTGCTATTGCAGATCACAAGCAAACAGGAACAAACATAAATAAAAGACTTCATTAGATTTAATTTCTCAGATTGATGACTTTGTAAAAGTCATAAGAGGTCCTATTAAATCACAGGTTTTTAAACTGTATCCAAACCACACACAGGGTTGAATAATTGAATGTTGGAATTATAAACATTAGGCACCATTAAAAATTTTCTGAAAATATAATGATACATAATTAAATCAAAATCAAATCTTAGTGACTGTGCTGTGTTTCTAGAATCATTTGTCTGTGATGCTTTATACAATTTCAATGCAGCACTGACTCTGAACACACAACATGGACACTTTTTACTCTATACTCATGTACACTTTGTACTCATGATGCTATGAGATGCCAGGAGTCTTCCTGGAAAAATTCCAACTCAAATTCAAAATTGTGCTTTTATTCTACATATAAGGTTTTCTATTCTTATAGAAAAGTAATGGTTTAATTACAAAAAAGCCAAAAGATAATATTTTATTTACTGTGATTTCTCAGAATGCAAGTAATAAATTAGCACACCGTTCAATTGTCCAGTCTTGGAATATTTCCTCTTCAAAAAACTATTTGAGGACTGGAGATACAGCTTGTGCGTTAAGACTCTGCCTCACAAGCATAAGGTCCTGAGTTTGGACCCTAGATTCCACATAAAAATGTCAGGTGGAAATGACAACAACCTGCAATTCTGGCCCTTATGGCCAAAGCCAGGGAATTCCCAGAGCAAAGCAAAAAGGTTGTAGATATAATCTAAGACAATTCCTGAAGTCATCGTTGTCCTTCCACAGGGACACACAGTGCTCCCTAATACACACACACACACACACACACACACACACACACATTAAATAAATAAAGTTAAAAACCTTGTTGGCTTGACTCCTGGAGTTTCATTAAAAATATTATTCAATAATATGCCCTGGGATTGATTGTACCAGAATTTCCAATGTTTACTGAAATGCCTCTAAACATAATCTGCCATATCCACTATGTATTTCTACTATGAAACCATGTTCTAGTCATTGACAGTTATAGAAATCAAAGTACTGATCAGCTCTGGAAAACATCCCTATGTTTTATAGTATCAAATATTCAGGCAAAATTTAATTCTTAACCTGAAGATAATAGTGTACACTGATTTTATTAATATTCAAATATACTTTCTTTGCAAATAAATAGCAAATTTATGTGTGTACCCAAGAAATGTTTTAAGGAAATCTCTTTGTATATTGTTATTAGCAAACATCCTATTTACACATTTATTTTTATAGCTCTATACTTGGAGTCACATAAAAATTGTGGAAGGGCCAAAAGGAGTAGAGTGCATAATGTCTAAGAAATCATGTTTCAAATCAATTTTCAAAATTTATTATTTATAGGGTTATCAGTGATGGTTTAATGGGTAATGGTGGTTGGTATACAAATATAAGGACTTGATTTTGATAACCAACAGCTTTGTAAAAAGCCAGATATTATCAATGTTCTTCTAGTGCTTCAGTGAAATACAGAATATAGAAAGAAGGATAAATGAGACTTGATAGAGTTCAACTTATCTATAGGTTTAATGAGAGAAATTCTTTTAAGAGATTAAGAAAAGTGATAAATAGGACACTTGAAGTTCTTCTCTGGCTTCAGCAACTACATGTTTATGTACCATACACATATACCATGTATCCATATACCACATCTACCCATATATGTTCTCATAAGTACAAAAATGCCTTTATGGTCTCTTAACACATAAAATTTGGCATAAAAATAAGAAGTTATGTAATAGTGTTGTTTTCCTAGGCTTGAGATTTGTACACTCTGAATTTGAGATGCTGCATAAAATACAGCTGCAATATTATCAGTATATTATAGGTCAGATGAAGTGTATTTTCTTCATGGTGATTCGCATTGTATAGCAAGACATTAGTATATTCCAATATATTGTTGCTTCGCCTTATTCTTAGATTTTCAAACATTCCACATCTCTTTTATACGTATTGCATATTAAATACTATTGTGTATTTAATAGATTTAACAAGTCCCCTTATTAAATATTCCTCTAAGTAGTTTGCCAATCATCTTTGATATATCCGGCTCATCTACAATGATCATCTTCTTCATCAGTAACAGTGATTCACATTGAAGACATGCTCAGCCAATAGGATGAGAATGTTGTACATTTCAAAAGAAATGGTACAGTAAGTCTGATGAGAGTCATTGTGATCTAATAGTATTTATTTACAGTTAATTCTAATAAATCCTTCTAATTCATGATCTCATTTAATTATAATTGACCTAATCTGCATATTATGATCCCAGAGTTTCTTTACTTAATTCTATGTGTGTATTACTAGGCAATTATATGAATCAAGTTGAAATGATGAAAAATTTCCATCTGTCCTCCAGAATTCTATTAATGTGAATGTTATATCCAAAAGAGAATTATGAGATACTATCAACTTTCAATGGTTACCTTAAAGTGATTAATAATTACATTAGTGACTTGATCGTTGTCATAGAATAGCAAGCACAAACTAGCTAAAGGAAGAATATTTTATTTTGGCTCAAATTTTCATGGCTGGAAAGCCATGAGTGGCTGGAGCAATATGGTCATAACAACTTGCAGAATGTCTTTTCATTGTGTAGGATTTCAGGAAGCATGCATGAGACTGAAAATAGGGTTACAACTCTTGAAGTATACCCCTAGTGCATATCACACAGCTAGACCCTTTGTTCTAAAGATTCTGCAACATCCCACAAACAACTGCCATCATCTGGGGAACAAGTGGTAGAAACTTCATATTCTGACCATATCAGTGATATTGATTATTTGACAATTATTACTTACTCAGGTAGTTTATATGACAAAGCTTAAAAATAAAAATTTAAGAAAAGCTCTAATCTTAAGAAACAGAAATTCAACTTTATTTTCTAGACACAAATATAAAACATGTGTGAAGAATTATCCTAAACTGCTCAAAGATGCATTAAACTCTAAAAAGGGTCATGAGGTTTTGAAAAAGAGAGTATTGGAGAAATGCATAAATATTCGGTGGGTTTACTCTGGATTATTATCCTTGCTCTATCAAGTACTCAGATACGCATAATTAATAGAAACTTAGACTGGGTGTAGCAAAACATAAATGCACAGAAGGACATGAGAGGAGAAAAATGGATGGGTGAGGAAGAAGAAGGTCTGAAGTAGGGAAAACAAACTTTGGGTAATAAGGGCAAAAGTGATATAATTATATATAAAGTCTTGAAAAAAATTAAATAAAAATATTTAATGGGTCTTAATTTAGTGAATTGAGAAGTTATGTGCTTGACCCTCTTTTCAAGGCAAGCATGAATTTCTAGGGAAGACTGAGAGTTCAAGGTGTTCTCATCATCTCTGTTGGAACATAGTAGAATAAGAAAGTTCAGTCAGTGACAGATGAGAGGATGGTATATCAGTAGCTTCAAAGAAAATTCAGAACTCTGGCAATAGGCAAGAAATACCTGTAGAAAGCCAAACAAACAATAGAGAGCATGAATACATCCAAACATGGCACCATCGTGCATATGTCTGCATGGTTTATATACAGTTTAACAACAGCTTACTTGAGTCTCAGGCGAATGTTTTGTGATGCTTTGAGACACAAGAGGATGTGGAAACTGCAAATCATCACCAGGAACATCTTTTATTTGCTTGCTTATTTCCCTTGTAACACTTCCATTTTGGAGTTTCTTATCACTTCTCAGGTTATGATGGGATAGGTTCTCTGTTCTATCCCTGTCAAAAGACAACATCAGAACACAAACTACTTACTGCAGTCTACAATTGACATCTCTGCAAAAGGGTATTTCATGATATGCACAGCAGGCACAAGGCCTCTGTTTTCCACTATCATTATTTTAAGTGCATGAGACAGATAATATGGAAATCTGGCTACATTCCTAGCTCTTGGCATAAGATTAGAAAAAATCTTCTAAAAATAATTTCCAGACCCAGTGAGTTCCTTATTAATTGTTTCTAGATTTGTGCATATGCATATATCTATATCATCATTCATTTTTATGTCTCCCTCTTCCTCTCAAGAAGTAGTAGTTGTACAGAGGAAAGCTTGTAAAAACAAAAACTGGGTAATAAGAGATTTTCAATTGAATTTTATGCTGATCTGGAAGAGGGGAGATAAAAACTAAACCAAGTGTCCACATGGTACCTAAATTTTCTTTGTGTAGAGAACAAGTTTTAAAAGTCATGATCATGGAAGGGCCATACCAACAAGGAAAATTGAAATTAATAATGAGACAATTTTTTTCTTTATTCTTTTTCTTTATTTTTTGCTGATACATTTCCATATACATACCAATAATTTATGTGCTTGCCCTTTCCATTACCATCTCCTCCCATTCTGTTCCCTTCCTACCCTGCCTTCCCTTTATCCTTCCAGCCATACCCTCCTGTCTTCCCACCCTCTGCATGTGTAGATCACAGGTTCTCCTCAGGGTACCTAAGCAAGTATGGAATCAGTTACTGTGGTAATTTATTTATTTTTTTCTCTTAGTATATATTAATTGTATAGTTTCTTTTGAACTTTTCTCTGATTCTACTCTGAAATTATAAGGATAAAAAACAGGTAAATTTGAACTGTCTACTGGGAGGGCCCCTTAATCTTTTTTTTGATTTTCACTTTTTTACAATTTCATACATGCAGACAGTGCATTTGATCATAGCTACCCTTATCTCCCTCCCACTTCCCCTGGACATTTCTATAGTATGCCCACCTCCTGCCTTATGTCCTAATTTTTTAAATTGAACAATATAAAATAATATGTAAGCAATAAAAGAAAATTCATTAAGATATAGATAAGTATAATTGAGCTCCTAGTTCCACATGGTTAAGAATACATGATAAAGCTGAGGAAGAGCAGTTTTGTCCATCTTCTGTGAGACTAAGTTCATGGTGTGAGCACAGGGAGCCTTGGCCCATGGGAGACCATCCCATTTGTGACCACACAGAGCCTTGGCACACGAGAGGCCATCTGCATTGTGAGCACACAGAGCCCCGTTCCATGGGGGGCCATCCACATTATGGGCACACACATAGAATTCAGGGTTCTGGAAAGCAGTATGGCATGTCAGGCTATTGATCATTCAGCTGTCCGCTGGTCAGACACTGACAGTAGAAATAGTCTCACCTTCTCTCTGCCACTGTCTGGTGCACATGGTTTACACTTTACCATATTCAGCAGAATACAGTACAGCACTAACAGAGCAACCTGAATTGTAATCATGGTGTTGAACAAGAATCTTTGCTTAGGCAACACTGTAGACAGAATTCCCTGTGTAGCCCGTGAACCAGACCTGTGAAGCCACCATTCCTAACAGTCACTGGTACATGAGACCCTTGAGGTGCCAAAAGCGTTTCCTGTCCAGCAGACACAAGGGCTGTGAAAGGAGCACATAGCAGCCTTAGGAGGGGATGGTGACCAGGTTGTTGGTGACTATGAATCTCAGCAGGGCTCTCAGCAGCATCCAGACAAGCTGCAGGGCAGCTTCTAGCATCCCCGCCATACTCACATGGGAGTCTGTCTTGCCCTTCTCTGTCAGGTGCCTCATGGATACCTATGCTCCTCAGTGGGCACTGGCGGCAGGGGGTCCCTGGGTCTAAAGTTAAATCCAATGCTTGGCGGAGGAAATTTCAAGGCCATGTAATGTTAGCATGTCTACTTTTTAGCACTCTTCTTCAGACTTATGAAAAAGAACAAGGAATCAGGCAGAAAGAAGCAAAAACTGTGAGGACTGATGATTGAAAATGCAATGGTAAACTTTAAGAGATGAACCAGGGAGAGCCAGAGAGCAAAATGTTATCTGTTGTTACAGAGTTTATCTCCATTGATGAATCAAAGCCTGCTCTCAATGTGGATCACAGGAGAGGTTGTCCCCTGAGGGAAAATTTCTCAGGAAAGGATTCCACCCATAAGTATATAAATACTTTTTGAAGTTATGAGTTTAAGGGCAGTATTCCATAGAAAAAACTGTTTCTCTTCTGAAACAACTGCTCCAGGGAGAAAGAGATTTTTTCTACAGACAGCACCAAGAAGCTTAATTAACTTTGAGTCCAGGAGGTCAGTCTCCAACTCAAGGTTATAGTAGAACTTGACAAAGTCTTTCAAGTGGTCCTGGTTTCAGGGACATCAAAGATGTAAAAGGGAGGGTGTCACAGAACCCTTCTCCACTGTTTCAAAAAATGACAGAATCCATTCAATGTATGCAAGGAATCCTGATCCTGCAGTTTAGAGTCTTAAGGGTATCAGTTTGCACTGAGATTAAAACCTGGCTTGCTGTCATGGTAACAGTCAGCTCAAGCGAGTGATGTGTTCTAAGCACAGCTGTGCTGGAGTGGTGGAAACAAAGTCCTTTGGAATTGAGATGGTTTCAACATGTCCTATTGGACAGGGAGCTACAGGATTTAGAGTTTTTCCTGTTGGTTCTTGGTCTTTTGTTAGGCCAATTTTTCCCGGATATGCCCCATTCTTCTGTTTTGGAATGGGAATATTATTCTGAGTATTTTTGAAATAATTAACTTATCTTTTGATTTTGCAGGAGTCTTTGGATTTTTTTTACTGTGTTGGGATTACTATTGTAATCTATGAAACTTTAAAGTTGGACTGAGTATGGTTTGCCTAATGAGATGGTAGTGAGCCTGTGGAGCCCATAGATATAATGTCATGGTTTGAAATGTGTCCCCCAAAGACTAATGAGTTTGGAAAGGTCATGACATCTTCAGGAGGTATAACCTTGTTGGAAGAAGGCAGTCATAAGAATGGGTCTTGAAGTGGAAAGGTCTGTACTTGCAGTTGGCAGTCTTGCAGCTCTCATCCTTCATGAAGGATGTGACATGAACCTCCTTCAGCTTCTGCCACCAGCAATACCTTTTCCACCATGAAAGACTACATAGCCTTCTAGAGTCATAAGCTGAATAAATCTCCCCTTCTTCCATTAATTTGCTTGACTTTGGTTATTATCTCACAGAAACAAAGAAGGATAACAGGTATGACACCTGTATCTAACTAGGATAGTCAACCATGAAAAAAAATCAACACAGGGAAAATAAAGAATAAAAGTTCTGTGGCACTGAGATTATTAAAAGAGGAGTCAACTAGAGGAGATATGAACATACAGTGTGTCATGGTTTGAAATGTGACCCCCACAGTCTCATGTGTTTGGCAAGGTCATGGCACCTTGAGAGGTGGAGCCTCAATGGAGGAAGGCAGTCACAAGGAGTGGGCCTTGAGGTAGATTATTCCCACCCTACTTTCAGGAGAAGTTTGCCTTTGCAGCAAGCACTCTGTAGCTCTCAGCTTCCAAGATGTCTGCGGTGACTTATCCTCCTCCAGCTTTGGCTAGCCAGCAATGCCACCTCTGCTTTGAGAGACTGTACCTTCCCT
Source organism: Typhlomys cinereus (assembly GCA_023101885.1). Classification (NCBI taxonomy): domain Eukaryota; kingdom Metazoa; phylum Chordata; class Mammalia; order Rodentia; family Platacanthomyidae; genus Typhlomys; species Typhlomys cinereus. The sequence goes on from JALPQD010000159.1 coordinate 308,171, forward strand.
CTGGAACCGTAAGCTAAAGAAACCTCTCTTTCTCCCTTAAGTTGCTTGACTTTGGGTGCTCTCTCACAGCAATAGTAAAGAGTAACCATTACACAGTGAGAACTATTTTTTCAGTAAATATTTATTTTTGAGAGCATACTCTATTTCAAACAATACAGTTAGTTCTATGTTACATCAAAATAATCAAATACATGCTCATGAATGCTGACTTTTATTCTTTTATGTAGAATATGTAATAGTTTTTAGCAATGAGTTTTAAAAGGTATGTGTAAAATAGCTTTTAAATTGGTGTGGTCAGGGGTTAGTGAATCACAACTACTACTTTTTCCACAGGGATTGCTATATTGTGACCATTAAGAAAAGCTCTGATGTAGTATGAGTGAAAAGGCCCTGTAGAGGGTTTGCACTTTATATACTCAAGGAACTGCCAGATAGCTAGTGTAGCTGGACCTTAGTGAAATGAAAGAAATCAGAGAAAGTGAGAAAGGTGTGTATAAGACTCATCATGCAAGACCTCTTAATCGCTTCTCGCCCTTTTAGCTAAGATCAAGTGCAAGACCTCTTAATCTGCATAGAGGAAACATTGTCTTTAGCTCAACAGGAAAATAAATTATTGTCTAACTGCCTTCTGCAGCAGTGACTGTTGCTAACATCTGACATATAAGCTAAACATAACATAGCCAGAGGACTTCAGATATTGCCATTCTAAAGTATGTTTATGGTGTTCTGTGCCTGCTTTTATTAGGAAGCACAGGTATTAAACGTTCAAGATACAGTGTCACATGCAAAGCAGTCCTTCCATATCAGTACAGAAACCATATGGGCTTTTTTCAAAGGTGAAAAACACCAGATTCCTTAGAATCATAGATAAAGAAGAGAATTGACATATTTTGTCACCAGCATTCAGACATCAGGTGTGCACCTCTTGAGTCTCTGGTCAGTCAGGATCTAAAAGAATATATTAACTAGTATACAAGATGTCATTGTTTCTAGGAAACATGGAGGGAGGTAATATAACCCTCTACAGCACTGGATGGTTTTACTTAAAGGAAAAAAAATTACTGGTTTCAATTTTTAAAAGGATGATCCTTAATTCTATGTGGAAAACAGAATGAATAGAATAGAGTAATAAAGTTTATATTTTAATATATATCATAATGGTATGGACTGTGGTAAGAGTAAAGGACCAGAGAAATATAGGTTTTGGGTATATTTGAAAGGATAGATTATTTGCTAAAGGGTGAATATGTGCACAAGATTCAGATAATGACATGTTTTTTTTCCTAAATAGCCTCCAACATTCTAAATAGCATGGATGTAGAAAACTGACTATGTAAATTTGTGATATCTGGAAAACTATAAATTATTTCTAATGAAGAGTGATCAGAAGGTCTGACCACAAAGTAACTAGAAAGGACCAGTGCTCTTATAAATTAAAAATGTGACTGCAATTTCTTGTGCTGTCTTTTGATTACAATATAAATGTTATTTCCTCAAGGAAGGAAGGCAATGTATGTCCACACCTATAAGTGTAGTTTGTGTTGATGGAGATATTATGTGGCACTTCTCTTAGGATTACTTGCATTTCCTCAAGGAATTATGGGACCAGGTCATCAGGTGATATTAAAAATAAAGCACAATGCATTGATTGGTACCATAATCATGAAATGACTAGAAAAATTCAGGAAGAATTCGTTCAGTGGAGGGAATAACTTGTGAGACTTCCTTATGAAATTAGATATGCTAAATTACATAGGTATATTTTTTCTTTAACTACATTGAGCTATTTCTGTGTAGGTGAGGAATAGAAGAATACTGTAATTTCATGATAACTGTGGCTTCTTAAGAGTGATCATGAAGCTTGGAATGAAAAATGTCAATTATTAGTAAGTGAAAGCTTTTGGGAGTGTGTTCATATTTTTAAAATCATTGTAGGATTGTTAAAACAAGCAAATAGAGGAAAATCCTTTAATTTTTTTCTAAAACTAGGAAGTCAGAAATGATCTTAAAAAGTAATTAGATAAACAAAAATCAAAACCTTGAGGACTATTAAAATTTGGGGATTGTAAGAGAAACCTGAATCTACACAGACACACACACACACACACACACACACACACACGCGCGCGCGCGCACATACACACGCACATGCGCACAGTTGAATAAATAATAATAAAAAAAATTAAAAAAAAAGAAAGGGTAAGAGAAACCTGAAGACCTTAAGGGGAGTTCTGTCTTTTGTCATCAAAACTGCTGAGGGGATGAGGGGAGGAAAAGGGGAAGGAAGGAGGAGGAGGAGGAGGAGGAGGAGGAGGAGGAGGAGGAGGAAGAGAGGAAGAAGAAAAAAGAAGAAAGAAGCAGAAGAGAAGAAAGAAGAAGAAGAAGAAAAGAAGAAGAAAAAGAAGAAGAAGTAGAAGAAGAAGAAGAAGAAGAAGAAGAAGAGAAGAAGAAGAAGAAGAAGAAGAAGAAGAAGAAGAAGAGAAGAAGAAGAAGAAGAAGAAGAAGAAGAAGAAGAAGAAGAAGGAGGAGGAGGAAAGAAAGAACTATTTGTAGGATGAAAACCTGAAAAACTGAACAACATATCATGGAAAGGTTCAGAGATAAGCTGTGTGTCTTTCCATGTGTGGAGTCTCATTTATCTCCTCCCTGTTTTCATTTAAAGCCCAGGAATATAATAGACAGAAGCTCTGTTTGACCTGATTTTGTAATTCACTCAAGGTTCAATGTCACCAAGAAGAGTGACTTTCACCTCAGTCATTCCATAGGGCCTTGAAATCCTTCCCCTCAAAGGAATTTAAGGTCATCTGGAAGTCCCAAGGGGAAGGAAATTGATGAAGAGGAGACATGGTAAAAGTTTATGGGATTTTTACAGGGATGGAGCCAAAGCAGGTGAAAATTACCTGGCTTTGGCAAACTGTCATAAAAACCAGTTGATAGTTTCAAGACTGTAATGTGTATGCAATGATTTAAGGAGAAAGGTAGAATAAAAAGGCAAAGGAATTTGGGTAGTATGAATCAGAATTGTCATACACTAGAATTAGCACTATGAAGGTGCCTGCTTTCAAAGCAACATAAGCTCAAAATATTCTGCTTCTTGGTGTTGAATAAATTTTAAGTAAATTGTACCATTTGTCACCGTAGAAAACCTTAGAATTGATTAGCATCACAGTAATAGCTGCAGGCTTCAAATTCATCCACAAAAAGTTAGTGTGTAGAATATAAACATACCTTGAGTGAAACAGCTTACCTGAAAATGAAGGCTAGAGTTTCTGAATAGTTTAATGTCACTGACATTCAAAAATGTAGCTCGTTGTAAATCAGCAGTTATGTAGACTTGTACTGCCTTTGACTTTGAGTTTCTGAGATAAATTTATCCCTTTCAGTAAAAAGATCTTTTCAGGTGCTTTGAATGCAAAAAGTAGTGAGCTAAATGGCAAAAGCCCATATCTGACCTCTGAAACTTATATGTAAATGTGCAGTCTGACCACGTAAACTGGGCTTTAATAAACCTTGTTTTCTGAGCAGCAATTGGGCTAATGGAACATTTAGGATGCGAGAATAACAATGTTTAATTGATGACATTCCCAAATTCTTGTCTTCAATCTTAACTGGACTCCAATTTCTGTGTCCTTTGGAACATGAACCAAAGCGTATTAGGGATGTCTTAGAATTATGGATATAGTACAAATTGTTCAGAAAGAGATAGACACATTGAGCACAATTTGTTCCTGCGTCTCCTATCCGAATATGAATTTGTTGATATCTATTCATTACCCACTAATATAACAGCTGATAATAAAAACAAGACCCTTGCCATCAATAAACTAGAAAGAGTAGGAAGGCAAAACCCCCAAATCACTTATCACTTCCATGATTACTAAGACCAACAGCTCTTTTCTGCCTAAGAATTAAATATTTTTTCCTATCTGTAATAGCTATCTGATCCATGGAGCAAAGCAATCACTAATAATCAGTTGATATTCTCTCAGTCCTTCAACAGAAACATGGCTACAGAAAAAAAAGCAGAATAATGAATTTCTAATTCCTGGAAGTTGTAGCTTTTAATAGCATGCTCTAACATGAAAGCTATGATGGCACAATCTAAGCAATTATGTGTGCAAGAGCAGACCACTCAAAATCATTTTCCATTTCTGAATTTTTATAATAAAAGCAAGAGTACTGTACATCAAAAAGCCTTTCTCCTCAAAAAGAAGAGAAACTGTTGATTGGATTCTTGCCCTGAACATCCAATCTGCTTAAATTTCATCTCAAGCTTTAAACTGTTATTGGCACTCATCAACATAGAGATTTTCTACCAAAAAAATGCTGCTTTGCTTGGTGTGAATTCATTTTCTGCCTCACAGTCAGACTTTGAATATGTTTTCAAATGTGCAGTATTCAGTGACTTTCATAAACACTGAATAAACCCAGAAAAGTATTTCATTTCCAATCTTAACTAATGGAGGATGAAGCAGATTTCCATATGAGTCTCTTAAAATCTCTCTGAAAATTGTGACCCATCCATAGAATAAGTCTGTGGACTAGCACATAATAAAAAGTCTAGTTTTGCACTTAAAAAAGTGTCAAGTATGAAAACTGTCAGCTGTATCGAGTCATCCAGCTGTAATTTTCTTATTCTGAACTTTTACAAAATGAGTAGATAAGAGTGAAATTTATGAAATCAAAGACAGTCATCTCATTTAATTTTAGTATTCTATAAAACTATATATATGAATGCCTTAAGTCAGAATGCCTTGGGCTGGCAGTCATGTATGAATTTGATTCTGTTCTTTGCATTTTTGGCCAGCCCAGAACAACCATTACTGTCCCTCTTTATAGCTCCAATCTAATCATCACTTGCTCATGCAGTTATTATAACTGACCTATGGTTGATGTCAGAAATTCCTGGATTTGCTTTCACATTACTCTTCTTTTAAACATGATGCTCTAATATTCCCTAATATTTCTTCTCCTTAATCTTCATTCTTGATATTTGTAATTAGGCCAATTTTTGCATTTTATACTTTTTACTACATAATATTGCATTGCAAGTTTCTGAATTAAACAGCCTTTTGGAACATCTATTTTGTCATGCTACATTTGGCTTAAAGGCCAAATTGCTAACTAAAATTAATTCTTACTGAGTCCCATGAGTTTGGTGGGAATCTTCTGTGATTAAATATTCTATCCTACACCATGTTAAATTATGACTCATAAATTATTATTTGTCTGTATGACTGTCTATTTTTTCTAAAATGTTCATATCTAAATTTTGCATGTGTAGCTTATATATACCAATTAGTGAAAATATATGATTTGATCATTATGCAAGTAAAAACATTTCTTTATTAAATGAGATGAATGAAGTAAGATCTCACCCCGCTCCGCCGGTTGGGACGCGCACGCGAGGTCCAGCCGGGCCTCACCGCGCGCTCTAGGACCCCAGGTCAGCCCACAGGGACCCGGCTCCGACTCCCACCATCCAGCCGGAGCCGCGCGGGGGCCGAGGGACAAGGAGGACCTCCCCCTGCGCCCGGGCCCCGCCCCAGCTGCCCTCGGTTTAAATAGCTCCACGCCGACGCCCACATCCTCCCTTTTCACCCCACCCCGCTCCGCTGGTCAGGACACGCACGTGGTCCACCCGGGCCTCACCCCGCACCCTAGGTAAGTCCCCGTTCGGGCCCCGCCCACCAGTACCCCAGGCCAAATAATTCAGTTTAGTGAAATTGAGAGATCTTAAGAGTTAAAATGACAATGCCAAAGTCAAAGTGCAAATCCATGAGAAGCAACACTCAAGTAAACAAATTTCCCACTGAAGAAATTAATCCCATAATGTTAGACTCCAGCAAGAACAAACCCGCGGAAAAAGGCCAAGAAAGCCTGACCCAGGATAACGACTTTCAAAATATGATCATTACCATGTTCAATACTATGAAAGAGGAAATCCGGGAGGAATTACATAATCGAATCAATCGCTTTGAAGAGGAACACAACAGACATCTGGAGGAGTTGAGAAAAACAGTGCAAGAAACAAAAAGTGGCATAGAGCAGTTAAAACAAACTCAAGCAGAGTTTAAAACTGAGGTAAAAGACAAGTTATCTTCAACCCAGAACGCCACAGAGAGTCTTATCAACAGAACTAATGAAGCAGAAAACAGAATTTCAGACCTTGAAGATAAAGTGGGAGTACTAACCAGCTCAATGGAAGAGGTTGTTAAAGCCAAAAAGATACTTGAGAGAAATATCCAAGAGATATGGGACACTCTGAAGAAGCCTAACATGCGTATTCATGGAATACCGGAGCAAGAATCTCAAAATACCACCCCTGAGGAAATTTTTCAAATGATCATCAAGGAAAACTTTCCTCATCTAAAAAAAGAGAGGCCCATTCATATACAAGAGGCATTCCGCACCCCAAACAGATACGACCAAAATAGAAGCACACCGCGGCAAATAATAGTTAAACACTCCACATTCAATTCTTCAGCAATGCTACTTTATAGTATGAAGTATGTTCTTTTGATTATTTATCAATAATTAATAGTATGAAATGTTGGGGTAGTATCATTCACCAATATCTGACCATTACCAATTTCTTACCTTGAATTTCCAACATTTATTTTTTATCAATTCCAACTCCTGTTTGCATTTACCTATACTGTCTTGATTCATTTGGTGGCATTACTCAAATGTAATGAACACAGAAAAAATTTGTCCTTAACATGTTCCATCACCCCTTAGATGTGTATCTAATCATTTTCCATTTCATGTGGTAAAAGTTTTCTGTTAAAGGTAAACAATATCAGTGCTCTGATAATGTTGTATTAATTTTTAACATTTTATTGATACAAATATATTCATACCTGTACCTTATTTAATATTATTTGCATTAGAGACATTCAGTTCTCTTCTTAATTCTTTGTCCCACTTTAGAAAACAAACACATATTTTATTGTAATATTCATTAAGAATTATGTCCTTAATCTGAACATCATCAAATGATGCAGAATCAGAAGGTTGGCTCAAGATCAACTCCAGTTCTAATTATTTTATCTATATTTATTATTTCAGTTCTCTTCCAATATACTAATACTGAAATTATATATATATAAATTGTATAGAAATTGCTTGAAAGTAGAGTTCGGTATAATGTAAGAGCAGACATTTGAGACCAATATTATTGTTTATAAATGGTATTCTGTGTCTCTAGAGAAAGTGAGTTTTATTTTGTCATTTGAAACATTCAATAGCTACTTTATTTATTTATAGGTAAACCACATAGTAAACTCTTACATTATGTTTCATTAATTAGATATTTTATAGTTGTCCTTTAATTTTTGATCTCATGAAACTTATTTGCTTTATGCTGTTTATCACCTAAGTGAATGTTGGCTAATTCAAACCCTTTTGTATTAAAAGCTTTTCTTTATTCGGGTATCTGTTCCTAAATTGAAGTAATGATTCTCTGATTTTTAAGCAAAACACAGAATGACTTTTAGTTTTATTAATGCATCTTATGTTTCACTCTTACACATGGAAGACAGGTGTTTTATGTGTTTGCATGACTTTTGAATTTTTACCATATGCTAAGTTTCTCTCTAAAAGAAATGGAAAGAATGTTAATGTTCTACCATGTGAGCATCAGAGAACAGAAATGCTATTTTAATTAAAGCAAGGTAAGTGCTAACAAATTTGGTAATATAATATGAAACAACCAAATACATAAATCTTTTCTAGGTCACACATTGCCGTGATGATGATAATAAAGCTTTCTTTTATGCAGATGATAGTAATAACTTATTGTTTATCAGTACCTGTCAACATTCAAGTCCTTTTCACCCATCAATATCCATAGGGAGGCCCACTAGGTTATTATCTATCATATATGCACCACAGGGACTCCAGGCTGAACAGATATTATTTGCTTCATATGGGTGTGTGTGTGTGTGTGTGTGTGTGTGTGTGTGTGTGTGTGTGTGTATGTGTGTCAGTTTTATTACAAAATATCTGACCAAAACAACTTATTGTCTCATTATTCTAGGCTATAGTTCATTGTTGCAGTGAGTTTACCATGGAAGGAGTTTGAGGAAGTTGGCTACAGCAAATGCAGTAGGCAAAAAACAATGCATGTATGCTAGTTACTAATCAGATTTAGTTTCACTATTTTGTATAGTCTAGGGCCTAATGCCCAGAAGGTGATTCCATCCATTGTCAGGCTGTGTATTCGATATTATTTATATAATAATGACTGTCTTTAATCACATGCTCAGAAGCTAATCCTTATTTACAGATTCTCTCTGAAGTATGCCTGCCTCCTAGGTGTTAGATTGACAGCACTAATCATCATGGCATGTGTATGTACATACACCTGCACACCAGTAAACAAGCTTGAGTATCATACCCAGAAGCACCATCTAACTTTTTGTCATGGTCTCTCATTGGCCCAGAGCTTACCAATTAGGATAGAATGGCTGGCCAGCAATCCCAGGAATTCCATAGATTTGTCTTCCCTTGCAATACATGTACATTAGCATTTTACAAAATCTCTAAATTCACTTGAGCAGATATTTACAAATTCTCTCTGGCCTTCATCACATTCAGGGATAGTTTTGAAAAGCTGTTGTTAGACCTTCCTTCAGTTCATAGCCAGCTGTTCTATCTAAAAGTAGGTTACATCTCTTTTATATTGTCTCTTCAATCCACAGAAATTGAACAATATATCTCTGCTGTGTCCAGTGGTGTGAATATTTTCTTCATCTTTCCTGCCTGATGTCTGCTCAGTTGTTTATTTTAATTGTATTTTCTTCTATTTCAAATAATTCCACAAGCTGAAAACTGTTGCATATGTCAGTGCACATCAGAGTTACCGAGGTGATCTGTTCAAACACAAGCAACTGACTCCCATATTCGTGTCTGATTGGTAAGATGGGAAGTAAGGACCAGTAATTTGCATGTTTGATATGTTCTTAAATTGTAAATACTTTACTGATTTATGGATAAACCTTAAATCAGTAAAATCTTTAATCTTTATATACCGATGTCTTATGAAAATAGTACAAAAATGTGATTAGATGCCCATGTTTTCCATTGAAGACATTGTCAATTTTTAGGAAATATTTTCTGAGAACAGCTCCCTACATCTGCATAAAGAACTTTTCTTTTTTCCCTCTGCAACAGAATAAACCTCCTTCAGGAAATTGATGAATGCTTCCCAGCATTCAGTCCCATTCTCTGTAGTGTACTGCTTATATGCACTGGGAATTGTAAAATCTCTCTAACAACTTTTAATGTGCTCCACAAGGAGGTTATATCTATCCAGCAGGACTACTGACATAAAATTTCACACATTGGCTGGTTTAAAGATTAGAGATGAATTGTTTCACAGTTGTAGCAGGCTAGATATGCACAGTCAAGGAATTTCTAGGCTCAATTTGGTTTGAAGACTTTGTGTGCGAAAGTAGTTCCTGCTTCTCTTCTACTATCTGTGTTTTTAAAAAAATATTTGTCTGACACATGGATAAGTCCAATATCTGCATTCCCGTTTATGGAGGAATTCTCTTTACGTATGTATAATGCCCACGTACAAATATCCTCTTTTATATTAACTCTGGAATAGAGTTTGTTCCACATTCTTCTAATTAGTTGTGTAGATACAGACACTCTTTTCAGATATAGTCTCATTTTCAGAATTGATAAAAATTTGTTGTATGAATTTTAATGGGATCCAGGTCAGCTCATAAGAGAATGCCAAATTCCCTGTGAGTACTTAGCCTTGTTTAAGTTAGTAGTTCTGAAAATATGCTTTGCTCTCAGTTTTAAAACTTAGTCACCAGTTGACACTACAGGAAATGTTCTGCTCCATTACACTTAAGAAAGAAATGAAGGGTAGTCTGTATGTACTCTGTAATTCATTACAGAACAGGATAATATCTCATAGAGTAATCATTTCCTATTCTTCTCCTTTCTTTAAAATTTCTTCTGCCATTATAGAATCTCTATTTTTCCCTATGATCAGCAGACTTATAATGACAACAATAATGAAAAAATGAAAAATGATGCTATCATCTGTAAGATTTACACTTGGTAGTTTAGTGTGAAGAAGTATCAATATCATACTTATAATATTTCTATTGTACATTTAAAATTTTTCATTATATTCCCTTGCAAGTGTTTGTAATCTATAAAATATCTTAGTATCTCTGTCATTAATGTACATATATCATAACCATCAAATGTTTTTGTGTTTGTAGCATGTATAAGATTCACATGTAAAGGGATTTTTGTTTTGGTTAAGCGAGTGATTTGATAAACTCTCAGGAAAATTTGGCTTTTAGGAAAAAATGTTAATTCTTTTATAACTTAATATTAAGTAATAAGGAAGTGCAGATTACAAATATTACTTAATTCTGGGCAACATTAAGTACTAAATTATAACATTTCATTTGACAATAAATCTGTCAAATATTATATTTGTAAATTGAAAACTACTTTTCTTTAATGTAAAAATTATGACTTTGCATATATAAAGCTTTTGATATAAAGGTATGCCTGAAATACTCAAGCAAACTTGCCTTGATTTTTCTGGATCACTTAATAAGTCATTCAATAAATTTTTTAAAATTTTTTATTATTATTTGCGCTCATACAAACTTAATAGGTACACCAGTTCCCTCCCTCCATCCTCCTCCCCCCGAACCCCCTGCTCTCCCTCCCCTCACCCCTCTTTCCCCATCCCCTCCTGCCTCCCACCCCAATCCTCAGAGAATCCTTTAATGTGCATGCCTGACTCTACTCTGGCCCCTCCTCTCTGATGACGTACAAGGACCCAGTGGCATTTCCCTGAACCCATTCATGTGTTCCCCTTAAGCACAGGAACAATACTGTGGCTGTCCATCCCTTACCTCCAAGGATCTTGGTGCCTTTAGCAAATGCTAGACTTTGTGAGGTCAATAGTGTGTTGGACATGGCGCAGGGCATGCAAAGTCCAATTATGATTGTTTCGGCACTAACTTATGTAGAGTATCTTGCAAATCATTGCTCCTCCCATCCTTGTGCTCTTACAATCTTACTGCCCCCTCTTCCACAAATGTCCCTGAGCTTCAGGATGGGGAGAGATTAGTCTGGCCTAGTTCCAGGTGGTTGATATAGAGTCTCTGAAGTTCTGGATTATGGTTTGTTGATTTTCTTTTGCGGTTTTACTGCTCCTGCAATGCCCTTCACTCCATCCTGATGGGTATTGGATGTCACCCCCTGGCCAGAGATAAAAAGCCATTAAACTGGAGTCTTGTTATAAGAGTATATTTAAAGGTAGATTTAATAAAAGTAAGAAACCACAGAGAGGGAGGGGTCAATCACCCATTTGCAAAGTGGTTACTTTTTATCTGCCAGACTATATGCCCTCCCCTTCTGGTGAGATCATACTCCCTCAGTTGTAAATGATGTGGAACGAAAGTTTGTGAACTTAACCAGATGTCTCATTACTTGATGGTGGCCTATTTTCTCTGCTGTAATATGTTCTCATCTCTCCTTGTTTCTGGTGTGGTCCTCCTATCCCATCCCTCCTGTTCATAGTTCTTGCAATTACTGTGGGTATTACAATGATTTATCTTTGAGTGTCTCTAGGTGGGCTGGGTGGGTTTCGTACTAGAAGCCACCTATTAGGGAGTACATATGACGCTTCATTTTCTGGGTCTGGGATACTTCATTCAATATAATTGTTTCTAATGACATCCATTTCCCAGTAAATTCCAGTAATTCATGATTTTTGATGGCTGAGTAGTACTCTATTGTATAGATGTACCACTTTTCCTTATCCACTCATCAACTGTTTGGACATTTGGGTTGATTCCATGACTTTGCTATTGTAAACAGTGTTGCTATGAACATGGTCGCATCTGTTCTATCGAGGTGAACCTCTGCTGTATGGGGGGTTATTCCCAAAAGTGAAATAGCAGGGTCATATGGCATTTCAATCTTTAATTTCTGTAAGAATCTCCAGACGGCTCGCCAGAGTGGTTGCATGAGCCTGCATTCCTACCAGCAATGTAGGAGAGTTCCCCTCTCTCTACATCCTCTCCAGCATTTGTTGTTGTTTGTATTGTGAATTTTTGACTCCATGCAAGTTATAATAGTACAATAATTAAAAATGAAATGGAGAGATTTTATGGGGAACATCAGAAAATTCATTAGGATAATTGATGGTATAATAACAGAATATGATTTTTCAAGTTGAACTCTGGGACTGGCTCAGGGGTGAAAACCTTTGCCTGGCAAGTAAAACGACCTGAGTTTGGAGATCCAGATGCCAAGCAAAAATGTTATCATAAACAGAGGTGGCCTGTACTATAGGCCCTGGAAGGCAAATCTTGAGAAACCCCATAGTAAAGCATTAAGGAGAGAGAGCAATCCAATGTGATTCTAAAAGTCACAATTATGCTTCCATATGCACACACACTCAAGTGTCCTCTGGTACATACAAACATACACATACACATCTACAAGCTCAGAAAAAAATCTAACTTGAATTCTTCAACCTATAGCATGAAAGAAAATCCCATGGACTATAATCAATTCTGGTTTTGTTTCACAGATATAAGAAAAGACTACCTTAGCTTTGTTTTCAAGATGAAAAATCATTCACATAGCCTTCTCTCTGGTTGTCCGTTTCTCCATTTGCAAAAATATTCAGGTTGTTTGAATGCTTTAGCAACACGTATTATAGCTCAAGACAGCAAAATTTCTGCAGTTTGGCAATTTGGCTACATGTTTAATAAAAACTTTTGATAGATGGGAGGAATAACATTAATTGTTGTCAATCTCTAGGGATTTCCAGGTACATTTAGGCTGTGTAAATATGTTCATGGTCACAAATTGAAGGTTCAGGTTGGTAATGCATCATTTAATATTTCCAATATAATATCTGTACAGGGATTGAAGGCTCATCCCTTTTTAATTTTTTTATTCAAAAGTACTTATTAAACACATATATCACACTACATATGGTTACATCTGAGATAAAGTCATTAACAAAACAGTTCCCCATAGAATTCACTGTCTCTTGAAAAACCAAAATAAAACAAAATGCATCAGTATAAATTCAATATCTAAATCAAATAAGTCCTCATATGCTAATCTGTCCCATTAAACTGTTACTTATAATAGTCTTCATATTTTATTACACTTTAAAGTTAATTTTGAAATACTTTTTAATAAAGTATTATGAACTAACACAGATTTGGGGAGGTTATTATGTTATAAAGAGATCATTTTCTGAATACACTGAAAAATGGTAAAAAGATTATCAACAAAATAGATTTTGAATTTCTACCAAGATATTACATTTAAGCATATGATTTCCAGGAGAACAATATGTAAATATTAATATAATTTAGTTTCTTTACTGTTGGGTGATTTGTTTTTTTCCCATTTCCACATGTATATGTGAGCAGGATATACATGCATGCATGTTTGTATGTGTGAATGTGTATATGTAAAATGAAAATGTTGAGAAAAGAAATTGAAGAAAGTAGAAGGCTGATCCCAGCCAATTCCAATGCTCATGTGGTAGAAAAATTAATATTATAATAGTTCTAGTACACAAATCAATTTATAGATCCCATGCAATCCCATCAAACATAAAATGACATTTTATGTATAATTATAGCTGTGCTTCCATAATCAATATAGAAGCCTAAGACCCCTGATATCCAAAATAATGCTAAGTAAAAAAATAACACTGAAGGAATCACATTTTACAAATATGCTATAAAGCCATAATATGCAAAACATTATAAAACTGTTACAAGGATAGACTTTCACAGCAATTGAATAAAATAAAAACATCTTTAAGAAAACCCAAAAAGTACCACAAAGTAACAGGTTTAAAACAATACCAGCCACTTTAACAAATGATTCTGGGGAAATAGAATACACTAGTACATGACATAAATTAGATTATTGTCTTTCACCCTAGAAATCATCAGCTCAAAATGAATCAGAGGCATGTTTTTTTTGAAAATGCCTGAAACTCCAGTAACAGGAAACATACTTGAATACTTTGAAATGGGCAATGCTTATTTTGTACTAATTTTTTTATTTCACATTTTATTTTTGCCTAATCACACAAGCTCATTAGGTACCTCCTCCTTTCTTTGTCCCCTAGCCTTCCCCTTTGTTCCCCATTGCACTCTTCCCCCTTATTCCTCCCTTTCACTCCCATTCCTCCCTCACCCTCTCCCAATACCTATCACTTTCTCCCTCTCATCCCCCATAACATCCATTTACATGGACACTGAACCTCCCTGTGAGTCCTCTACCCTAGTGAGGGTTCAGGACTCAGTGGCATAGCTTGGGGCCCCTTCTTGGGCTGCGTGTTAGCATGGGAACTCTATTGTGACTGTTTTACCCCTCGCTTCTAAGGATCCTACTGCCTGAAGCCTTCTCTCCTGTGATCTGTGCTAAGACTTCGGGGGTTGTTGACATGTCAGTCATTGTGAAGGTCAAGCAAAGTCCAATCACATTGTGTTTATATCCTGGCTGCTAAACCTACTACCAGGTAATAATAATGGTATCTGAAAATGTCATTACATCAAACTAAAGTGTTTCTGAGTAGCAATGAATGAAAAGCATCATTAGGATTCCCTCTGGTTTGTCTACTCTTGTTGGTATTCAGGCCATAGAAGCAGACAAACAGGAGGGTGGGAGGGAGTGGAATATATTGATGAAGGGAAGGGACCCAGAGAATAGAAGGAAGCAGGGATTAGTATTCAATATGCGTGTAAAGGTAAAGAAGAAAAAAATGCTTAAAAATAAAAGGTAAATTAAATTTTAAGCCATTCAAAATCCCTCCCCACAAAAGGAAAATCATCATCAAAATAAAGACAGAGACTTCAGAAAATGAAGAACTCTGTCAATTATTTGTACAAAAGGCATCTAATATCTAAAATATATACTGAATTAAAAAAAGTAAACACCAAAAGAATAAATCAACCAATAAATAAAATGGGCAGATGAACTAAGCAACCATTTTTTGATAAGGATAAATGATTGGGAAATGCCTTAAAATATTGCATACCGAATTTAGCTATCAAAATATGTGAATTGAGGTTAAAGCTGAAATTCCATCTGACCTCCTTTTGACTTTGTGTAACTCAGAAAAAAAAGAACAAGTGCTGTGAGGGTGTGTATGAAAAGAAACCTTTACATGTTGCTGATGGGAGTTTTAAACTAACACCCAATTAGGGCAATTGCATGAAGTTTCCTGATTAAAAAAAAAAGGTTATATGTACCATGTAAGCAAAGTGTATCAATGATGACTTCTAAGGGTTCTAATGCAACATACCACAGAGGGCTTGCACATCCATACTCACTGAAGGACTGTTCCCAGTGGACAACATATGTAATCATCCTAGGTATCCATAAACACATGAAGGGGAAAGGGTGTTGATATTTACTGAGACATAAAAAAGAACAAAATTATGACATTTAAGGAAAAGTGAACAGAATTGAAGAGGATAATGTTTAGAAAATTAACCAGAATCAGAGAGTTAATTATCTCAAAATTTCTCTTACATGGAATACCCAAAAAGAAAGCTTTAAAACCATGAAAGTAAGAGGGGCACTATGGGAAAAGAAATGGAGAGCAAAGTCCAGTGGGGAGGGTAGGTAAAGAGTGTATCATAAAAGGCTAATATGGTAAACTATTCTGTATGTATTCATGCTTGGAAACGCTACAATGAACAACCTTATTTTGTATTCTTGTCATATGCCAATATTTTTTAAAGATAAAAGCTCTTTTTAAAAACTATTGTGAGATTAGAGTTTTAAATCAATCTACACATCTGGGAAGATGGGAGAAAATTTGGGCATGTTTACATACTGCAATACAAGAAACTGTAACAGAGCTGGATAGTATGGTACATTATTGTAACCTCAGCATATGAGAGACTGAAGCAAGAAGGCCATGAATGCAAGGCCCAAATGTATCTATAAGTAAGTTTCTGGGTAGTCTTGTCTTTAAAGTTATTCCTTGTCTCAGAAAGACATATGAGACTAAAGAAGAAAAAAGGAAGGAAAGCAGGAAGGAAAGAGAATGAAGGTGACTTTGGATCTGAAATTTTTCCCAGTATTCCATGTAGTAATGTAAACATGCTAGTCCATAGTTCTGATGTAGGTTTTTGGGCATGGACACACATACATACAATAAGAACACTATGATAACCTATAGAGAGAAGGTCATCTGCAAGGCAATGAAAGGGGCCTTTGTAAGGATACAGTCCTGGCAGAAGCCCAAGTTTATACTTCAGAACAGAGATGTAATAAACTTCTATATGGTAAGAACCAAATTACTTACAATTAATCACAATCCTAGGGAACAGTTGGAAAATAGTCATTATTGCTATTTGGGGAAAAATGTTTAGGTCTAAATGCTTTTAAATGTACCAAGCACCCAGACTGTCCTCAGACTCTTGCTCCTCCTGCCTCTTCCTCCTCAGCATATCCTACCACCTGAACCCCCACTACAGCCAATGATACAGAGGGAACCCCAGGACAAAGGACAGGAGAGTAAGAGAGAGCAAGCTAGACCAATGAAGGGAAGAGAGGGAGAGTAAGAAGGGATGTAAGAAAGGAGGGAAGAAGGAAGGGTGGAATAGGAGAGAAAAGGATTCTGTATAACTAGGAAAAATAAAATAATATAAAAAAATCTACCAAGTAATTGTTGGTAACATAATACTCATCCAAAAATTCAACATTAATTCTGTGCCAAACATCTCATTGTCTATATGAGTAAATGGATGGAAGTACACACAACAAAATTCTTTACATGCTTTCTCTTTCTTTGGCATGGAATGCTCTGAAATGTACTGTGTAATTATTTTGCCAACATGCTATTTGAGCAGACTTCTTGGAAGCTTCGTGGAATATAAACACATCTGCACATATGTGAATGTATTCAGAAATTTGTGTGCTTATATATTTCAGTAACCTAATGATATAATGTTGCCAAGCATTGCTTCATTTCTTATTTTCTTTGATCATGAAGCACTTGTTCTTTCAGTGAATTGTGTAGAAAAGAAATTGGTGCTTAAAGAATTTTGGCAATATGTACATGATTATTGAAACCACATGTGTACTAGTGTTTTTCTTTTGCTGTGAGAGAACAACCAAAGTCAAGCAACTTAAAGGGAGAAAGGGAGATTTATTCAGCTTAAGGTTCCAGAGGGGAGATGCAATTTTTCATGGTGAAAGTGGCATGGCTGGTGGCAGAAGCTGGAGAAGGGCTAAGTCACTTCATTCATGGAGACTGACAACTGCTAAACTGTTAACTGTGAGAACAGACCTTTCCTGGAAGTAGGGTGGAGCTAATCCACCTCAAGGCCCACCCTCTTTGACTGCCTTCTTCCCAGGGAAGTTTCACCTTCTAGAGGTGTCATGACCTTCTCATACACATGAGACACATTTCAATCCATGCCAACATGTGAGCTGTGATTTAACCTTCATTTAATCTAACTCTATTGTTTATGCCTCTAATTGCTAAATTACATAATCTTAATTGAAAGAAGCATATGTTTCTACTTAAGGGACACAGCTATAAGATATAATTAAAATCTCATCTGTGGCAAAAGAAAATGTAAAGAAAACACATCAACTTGAGTTTCACCTACTGTAGGGTTGGTGTGGGGTAATGTGTGACAATAAAGAAATGACAAGATAGGTCAGTATTATAGAAGCCCTTCAATGTGACAATGAGAACTTCTTGCGGACACATTTATGGAGAGTATCAGTGAACTAAGTTTTTGCCATTCTTACTTCACGTTTAAAATCCAAGCATCAATATATGCCACACATTTTTTGACATTTGAAATAAATATATAAACCACCACACCCTGGGTCATTATAATATGGCATTCTCACCTGTGTTGTGCATTCAGCCCCAGAGTATCTTGAAACCAGACAATACAACAGAGTTAAAATGCTGTGCACAGTCATGGAATAAAACCATAGCCGTTTCCAGGATCTCTCACTGTGCCTTTCAAACTGGGCTCCAATTAACCCCAGAATGCAAGGTAATTCGACTTTAGAACCCAGATTTATAGTAATTCTGATCTGGATGATACACACTATGTTTTTGGTTTTACTTCCCAGCTTCCTTTATATTTACCAAATTTTCTTTAAAGTGTGTTGCAGGAAAGTCTAACATTTTACTTTACACTGTATTTTGCTTTGGAAAGCAAAGAGTTCTCTTCTCAACAGTAGCATCTCTATTCATATCAGCAGTCAATACACATACCAAGGTTATAGATCCATTCTTCAAAACAAATCTTGTGTTTTGTAAATGATCTCTAAATAGACACACAGTGATGCCCTTATCAAGATTTTTATGTCTTTGGTATATTTATAATGAGGGTATACAAAATACATATACATATAACTATATCTGTATCTTGTTAACATTTCTTTCTCCACAAATATATATTTGAAGTTGAGATTGGTTATGCCATTTAAAAGTGTGTTGCTATATATAATATATTGCCATCTGTTCTTCTGGCTTCTTTTTATTTTCTAAAAATTCTGAGAAAATCATGAAAATCTGCAAGGATTTCTGTAGATTTACATGTGCTTAATTATAGTGTTTACAAAGTGGTTGGCACCCACAAGCCCAAAAGGAGAGCACAATACTAAGAAGAAGAAAACTGTGCAATTCTTGATAAACCACAAATTACTATCTAGATGATGCTATGCAAATGTTTTTAGTGCCACTGAACATCACTTTTCTCTAATGGGAAAATGCAAACAATATGCTTTGCTGCACTAGGAATAGGCAAAATTTGTCCAAGGTGATAACAGATTTCTATATTTTCAAAGTTCTAAATAATTTTAATCACTTTATAGTTATTATTTTATGTAGTTATTAATTTCTTATCATCTTGGATAAGTGCAGCGAAATTTATTGTTTACACATTCATGATGAAAAAAACATACAAGTTGCCTTCCATCATTGGTAAGGTTAAATGTCAACATGTTGACAAATATATGTTAAGAATATTTAGAAAAAATATTTAGAAAGTAAGAAGTCAGAATGCTCTTATAAGAGTAAAAGATTCTTTTGTTGTTGTTATATCTTGCATTTTTAATTAATTAATTTCCACTCATACAAATTTAATAGGTACACCGGTCCCTTCCCTCCCTCCACCTCTCCCTGGATCCCCTAGTTCCCTTCCCCCTTTTCCCCTTCCTTTCCCCTCCCTCCCTCCCTATATTCCAGTGCCTCCTTCCCCCCATCCCTGGAGCATCGTTTAATATGTATGTCAAACTTTCCTCTGGGCCTTCCTCTCTGATGAGGTGTAAGGACTCAGTGGTATTTCCTAGAACTCTTTCTTATGTTCTCCATAAGTATAGGGACACTATTGTGGCTGTTAATCCCTACCTTCTAAGGATCCTAGTGTCTTTAGCCTATGCTAGACTTTGAGGAGTCAATAATGTGTTGGTCATTGCACAGATCTTGCAAAATCGACTTTGAGGAATCAATAATGTGTTGGTCATTGCACAGATCTTGCAAAATATTATGATTGCTTCAGACCTAATTTGTGGAGTATCTTGCATATCATTATTCCTTCCCATCCTTGTGCCTTACAGTCTTACCACCTCCCCTTCCACAAATTTCCCTGACCTTCAGGATGGGGAGAGATTGTAGCTATGTTCAACAAATAATTGTTGGTAATATAATATTTGTCTATAAATTCAATAATAATTCTGTGCCAAACATCTCAAACCATCTCATTGTCTATATGAGTAAATGGATGGTAGGGCACACACACACACACACACACACACACACACACACACACAAACACACATTTTTATATGCTTTCTCTTTCTTCTCTAAACTGCTGTAAAATCATTTGAATAAAATAAAAGTGTATATAATTTTGCAGCATATGCTACAACAGAAACATTACATATGTGAAAAAACAACATGAGGGATGTATTTGAAAGAAAATCTGTATAAGACCAAGGAAATTACAAATGATCATAAATGGAATCCAGAAAAGTGAATGAAGAAAACAAAGAATGGTTTT
Organism: Typhlomys cinereus; assembly: GCA_023101885.1. Taxonomy (NCBI): domain Eukaryota; kingdom Metazoa; phylum Chordata; class Mammalia; order Rodentia; family Platacanthomyidae; genus Typhlomys; species Typhlomys cinereus. Next base: position 328,249 of record JALPQD010000159.1, read on the forward strand.
TAAATAAAAGGTAATAAATAGACTGTATATCCATGTAACACCAACTAAGAAAAATATGAAGTCATGCTTATAGGAGAAGTATTTCTTTCCTTTGAAAGTTTGTAAGGTAAACCTATAATCTTCAGTTAATTCTGAACAAAGGACATGTGGGAATTATTTAAATCCTGAGAATGCAGCTTTGAAAGTTGTATTCATCAAACAACCAAAACAAAACCTACCCTCTGATACATATTATAATTTCAAAGTGAAAAGACAAAAAAAAACCTTTGCAATAGCAAAAAGCAAAATATTATCACATACAAAATAACTCATATCTCATGGGAAAGAGGAATAAGGCAAAATCAGTGACATGGCATATTCAATGTACTCAATTAAATAGTCACAGTTTGGAATTTTCTAGATGGATCAGCTGGTAAAGACACTTGTAAGTAAACATGGTGACATGGATTTGTGATCCCTAGAGTACATCTAATGGATGGAAAAAAATAATTTAGAATGTTGGTAAAAACACATGTGTTCTGGCACTTTCATTTTTGGTTCTCCCTTTCTCACCCTCTTGCTCATAATTCTATAAAATATAATGCAACAAGAAATAGCAGCAGGTATACAAGAGTCTTTTGTCCATTAAAACAATCTTTCAAAGGTGTATCATTCATTTTCTTCTTAGATAAACAAAATCTGAGATGATTGTTAGCAGACTCAGTCAGAAGTACATTTATTGTCTGCTAACTAATAGTTCAGCCAGTAACTTGAGTATAATGAAGAAAACAAGAGAGTATGAATAAAAGTATTTAGAGTGAAAATTGCAAAATATATGACAACTGCATGTTCTTTCTTCTCAATGACAAAAAAGAAAGCAAATGAAGCAAAACTTTGTGTTGTGTTTCACTTGAAATATAACAAGTATGACAATACATTGTCAACAATGTGAGAGAATTTTCATGAAAGTAAGGAAATTATTTCAGGTGGTAACTGGATTCTTCAGTAACGAATGACAAAGTAATAAAAGAAATGAATTTTTTGATGAGAAGTTTAATATAGTGAACAGTGAAAATGTATTTACATTTTTACTAAGTGTTTTTAAAACATGTAAACAAATTTGATCACACAATTCTAAATGACATATATATACGAACATTTTATGCTTTTCTATGTAGAAAGATATAAACTTTGCTAAAATTATCAGAATTTCTAAGCACAATAAACTTTCATTCTACATGAAGTTATCATGAATTTATAAACCAGGAATAAACAGCTCAGAAATAAAATTAAGTGAAAAGTTGAATTCAATAACATGTATAAGATATCCACAGTTAGGAATGAAATAATCAGGAAAAACATCAACTTGGGGTATATAAACTATAAAATGTTACTTAAAGTAATAAAAGTAATACAAAGATGTTCAAGAGTTGAAGAATAGTATGACCAGTAATCTCCAAATTGATAAATACTTCAGTAAAATTATGGCTAAGTTAACTATGTGTTGTTCCTGAGTTTTTTTCCAAAATTAACATGTTCATACTAAAATACCTTTCTGAATTGAAAGGGTATTGAAGAGGCAAAACAACTTTGAAAAAGCAGTAAGCTGAATTTCAAAAATTATAATAAAGCTACAGTAATCATTAGATTGTGTCCATAGCATATAGCTACATATGGATAAATGGAATGTAAATGAGATTAAAAAAAAACAGATCGTTAAGTCTAAGGTCAACTGACTGTTGACAGAAGTACAAAAAAAATGCTATGAAAATTGGTTTTAAAAGTTTTTAGAAAAAAACTTTATTTCCTTTCTCAGTTCCATAAATCCTTCAGTTTACAACAGATCCATGTCTGAGTCAAATATATACATACCTTAAAAGAGTACAAAGACATATATTGTAATGCATTTGGAATAGGTGCTGGTTTTGAAAATACAACTTTTAAAATACAAGTGATAAATGAATAACTAAGTAAATGTGAGCACATAAAAATTAAATACAAATTACAAAATATACATAAACAAAAATTATGAAAAATGTTTTTTCAAATTTTTTATTATCTTTTTTATATACATTTTTATTATTATTTGCGCTCATACAAACTTAATAGGTACACCAGTTCCCTCCCTCCCTCCTCTTCCCCCTGAACCCCCTCCTCCCCCTCCCCTCACCCCTACCTCCCCATCCCCCAGTGCCTCCTGCCCCCATTACCCAAGAGTCTTTATTGTGCATGCCTGACTCTCCTCTGGGCCCTCCTCTCCGGTGACGTACAAGGACCCAGTGGCATTTCCCTGAACGCTTTCCCATGTTCCCCTTAAGCATAGGAACACTACTGTGGCTGTCAATCCCTTGCCTCCAAGGATCTTGGTGCCTTTAGCAGATGCTAGACTTTGTGAGGTCAATAGTGTGTTGGACATTGCGCAGGGCATGCAAAGTCCAATTATGATTGCTTTGGCCATAACTTGTGTGCAGTATCTTGCAAATGATTTCCTCCCATCCTTTTTCTCTTACAACCTTACCGCCCCCTCTTCCGCAAATTTCCCTGAGCTTCAGGATGGAGAGAGATTAGTCTGGCCTAATATATAGATATAGAGTTGATATAGAGTCTCTAAAGTTCTGGATTGTGGTTTGTTGATTTTCTTTTGCAGTTTTGCTGCTCCTGCAATGGCCTTCACTCCATCCTGCTGGGCACTGTATGTCACCCCCTGGCCAGAGACAGAAAGCTGTTAAACTGGAGTCTTATTATAAGAGCACATTCAAGGGTAGATGTAATAAAAGTAGGAAACCTCAGTGAGGGAAGGGTCAATCAGCCATTTGCAAACTGGTTACTTTTTATCTGCCAGACTATATGCCCTCCCTTTCTGGTGAGATAATACCCCCTCAGTTGAAAATGATCAGGAACGAACGTCTGTGAACTTAACCAGGTGTCACATTACTTACTTGCAGTCCTTGATGGAGGCCTATTTTCTCTACTATAACTTGGTCTCCTCTCTCCTTGTTTCTGGTGTGGCCCTCCAACCCCATCCCTCCCGTTCATAATCCTTGCAATTACTGTAGGTAATACATAGATTTACCATTAAGTGTCTCAAGGAGGGCTAGGTGGGTTTGGTACTAGGAGCCACCTATTAGGGAGTACATACAGCACTTTATATTCTGCATCTGGGATACTTCACTTAATATAATTGTTTCTAATGACATCCATTTCCTGGCAAATTCCAGTAATTCATCATTTTTGATGGCTGAGTAATACTTCATTTTATAGATGTACCACAGTTTCCTTATCCACTCGTCAACTGTTGGACATTTGGGTTGATTCTATGACTTTGCTATTGTAAACAGTGCTGCTATGGACATGGTCGCGCTTGTGCTATCGAGGTGACCTCTGCTGCATGGGGAGTTATTCCCAAAAGTGGAATCGCAGGGTCATATGGCATTTCAAACTTTACTTTCTTTAAGAATATCCAGACGGCTCGCCAGAGTGGCTGTATGAGCCTGCATTCCCACCAGCAATGTAGGAGAGTTCCCCTCTCTCCATATCCTCTCCAGCATTTGTTGTTGTTTGTATTATGGATTTTTGCCATCCTGACTGGGGTGAGATGATATCTCAGGGAGGTTTTGATTTGCATTTCCCTGATGGCTAAAGAAGCAGAGCATTTTTTAAGATATTTCTTGGACATTTTAATTTCATCCCTTGTAAAGTTTCTTTTAATTTCCAGGGCCCATTTTTTAATTAGGCCATTGGTTTCCTTGGTGTTTAGTTTTCTAAGTTCTTTTTGCACTGTGGAAATTAGAGCTCTATCAGATATGTGGTTAGTAATATTTTCTCCCATTCTGTGGGTTGCCTTTGAGCTCGTGTTATTATTTCTTATTTATTCAATTGTGTGTGTGTGTGTGTATGTATGTGTGCAGTGTGTGTGTGTGTGTGTGTGTGTGTGTGTGTGTGTGTGTGTAGAACCACGGACGAATTCGGGAACCACCATGGATCGTCTCCACCTCCTTCTTGTTCACTCTGCTTCGGGATTCACAGGCTCCACCCTACCAGGACCAGAAACGCAGGCCGCTCCCTGCTTCCTAGACGTGGGGTCTGGGATCCGAACTCAGGACCTTCTGCCTGCAAGGCAGAGTCTTAACCCCTGAGTGTAAATGAACACATTCTCTGGTTAGATTCATTTCTGATTAGCCAGAAGGCCTAGCATGTAAAGGTACTTCCTGCCTTGTCTGAAAAGCTGAATATGATCTCTACCGTCCTTATAGAGATAGTTGGAAAGAAATGACTCCTGAAAGTTGTCCTCTGTCCTACACACACACACACATACACCCCTTGTGAAAAATTGAAAGAACTATACCTGCATACACAATATATTTAACAGTTTAAAAGCCAAAAGAATAAATTCAATTTTAAAATGAACAACTAATCTAAATGAACATTATTTAAATAAGAAAAACTGGGCTGGGAAGGTGGCTCATCAGTTGAAACAATTGCTATATAAGTAGAAAGCAGAAATTTGGATCCTTGGTTCCATTATAAAATGCTCTGTGAGCATAGTGAACCATAAATAAGACAGTTTCATAAGGTGAAGACTGGGAATCCCCAGTCAGCTGGCTAGCCAGACTAGTCCTAGTCATGCTCTGGATTTAAGTAAAGCCCCAACCTAAAAAGATTTAGAAGAAAGAGCAATCAGCAATTGTTCCCAATATCAACCTTGAATTTCCACATGCACATGCACAGATATGGCCATGCATTTTCACGAGGTGTGGACTCACACTTTTGCAAATCCACAGATAAACAAATGCATATCCTTCCATACATGCACATGAAATTGAAAAAAGTAATATGCTACTCTCTAGTAAACTCCTAAAATGTGTTCAGTTATTAGACCATTGACAAATGACGATCAACACTACCGTAAGGTAACATTCCATGCTAATATCACTGGCTATAATTTTAAAAAACAGAAAACAAGAAGTGGGGATGATGCAGAAACTGAAGCTTCTTTTCCTTCCTAGAGCTTTGGAAAATGCTATAGCTTCTATACAAGTTACATCAAAAGTTCCTCCAAATCTTAATCAGAGCAATTGTACAACCAAAAGATTTCATTCCCAGGTAAGTTTGTGCTATTGGGAAGATTTTATTACTGAGAAAAATGCCTAGTTTAAACAATTGAATGAAGATTCTTATTTTACTTCATGGTTTTAGAGTTTTCCCATTGTCATGGGCCTATACTGACACAGCAGCATACTTCAGTAGGAAGCAACATAGTTGAATGAGCAGCTCACCTCATGCTTTTTCGGAGGCAGAGAGAAATAAAAGATGTTGGTGACAAGATATGCCTCTTAGGGCATTTCTCCCTTATGCCAGACTTTCAAAATTCCAACACTTCCTAAATTTCTATTATATTATAACTTAGTTAAGCCATTCATTTATTCACAAGAACAGAAACTGAAGTTTCCAGTCACTTCCAAATAGATCAGAAGTTGACAATTGAGCCTTTAAAAGATAAGGGTACACTTGCATCCAAACCACAGAAATCTAAAATAACTGAAAATTTATGACAGACACATAGATATTCACAACAGTTTCGGTTATAATAGTCAAAGGTCAAAAACACCTGAAAGTCTGAAAACTAGAGGATGTGTAAATAAAATAGTACATAATATTATTTGGCAATAAAAGTGCTGTTATATCCTTTTATACTTCAGTATGATTAAATAATAAGTGGTTACTATAAGTAAAGTAATAAGGAATAAAAGAAAATATAATTTATTTTTCCTGAAAAGTCAAGAATTAAAAAAAATCAACTGGAGCTTTTTAGGGATTATACAGAAGGTTTGCAAAGCTAACAATGCTGGCTTCACATGATTAAAAGGTGCTAATGGGGGAAATAGTGAAAATCAAACAAATTTGATATATGATAATGGTTGATGAACAGCAAATGGAATAGCTGTTTTTTCCTGTTTGTGCATAATATTTTATCCATCCTTTTGGCAATTTCATAGGCATATACAATGTATCATAATCATATCTATCCCTTTCCCTTCCCTCAAGCTTCCCTTGTGCTCTCCCATGCATACTGCTCCTTCTACCTCCATGCTCCTTTTAGAAAATGAGTCCCATTAGTGATGCACATGGGTGTGGGACTATTCACTGATCAACTACATGTGACCACACACATGTAATGGTTATTCTTAACTATTGCTGTGAGAGAGCACTCAAGGTCAAAGAACTTAAGGGAGAAAGGCTAGTAGGTGACAACTGAGGCTGGAGGATTCCTTGAGAGTCTCCCTTCTTCTCAGCCTTCTGTTCTGAGGTTCCTTTTATCTGGTCCCAAGAGGTCCCAATGGGATCTAGGGTTGGTCTTTTTATTGTAAATATATAGATCCAGATAATCTCATCAGGTGGTCTCAGCTGATTTTAGTTAATGCCAGGTGTGGTCAAGTTGACACACAATATTAAACTATCACAACACCCCTGGAGAAAATCAGCTGCCCCTCCCACAATAACCATCAACTTCCTAACAGCTACTCAAATAGGAGCAAGGGCTTGTATTTCACATCACTCCTCTCCATCATCTTGGGAGATGCCTGAGTTAAAGTTGAACATTCAAAATTCACTTATTCTTATTACTTTAACTAGTTATTAGTCTCTACATTATCTACTGTCCACTCCAAAAGAATAATTCTCTGATCAAGACTAAGTGAAGCATTAGTCTATGGGTATAAATAGTAATCAACTTGGCAAAATGTTTATTTAGCAAAACAAGAGCAACAAGTTCACCTCATGGTATTCCCCACACCTCAGCTATGGATTTTGACTAAGTTCTCAGTATGAAAAATGAATTCTTGAATTCTCTCCAGGGAGCAGGACTCAAGTCTAATAACAACAAAAGCAGTTGGTTACCCACATCACACAAATTTGTATATATTCTTTGAATATTCCGTATTGTAGCATGCAGGATCCTGGTTAAGTACTTTGATGTCTTATGTCTCTATATAGCCTGCATAAAAATTTCTAGCATTATAAAAGTTAGTCAGCTGGGAGATATTTTTCATGGTCATTTCCAACTTGAAATGCTTATGCCCTTTAAGTGAAGTGTGTAGTGTCTTAACAGGGTCTCATCATCTAATTACAATGGTCAACCAAGAGCCAAAACAATAGCTTATGCTGTTCTGAGATGAGACCACGTGTGGTCTGTCTGGCTAGTATCTATCAAGGAGTCGTTCCAAATTTGGAATTGAGATTTCTTTAAGATTTTTGCTTAAAAACTGATGATTTTTGAGGATACTTACATTTATCAATATGTTTTCCTATAATTATATTTGTTAATTAGCTAACAAAATAGCAGGTTTTCACTGGGTTTTTATTTTTATTACACTATCACTTGTGGTTAACACCTCTCCATAGACCCACTCATCTTTTCAACTCTGTGATTGAAACCATTTTATTGGGTAATTTTGATGACATGAGAGCTATGTCTCAGTTATTTAAAACCAAAAGGAAACCATCCCCCAGTGATATCAAGCAATGTAATTTTTTTGATTTCACCTAATACTATAAATAAGCACTGTCACTTCAGAAATCATGGCACTTTAATCTAATGCATAATTCAGTAAAAAATTGCTTAGCTACACAAAATCAAATAAATTTTCTTTGAATTGTAAATTACCACTAGAAGCAAGGAAAGCAATTATACAAAAATTCATTAATTGGAAGGTATAGTGAGTTGTGGGAGAGCAAGATTAACTACTTAAGATTTAAATTCTTTGCAAAATTACATGATGTTAACTGCAATTCAATGGAATATCAGTATTGTTCATTTCATTCCTTAAAGCATCATTCTTAATCTTATTTGAGATAAAAAAAAATAGCTTCAAATTTTCTGGCCTACAAATTTCAGATTAAATCCTTTTTTATTTTTGTGTGTGTCTGTGTGCGTTTCTGTGTCCGTGTGTGTGTGTGTGTGTCTATATCACAGGATAATGGGTGTGCCTATGAATGTCCAAAGATGGCTTCAGGAATGTCCCTGGATTGTTCTACATTCTCTTGCCTTTGCTCTGTCTGGAGTTTCCCAGAACTCTGCCTTCCAGGAGCGAAAGTACAGGCTGCTACCATTTTCCCCTGGCATTTTCATATGGGATGTGAGATCCGAACTCAGGAATTTCTGCTTGTGAGACAGAGGCTTAACTCCTGAGCCACTTTTCTACCCCATATAATAGATGAATAGATGAATTGAATAGATGAATTGAAAATTTTAACTTGTATGCATATATTTAAATTAGAAACACAGAAGGAAGAGGTGCAAGAATAAAATAAGTACTGTTAGAATTATCTGAAATATACTATTTCTGTGGATTTTCTAAAATTTATGAAACATATTAATATGCATAATTAAAATATTAAAGGCTGAAATCAGTCTAATATAAATTAAAACTTTTTCCTGGAAAACAAAAATTTAAAATCAAAATCAGAAAAAATCCATTTTTGCTTATAAAACTGAACATAAATGAGAAAAAACATTAAGGGAGTAAAAATCAGAGTAAGTTGGTCTAAACATATAAAACAACTAACTTCCAGAGTGTGTGAGACGAGACTAAGTATAGACTATGAAATTAAATAAGAGTCTGTGAAAAGAGAGCCAAATGAGTTGAGAAAAGAAGGACTATAGAAAGCCTTGCTATGAAAGTAACGAATGAGGACAAGAGAGCCAACAAGAAGATACTTCAATTGAAAATGCCTTAATGAAAATTCAACCAGAAAATCCACATATGTATTGATAGCCTAAAGGAAAATAAAGTCTTAGACATACTCAGTGTGAAAGAAAATTCATATAACCACTAAGAAAATAACTATTAGAGATTTTAACAAAGCTCAAAGTAGAACTACCATGTAACCCAGCTATCTTATTCTCCTGTATGAATCTGAAAGAAATGAAGTCAGTATGGGGAAAAGATACCTGCTGGTCCATAGGTATGATCCAACTATTCGGAAGGCTTGAGATAAGGAATTGAACTGGATACTCATTAACAGATGAATGAATAAAAATGTGGTGTATATGTACATGACACAATATTATTTAGGGATAAAAGAAAATGAAACTGTCATTTGTGGGAAAATACATAGTAATAGAGGATGTTACATTAAAAAAAGGTAGATAAGGAATGAAGGTGTCATAGTTAAGCACAGGTGTCAACTTGACTATTGAGGGTTTTAGCTCTGGGCACAGTTGTAGAGAGTTGATGGTTGAGTTAAGCCCAGAGAAAACCTGAAGGAGATTGTCTAGCTGCTGGGGAAGACCCAGTCCATGGTGGGTGGGATTAGGTCCTGGATAAATCACAGAGAGCTGGTTGAGAGAGTTGGCATCCTTCTGTTCACTTGGCCAGACATGCTGGTCTGGCACAAGTCAGGATCTTCCATCTTTCAGCTGTTACATGGTGATGATGTGGCCAGTTCCCTCGGACTTGGTGTTGGTGTGAGCTCTCCTGTCAAGTGGGACTATGAACTGTAACCGGAAAATCGTAAGAGAGAATAAACTCCTTGTTCCCTTAAGCTGTGTGATGGTCATTTATCAGCAACCATGTAGGCAGACTGCAACAGAAGGTAATCTTCCATATACGAAATTTAAGCAAAAATACAATCAACATGACCTGAAATGTGAATGGTGAATGGGTAATGGTGGAGAAGAGCTGTGAATTTGTTTGAATATGTGCACGCCAGAGGCATATATGGAAATATCAGTGAATTCCATTAATAGATATAATTAATAATTCAAAATTGAAATAGACATATTAAACAGAAAGATTGAGAATTCATATCACGAAAAGGAAGAAGATATTATAACATAATTTGAACTTACTTTCATGCACAGGAAGTCTTCGAAATTAATATGGTAAAGAGTGCTAATACAGTTCTGAAATATTTGAAAATTTTGAAAATGTTTATCTCAAAAGAGGATGTTGTAAACAGTCAACAAACATGAATCTTATCACAGCCATAAACAATCTAAATCCCTGCTAATATCAGAATAGATTAGTTATATTCCTTTAAACTGCAGAATAAAAAAATTGATAATAATAAATTAACACTTAACAACACTGACATAAGTAAAATGTTAGGGTAAGTAACTCTAACAGGAAATGCAACATACAGGAAGATGAAATTTGGGAAGCAAATTTATAGTATTTAAGATCGCATTTGGTAGAAACAAAAAAGAAAGTAAAGAAATTAATCTGTCAGGGGTGAAATAACCTTGTGAGATGACGTTGTGGCATGTGCCTCAGAAACAGCATGGAGTTGTTCTATTCATCCTTCCTGGTGTGAACATGGATATCCACTGTCATTAACTTGTACAATTTTCTTCCATGTACTATTCAAAATCCATTTTGTCTAACAATAAAAATGTTTAAAAATGCATTTCACATAAGGGACACACTTGCAGTATGTCAAAGTAACATGTGAAACGAGTATTAAAGGCATATTATTAGTGAAGAAAGCCCAGAGAAAGAAACATAATGCATCAAAATCCCTCATCTTTCAAGCAAGAAAGCATTTATTTAAAGTTTCATGGCATAAACAGATTTGTAACCTGATAATTCGTAAGGGCTCTAAACAGGGAAATCGTATGCATGTACTCGCATATCATTTGTTTATTACTACAATGCCATGGTCATTATAAGGTCTTTATTTCTACTTTAGGGTTGTTATTTACCAGTTGTTCTTAACAGTCTTCATGTATTATTGAGCTATTTTGACAGTAGAAGAGCTATTTTATTTCTGCTGTTTTATTTGTTTATTTTTTAGAAAGACAAAATGAGATAGAGAGAACACATGCAGGCCACAGCACAGAGTATGGAGTTCGGAGGATAACTTTCAGAAATCATTCTCTCCTTTTACCATGTGGGCTTCCAGAGTTTGAACTGAGGTTCCCAGGCTTACAAGCAGGAGCTTTGCTTGCTGGGCTATCACACTGTGCAAGAAAATGCTGGATGACATTTATGCCAATGAACCCCAAGGGAGAAACGGAGATTAATCTGGTTTACAGTTCCAGAGAGAAGACACAATTTATAGATAAGAGGACATGGCAGGTGGCAAAAGATGGAGGTATAGTCAAACATTAACAACAGATATGGATGCAAACACATGAGTCTGTGGGGGACAACTTACCTTCACACCATGACAATGATTGATTAAGATCTATGTGCTCTTAAAGAACTTAGACAACTAAACACCAAGGAAACAAATGGCCCAATTAAAAAATGGGCCTTGGAAATTAAAAGAAACTTTACCATGGAAGAAATTAAAATGTCTATCAAATATCTTTAAAATTTAAAAATGCTCCACAACCTTAGCCATCAGGGAAATGCAAATCAAAACCTCCCTGAGATATCATCTCACTCCAGTCAGGATGGCAAAAATCCACGATAAAAACAACACCCAATGCTGGAGAGGATGTGGAGAGTGGGGAACTCTCCTACATTGCTGGTGGGAATGCAGGCTCATACAACTACTCTGGCGAGCTGTCCGGCAATTCTTAAAGAAGTTAAAGATTGAAATGCCATATGACCCTGTGATTCCACTTTGGGGAATAACCCCCCATACAGCAAAAATTCACCTTCATAGCACAAGCACGACCACGTTCATATAAGCACTGTTGACAATAGCAAAGTCATGGAATCAACCCAAATGTCCAACAGTTGACGAGTGGATAAGGAAAATGTGGTACATTTATAAAATGGAATACTACTCAGCCATCAAAAATGATGAATTAATGGAATTTGCCGGGAAATGAATGGAATTAGAAACAATTATATTAAGTGAAGTATTCCAGACACAGAAAATGAAGCGCCATATGTACCCCCTAATAGGTGGATTCTAGTACCAAACCCACTTAGAGACACACTCAAAGATGAATCTCTGTAATACCTATAGTAATTCCAAAGATTATAAACAGGAGAGAAGGGGAAGGAGGGGCCCACCAGAAACAAGGAGAGAGGGGATCATAGGCCACCATCAAGGACTGCAAGTAAGAAATGAGATATTTGGTTAAGCTCACAGACTGTCTTTCCTGGTCACTTGAAACCGATGGGGTATGATCTTACCAGAAAGGGAGGGCATACAGTCTGGCAGATAGAAGTTAACCATTTTGCAATGGGAGACTGACACACCCCTCACCGCAGTCTCCTACTCTTATTCCATCTGCCTTTGAATCTATCCTTATAGTAAGACTCTATTTTAACAGCTTTTCATCTCTGACTGGGAGGTGATATCCAATACCCATCAGGATGGAGCCAAGGGCATTGCAGAAGCAGCAAAACTGAAAAAAAATCAACAAACCATAATTCAGAACATCAGAGACCCTATATCAACCACCTGGAATCAGGCCTGCCTAATCTCTCCCCATCCTGAATCTCAGGGAAATTTGCAGAAGAGGGGGCGGTAAGATTGTAAGAGCACAAGGATGGGAGGAGTCATGATATGCAAGATAGTCCACACAAGTTAGGGCCGAAGCAATTATTATAGGACTCTGCATGATCTGTGCAATGACCAGCATATCATTGACCCCTCAAAGTCTATCATGGATTAAAGTCACTAGGATCCTTAGAAGCAAGGGATTAACAGTCACACTAGTGTTCCTATACTTAAGGGGAACACAAGAAAGAGTTCTAGGAAATGCCCCTGAGTCCTTACACCTCATCAGAGAGGAGGACCCAGAGGAAAGTTTGACATACACATTAAATGATGCTTCAGAGATGGGGGAGGGGACACTGGGAGAAAGGGAGGGAGTGGGGAAAGGAAGGGGGAAAAGTGGGAGGGAGAACGGAAGTCCAGGGAGGGGTGGACGGAGGGAGGGGACAGGAGTACCTATTACGTTTGTATGAGCAGAAAAATACATAAATAGAAAGATCTATGTGCTCTTAAAAACACATTAAGGTGAAAGTGAATAATTGAATCTCTTTTTCCTACACCCCAAAAGGCACAAAGATAAATTGCCATTTTAAAACTCTATGGTCTAGCAGTTGTGACTGGCCATTTGTTAGTCAAAGTAGGCTTTATAAGCCACCCTATGCTGAGTGAGAAGCATTTATGTTTACTTACCATCTGACATTACTTTCTTTAGGTGGTATGAACCATTGTGAGTCACCATTGTTTTCCTCTATTTCTTCCTTGTGTATATTTGAATTCTGCTTCCAGAACTTCCTGTCAGTCTGAACATTCTGTGTTACCACTCTCAGATTTGAAAAGCACAAGGTTGAACATATTAATTATTGTGGGAACATGGACACTCTTTATTTGTTTGTTTGTTCTGGAAAAAAAGGTCAGTAATAATAATTATCCTGGACTTGGCAATGAGATGTAAACCAGTAATTTCAGCTCATTGGAGGCAAGTGCAGAAGGATTTTTCATGAATATGAGGCTCATTTGGGCTACATAGTGAGATCAAAGACAGGCTACTTTAAGAGTCAGAAAAAAAACCCCGGAAAAACACACATATATACACACTTACACATATACACTTACAACACATAGTGTTTTATACTACATGACTAGATAATTATTCACTTTTGCAAAAATGGCTTCCTATATTTTTTGCAGTGTGTACCCATGTTTTATTAAAACACATTTACTTTCTGTATGGAAGGATTTTTTCTCATCCTTCTGTAATGCCTATTTCAATAAAGGATAATAACTGAAATTTCTGGAATATTTCATGATTCTGCTTCATGGAGGGAAGCTCTATATAATTAAAATACTTGTTTATTGATAGCATGTCTGCTGAGAAATCTACTATATCAGAAAAAAATAGTATACTGAATGGATGCAAAGAAATATTTGTACAATTATGTGAGGGCCTAACACAAGCAAATGTATACAGAAATCTATAGCACCTCATGGAAACACCAACGAACTACTGCACAGAAAGTTGCGTAAAACTTTGAAAAGTATGTTAATAATAATATTAATCATAATTAACATATTCAATCTGTTTTTGTAAATGTTTCCCAGACTTAACTGCAGTTAAATTTGAACAGATTTTTTTTCTAGTATACGCTAAATTCTGAACAGGTGAAGTTGATTGGTTCCTTGAAGTGATTTGAGAGGTTATGCTTAGAAAATGATCAATATTTTCAGGGCTTATTCTCTTTTATCATCTTGTTCAACCCCTGCTGAGGATTTGCGCTTCCCTCCCTTGTTGAGATACTTCTGTCCTTTTCAATCCAGTCAGAAAGAAAGGAAACTAGAAAGGTAAAAAGTGCAGCTTCCTTTTAACACCATCACTCAAAGGTTGTATCTTTAGCTTGTGCTCTGTTGTTAGAAGCTGGATCATTTGACTGAACCCATCTACTAAACAGTATGGGATGCTGTATTTGCTTGGCATTTATGGAGCACTAAAATTCCATTACACAGGATGATAAGAAAATGGATATTAAGGATATAGTTTTCATACTTTCCCATAGTTTCCCTGTTTTTCATTTACCACAGTTTGGAATAATATAAGCACTAATGATGCTGGCTTATGCTCTCCAGGAGCCAATATCCAAAAGGGCAAAATATACAGTCCTATGAGTATAAGTCGCAGCAGTATTTTGTAATTTCCCTAACAAATCAATGGAAAAATTATTCTGTAAGCACATGAAGCAAATGAGGGAAAATCAAATCCAGTTATAAAGATGTTAGACATTATAAAATTAGAAGCATTTCAGAGATGGTGGGAGAAAACAAAGATTATTATCAATATGAATATTGACAATAATCCCAAGAAGAAAATGTGCTGGTAAAAATACAAGAAAGATTTATATTGTGATATCTACATTTCAGATGAATTCTTGTTTAAGCTTCATTTTTATGAATTAATTCACTTATTCACGCATAGGATCAACAATTATTAACCATCTACTCCATGCTAGAGTTGTTCACTAGCAGAGTGAATATTGTAATTTTTTTCTCTTTGAAAAATAGTGCAAAAAACAATCACTGCTCAACTAAGAAACTTCAAAGAACCAGATCCTTGATTGATTGATTATTCATATTAATAGTTTCAATGTCTTAATTTCTATAATTTATATTCTGATCCTACTAATCTCTTTCTTGGGTGTTCATTTATCCTTATTTCTCTACAGCTTTAAAGCACATTTGTTAGGTTGTGAGGTTTCCAATATTTTTTAATACATTATGTTTTCTTTCTTTCTTTTTCTTTCTTTCTTTCTTTCTTTCTTTCTTTCTTTCTTTCTTTCTTTCTTTCCTTCTTTCTTTCTTTCTCTCTTTCGTTCTCTCTTCCTCCCTCCCTCCCTCTCTCTCTCTTTCTCTCTCTCTTTCTTTCTTTCTTTCTTTCTTCTTTCTGAATAAAATAAAATAGAGAAAGTACAAGAAATTGGGATGAAAAGCAATTAACAGTCTCATCAATATGTGAAAGTTGCAAGCTACAATAACAACTACCCTGGCACTAAGTGACCATTAGGGCAATATTGGCACGAATGGAGATGGCAACTTTTTTTTCTCCCATATTTTAATTTTTTCCCTAATCACACATGCTCAATACATACCCCCCTTGCACTCTCCCCCATTCCACCCTTCTGTTCACCCTCCTCCCTTCCTCCCACTTTCTCAGTGCCTCTCCCTTCCTCTCTGCAACCCCCTGGAACATCCTTTCGTGTGAATGCCAAACTTCCCTGAATCTTCCACCCCAGTGAGGGATAAGGACTCAGTGGCATAGCAAAGAGCCCATTCTTGTGACACCCATTAGTATGGGAACTCTATTATCACTGTTAACCCATTTGCCTCTAAGGATTCTACTGACTGGAGCCTTCTCCCCTGTGATCCATGCTAGACTTTGGGGGGTCATTGGCATGACAGACATTGTGCAGGTCAGGCAAAGTCCTATTCTGGCTGCTGCTGCCCTAACTTGTGTGGAGTATCTTGCATATCTTTGGTTCTCCCACTCTTTAGGCTCTACAATCTTGCTGCCCCCTCTTCCACAGTGTTCTCTGAGAATTATGATGGGGAAAGATTTGGCTGGTCTGGTGCCAAGTGATTAATGTAGGGTCTTTGGTGTTTTGGATAATGGTGTGTTGTTGTTTTCAATTTTGCTTTTCCTGCACTGCCCTTGGCTCCATCCTGATTGGTACAGATCACCTCCTACCAAAAGATAAAAGATTGTTTGAATAAAGATCTTAATATAAGAGGAGACTCAAATGTAGATGGAAGAATAGGAGTAGAACACAGCTGTGAGGAGGTTGAGTGTCTCATTTGCAGAATGGTTACAGTCTATCTGCTATACCCAATACCATCCCTGATTGGTAAGAATAAACCTGCACAGTCTCAAGTGACTACGAAGGGAAGTGAGAGTGAGCTGCACCAGATGTCACACTACTTACATGCAATACTTGATGGTTACCTGTTTTCTCCACTGAAGCTTGATCCCCTATCTACATTTTTGGGGGCCCTTCTTTCCCCTTCCCTCCAGTTTATAATCCTTTGTGATTACAGTAGGTGTTACAGAGATTTAACTTTGACTATGTCATTATGTGGGTTTGGAACTAGGATGGACATGCGAGGGAGAACATATGGTGTCAAACATTCTGTGTCTGGGATACTTCACTCAATTTTTTGTGATTCTATCTATTTCCTGGAAAAGTTCATTAATTCATCTTTTTTGATGGCTGAGTAGTATTCATTGTATAAATGTACCACATTTTCATTATCCATTCATCAACTGTTGGGCATTTGGGTTGATTCCATGACTTTGCTATTGTAAATAATGCTGCAATGAACACAGTTGTGTTCATGTCACTGTAGTGAATTTCTGTATTATGGGGGATTATTCCTAGAAGTGATATAGCAGGGCCATGTGGTATTTCAATCTTTAAATGGTCTTAGAAATCGTTATACTGATCGCCAGAGTGATTGTGTAAGTCTGCATTCCCACCAGCATGTATGAGAGTACCCTTTTCCCCACATCTTCTCCAGTATTTGGTGTTGTTTGTATTGTGGATTTTTGCCATCTTGACTTGTATGAGATGATATCTCAGAAACTTTTCATTTGCATTTCCATGATAGCTAGGGATGTGGAGCATTTTTTAAGATATTTGTTAGACATTTCAATTTTGTCCCTGGAAAAGTTTCTTTGAGTTCCCAAGCCCATTTTTTCACTGGGCCATTTATATCCTTGGTGTTTATTTTTTTAAGATATTTGTGCACTCTAGATGATAGAGCTCTATCAGGTAGGAAGTTAGTGAAGATTTTCTCCCATTATGTGTGTTGCCTTTTTGCTGGATTTAGAACCTCTTTATGTGAAAAGAAGCTTTTAATTTCACAGTATCCCATTTCTTGAATGTTCATTCTAGTGACTCTGCTATTTGATTTCTGTTTAGGAACTGTTGGGCTAGCCTAATCAGCTCGAGAGAGTTCCTTACTTTTCAACTCAGGTTTTGATAGTCTCTGGCCTATTAATAAGTTGCTTGATCCATTTGGAATTAATTTTTGTGCATGGTGATAAGTACAGGTCCAGTTTTAATCTTCTGCCTGTAGATCCAGTTTTGCCAGCACCATTTCTTGAAGATGCTATTCTTGGTCCATTGCATTTTGGGGCCCCTTTATCAAAGAGCAAATGGCTTTAATTGTGTCAGCCTACATCTGAGTCTTCAACCCTTATGCATTGATGTACATGTCTATTTTGAAGCAAGTACCAGGCTGGTTTTATTACTATGGATTTGTATTATAGATTAAGAATTGGTATGGTGATATCTCCAGCAGTGTTTTTGTTACTCAGGATTGTTTTTGCTTTTCTGGGCCTTTTGTGCTTCCATATGTATTTTTAGGTTGTTTGGTCAGTTGCTTTAAAGAATTAGTTTGGGATTTTGACTGGTATAGCATTGAGTCTATACACGGTCACTCAGGTAGTATGGTCATTTTTATGATGTTGATTCTGCTAATTCAGGAGCATGGGAAATCTACAATTTCTTTCTTTAGGGTTTTAAAGTTTTCATTACAAAGGTCTCTCACTTTTTTGGTTAGATTTATGCCAAAATATTTCATTTTTTCTAGGGGCTATAGTAAATGGGATTGTTTCTCTTAGGACTTTTTGACTTTTTTCATCCCTGGTGTATAGAAAGGCCACTGATTTTTGCACAATTATTTTGTATCCTGCCACCCTGTTGAACTCTATTAGTTCCAGGAGTTTCCTGGTAGAGTTTTTAGGATCACATAAGCATATGATCCTGTCATCTACAAATAGAGATATCTTAACTTCTTCCTTTATGATTTGAATACCTTTTATCTCCCTCTCTTGTCTTATGGCTCTAACTAACACTTCAAGTACAATATTGAATAGTGGTGTTGTGAGTGGCAGCCTTATCTAGTTTCTGATTGAAATGGGAATGCTTTAATTTTTCCCCATATAATATAATCCTGGTTGTTGGCTTGTTGTATGCAGCTTTTCTTGTGTTGACATAAGTTCCTTCCATTCTGACTATCTTTAGGGTTTGATCTTTAAAGGATGTTGGATCTTATCAAAAGCTTTTTCTGCATCTATCGATGTCATGTGGTCTTGGAATCTGGATTGGTTTATATGATGGTTTATTGGATTACATTTATTGATTTGCATATGTTGAATCAACCTTGTGTGCCTGGGATAAAGCCTGCTTGATCACAATGAGTCATCTTTTTGATATGTTTTTGAATCTGATTTACTAAGATTTCGTTGAGAATCTTTGGGTCTGAGTTCATCAGAGAGATTGGCCTATAGTTTTCTTTTTCAAGTGTATCTTTATTAGGTTTTTGGATTAGTATGATATTAGCTTCGAAGAAAGAATTTGGAAGTGTTCCTTCCTTTGGAATTTGATGGAAAAGTTTAAGGAATATTAGTGTTAAATGTCTGGTAGAATTCGGTGCAGAATCCATATGATGCAAGACATTCTTTGGTGGGAATATTTGAGATTACATCATCAATATCCTCGTTAATTATGGGACTATTTAAATAATTCAAAACTTCCTAATTTAATTAAGTTGTGTTTACTCAGTAATTCATCCATTTCTTTTGTGTTATCAAATTCAATTGAGTATAAGTTTTTGAAATATGACCTCATAATTCTCTGAATTTCTTGGGTATTAGTTGTGATAACTCCATTTTTATTTCGAATTTTGTTAATTTGGGTTTTCTCTGTATGTATTTTGGTTAATTTAGCTAGGGTTGTATCAATTTTATTGATTTTTTTCAAAGAACCAGTTTTTTTGTGTGGTCGTTTCTTTGTATAGTTTTTCTTATCTCAATTTTGGATATTTCTCCCTTGATTTTGCTTATATCTCCTCTTCTACTGCTTTTGTGATTAAATTACCCTTGTGTCCTTAAATATTTGGGGGACATGACTAAATTATTTACTTTTGATGTTTCCATTTTTTATATACGCATTAAGAGCTATAAACTTACCTCTCAGGATAGCTTTCACTGCATCCCAAAGGTTTTGATATATCGTATTTTCATTTTTGTTCACTTTTGGGATATCTTGAATTTGCTTTTTGATTTCTTTCTGAACCCATTTTTCATTCAGCATCATAGTGTTTAGTTTCTAAGTTAGTGTATTTTCTGCTGTTTGCTGTGTTGTGGATGTCAAGCTTTATGCCATGGTGGTCTGAAAGGGTAGAGGCTATAATTTCAGTTTTCATATATATGTGCAGATTCATTTTGTGGCTCAATATGTGGTCTATTTTGGAGAGAGTTCCGTGGGCTGCTGAGAAGAATGTGTATTCCTTGGTGCTTAGATGGAATGTTCAATAGAGAGCTGTAAGATCCATTTCAGTAAGGGTTTGATTAAGTTCTAATGTGTCTCTTTTGAGTTTTTGGCCTGTTGACCTATCCCAAGTTGAGAATGCAGTATTGAAATCCCCAAGTATTATCATTTTGGGATGGATTTCTTGTTTCAGACATTGTACTGTCTGCTTAATGAATGTGGAGGAGCCCATATTAGGTGCATATATGTTCAGAATTGTGAAGTCTTCCTGGTGAATTGTTCCTGTGACTAAAATGTAGTATACTTTTGTATCTCTAATGATTTTCATTGGTTTGTCACATTAGCATAATTGCTACCCCTGCTTTCTGCCTGGTTCCATTAGTTTGAAGAATTTTTGACTAGCATTTTACATTTAGAATGTGCCTATCTTCTGTGGTGTAATGTGTTTCTTGCAGACAGCATGGATGGGTTTTAATTTCTAATCCATGTTTATAACCTGTGTCTTTTGATTGTTACTTCCCTTGACATTTAGTGTTATAAAGGAGAAATTGCTTTTAATTCATAATTTTTTGTGTGTTTAGAGGCTTTCAAAGGTGTATTATTCAGCTTGTAGGTTGTGGTGGTATTATACTTCCCTTCTGTCTTCCTGTATATGCTTGTTCTTTACTACAAGCTTGAGTATCTTTTCTACCATTTTTTACAGGCCTGGTTTGGTGGTCATGTAAGCCTTCAAATTGTCTTTATGGTGGAAAATTTTTCTTTCACCCTCGATGACGACTGATAGTTTTGCTGGGATATCAGTGTGAGTTGACATTTGTGCCCATGCAATACTTGAAGTAAAATTCTCCAAGATCTTCTGGCTTTTACTGTTTCCATTGAAAAATAATTTATTATTTTAATAGGTTTACCTTTAAAAGTGACTTTTTTCACTGGAAGCTCTCAGCACATTCTCTTTGTCTTATGTGTGTAGTGTTTTGACTATTATTTGCCATGTTGAGTTTCTATTTTGGTCATATCTGTTTGGGGTGTGGACTGTCTCTTGTATTTGGATGGGCCTCTCTTTCTTTAGATATGGAAAGTTTTCCTTTATGATTATTTGAAAATTTTTCTTGGTTGTGATATTTTGAATTCTTGTTCTGTTAGTCCATAAATGTGCATGTTAAGATTCTTCAAGGTGTCCCACATCTCTTGAATATTCCTCTCAAGCATCTTTTGGGTTTAACAACCTCTTCAATTGAATTGGTTAGTTCTTCACTTTGTCTTCAAGATATGATATTCTATTTTTTGCTTTGTTAGTTCTGCTGATGAAACTCTTTGTTGAGTCCTGGTCCAGAGGCAAAAGTCAGAATGGCTGGTTGGTTCTGCAGATGACCTGGGGCCTGAGGCATGGTCTAGGAGCCTTACCTGAGGAGCAGGGAGTCAGCCCTGGTCCTGGTCCAGGGTAGAAAGGTAGAGTGGCAAATGGATCCTGCAGATGAACTGGGGCTTCACACACGGTCTAGGGGTCTTATCGGAGGATCAGGGAGTCAGCCCTGGTCTGAGTCCGGGTTGGGGGCAGAAAGGCAAAGTGGCTAGTGGGGCACACAGATGTCTTGGCACCTGGGGCATGCACTAGGGGCCTTACCTGAGCGGTAAGGAGTCAGTCCTGGTCCTGATCTGGGTCCAGGGCAGAAAGGATGCTTCTAATTTTGTGATATAGGTGTTGAATGCTTTGAATTTTTCTCTTAGGAATGCCTTTATCTTTTCCAAAATGTTTTGATGTGATATATTTTCAATATAATTAAGTTCTAGGAATTTCTGAACTTCTTTTTTTTTGTTTCTGTCTAGAACCGTTCCTCTATTATTATGTTGTCAAGCTTCCATGAGTTGGTGTATTTTCTGATGTTCACCTTATTATGGATGTCAATTTTTATTCCATGGTGGTCAGATATTTTCTTGTATTTGTGGAGAATTGCTTTGTGGTCTAGTATGTGGTCTTTTTAGTAAAAGTTCCATGATTGCTGAAAATGAAATGTGTATTCTTTGGTGTTAGAATAGAATGTTCAGCAGATACCTGTCAGGTTCATTTGGTTTTTGGTTTAGTTTAGGTCCAGTATGTCTCTATTCTGTTTTGGGCATACAAACTTGCCTATCAATGAGAGTGGGGTGTTGAAATCCCCTACTATTATTGCGTTTGGGTTGATTTGTTGTTTTTCATGTAGAATTTGTTTAATGAATGTGGGTGGTGAGCCTTTGTTGTATATATGTTTAGAATTGTGAATTCTTCTTGAAGTTTTGTTCCTTTGATCAGTATGTAATGTCTTTCTGTATTTCTTATTATTTGTTTTGATTTGAAATCTATTTTATCAGATAGTAGGATAACTACTCCTGCTTGATTCCTAGTTGTGTTTGCTTGGTATATCTTCAACCGTCCTTTGACCCTGAAAGGGTCTCTTTCAATGTGAGGTGTGTTTCTTGGATGTAGTATATTAATGGATTGTGGCTTATAATCCATGCGATTAGCCTTATCTTACCATTGGGGAGTTGATACCATTGACATTTAAGGTTAAGACTGAGAAGCTTTTTATTGATTCTTGTCATTTTTTGAGTTCATTGTTTTTTGTTTTGGCAGTTCTCTGCCTGGTAGCTACATTAGCATTAAATTTCTCTTTTATCTTCTTCAGTGTGTTGATCAATTTCATCTCTCTTGAGAATGTTTTCTAGTATCATCTGCAGGACCAGTTTGGTAGACCAGGAGGACTTTAGTTTGTTTTTCTTCTTTTTTTAATTTTTATTATTATTATTATTTATTCAACTGTGTGCATATGCGTGTGTATGTGCGCACGTGCGTGTGTGTGTGTGTGTGTGTGTGTGTCTGTGTCTGTGTATGTGTAGAACCACAGACGAATTCGGGAACCACCATGGACCACCTCCACGTCCTCCTTGTTTACTCTGCCCTGGGATTCACAGGCTCTGCCCTACCAGTACCAGAAATGCAGGCCGCCCCCGCTTCCGCCCGGCGTCTATACGTGGGATCTGGGATCCAAACTCAGGACCTTCCGCCTTAACCCCTGAGCCACCTCTCCAGCCCCTAGTTTGTTTTTCTTTAGGAATGTCTTTCTTTCAGCTTCACACATGATTGATAATTTGGCAGGATATAGAATGCTGGTTTGGCATTTGTGATCTTTGGTGACAAAGAATGGCTTACAAAGCTTTTGTGAATTTTTCTGTTTCCACTGAAAAGTCAGCTGATATTTCAAAAGGCTTGCCTTTAAATGTGACTTGTTTTTTCTTTCTTGTAGTTCTCAGTATGATCTCTTTCTCCTGTACCTGTGATCCTGATCCTATTATTTCTTATTGCTGTGCTCCTATTTTGGTTTGGCTAGCATGTGACATACATCTTATACTTGGATAGTGCTCTCTTTCCTTAGTGTGGGAAGTTCTCATTTATAATAGCCTGAAAGATCTATGTTGTAATATGTTTTTGGCTTTCGTGTTCTGGTATTCCATAAATTCCATAGGTTTGGCTTTTTCATGATTTCCCAGAGTTCCTGAATATTCTTTTCATGTGTCTTTATTCAATTTTTCAGCTTATTTAATTGAACCATCTTGTTCTGTTAGCTTACCTTACAAATCTGATATTCTTTTTTCCTGTTTGATGCATTCTGTGTGTAACAGTAACTATTGGGTTTTCAGTTTTTATTACCTTAGTTTGAATTCCAGTTGAATTTCACTTTGGAGTTTTTTTTCACTTATTTTAAGCTTTCCCTTGTTTTCTCTATTTCCTTTTTCATCTCTGATAATATTTTCATGTTCGTATAAGGACATATGCTTACTCACTTGCTCTCTGGATTGTTCATGTTCCTTTTATTGTTCCTTATGTAGTTTCTTTTCCTATAGTTTGTTTACCATATCAGTAATATTCCTCTGGAAACCACTGTCTTGAGTATTTCTATACTGATTCATACTTGAGAAGCTATTCTGATTAGAATTTGTCATTATGGGGTTAGTGCTTTTTGTAGGAGACATGTTTTTCTGGTGGTGTGTTTACGGTCTCACTTGTGACTAGGGCATCTTGTGTTAGACTTTGACTGCTTTCTTTATTTATTTTTGGCTCTCTTGAGTCAGATGCCATTGTTTCACCTTGGTTGTTTTGAAAGTTCCTCTGGATTTGAATGGGATCTTATGGTTTTCCATTGTTAAATAGGATGGATCTTGTGGTTTTCTATTGCTTGAGGTTGTCTGTCATTTATTTTGGTGCTTCCTATGGTACCTAGCATATTCTTGAGTTTTTTGGGGGTGTCAGAGCAAGCAGTGCCATGAAGTAGCTTCCAGGGTTGGCTAGAGGTCTTCTGGGGACTGGCTGTGGGTGGGAAGTTCCTGTTTGTGCTCCACATGTGTCATGCAGTGGTTTACCAACTTGGCTGGGGGGGGGTCCTCCTTAAATGAGAATCTTCTTGCTATTATTATTTTTAATAAAGTTTTAAGCAGAATGTGTGTGGTTCTCCAAATCAAATTTTGATAACACAAGTATCAAAGTGAATAGTATTATTATCATTTGAAAAATGTAATAAGATTGTAGGGTAAAACATTTCTTAATGAGATCAGTATGCTAATTTATGAAATTAGAGACTAAGAAGATGTTATTCTCCTTGCACTATATCAGGATTCTCATTAAAATTCAGTTGTATTGGTACATGATTGCACATGTCCAACCTTTAAAACTGAGAGAAAAATACATTTTTTTTTGTAAGGCATCTTCATCTCTCAGAAAAACAAGCAAAAAAACTCTTCCAAATGTTGCAACAATTATCTTGGTTAGTAATCCTCAAAGATCATCAGGGTCAGAACTTGCACATAAGACCCCAGTGCTCAGAAGGTGGCAATAAGAATGTATGAGTACTGCAGCTACCTCATTTCAAAAGACTACCTCGTGGGGCCTTGGATTCTGGTCCTGGTAGGGTGGAGCCTGTGAATCCCGGGGCAGAAGGAGGTGGAGGCGTCCATGGTGGTTCGCGAATTCGTCCGTGGTTCTACACATACACAGGCACACACACACACACACACACACACACACACACGTGCGCACACATACACATGCATATGCACAGTTGAATAAATAATAATAATAATAATAATAATAATAATAAATTTTTAAAAGTCACAGTGTTTGTGTGGGTTTCACAGAGAATCAATTCACTCTTTTTACCATTTTTATTCTGAAAATTGAACTCAGTTCACCATGTAACGTAATATGCTGAGTTATCTCACTGACCTTGAAATTATTTTTAATGGCAATTATTGTGAGATCAAATGGGCAAGAGAATAGAGAATAATTCAGGTTTTATGGCACTAAAATAGCTAATTATAGATAGTTTTTATATCTATGTAACTATGCTCACAGATACTCTCTTCTTTTCTCAATTTTATTATGAGGGCAAAGGAAAAACTGACAATGTGAATGGGACTCCGTATTCTAATCTGTTCTTTTCAAAGTTAAAGTCACAAATTTTTATTCTCAATATGTGCATTCTGACCTTGAATTCATATAAAGTCCAGACTGACCTCTAACTTGTATTTCCTTGTGTCAGTCTCTCAAGTGCTGGGATTACAAGTATGAGCCATTGAATAGGGACAAACATCTTAAAACCCCATTGACCTCTCAAACCTAAGAGTGTTCCTTTGTACTTGGTTCCTTACCATTTTTTTTTTCATGAGACTTTGATAGTTACACAATTCCCGTTCAAGAACAAAAACAAAATTATCACACTCTCCTGTGAGTTTAGCTGAACTGGCAACTAAACTCAGTACAACTACTATAGAAGACACTGGAAACTGGAACCGTGAGGGCACACATGACAGCAAAACAATTTATATTAAAATAACGATTAGTCTTAAAAGGTAGAGATGAAAATGCTCATGTCTAGAGATTTGGACATGTTAACTTAAAATCTTATTTGCTCTTACATGTTCTATATACATAAGTGAAGTGGTTGATTTAGCAATAAATACATGAAGTTTAAAATGAATATTATATAGTGGATATTTCCAAAAATTCTGAACCAGGTTCACATACTGAGATCCAATGAGAATTGTTTTTCTTCCTGACTCTGTAAGTCTGAGGAGAACCTCAGTGTAGAGCAAATTCAAGGCAGCGGTGTACTTTCCAACTGCAGATTAAAATAAATGGCTAGCTCCTGAGAGATATTAAATGACAAATCAGTTTAATTCACAACTAAGAATAAAGAAGGCTAAAAAATTAAGAGAGTATAAGCTAATTGGCTGTATGTTTACTAACTGAAAAATGGAAAGAAATGACAGTACTTAGACATCATAAGCTCTGATTAATACCAAAAGTTCTTATAGTTCTACATAATGAAAAACACTGAGTTCTATCATTGCTCCCTCCATACCTGTCTTTATGTATTTTTTGATTTTGAAATATCCAACAATTTCACCAGAAACTAATATATTAATATTAATACCTTATCATCCCATTCCTTCTTTCCTTTTAATTCATTCTTTCATTTGGTCATTCATTTGTTCATCCTTTCATCTGTTGCTTCCATCTTTTTCTATCCTTCCCACTCTCTCCATGTTCCTTTCTTCACTCAATTCATTTGCCATATCTGCCCGCTCTTCCTTCCTTCCTTCCTTCCTTCCTTCCTTCCTTCCTTCCTTCCTTCCTTCCTTCCTTCCTTCCTTCCTTCTTTCCTTCCTTCCTTCCTGCCTTCCTTCCTTCTCTCTTTTTCTCAAAGTTTTAGATCTTGATTATTCTAAAGTCATAAGAAGATTTCTTATACCTCCTAAGTGCTAGATTTATAGGTGTTTATACACTATACCTAGTAGAATGTAGGTATAGAAGGATTCTTATTAAAAATGTCTGTAGAATGATATTTATGTTCTAAAGGACTTGTTACATACATATTACAATAAATTCTCTATCCTCCCCCATACCAATGACCTGAGAGAAGAAAAATATTAAGGACATTTATGAAGTTCTAAAGTCTCATTCTAATATTGGGCTTTGCTGGAGATCTCATCTGATTTTTCAGTAAGCGCAATACTCCAACACTCATCTGTTAGGATCTACAACTTCAAAAATATCAAGGAAGCATTACTGAGGGAAGAAACAGCCCTTTCTGTTGAGCACTAAATGGGACATTTTGATACATACATAGACATTGTGACAATGACTTGCAATCATTTTCAGACCAGGTTACTACCAAATAACAAGAGCCTGAAGTGATCATATGACTAATTAATCCCTAAGTTCAACAGAAAAAGGTTTATATAAAGCAGTTTCAGTTTATTGGTATAACCAAAACTATCCAAAATATATAATGGACCCATGTTATTATCCCCATATAAAAATTCAAATTGTCAAAGTAGATTCCTCAGACTATACAATTCTAGATGTATAGTGAGAACAAACTATTTGAAATAAAATATAATTTATTCCTTGGGCACAAGAATTGAAACCAACACTCTGTGGACTGCTTCCTTTCAGAAACTGAACCTACAAAGGAAAATATTAGACACCTTGGAACATGTTTGTAGTCCCTCTTAGGAGTTCTTCCAATTGCAATTATTTGAAGCAAAAATTTCAATGCTAACTCCAATTTTACACATGGAAAGTTATTTGTGTGCATGTGTGTGTGTATTGTGTTCTACTGTAAGTATGTGTGGTTTGGGAAGTGTCACTAGGAGAAATAGCTTATAGTTTCTTTTTAACATGAATTATTGTATTTCTCTCTTGAAGCACTGTAGTGTAATGCTGATACAAGCCAACTTTCACATTACATAATAGGCTTGAAGAAGGGAAAATAAAGGAAAAGTCTAAGTTTATTTTAAGTTGATAGTTAAATTACTCAGTTATTTAGAAAAAGTAATTTTCAGCTAGATTCACTAGAACATTATTAAAATTCACTATTTAATTCTTATGAACTTATATCTATTTCTCTTTTGATAGGATTTAACAGATGAATATAGCCCTGTTGGAATATTATGCAATAGGCAAGTCTTTTAATATGGTGGTTTAATAGAGGCTTTATTTTTTAACCATATCTTAATGAATTAATATGGTGATTTAATAGAGGCTTTATTTTTAACCATATCTTAATGAATAACTCTGGCTTCCTTGCTGAATAGCTTCTGCTAACGAAATATGTGATCTATTTGTTCCTTTTGATTTTGGAGAAAATTTCCCAGTTTTGGTTTCCAAGGAAATAATTCGTTCCCAAGGAAAAATGAATTTGGACTGATTAGTTGCTTTACTTATTTCTCCTGTTACTTTATCACACAAATAAACAGTTCTCTGTGAAAAAAAGATGTGGTGGTATGCAAAAAATGTATCTATTTGTATGATTGACATCAATATGACATGGTGGCTATGAAATTAAAATACATGATGGGAAAGTAAAGGTATTCTAGAAATGAATGGTCCTTCTGCTGATTGTATAAATAAATATAAATAACTAAAACTCCATTAACAATTGGTTTCTGTTTTGTAAAATAAAATTACAAGCATTCAGACTCCATCTACCTCAAGGAAGTATTGATAAAACAATAGAAGAGACAATGCTTTCTCATAGGAAAACTATTCATTGAAATCAACCCACCCAATATTATCTTTAGTGTTGAGCATACAAAAACGAGTCTGCAGGGGTTGGGTTGATGGCTTAGATGCCAAAGCCTTTGCCTTGGAAAAAATGACTGTATACATAGACAAAATGGAGCTAAAGGTATGGAACATAAAAGAGCAAATTGCCAGATCTAGGGCATGACATGTCAGTCCACGAGGCTCCACTTAGTTAGGAACCAAGTCCAAATCTCTCTTCAGTCCTCAAAAATGAGTATGACCTTTATTCCATAGGAAATGATGATACCTGCTTCAGGATCTCCTCTAAAGTGTTCGTGTCATGTTTTTGTCCTGTCACAAACCATTGATTTTAAAATATTCTATTGTCAGCTTTATACTCGTTTCCCACTGAACTATGAGCAATCAGAAATACTATAATGTTTCTACTATGCAGCGTAAACTTAGCAGAGTCTGAATTAATGAATAAAGTAATCTTGAAACTTAATAGGGAAATGCTACAACTTTAGATTTCATGCTATATTTAAAAACACAAACAAGGAGATAGGGAGATGGCCTAGACACTGAAGTGCTTTCTATACAAGCAAAAGAACTAGAGTACATATTATCACATTCTACATAAAATGTAAGGAAAGTGAGGGAAGAGAGGAAAATGGTAACTTGTCTGTAGTTTCAGACTTTGAAGTTGGAGACTGGAACTTCACCAAAGTAAACTGACTAGACAAACTAGCAGTTTTGGAGATCTGGGATTGTCTGATAGACTTTGTTGCAATTCACCTGCTTGGTTGCTGATAAATGACCATCAAATGGCTTAAGGGAACAAGGAATTTATTCTCTCTTACGATTACTGGTTACAGTTTTCAGCCCGCTTATGAGAGACTACACACAAACATCAGGGCTGAGGGAACTGGCCACACCATCCCTACACAACAGCTGAGAGATGCCTGATCCTTACTTGCCAGACCAGCATGTTTGGCCAAATGTGCAGAAGAATGCCAAATTCCTCAACCAGCTCTCAGTATTTTATTCACCTGTTCAGGGCCTAGTCCCACCAACCATGAACTGGGCCTTCCCCATCAGGTAGACAATCTCCTGTAAGTTTACTTTGGGCTTAACTCAACCATTAATTCTCTACAAATACACGCAGAGCTCAAACCATCAACTGTCAAGTTAAAACCTGTGCCTAACTATGACAAACCAAGACTAGATAAATGAAAAGAAAAGCGGTCAAGAATGATTCCCTACCTCAGCTTTGGGTTTTCACAAAAAAGTAAGTATGCGTACAGATGCACATTCACCCATACATAAATGCATGCCCATTAACATGCAAGCATTCACGTGGACATGCATGTATTCTACAAGCACTCATACACACATGCATATATCATGTATCAAAATAGATAAAAATCAAAAATCAGTGGCCTTCCTATATGCTCAGAATGAAAGAAGTCAAAAAGCCCTGAGAGAAACAATCCCATTTACTATAGCCCCTAAAAAAAGAAACACCTTGGTACAAACCTAACCAAGGAAGTAAGAGACCTTTAAGATGTAAACTTTAAAACCCTAAAGAAAGAAATTGCAGAAGACACCAGAAGGTGGAAAGACCTCCCGTGTTCCTGGATTGGCAGAATGATCATCGTAAAAATGTCCATCCTACCAAAGGAAATGCTATGCCAATTAAAATCGCAAAGCAATTCTTTAAGGAGGTTGAACAAAAAAATTTCAAAATTCATATGGAGGCACAAAAGACCCAGGATAGCAAAGACAATCCTGAATAGCAAAAACACTGCTGGAGGTATCACCATACCAAACCTTAGTCTATACTACAAATCCATAGTTATAAAAATGGCCTGGTACTGGCTCCAAAATAGACACACATATCAATCAATAAGGGTTAAAGATGAAGATATAAGCCCACACAATTACAGCCATTTGATCTTGACAAAGGGGCCCAAAAAATCCAATGGAAAAAGAATAACATCTTCAACAAATGGTGCTGGCAAAACTGGATATTCACATGCAGAGGATTATAAGTGGACACATACTTGTCACAATGTACAAGAACTCCAAATGGATCAAGGACCACGATATAAGGCCAGAGACTATAAAAACCATAGTTGAAAGGGTAGGGAACACCCTCGAGCTGATTGGGCTAGGCCAACATTTCCTAAATGGACATCCAATAGCACAGTCACTGCAACCAACTCTCAAATGAAGGGATCTTGTGAAATTAAAAAACTTCTGTTCAGATAAAGAGATTGTAACACGAGCACAAAGGCAACCCACAGAATGGGAGAAAATCTTCACTAACCATATATCTGATAGAGCTCTATTATCCAGAGTGCACAAAGAACTAAAAAGCTAAACACTAAGGAAAAAAATAGGCCAATTAAAAAAATGGGCCCTGCCCAGAGGAGAGTCAGGCATGCACAAGAAAGGACTCTGGGAATTGGGGCAGGAGGCACGGGGGGATGGGGCAGGAGGGGTGAGGGGAGGGGGAACAGGGGGTTCGGGGGGGAGAAGGAGGGAGGGAGGGAACTGGTGTACCTATTAAGTTTGTATGAGCTGAAATAATAATAAAAAAATGTATTATAAAAAATAGAGTAATTAAAAAAGGGCCCTAGAGATGAAATTAAAATGTCTAACAAATATCTTAAAAAATGCTCCACATACTTAGCCATCAGGGAAATGCAAATCAAAACCTCCCTGAGATATCATCTCACCCCAGTCAGGATGGCAAAAAATCCACAATACAAACAACACCAAATGGTGGAAAGGATGTGGAGAGAAGGGAACTCTCCTACATTGCTGGTGGGAATGCAAGCACATACATCTACTCTGACGAGCCATCTGGAGATTCTTAAAGAAATTAAAGATTGAAATGCCATATGACCCTGATATTTCACTTTTGGGAATAACCCTGCATACAGCAAAAATTCACCTTGATAGCACAAGCACGACCATGTTCATAGCAGCACTGTTTACAATAGCAAAGTCATGGAATCAACCCAAATGTCCAACAGTCGATGAGTGGATAAGGAAAATGTGGTACATTTATACAATGAAATACTACTCAGCCATTAAAAATGATGAATTAATGGAATTTGTTGGGAAATGGATGGAATTAGAAACAATTATATTAAGTGAAGTATCCCAGATTTAGAATATAAAGTGTCATATGTACTCCCTAATAGGTGACTACTAGTACCAAACCCACCTAGAGACACTCAAGGATAAATCTCTGTAATACCTACAGTAATTGCAAGGATTATGAACAGGAGGGATGGGGTAGGAGGGCCACAACAGAAACAAGGAGAGAGGAGACCATGTTACAGCAGAGAAAGTAGGCCACCATCAAGTAATGAGACATCTGGTTAAGTTCACAGACTTTTGTTCCACATCATTTACAACTGAAGGAGTATGATCTCACCAGAAGGGAAGGGCATATAGTCTGGCAGATAAAAAGTAACCATTTTGCAAATGGGTGATTGACCCCTCCCTCACTTGGGTTTCCTACTTTTATTACATCTACCTTTGAATACACTCTTATACTAAGACTCTATTTTAACAGCTTTTTATCTCTGCCCAGGGTGTGACATCCAATACCCAACAGGATGGAGTGAAGGGCATTGCAGGAGCAGCAAAACTGGAAAAAAAAATCAACAAACCATAGCCATAACTCCAGAGACACTATATCAACCACCTGGAAGTAGGCAATCCTAATCTCTCCCCATCCTGAATCTCAGGGAAATTTGCGGAAGAGGGGGCGGTAAGATTGTAAGAGCACAAGGATGGGAGGAACAATGATATCCAAGATACTCCACACAAGTTAGGGCCGAAGCAATCATAATTAGACTTTGCATGCCCTGCACAATGTCCAACACGCTGTTGACCCCACAAAGTCTAGCTTTTGCTAAAGGCACTAAGATCCTTGGAGGCAAGGGATTGACAGCCACAGTAGTGTTCCTATGCTTAACGAGAACACAGGAAAGGGTTCTGGGAAATGCCACTGGGTCCTTGCACCACATCAGAGAGGAGGACCCAGAGGAGAGTGTGGAATGCACATTAAAGGATGCTCCGAGGATGGGAGGGGGAGGCACTAGGGGATGGGAATGGAGGGGGGAGAGAAGGGCAGTGGGAGGTTAGGGAGGGAGGGGACCTGTGTACCACTTGTTTGTATGAGTGGAAATAAAAAAAAAGTAAAAAAAATTAAAAAAATAGGTAAAAATCAGGCAACACTGGCCTAGAATAGTTGATATATAGGAAAGTAAAAACAAGGAGAGAGGGGACCATGTTACACCAGAGAAAATAGGCCTCCATCAAGGATTTCAAGTAAGTAATGAGACACCTGGTTAAGTTAACAGACTTTCTTCCTGATCATTTACAACTGAGGGGGTATGATCTCACCAGAAGGGGAGAGCATATTCTCTGGCAGATAAGAAGTAGCCATTTGCAAATGGGTGATTTACCCCTCCCTCACTGTAGTTTCCTACTTTTATTACATCTACCTTTGAATGTGCTCTTATAACAAGACTCCAGTTTAACAACCTTTTGTCTCTGGCCAGGGGGTGACATACAATGCCCATCAGGATGGAGTGAAGGGCGTTGCAGGAGCTGAGAAACTGCAAAAGAAAATCAACAGGCCACGATCCAGAACTTCAGAGACTCTATATCAACCACCTAGAACTAGGCCAGAATAATCTCTCCCCATCCTGAAGCTCAGGGAAATTCACGGAAGAGGGGGCGGTAAGATTGTAAGAGCACAAGGATGGGAGGAGTAATGATATGCAAGATACTCCCCACAAGTTAGGGCCGAAGGAATCATAATTGGACTTTGCATGCCCCACACAATGTCCAACACACTATTAACCCACAAAGTCTAGCATTTGCTAAAGGCACCAAGATCCTTGGAGGCAAGGGATTGACAGCCACAGTAGTGTTCCTATGCTTAAGGGGAACACAGGAAAGGGTTCAGGGACATGCCACTGGGTCCTTGTACATCATAGGAGAGGAGGTCCCAGATGAGTGTCTGGCATGCACATTAAAGGATTCTCTGGGGATTGGGGGGGAGCACTGGGGGTTGGGGATGGAGAGGTGGGGAAGGAGGAGCAGGGTGGTCGGGGGGAGGAGGAGGGAGGGAGGGAACTGGTGTACCTACTAAGTTTGTATGAGCATAAATAATAATAAAAATGTTTAAAAATATCGTGCTTGGTGTTGGTATTCCTTCCTACTAAACTCTGAGTGCTACCATTCACTTTTTTATTCAGTTACTTAGACTATTAACTATTACTGTCATAAACCATAAAAAGTCATGCAATGCTCATTCAGAGTTCTGTTTATCATTGAAAAAGAAAGGGATAACAAAGTAAGAAACATGCAGCATATCCATTTTGCAAGACCTATTTAATTGCTCTAAAAAACCCTGAACTTCTTAAAGAACAATGACTGATTTACCTTTTGTTACAAATTATAGTTGCAATAAAGAATATATACTGTTGCAGTTTATCTGCATAGTTGCTGATAAATGACCATCAAACTGCTTAAGGGAATAAGGGGTTTATTTTCTTACAATTTCTGGTTACAGTTCTTAGTCCAGCTTGATGGGAGAGCATGCACCAACACCAGGGCCAAGGGAAATGGCCACACCATCACTGCATAATGGCTGAGAGATGGACAATCCTTAATTTCCAGACTAGCATGTCTGGCCAAGTGAACAGAAGGAGGCCGACTCTTTCAACCAGCTCTCTGTGATTTATCCAGGGTCTCATCCCACCCACCATGGGCTGGGTCTTCCACAGCAGCTAGACAATCTCCTTCAGGTTTGCTCTGGGCTTAACTCAACCATCTACTCTCTACAACTGTGCCCAGAGCTCAAACCCTCAACAATCAAGTTGACACCTGTGCCTAATTATGGCACTCCACCCCTTGTGAACTTGACAGAAAAACAATAGCACTGTTAAACTGTAACCTTTCCTTGTCCCCACAGATGTTAATGTATAAATACTTTGCATGTACAATTTTAAAATGTTCTCTCATTAAAACTTCAGTTCCAATATTTTGAAAATTCAAAGTTTCTTAACCTTAATACTATTAAATCAGAATAAATTAATTACTTTAAAACAGATAAAACAGTAAAACAAAAGATCTTAAAACAATAAGAAAACATTAAAAAGATCAAGTACAGCAAATCACTACATCCTGTAATTCAATGTCCTTCTGCTGCTCATCACGTAGTCAAGGCGGCTCAAAGATTCTAGGCATTCCCAGTCCCTGTTTGCAGCTGAAAGTTGTATAAGCAGAATCTCCACTTGCAGTCATCCTCAGCAGCAGTTCCACAGTTCTGGCATCTCAAACACAACTCTGGGTTCTCCTCTGAAGCTTTAAGCTTCACTATCTCTTGCAGGAACTCTACGCCTGCCACTTGGTGCCAAGCTTTTCCTGCTCTCCATGAACACCTCAGTAGTATGCCCAAACCAGTATCACCTGAGGGACACTGCCTGATTCCGAAGCAAGGTTGAAAAGCATCTTAGTTCACTGGAGATACAGCTGTACCAACTTTAAAAAGCTGATGCTGGAAAAGCCTCTGTTCTAGGCAGCCAAACATCCAAAGGGCAAAAATGGCTTTAACTTGGGCTTTTGGCCCCTGGAGGAATCTGGGCTTTCAAAACCACGAACTTGCCATACAGTGGTTTTCACGTTTTCCACTGGCCCAGTGCAAGTTACTAGGTTTTCCTTCGCTGATTCTCATTTCTCCAACAGCAGCAGATATTCTGCTGCCTGCCCTTTGCACATCCAAACCTTTAAGGCTGCCAACACAGCTCTCCTCTGTCAAGCAAACCAGTCCATCGTCTTTAAATTCAGCTTTACCAAAGTCCTTGTTCCCTTCATCACAAATTGGGCCCAAACAATCTCTCTCAGCAACTGGCCTACTAAACTCTGAAGAACGGTATTTGTAAATCCACAAAGTGAACATTTTCAAGCATTTCCAACTTTGTCCAGCAGAACCATTCAAAAGCCACAAAATCCACATAGTCAGATTTATCAGCAGCACCCCACTTCCTGGGTACCAAATTCTGCTGCAGAAGTACTTGCTGAAGGTGGAGGAAATACAGAATGGGTAGTAGAAGAAGGTAGTTGTAAATACCACCTGAGGCCACGTAACCAGTTACAGAAAGGAGCATTATAATTTCCATGAGTGCTTTTGGTCTAGACTGTAGAGAATAGACTTGTGCATGTGCACATACTCTAAGAAGATATTTATGTAATGTAATATAATGTTAATCTTTAGTTATGAGATGAAATGCTGTAATCTACATTATGATATTGTGTTATGGGACACTAAGGCTAAATATTTCTCAAGGGGCATTGTCATTGATCTTGGAAAAATAATGCGTATGCGGTTGTACGTGGATAGCTATATTATGTTAGGGAGTACTCAGAATCTTACTGTTTTTATTTGGAGAATTTTTAATGGAAATGTGATTTGGTGTCAAGTTGACAAGGGGTGGATTGTGATAGTTAAGCCTGGGTGTCAACTTGACATACAGGATATTAACTAAGCTGGGCTGAGACCACCTCTGGAAAGGATTAGCTGAGACTACTTTGACCTTCCACTAGACTAAGACTCTAGGAGTTCTTCAGCTTTCAGCCATCACCTACTTGACTACCGAACTGAGCAGTTAACTGTTGGCAGCCATCGTTGGAACTACCTCAGCTACTGACAGCCTTCGCTGGACTACCTCGGCCATATCTGTAAGCCAACTTAATAAATTTCATATATATATATATATATATATATATATATATATATATATATATATATATATTCATTCTGTGAATTCTGTGACTCTAGAGAACCCTAACTAATACATATACTTACCGGTATACTCAATAGAACTTTTGAAAAAGAATCAGCCCAAAAATGTTAAATAATTTTATGTGGTGACTGCTTTTATAAAAAAAGTATCAGATCATGAAATGAGTTATCACATTTTTGTGACTATTTTCATGATAGATTGTCATATATAAATACTCATTAGTTATTTCAACAACAGAGGAAAGCATTTCATCTGTACACAGTTTCAGCAATACAGAAAACAAAACTTTGAGAAAGAAGTCAGTCAAATTCATGTTTTCCATGAAGACTATCTCAGTAATGAAGACCCTGAAATAAAGAAAAAAAAACAAACTTCTATATATACTTTCACGTAGTATGATTATTTTTAATTTAGAAAACAGGGGCATTATTATATCATGATTACTGCAAATTCTTCCATTTTTTGGTAGAAAAGGTTTATTTGTTCAGGTTATTAGATTATACAGTTTGTATCTGAAAGTGAGCTGTAAAAGGAGAATCTAGTGCAATTCTTGGCAATTTGAGAAATAGGGAATATATTGAAAGGGAAAGAAAAAATAGACATGATTTGTCTGTCTGTGTGTGTGTGTGTGTGTGTGTGTGTGTGTGTGTGTGCGTGCGCACGTGTGTGTGCGTGTGTGTGTGTGTGTGTGTGTGTGTGTGTGTGTGTGTGTGTTTTAGCGGGCACTCTGTGTCCCTGTGGAGGACTAAGGGTGACATTGGGAATCATCCTGGATTGCTTCTACCTCATTTTTGCTTTGCTCTGGGATTTCCCAGGCTCTGTCCAACAGGGCCAGAATTGCAGGCCACTGCCTTTTCTGCCTGGTGTTTTTGTATGGGACCTGAGATCTGAAATCAGGGCCTTCTGCTTGCAATGCAGAATCTTTGACACCTGAGCCATCTCATTAGCCAATCAGAAATGAAAGTTATTGAACCTTCTATAAGTAGATTGTGCTCCTAAGTCATAACCATTTGTAAATTTTCTCTTCTTCATAAAATTATTATGAATTTGACCATCCATACTGCAATGTGTCTCCATTTCTATGTCTCAGCTTCTGACTATGAATCAGCTGAGATACTTGCAATTCAAGGCTGCCCAAATTGCTTTCAAAATGTGTACATGTAGCATCATGAACCATAGTTGATGCTGCACCAATACTATAATTTCCTCTAATTTTTATAGAGATTGCTAGCAGAAAACTACATTTTGTGCTGAAAAATCACAAATCTTCCATATATATTCTGAAGCTATTCTTAGAAAGAAACACCAACAATTTTTAAATGGGTTCTCAAAACTATGTATGTATCTATCTTGCCTATAAAATTTTTAGGTGTCTCCATTTCAGTTGGTTCATTACTACTTCATACATAATATTTTGCACTCTAAATTCTATTATTATTTATGGACAGTTGGCTAAGTCAATTAAGCTTCACATGTTCTGACATCATTGGGGTGTTTGAGCAGGTAAAATACCTCTGAAAAAACTTGGCAACTAGAGTTCCGTCCCCAGAAATCTACCTGGTAGAAGGGAAGCAGTGACTTCTGAAATTTGTCTTCTGACCTCTTCCAGTCTGTTGTGATGTGTTTGCATTCTCTGTCGTTCTCCTCTTAAATAAATAAATAGGAAAATTATTAAAATATTTAGATAAAATTAATTCTAATTTTATATTGAAATATTTTCTCGTAGCTGAATCTCCAAATCTGAATATCAAACAGTTCCATTCATTCAAAAGACACTGCTTTTAATTTGGTAGTGTTATACCATGTGACAGAATGCAGGGGAACAAGATGTTTTGAAGGGAAAGAACAGCATAGCACAGAATGATGATTAAGAGCAAGAAAAAATCCAACCCCTTTCATTGACCTCTATGAGACCGAGTATACTCATAATGTTTACATCAGAGAGGTGTAAGGAATAATAATAAATAATATAAAAAATCAGGCACATTGGCTAACTCAAAGTACAAGTGTGATATATAGTTGTTATTATTGTTAATGTGACAGTTTTCATAGCAATATAATATTTATTTATATATCGACAATCATAAATTGCTTTCCATTTACAAGGAAGAAATTATTTTTTCCTGTGTGTAGTATACTATTCATTTGGCTGCCATTGTTGATCGCATCTTCTGTAATATATTCTGGTAATATTTTTCCAGAGTTATTATGCCTGTTATTTGTTGTATATAATTGATCTTTGGAGGTAGAGTATGGAAATTTAGTGTTCCTCATTACATGATATGTTACTATTAGAAATCAGTATTCACAAAGCATTGTTGCCTTGACTTTCCTCATACTTTAAATTCATTACAGTACATTTTTCTGTTTGCTTCAGTTTTTAAAGGTTGGAAGGAAGCATGGTATTTCTACTTGAAATTAAATGAACTCTTTCTATAAGGATACATAAAAACATCAAACATTGCTACTGCCTTTGATATTTCAAGACTTTCCACTTAACTGTTTAGTTGTTCAAGACACTTTTCCAAAGCAAGGTCAGATTTAGATTGTTACACTAAAATCATTATCAATGTCTCGTGACAATCCCATTACAATAGGCATTTATTTTCAATGTTTCAATGTTTTTACATTTATAGATAGATAAATAAGTGTGTATATGTATTAAGTTGCTCGTGTGCTTATATATTCATGTGTGTGTATGTGTGTGTATGCTTAACATACAACATTGTCTAATAGAGAAATTCTACTTCTTCTGGGGCATTTATTATCTAATGTATGATTCAGTTGTAAAGATCAACATTCCCATAAAATAACCTCAAACTCACTATCTTTTTTTTTTATTTCCACTCATACAAACTTAACAAGTACACCGGTCCCCCCCTCTCTCCAACCCCCAATCACCCTGTGCCCCCTCCCCTCTCTCTTCCCTCCCCATCCTCCAGTGCCTCCCCCTTCCATCCCCGGAGCATCCTTTAATGTGCATGCCAAACTCTCCTCTGGGTCCTCCTCTCCAATGAGGTGCAAGGACCCAGTAGCATTTCCCAGAACCCTTTCCTGTGTTCCCCTTAAACAGAGGAACACTACTGTGGTTGTCAATCCCTTGCCTCCCAGGATCCTAGTGCCTTTAGCATGCTAGACTTTGTGAGTTCGTGTGTTGGACATTGCTCAGGGCATGTAAAGTCCAAATATGATTGCTTCGGCCCTAACTTGTGTGAAGTATCTTGCATATCATGAATCCTCCCATCCTTGTGCTCTTAAAATCTTACCGCCCCCTCTTCCGCAAATTTCCCTGAGCTTCAGGATGGGGAGAGATTAGGCTGGCCTAGTTCCAGGTGGTTGATATAGAGTCTCTGATATTCTAGATTTTGGTTTGTTGATTTTTTTTTTCAGTTTTGCTGTTCCAGCAATGCGCTTGGCTCCACCCTGGTGGGTATTGGATGTCACCCCCTGGCCAGAGATAAAGACCTGTTAAATTAGAGTCTTGTTATAAGAATATATTCAAAAGTAGATGTAATAAAAGTTCCAATTCACTATCTTGAACAGAGTCATTCTGTAGAAAATTATAGTATGTAAATTACATTTATGTATTGGTAGTAAGAGCACAAGAATTTTATAATGATGGACTTAGACTGAAAATAAACTAAAGAAGAAGAGAAAATGTGACTTATTGAAGTTTTCTATGATAAACTTTTGGGAGAGGAAAAATACACCAGAGCAGTAGAACAACATGTAGGTGTTAACCATGAGAAAATTGTATAGATGATATGATTGTCTCCCAGTACAGGACTTTGTAAAGAAGATAGAAATAGACACGTTTAGTCATTAAAGCATAATGAATATATGAATAAGCAAATACTTGGTTTATTTGGAACAGAAAGAAATGTCTGAAAATAATGGGCACAGACTGGACTATGGAGTCCTAAATATTGATCATCTTGCCTCATTTTCACGCTTTCCACTGTAACAATTATCGGACCCAAACCCTTTCTTAGAGAAATTAAGGGGATTTTTACTCATGCACATGATTCTAGGTTACAGGTGATCATCTGGGCAAAAAGTGATACTGGCATCAAGAGCTTAGGGACGTGGACATATCCACATAAAGAGCTGAAGGAGGGGTATGCTTCCTACATTTCCAGTTCGCAATAGTACTAAATCCACACAAATAAGATTTTTTCTTACAGGCTTGTTAGGAGTCTTGCCTTAACTAATGTTTGATAAATTTGCCTGAATATTCAGCTCTCAGTCATGTTTACATCTAAAACTAATACCCATATATTAACTTGAGATATCCTCACTTTTCTTGTTATGCTTAATGTGTATAACAACATTGCTTCTATGACTCTGACTTCCAAATGTGTTCCACGATTACAATATTTATTCAAGTTTTAGAGTGTGAGGGATGATTCTGATTCTTTGTTCTATCCAATAAAGACCAGAGATGAGCCAAATCCCTTGAATTAATTCAAGTCACAATGAAAAATTTCCCCCTGAAGTAAATATAATCGCATCCCACATAGTCTACCCCTTTATCTGTTTCTTCCTTTATTATTCCCAATAGGATATCCTCTCAAAATGATGAAAACGTTCATCACACAACCCAAAGAGAAGATACATATTCTCATAAACTACTTTTTACTTTTTTTAAAAAAAAATTATTATTTATTCAATTGTGGATATATGCGTGTGTGCATGAATGTGTGTGTGTGTGTGTGTGTGTGTGTGTGTGTGTGTGTGTGTGTGTGTAGAACCACGGGCGAATTCGGGAACCACCATGGACAATCTCCACCTCCTCCTTGTTTACTCTGCCCCGGGATTCACAAGCTCCGCCATACCAGGACCAGAAGCACAGGCCACCCCTGTTTCTGCCTGGCGTCTATACGTGGGGTCTAGGATCCGAACTCAGGACCTTCCGCCTGCAAGGCAGAGGGTTAACCCCTGAGCCACCTCTCCAGTCCCACTACTTTTTACTTTTACAAGTCAAGAACTTTAAGTGTTTTCTCTTTCCAATCTTGGGGGCTCTTCAAATTACGATGAAATTTATAGATACTTTTTCCAGTAAATACAACTCTGTACCAGAGATGAAATGGAGATGGATGAAAAATGCAATAAAAATTTAGACTATGCTCATTAGATAACATTGTAACATTAAACAGTTTTTCAAAACCTTCTTTCCCAGAGATCCCTGTTTTCTGTTGTATATAAGAAACATGTTTCTTGAAATATTTTAGGTATTTGCATGACATAAACCAGATTGATTTTATGCTGAAAATGTTGATACTAAGTCAAAGGCATCATTATAATTAATGTATGACGCTTTTTTGGTGTTAACATTTTAATATATGGCAAGTTCTAGGCTTTCAGGATATCTCACAGTTACTTATTAGATTATCTACCTCCTGTTTCAGTTAAGAGTCACACTACTGGCTTCTTGTGCAAGTCACTCTCATTGTAGTAAACAATGTTTCATAGCATGCATATGGCTTGTAATCCATCCTTGGAATTCTGACTCATGTTTAAAGATTACAGGTTCCTCTTTCTTTTCTCCATTTTATGTTACTTATAGCATTCTAGACCATTTTTCTGCAGATATTAAGATCTGGTGAATACCTCCAAAGAAACAACCATTTATAGACTGTTCAACTGAAATATTCAGTTGCATTCATTATATCTGTATCATAATATCTCTATCAACACACATCTATATCTTCTTTTAATGTGTATACAAGAATACATTCGCAACACATGTACATGTATTTACAATACATTGTGTAAAGTAAAAATCAATGCTAATGAATAAATGTTTATTCAAAGAGCATGATTAGTTATGAAGAAATATAAGATGAATATAACATGGTAAGATAAATTGAAAATTTATACAAGTATTTATTGCCAAAAAGAAATAAGATATATCCTATATGAAATGTGAAAGAAAAATGGGTATATCTAACCCCAGTAAATTTCCTGATTAGAAGAAGAAGCATAGATGAAAGCCAAGCCTGAATACTGAAATGCAGTAAAAAATGAACAAGTTAATTTGCATAAGGTCCCAGGTAATATGCTTTAATATATGTGAAATATAAAGACATGGGAATTGCTGTATGCAAATATAATAAGCATGTGACAGAATTGGTGATTAGTTAAACATGCAGGTACTTTAGCTAGATTGGAGGGAGTCAGGGTGATGAGATATTAGAAGGATATCTATGAGTGCTAAATAGTATAATGTTTTATTTCTTAAATTTGACAATAAGTTTGCATCTTACAAATCGATTTTATGAATAACTTTTTGTTTGCATAAAACCTTTCATAAAATCTCAAACCTTTACAGACATGAGAGTCTTGCTGTAACATTCACATGGGCTACAATTATTCTGCAATTCTGAAAGTATTCTGAAGTTATTACATGAATACTTTTCCCCTAAATTCCCTCTTCACATGTCCTCATGCCTTGTTCTCAATTCTGACATCAAGAGACATTAAAACAGCTTGTGACACAATGAACAAAGCCCTTTATGTCTCAGTCCTGCTCTCTCTGGATTCTTGCATTAGTGTACTTTAGTTTGGAAAGAACACTCTAAATTTCTCCTTGAATCACAGCTAATATAATGTGCTGTAGCTTTTATGCTCTCAAAGTCATCTTCTTGCTGCTTCCTTGATTGTACATTCATTTAGCTAGTTTATCTATCAATTGATCTAGGGAGTTACTTCCTACTAGCAGCCAGTAAATTTCATAGGCAAATTCATGGTTCACTTTTGTAGGCACAGAACTATCCATTATTTACCCTTGTTTTTGGATAACATTAATTTATTAGTTTATAATGAAACTGAACAGCAGTATGCAATTACTGAGTAGATTTCTCTCTAATTTAGCATTATTGTCCCAGAAATCCTTGTCTTTTCTGAGGTATATGGTTTGTCTGAAGAACCAAAAAGAACACATAGGGCTGTTAGTCAGCTCCTTTAGGAGATATAGTATACATCATCTTCATAAGAGGAAGTCCATGTGATTTAGCACATGAATCAATCCTCATCTGAGGCATCATTTTCTTTTATAGTGACTCAACTGAGCAGCAAATGACTAGGGATGATCATAATATATTCAGAATGTGTCATGTTATTTAGCTGATTATTGAGACTCTTAAGTACAT
This sequence comes from Typhlomys cinereus, assembly GCA_023101885.1. Taxonomy (NCBI): domain Eukaryota; kingdom Metazoa; phylum Chordata; class Mammalia; order Rodentia; family Platacanthomyidae; genus Typhlomys; species Typhlomys cinereus. The sequence goes on from JALPQD010000159.1 coordinate 371,492, forward strand.
AACGTTGGGTTAGTTTTTTACAGAGGATAACGATTTCATCTTCAAATTAAGCATCCATTTAAAGAGGTTCATTTAGACATATCTTCAACAGAATATCTTGTTTAGAAACATTCAATCATATCTTTTTAAAACCATTATCTCTCAGTAATATTTATGTGTTCTTATTTTCAGATTCTCTTCCTGTCATGGAAAATAGACAGTCAACGAGTTGAATTGATTTTTATTTAAGGGACTGAATTTATTCATGTCATTTAGGGACATTCCTCAGTTGAAGACCAGCATAACCAAGTTACCATTGGGACAGTTATCCTGTACTTCCATTTGAGAATGCAAAAATATTTCTTCCTTCATAGACAAGTGGTCACTTGAAATTGATTTAAAGGATACAGGTTGAAAGTTGAAAGAATAGTCATCCAGGTAATGTAAGTTACGTGACCCTCCAATTCTTGTTATCTGATTTGTATTATGAAGACTTGGCCTTCAAATCTAATGTCTATGGGAAGGTAGTTTGCTTTTTGCCAGAAGTGACTTTCATTACTTGGAATCTGAATAGCAAATAGTGAATATGGAGAAAAAAGAGATAACATAGGTGTTAAGCTAACTTACTATTTTGTCACCTTGAACAAATAGCTAAGAAAAGCAATTGAAGAATGTGAGGATTCATGGCTCATAATTTGAGAAGATATACTGTTTATTATAGATGGAAAGCAAGGCATCAGGAAACTAGAAAAGCTCATAAGCCTCAAGGAAGTAGAGAGAGAAATGCTGCCATAAGGATTCTCTTTCTTTTTATTCTGTCCATTATCACATTCTATGTGATATTACTACTCATATATAAGGTTTTAAATCAGTCTACAATAACCCTCATAAACATACAGAGAACTGTGATTATTGGATGATTCCACCACTGGTTAAGTCAATGATCAAGATTAGCCATTACAATCATAATGAACTATTACCAAACTCTGTATTCCTGTAACATTCCAATATATTATTTTTTTTCTGGAGAGTGATAAAAATTAATACCTTTTACATGTTAGGTATTCGCAGAAACCAGGACATTTTTTAATGGCAGAACTGTTATTTAATGAAACCTCAGTTGAACACTGCTAGAGTTCTTTGATTCTTGTCTCAATGTCCATGAACACTACTTCTGCTAGATATGTAATTTGCCACACGACTAAGTAAGTAGCCCTATTCAATTTGGTGAAGAAAGTCTTATTTTCTCAAATTAGTTAATGTTTGATGTGTAAAAATTCTGTTGTTGTTCTTGACAAAAAGTCTAATCTATTGTGTAATTTGAGAGGTATGTGTGTGTGTGTGTGTGTGTGTGTGTGTGTGTGTGTGTGTGCCTGGATGTATATACGCACATTTCCAAAGAAACAGTTATAGGAATATCATATAAAAATGCAGTATGCATTGACAATTTCGTGTTATGCCAAAACCCTACTTGCTAATACCTGTTTAAGTAGAAACAAAAGTTAAACCTAGCCTCCTTGTGGAAAACAGGTGAATAGTTGATATTGGTTTTCATTAGATGGCTGCAACAGGAGTAGGACAGCAAGTGAAGAAAACTCAGAGTAAACTTTTTCCTGTTAATTTACAAATTCCCAGAACATCTACTTTTGTCTTGCTTGTTTTCACTGACTGTAGGAGAAAAAGGGTGAGTTGCATTTTCCTTGTCTCACTTCTAATGGAGAATGTACATGCTCAGCCCTTCATTAAGAGAGAAAATAAACAGACAAAAATGCTGCCACATGAATTGAAGCAGAGAGAAGCTAAATTGCCACAGCAATGAAGCCAGGTGATTAACAGAAATTAACACATTTTCATGACAAACAAAAATTTGGAAGCTGCAAACCAGTTGGGGGTGTACCTCTTTTGCTCTATTTGGCTGATGCCAAGCTGTACCTCATTGTGGATGCAGCAATTTCTGAATGTCAATTTACACATGAATTTTCCAACACCAGGCTGAGCACTCCATTAACTTTTATTCCTTTTCTTACTTGAATGTGAGACTTTTTGTCATATTCAGGTAAAACAATGCAGCCAAATAATGCCAAATGAAAACAAATTAACAACCATCACAACAGAATATTCTCAACAAATGCAGCAAACGACTATCTACTTCACATTGGTTTCATTACTACATCACCAAATAAGTAAGTGTGTCAAAAAACATCTTGCACTCCCATAGAATGGAGTCACTTCAAAGTCCAGGTTCTCTGGTTTGCTTTGTTCTCTCTTCTGGAAAGATAATGGCACACATTTCTGGCTTATCAACATTTTAGAATAAGCTACAAGAAAGAAGGAAAACCCAATATTAAACTAATTGGCTCTGTTAGTGTTGAAGGAGAGTTTCCTTGGCTTTTCAAGATCATTGATGTGTAATTCTTTCACACATACATGTAAGGTTTGACATCATGAACAAATCAAAGGGAAATTATGGTGGAGTCTTTTATATCTGCAACATAAACCATTGTGAAAAAAGAGACTACATAAAATTACAGGGTTTCCACACATATAACAATGTGCCAACTTGACAATAATTTTTAAAAAATAAACCAAAGCAGAATGTTCAGTAGACTATGAAATTTCAAATAATAGAAACAGAGCCTGTGTGCATAGGAGCTCTTATGATAGCATCAATGAAGAGTCTTTAATAAGAACTGTAAACTCTGTAATGTGGATATTCTCTTCTCTCCATCTTTTTCTCTTTTTTTTTGTCTTTTTCTCTGTCACTTGCCTTTTTGATTTTTACATGCATTTTTTCTTCCTTTGGCTACCTTTCCTCTATTAGATTTCCTTATCATTTCTAGCCCTGACTTCAAATTCTGGTGAAGCAACAGCTGTTAGCAATGGAAACCATCTGAACTTTATAGATGCAAGAGTCAACGTTTTATTCTTGTTTCCATTCCTTTGTAATGGGGTAAACCAGGAGATATTTGCTTATGTCACTTCTCCCCAATCACTTATCTTCACATGAGAAATAATGATGACTGACATGATATGTACCATTACAATAAGGCACACAATTTAACTGTCCTCTCTTCCTGAAAACACATTTTATATCTCTGTACTTTCCAAGCCAAGACCCTTATGAATCAATTGTCATTCAGAATTGTCTTGGAGCTTCTTCACTGTCACTGGCCTGTATGTTTCTGGTGCTACGAATACCTTAGCACTATGTGTCAGATTCCTGTCTTAGCACTTTACATATTATATATATATATATATATATATATATATATATATACACACACACACACACAAACACATGTGAGTGTGTGTGTGTGCATGTGCACACTTGTGTGTGTATGGTATAAGTGCAGGAGTGTCTGATTGAATGTAAGATTTTATGTACATGATTGAAACTGTTACTAAGGAATTTAGGTTCATAAACACATCACACATACCAAACACTGGGAACAAACTGATGAAGGAAAATGGACATTTACAGTTTAGTCAAACATGATAGAGAAAGAATCTTACCTTCTTCCTACCTTTTCTGAGGTAACATTACAGTTTCATAGAAATGATGAAAAGAATGCACATATGTTTATTGTAGTTGTTAGAATAATGTGAAATCTCCTTTGGTGAAGCAAATTATCACTGGAATGAGAGTTTGAAGTTGCTTCCTTCCTCTAATATAGAATTCCTGTGGAAATTTTTAATTCTTTGAGACACATTATTTCAGTAGCCTGAGAGATGATAGACAAAGAAACACAAATGCCTCGCTTTACTTGTTCATCTATGTTCACTACAGCTCTATTCACAAAAATGAGAAAATGGAATCAGCCAGCATGCTCATCAGCAGAACGGATAATGAAAATGTGGTACACTTACACAATGGGATATTACTCAGCCACAAGAAAGGATGAGATTATGGAATTTGCAGGTAAATGTATGGAACTGAAAATTTTAACATTGAGCAAGGTATCTCAGACACAGAAAGTTAAGCACTACATGTTCTCTCTTATATGTGGGAGCTAGCAGTGATGTCCTTTTCAATGTATTTGGTTTGGAATCACTGTTAGAGCCAGAAAATTTTGAATGGACCAATGAATGGGAAGGTGGGAAGGGATGATTAGGGTGAATCCTTTTAAAGGGGAGATTTAGGACACCATGACAAGTAGTGTGAGGGAGAGATTAATTGGGAAAAATTCAGAGCAGGGAATGAGGGGATGGGAGATAGGAGGGACAGAAAGACATAGAAAACTCTAAGATTATGGGATATAACCCCAAGGAACCTCCTATGCTAAAACCCACTTAAAACCCACATAAAAATATATTAGAATTAACAGGATTGTGATATTTCATGATAAAATGTTGGTCATAAAGACCCCCCAACATTATAGGCATTTGCCATTGCTCTTGGTTGTTCTCCAAAAAACTATCAGTAATACCTTATTACTTAAGATGTAACACATAAGGATCACAGAAGATTAGTCAATTACATCAAATACGACTGGTCTGAGAACTTCCTCCTTGCCGGTAGCTTATATAGTACCAAGGAATACTGTAAAAGCTTCTGGGGAGAGAAATAATCGCAGGCCTCATCAGCACATAAGATGTGCAAGCTACAATAAAAATCACCATGGCAACAGGTGACCACCAGTGTAATAGTGCAAGGAGACCACCCACAGCTTTCTGATTGAACTCAAGATTTGCTTGTCAGAATTGAACACATTTCTGTTATTGTTAACTAGAACAAGAACCTAAAAAAGGAAGGAAATAGATCAATAAGGAAAAGCAGCCAAAAACCTATAGTGAGGAAGACAGTACACCAAACTGCTCTGCAAATAGCTGCTATTATACTCACAGATTTGAAGAACACTAAATACTTAGTCTAGAAATATTGTACAATGAAGTTAAAGGATCTTAGCACCCTGACAGGATGCAGCCAGCCTAGGGTAGTAGAAGAACAGTGAAGTGAACAATAGTAGCCAGTCATAATGCTATGTACCAGTGACCTAGCAAGGTTTACCCAGAATCAAGTCAACCTAATTTCTTTCCAATCCTAAGGCTTTGGAAACCTCACAGAAAGGGGGGCAGTAATATTGTAAGCATCAAAGAAGAGGAAGGTTCATTGTTAAACAAGACAGTCCATTCAAGGCAGGACTACTGCATCAAGGAACTCACTGCAGTGAGATGTGTCTTTACCAGACCTGCATAATGACTGACATACTATCATGCCCCCACAGACTATTGAGGAAGTTAAGAGATATAAGAACATACAGTGGAAATCTTGACGACTGACTGAAGTCGGATGAATGAAGAGAAATGCTCATATCAGTGAGGTAGCTTGAAGAGAAGCGATTTGGTATGTCACAAGAGCATGAACCCCCACAAGAGTAGACAAACCAGAGAGAAATATGGGGTCAATAGAAGTAAATAGGCAGGAGGGTGGGGGGGAACAGGATCGATTGATGAAGAGAAGGGAGAGGAATGGAAGGGAGGAGGGGATGAAGCAAGCCAGGGAGGAGTACTCAATATGTTTGTTAAAGTAGAAAAATGGAATAAAATACCTCCTCTCCTTCCAGTGATATAGTTTGAGTATGCTGTGTGATTTTATCAGTCCAGTATTTTTTTCAATGTTTGACCTAAAGAGCACCTGGTTAATAAATGTTTGTCATACCAAATTGCTTGTTGATTTGTCTCAAAGAGGCACACTTTTATATAAAGCATTTTGTGTACCTGGTGAAGGGATATTTGTCACTTCTGCATAAACTATTTTTAAAAAGTCATAATGACAGCTCAATGAGAAAAGATTACTTCATGAAGTGTTTATTTTTCATTCCTGAATTTATCTTTGCTACTAATTAATGACCTTGAGCTGTGCAGAGTTCTGTTTCTCTTAGGTAAATAAGCAGTCTTGCTCTACACTTAGGCTTGGTGCTTAGTGGACAAAGGTTAATTGTCTTCTGAATGAATGAAAGAATGAAATGCCTCCTATCATGAATATCTATTTTACTCTTCTTGTCATATTTAACCCCTTCTTTATCTAAGATATCACATCAATTGTCTGATTACATTTTTCCTTCATTTCTTACTTTGTGCTTTCTTAACTTTTTCTTTGCTTTTTCTTTATTTTCTCCGCTTTTTCTTTATTTTCTCCATATCTTTTCCTTTCTCCATCTTTTTTCCTTCCTTCATCTTTTTCTTTTCCTCCTTCCTTTTTCTCTCCCTCTCTTCCTTTTTCTTTTTTCCTCCTTCTTTCTTTCTTTCTTTCTTTCTTTCTTTCTTTCTTTCTTTCTTTCTTTCTTTCTTTCTTTCTTTCTTTCTTTCTTTCTTTCTTTCTTTCTTTCTTTCTTTCTCTTTCTTTCTTTCCCTTCTTGGCAATTCCAGGGTTCTAATTCAGGTTCTACATTCTAATACCCAGTTTTCTTATACTTGAAGCAATTTTATTATAAAATTAATCTTTTCATTCCTATCAAATGTTCAAAGTATTGCTAAAAATATCCCATTTATTTTCGGTGTATAGCACGGTGTTCAATACACACATATGAATGTATGGGGTTTGTCAGTTTTAACTGAGCTAACATTTAAATTTCTTAGTTTCATTCCTCATGTAATGTGCAATGACTGTGGCAAATAATAACTTCTTTTAGCATTTTTAACTGTCTCCATATGTCTGCTGCTGACCAATTTATTCCATAAATTGTTCACTAGAAAAGATTCAATCAGCAAAAATAATGGTTTATGGCAGTACCTTTACTCTTTATTTGTAAATGATATAGAGAAGTTGTCTATGTATTTATAATTGACATGATGTAGTATTTATTTATGTACAATGCTCTTTCTCTAATTTTGTGTCAGCAGAGGAAATAATTCTGTCTTTGGCTGAAGATATATCATGCAGAGAAAATATGAAAAATAGCTACAGATCAATAATTATAAATTTGACAATGTAGAGAAGAATATATTGATGGATTTTAGTCTCCAATTTGCATTCAGTCTCCTAAGATACTCTTTGGACAAAGATATTCAGGCAATGTGGAGAGCAACTTGCAATCCACAATTCATTCAGATTGCTCCAAACATCTGTGTCTATTATCTGCAGAAAACCAGATAAATGAGACCTCCTGGACATGTTCAAGGATTTAGCAAAGTGGTAAACTGTAGCCAACTCTGGAAGAGATTCACTTAAAGCTAATAGGAAGGCAGGAAATGAGTTATCATCCTCATTAGAGCTTTTGTGCCTGAAAACTGGCCTTACATTCCCAATGGGATCCATTTGCATGTCTTTTGTTCAATGTTACAACATGGGAAATTAAAGAAATCGTCATTGTGATTACACATGGCATGGATTTATGGCATACAGTGCCAGAATAAGTGCATAGTGCAATGATACTCTTGTATCCTAGGTGAAATGAAGATGAATGAGCACAAGAAGTTATTGCCATATAACATGATCAATCAAAAATGGAGAATGGAATGCATGAAAGCACCAAGAAAATGCATCAAAGGACTAGTGGCTAATTTGAGATCAATGATCAGATGCAACAGGAGCAATGAGAGAGTCATAAAGAGAGGAGATTCAGTCAAAGATTAAATATATCTCAACACATTTTTCCATAAGAGGAGGAGCATTAGATTTTTAATAAGGTTAGGATATAGTCATAGATTGGCTGATTGAAATACCTTGAGAATAATATCAGGAAAAGAAAATTTTTAAACTCTTCAAGATCAGAATGAATTATCTAAAGGGTGACAAAATCTGGATTTGGTCTGAAACACATTAAAGTGAAGAGTTTGGTTTGGTTGAAAATCCTGCAAGAAATGTTGGCCATATGCAGCAGACAAACAGATCACACCAGTAAGAAGGAATTTTTCAACTACACTTGATCGAAAGTTGCAGATTTTGGGAACTTGTATTAGTCAAAGGGACCAAAAAATCATCTTGAAAGCTATTGACTCATATTGGTTAATTTAAGTGCTTATATCTTGCAAATTCATATATTGAAGTTCTAAATTTAAAAACAATTATATTTTGATTCGAGGTTTTTCATATATGATTATGTCAGTAGTGCTGAACCTTGACTAATCGGAATATTGTCTCAATAAATGTTGATTTTTCCATTACTTTAACAAAATGAATGTAGCTGGTCACCCTTCAAAGACGAGTGGTTAGTCAACAATAGATTCTGAAAAATCTAAGATCAGATGGGGACAATTGTTTGATAGATATTTTTGACTATAACAGTGGGTAGCACCATATTGGAAACCAATATTGCAGGGACAGATCACATGATGAGACAAGAAGCAAGTGAGTAAAAATTGACCACTGCCACCACCATTGATGAAGAGACAAATAATCTGCATGGTTACCAGAAGCCTGAGGTGTCCCTGCCTTTAAGGACCACCACTCTGGTAATGGATGATCCTTGACTGAAGTATCAAAAAACTTTCAGGAAAACTCATAGTGAATCAAGCTTAGTGAGTTAGTCAGAGTTAGACAGCATATGGCTTAAATTCAAAGAGAAAGAGAAAAATCCTTTAGTATGCATTGGAGACTAGAGTGGGTTTCTGAATTGTCACTCACAAGTTATTTATATATATGTGTGTATGATATTACGGTTTGTACAACAGACACACATATATATAGTTTTATGTATATATATGTGTGTGTGTGTGAATATGTGTGTGTGTGTTTATTCACTCAAGGGCTTAATTTTATGCAGGTTCAAAAATAAAAAAAAATTTAACATATACAAAATTGTTAGCTGACAAATACTTTCTTCATTTCTTAAATCATTTCTTCTGTGCAAAGAACACTACCATATACCATTTGAAATTCATTATATATGAATATATATAACTGTCGATAAAGTTAAACACAAAGCTCACCAAACAATCTGATGCTAAATACTCAATTTTTGTTATTTTTAATATCTCTTCTTGGGACATATTTACAATGATTTTGATTTTTTTTTCAATTGTGTAACAAGCTTCTGACTCTCAGCAGGAGGTCAAAGCAAAATGGGTCCTAAGATAAGGAACTTCTGCCCCTTCTGATGTCTCCTTAGTATCCCTTGGGCTTCTATCCTGTTTCAGCACTAAGCCCCACCTCTTACAAGTTAAACCACATCACAACTTTTCCACATAGAGGAATAAACTTCTATCACATGACTCTTCGGATATTCTTGAACCATAGTTCAAATCATGCTTTCTGACAAAAGAATCCAGAGATTTAATCCAACATGCCAAGACATGTATACACACCATTCTGTGAACCAGAAATCAGGCCTGTAGACAACAAATTTTATAGTCACTTTATCTCAAACTTCTGAACCATGAAAAATAATATCTGCTGCTTACAAGCTGACCAATTATCATGACGATTTTTCAGTAATAGTGTGAATGGACAAAGATAAAAATGAGTGACTACAATTTGGTCTAGGAACAGTTTTGATGCTAAGTAATGAGCAGAGATAGGAAAAAAATTGAAGCATATGTTAGAGAAGTGCATAATTCCAAAACGTATTATAAAGATACTGAGGTATCTGGTGAGGTACAGAAAGAGGGGTGGGGCACTAAAGAGAAGTTTTCATATCAAAGAACATGAAAAATTATGATATTGGAATATAGGCACATATATTCTTATGAGGTCTCAATGGAAATGAGGAAGCTGTCATTAGATCATCAGGGGAAACATTATTAAGTAGCAAGTAAGTGGCTACATTTCAGTTGTCTTTCCATTATTTTGAGGAAGTAGAAGTTTGTGATTGCTGAAATTAGACACCTGGTTGAGGAAATCATTAAGCAATGTATAAAACATGTGTCTTTTAGATATATTCATTAAAATGCAAATATAAATAAGCATGTAATTTCTACTCAGAAGGAAAACTGATACTTAATTTTTAATTTTTCTTTATTTTTTGATACTTTCATATATGAATATAGTGAATTTATGTCATTTTTACTTCTTGCTACAAATCTCTTACTCTTCCCTTCTCCTCTCTAAACTGTTTCCTTTCCAGCCAGTTTCAGAATTTAAAAACTTGAGATATTTGAGAAAATATGTTTAAGAGAGTACAATGTGTGACTAAGTGACCTTTTGATAAATTCCATAAAGCTCAGCATGTAAACAAAACCCAGCTGCTATTTTGGCGACTAGGTGCTCATCTGCAAGCCAGGAGCAGTTTTCAAGGCAAGAGAATAACTGAAAACAGCTCAAGAGCTTACTTCATCCATCATAATTTCGTAGTGCCTTGGCTTGTGTTTGAAAATGATAACATGAGTGCCCCAGCTGATTTTGATCTGCAGACTCTTTACCCCCATACTCTGAAACTGAGCTCCTATGCCTCAGATGGTTCCAGTGGCTCCAGTATAATTTATATAACTCAGAGCAATGCTGTGAATCTGTGAATGTTGTAGTCTACAGTGCTGCCAGAACATTCAGAGAACAGCCATGAGAAAGGAAAGCATTAAGAAGCACTGGAAGTGGACATGCTATATGAATCCAGGAGGTGGAGAGTGTCTGTGCAAATGCACACTGGTTCATCTACTGTTGAGAGAATTCAGCTTACGGAATCTGCAGCTCTTTCAAACTTTGAGAGCTATCCTGAAGGATGTGTCTATCAAAACCACAAAAGCCTGTCTTCTCAGAACCTCGAAGGCTTAGCTCTGGGACTAGCATGGGACAATACGTAAATGGAGAATATTTTAGGACCTTATGATTTAATGTCTTTTACTTAGTTATACTTTTTTATTTTCAGTATCGGCCATCTATCCATGCATCAGTTTCACACTGTGTTGTGTGTTTTTGTCCTATTATAATATTTTAACTATGTTAAGTTGAATTTTACTTTGAGTCCTTTCATATCTTTTGTACATATTCTTCATAAGACAGAATTTGGAGTTAATATTTGAAAAAGTTATGATTTTGAAGCTTTGGGAATATAAGTACATTTTGAATGTTTAAAGGACATAATTTGGGGGAGGAAATAGTACAGGAATTTATAATATGAATGTGCTTTCACAAAATTGCTTTCTCAGAACACACTCAATGGGGATAGTATGCATAGTGGAGACATTGGAATTTGATTAGGCAAAGAGTTTACTTCCTTATAAAAGAAGATATAGCCCATATTCAAAAAAAGGAACACCGGAGTTCAATTTCACTTCCATTAGTGAATTGAATCAGATCTTTTTGTTATCTTGAATTTCTCAAAACCCAGAATGGTATGGAATATCTTTCTATTGTCAGTGTGCTGCCTAGGTTATGCTGATCACATGAACAAACTAAAACAGATACCGGTTTTACTTTATAAACTGGTACTCTTTGTACATTGGAAGAATGAACAAATTCTATCAGATAGAGATTCTGGGAAGCTGTAATTTGAGCACAGTCAGGTTTTACTTAAAGCAGGAGTCAAAGGGAATGTAATACGAAACATTTTAATTGAATGATACAAGGAAACAGTGAGCAAAAAGAGGAAGCATAGACAATGAGAGCAGAATAGTCAAAAGCATTTTAGAAAATGACCAAGATTGAAAATAATAGGAGACATTGCACACTGCAATTATTTCAAGACAATTTATGAAGATGGCAAAATTCAGGCTTCTCTGAATAAAGGCCATACAATAATAATAATTTTATGAGGATGAAAAAATATATATGGAAATTATTCTAAATGAATCATAGAATTTGTGTACAGAATGCTCATTAGGTATTAGAAATAGGTACAAAACACTGAAAGTCACAATTAAGGCAAGTAACACAATGAAAGTTCATAATATCATTTTCATTTCTCTTAGAATAAGTCCTTGTAGGTAATATTGGAGAATATCAGAAGACACTTTTTCAATTTGTTTTCCATGATTTGAAGATGAAATTTGGAAATAACTTGAAAGGATATAATGCATTCTTCCCTAGAGAGATGAAAATATGTGACGTTTATCAAAGCATGAGATTTCTGAAAAGGCTACAGAGAATGTAGAAACAGGAAAAGGTGAAATAACTACATTAGTGCTTGATTGTAATGTAATAAATGACCAATGATTTGGTTCACAAGAGAGCAAACATTTATTTGGCCATAAATTTCCACAACTATAGAATCTGAATACAGTTCAACAGGACCCCGGACACTCTGCTCATGGATTCACTAAGTGTAAAACAAAATTTCATCCAGGTCTATTTTTATTTAAATCTAAGCCTTTCAACTCAGCTTTCTAACTCCTTTGGTCTGTTGCCAGAATTAATTTTCTTGGAGTATAGAACTCATGACCAAGGTCAGCAGGTGTACTTCTGTTACTTTCAGGCTTTGAGTTCAGACAAGGTTTAAGGCACTCTGTGAAATCATATACCCATGAATGTACCTGTGGAGGTCAAATGTCAACATCAAGTATTTTTCTATTAGTGTACACCTTTCTGTTTTTAAAATTGTACTGTAGCTCAGTAGGTCAGGTTCTACTTACAAACCTGGCAACCTGAGTTCAGTCCCTAGAAGCCCATATTGTGGAAGGAGATAACTGACTTGCAAAAAGTTATCCTGACTCTTCCACCAGTGTGCCAGAACACATGCATCTCTCTCTCTCTCTCTCTCTCACTCTCTCTCTCTCTCTCTCTCTCTCTCTCTCTCTCTCTCTCTCTCTCTCTCGTCTTTCCTATATCCCTCTTAATCTCTGTCAAATAAATACAATTTTTAAATGATATGTATGTTGGGGATGGAGAGATGGCTTTGGGGTTAATCCTTTGCTTTTCAAGCAGAAGAACATGAGTTCAGATCCTAGATCCTAATCACTCCTGTGAAATGACAGGCAGAAATGACAGTGGCCTCTCCTCCTGGCCCTCAATAGTGGAGTCCTGGAAACACCAAAACAAAGGAATAAGGAAGTAGCACAATCCAGGAGTCACCACAGACACACATATCTAAGTACCTTCTACTACACACACACACACACACACACACAGACACACACACACAAATGAACATGCACATGCACACACATACAAACTGACACATGCAAAATAATTGTATGTGAGGTGTGAAGTGTACGTGTCTATGATGTGTCATCATGAGTGCAGGCATGCATTTGTTATGTCACACATACTGAGACTTCATGAGCTTATAGTCGCCTTTACTTTGTAGAAGTAGAGTTCCTCTTCTTTCTGCTGCAGAATGCTCCAGACTAGCTCCAAACTCAATCTTCCACCTTTTTCTCCTATATCCTATTCCCATCTCCTATAGGAGTGCTGGAATTATAGAAGTGAACTACTGAATCAAACATGTTGAGGGGTTAGTAAGTATCAAATTCAGATCATCACTCTTAGAAACAAGCATTTTTACTCACAGAGCACAAGCACTCACCCTTAAAATCTTCTTTTTTTTCCTTAGTTTTTTTTATTTATTTCTTCTACTCATACAAAGTTGATAAGTACCCCCATTCCCCTCCCTCCCTCCCTCCACCCCTGCCTGGATCCCCTTGCTCCCTCCCCCCTTTTCCCTTTCCTTCACCACCCTTTCCTCCCTTTCTCCAAGTGCCCCTCCCTCCATTCCTGGAGCATCCATTTTTTAATACATTTTTTTATTATTTCCGCTCATACAAACTTAATAGGTAGACCAGTTCCCTCCCTCCCTCCTCCTCCCCCCCGCACCCCCTGCTCCCTCCCCTCCCTCCCCATCCCCCAGTGCCCCCCCCCGAATTCCAAGAGAGTCCTTTATTGTGTATGCCTAACTCTCCTCTGGGTCCTCCTCTCCGATGACATACAAGGACGCAGTGGCATTTACCTGAACCCTTTCTCATGTTCCCCTTAAGCATAGGAACACTACTGTGGCTGTCAATCCCTTGCCTCCAAGGATCTTGGTACCTTTAGCTGATGCTAGACTTTGTGAGGTCAACAGTGTGTTGGACAATGCACAGGGCATGCAAAGTCCAATTATGATTGCTTCAGCCCTAACTAGTATGGAGTATCTTAAATATCATTGCTCCTCCCATCCTTTTGCTCTTACACTCTTACCGCCCCCTCTTCCGCAAAAGTCCCTGAGCTTCAAGATGGGGAGAGATTAAGCTGGCCTAGTTCTATGTGGTTGATATAGATTCTCTGAAGTTCTGGATTGTGGTTTGTTGATTTTCTTTTGCAGTTTTGCTGCTCCTGCAATGCCCTTCACTCTATCCTGCTGGGCAGGATACAACAGTGCCTATGTTGTATTCTTTACAGTCCTCTAATGTATGTATCCTGTATGTCACCCCCTGGTCAGAGACAAAAAGCTGTTAAACTGGAGTCTTGTTATAATAGCACATTCAAGGGTAGATGTAATAAAAGTAGGAAACCTCAGTGAGGGAGGGGTCAATCACCCATTTGCAAAATGATTGCTTTTTATCTGCCAGACTATATGCCCTCCCCTTCTGGTGAGATCATAAAATCTTCTTTTCAAGGGTCAGTTCCATTAAACACAGTCTTGCTTCAGATTAGTTCAAAGCAAATAATTTAAAAACTTAAATCACATGAACAGAATCTTTTCATTATTTATGTAGCATAATTAATGCAAGAAGTATCACATCTTATTAGAGGACATTTTGAACATTCCAGGAGAGGGATTATGCCAGAAAATGAGTATTTGGGGATACATTTTGAAATTGAGTCTTCCAGAATATCCAAACAAAACCCAAGGTTCTCACCCACTCAGATATGATATCCCAGATTATTACTTATCTTGGAGAAAAAATAAAAGCTTTTCATTGCTTCATTTATTTTATAACAGGTTACTGATCATAATGTACACTGTACTGCCCAAAAAGTTCTTTTAATAATGGTTCCAATATTTCTTCCTTGTTGACTATCACGTTAAAAATCAGCCTTTTGAAACCTTTTCTTTCTAAAAATTGCCCATGCAATTTTAACATGAAACATACTTTTAATGTTTATTTCATGATTTATGAATGTATGGGTAGATGTCTTAACACAGAGAAGAAAGATAATCCTTTTCTTCTCCACATAACTAAATATTATCCCCTTTGGGATAATATACCACTGTTCAGAAACTATATTCTAAATGATCAGTAATTCACTGAAACTTCCACTTACATGCACTGCTCTTTCTTTTACCCATGTTCACAACTCTTGAAAACAGTGCCTATGTTGTATTATTTACAGTCCTCTAATGTAAAGATGAGTTGGGTTGCTGTTGTTGAATAGGATTTTATAACCTATCTTTCAATCTTGATTCTAAAACTAATACTTGCTATGAACTTTAGAAAGGCAATCATGGTTTTAGTGACATAATTTCTTTAATATATCTAAAGAATGCAATGTTGTAAGGTAAAACTTTATTATCATGGAAAAATTAGTTAATAGATTAATTACCTTTGACAAACATAAATCCTACAAAAAGGAAAGAGGAACGGCTATATAAGTTCATAAATGGAAATGAGAAAGAAGAAATTTCTATTCCAACAGCAAAGATTTAGTTACTTAAGAATTATGTTCAATTTATGCTATACCAAATTTTCCTTAATGTATTTGGTAGTTTATATTTGAATTCTGCAGACCATCAATATGTTGGAGTATAAACTAAGGAAAACACCTGTGATTATAAAAAATTACTGAATTTTTGTATTAATTCGTAATCTTATGGAATAATTTTAATTTATCATTACTTTTGACTATTATCAGCTTTGCTAACTATAATGTTCTTTCTGGAGCTACTACACTTTTTTTTTTGCTAACAAACCTGAAAGAAACATCAGTGAAGTTGTTTTCATGTGAGTTGTTCCTAACAGGATCATACACTTATGTCTTTAGCTGATGTCAATACTTGGAAAAACTATTAATTCCAGACATTTATTATGTTTAGTAGCTTTTATAAGTATATTGCTTTGCTTTTAATGGTGTTATATTTGCCTTCTCTTCTCCTGGATATGCCTGTTTTTTTCTTCACGCTTGAGTATCATTTCTAGCATTTTTTGAAGGCCTGGTTTGGTGGACATGTATCCCTTTAAGTTGTCTTTGTGCTGGAAAGTTTTTCTTTCTCTCTCGATCATGACAGATAGTTTTGCAGGGTAAATCAGTCTGGGTTGACATTTTTGCTCATTCAATACTTGAAGTATGTCTCTCCATGCTCTTCTTGCTTAAACTGTTTCGACTGAGAAGTCATTTGTTATTTTAATAGGTTTACCTTTAAAAGTGACTTGTTTTTTCTCCCTTGAAGCTCTCAGCACCAGTTCTTTATCTTGAATGTGGAGTGTTTTAACTATTATTTGCCACAGCATGCTTCTATTTTGGTCATATCTGTTTGGGGTGCGGAATGCCTCTTGTATATGGATGGGCCTCTCTTTTTTTAGATGAGAAAAGTTTTCCTTGATGATCGTTTGAAAAATTTCCTCAGGGGTGGTATTTTGAGATTCTTGCTCTGGATTCCATGAATACACATGTTAGGCTTCTTCAGGGTGTCCCATATCTCTTGGATATTTCTCTCAAGTATCTTTTTCGCTTTAACAACCTCTTCCATTGAGCTGGTTAGTACTCCCACTTTATCTTCAAGGTCTGAAATTCTGTTTTCTGCTTTGTTAGTTCTGTTGATAAGACTCTCTGTGGCGTTCTGGGTTGAAGATAACTTGTCTTTTAGCTCAGTTTTAAACTCTGCTTGAGTTTGTTTTAACTGCTCTATGCCACTTTTTGTTTCTTGCACTTTTTTTCTCAACTCCTCCAGATGTCTGTTGTGTTCCTCTTCAAAGCGATTGATTCGATTATGTAATTCCTCCCGGATTTCCTCTTTCATAGTATTGAACATGGTAATGATCATATTTTGAAAGTCTTTATCCTGGGTCAGGCTTTCTTGGCTTTTTTCCATGGGTTTGTTCTTGTTGGAGTCCAACATTATGGGATTAATTTCTTCAGTGGGAAATTTGTTTACTTGAGTGTTGCTTCTCATGGATTTGCACTTTGACTTTGGCATTGTCATTTTAACTCTTAAGATCTCTCAATTTCACTAAACTGAATTATTTGGCCTGGGGTACTGGTGGGCGGGGCCCGAACGGGGACTTACCTAGGGCGCGGGGTGAGGCCCGGGTGGACCACGTGCATGTCCTGACAAGCGGAGCGGGGTGGGGTGAAAAGGGAGGATGTGGGCGTCGGCGTGGAGCTATTTAAACCGAGGGCAGCTGGGGCGGGGCCCGGGCGCAGAGGGAGGTCCTCCTCTTCCCTCGGCCCCCGCGCGCGGCTTCGCCTGGATGGTGGGAGTCGGAGCCGGGTCCCTGTGGGCTGACCTGGGGTCCTAGGGCGCGGGGTGAGGCCCGGCTGGACCGCGTCCTGACTGGCGGAGCGGGGTGGGGTGTAAAAGGGAGCTGATGTCAATACTTGGGATTGTTGTGGCTTATTATAGGATGTGGAAACTTGCTGAAGGAAGGCAAGTCACAGTGGCTGGACCTCGAGGTTGAGTGGACCAGTTCTGCTTCCCATCAGAGAGCTCTTGCTCTCTCTGCCTTCATGATGGCACCAGTGACCTGAACTAGCTTCCTGCTACTTCCATCAGCCATGGCTTCTGATATGTCATGCCTACTGTAGACAGACTGCATTCCTTCTAGAAATGGAAGAAAAATTATACCTTTCTCTTTAAGTTGTATATGAGTATTGTTTCACAGAAATTAAAGAACAATAATAGTAACTGTTATCAATTGTTACTCTCCATATGTGATATGCTAGCAGTATCAAATACATGGCATTTATAAGGATATTTAGAAAACTTGAACAAAAACAAGGTTAGCTCCTTTAATGTACTTTGAGTTTACTTATTAAGAACTGAGTTACACATATAGATCAAATTCTGATATATAAAATTTAACTTCCTTTCACCATAATTTGACTGAGTATGTTGATGTTTCTCATAAGGCAAAAATTATATGGGAATATTTATCAATATATCTTTTAAAAATTATGGAAAGAAGTAGAATCTAAAACACATCTGAGGAATTAAAATTAGTATAAATTCACTCTATGACTTTAGAACAAATTCCCATTTTTATGCAAAAATGTGGCTTCCTTCATTTGACAGTCTCTCCATGATTGTATCTATATAGTGATTCTTCTGTTGTGAGATTACTTTTTGCTTTGGAAAAATGAACAGAATGTATTCACATAAGCTAGAACCATAGTATAAATAATAAGTAGATTATTTCAATATCGTTATGCACTCTGAACACAGACAAAGTTTCAGTTTTCTCAGATAGTTAGTGGGAATATTATGACATCATTTTGCTGAAAATTTCACCGATATTGCACTTGAGTTGATAGACATGGTCTAGAATTATACTTACAGTAGTTCATATACTTTGGAGCTGGACAACTAGTCTTCAAGTATTAGACAAAATTTCTTTTCTTAATTATTTTATTTTTCTAGATTCACAAGCATTTTGAGTACTTATCCATGCTTCCCCTTTTCGCGCTTTCTCCCATTTCCTTCCTTTCCTTTCATCAATCCATTCCACTTCCTTCTGCCCTCCTGCCTGTGTGATTCTATGAACTCAAGGGTTCCCTTTTGCTTATCTAATTTTGTGGAGGTTCAGACCTCTGTAACAGCAGCTATTTAGAGAGTAGTGTATTAGAAAAAATTACTAAGCATTTACAAAGCAGAAACCACCTTGAACAATTTTGTTTATAAATCATATAATTTACAAATTAATCACACACTTCAGCCCCAGACAATATTTATATTTATCTATATTTATGGAAAGCAACATCTAAGGTAAAGGTAATTAGTCTTCATGGCACAATCTAGTTAAAGAGAATCCAGATCTGTGAGTTCAAGTCACTCTGACCACATAATCTATTATATATCATCTAAACACATAATTAGATTATGCTTTTTCCTTCTGGCTCAATGTGTTAGCAGAGATTTCCTCTAGAGTAGTAGCTATACATTAATCTCCATAGCTCTAACAATAATCACTGATTCCAATATCAATATATGAGCAAATGAATGAACAAGTAGATCTGTTAGGGGTGTAAGTCAATACCCATAATGCTGAGACTTATTCTTATCCAGCTATAAGTGCTATTAAAATAGATCAAACACTTTATTTACAGACTCATTTTCAATGATCTGGTTGTAAAATATGAACGCAGAAAAATTTATGAATAGGCTCAAATTTTAATAGGTAATCTTTTTTTCATAAACACTTGCTCATGAAAGCAAACCTACTTTCTTCCAAAAAATCCTTGGAATATATATTTTCTGATTGAATCTTTACTACCATTCTAGGATATAGATTATTTAAAGTTATTATCATCAATTTAAAGGAATATTAAAGCAAAAAGTAGTTTATATATCATTCTATAATGCTTTGGATTTGTTTAAAGGTTTTATCTTTGCAAAAGATGTAGAGATTGTCATTTTGATTATGTTGGGATTGCAAAGCTTTTTAGTGTCTAACAGAACAGGTACTATGGTTTAAGAGTAATGAATCAATATTCAATCAATTTGTAGCATGTAGCATGTGAAAAGAAAGACATTGGTATTAAATAGTAAAGTCTAATAACAGTCAGTAAATATGTTATATACATAATCCTACTGTGGGGACATCATAGTAGATCCATTATTTATTTTACACCTCATGTCTCAAACCTAGAATGATTTTATATATTTTGTTCATTTTTTTCTTTTGTAAATTGCTGCTCATACAAATTTAACAGGTACATCGGTCCTCTCCCTCCCTCGATCTCACTCCAATCCCCCTGTTCCCCCCTCCCTTCCCCCTCCCTCCCCATTCCCCCGTGCTTCCCCCCAAGTACCCCCCCCCAATTCCCGGAGCATCCTTTAATGTGCATGCCAAACTCTCCTCTGGGTCCTCCTCTACAATGAGGTGCAAGGACCCAGTAGCATTTCCCAGAACCTTTCCTGTGTTCCCATTAAGTTTAGGAACACTACTGTGACTGTCAGTTCCTAGTCTTCAAGGATCATAGTGCTTTTAGTCCATGCTAGACTTTGAGGGGTCAATAGTATGTTGGACATTGCACAGGTCATGCAAAGTCCAATTATGATTCCTTCGGACCTAAATTGTGTGGAGTATCTTGCATATCATTATTCCTCCCGTCCTTTTTCTCTTACAATCTTACCGTCCCCTCTCCACAAATTTCCCTGAGCTTCAGGATGGGGAGAGATTAGGCAGGCTTAGTTCCTGATGGTTGATATAGAGTCTCTGATGCTCTGAATTATGGTTTGTTGATTTTTTTTTCAGTTTTGCTGCTTCTGCAATACCCTTGTCTCCATCCTGATGGGTATTAGGTGTAACTCCCTGGCCATAGATAAAAAACCTGTTAAATTAGAGTCTTGTTATAAGAGTATATTCAAGGTAGATGGAATAAAGTAGGAGATTGTGGTGAGAAAGGGGTCAACCACCCATTTGCAAAATCGTTACTTTCTATCTGGCAGCCTATATGCCCTCCCCTTCTGGTGAGATCATACCCCCTCAGTTGTACATGATCAGGAGGGAAGTCTGTGAACTTAACCAGATGGCTCATTACTTACTTGCAGTCCTTGACGGTGGCCTATTTTCTCTCCTATAACATGGTCCCCCCTCTCCTTGTTTCTGGTGGGGCCCTCCTTCCCTATCCCTCCTATTTATAAACTTTGCAATTACTGTAGATATTACAGAGATTTGTCTTTGAGTGTCTCTAAGTGGGTTTGATACTAGGATCCACATTTAGGGACTACATAAGGCACTTGATTTTCCGTGTCTGGGTTACTTCACTCAATATAATTGCTTCTAATTCTGTCCATTTCCGGGCATATTGCATTAATTCATCATTTTTGATGGCTGAGTAGTATTCCATTGTATAAATGTACCACATTTTCATTATCCACTCATCAACTGTTGGACATTGGGTGGATTCCATGACTTTGCTATTGTAAACAGTGCTGCTGTGAATATGGTCATGCTTGTGCTATCAAGGTGAATTTTTGCTATGTGTGTGGTTTTTCCCAAAAGTGGAATAGCAGGGTCATATGACATTTCAATATTGAACTTCTTTAAGAATCGCCAGACGGCTCGACAAACTGGTTTCATCAGCCTGCATTCCCACCAGTATTGTAGGAGAGTTCCCCTCTCTCCACATCCTCTCCAACATTTGGTGTTGTCTGTATTGTGGATTTTTGCCATCCTGACCAGAGTAAGATGATATCTCAGAGAAGTTTGGATTTGCATTTTCCTAATGACTAAGGATATGGAGCCTTTTTTAAGATATTTGTTAGACATTTTAATTTCGTCCTTGGTAAAGTTTCTTTCAAGTTCCAAAGCCCATTATTTAATTGGGCCATTTGATTCCTTGATGTTTAGTTTTCTAAGTTCTTTGTACACTCTAGATAATTGAGCTCTATCAGATACATGGTTAGTGAAGATTTTCTCCCATTCTTTGGGATGCTTTTGTGCTTGAGTTAGGATCTCTTTATCTGAACAGAAGCTCTTTAATTTCACAAGATCCCATCTGTTGAGAGTTGTTTGTAGTGACTGTGCTATTGGATGTCCATTTAGGAACTGTTGACCTAGCCCAATCAGCTCAAGGGAGATCCTTACCCTTTCAACTATGTTTTTTATAGTCTCTGGCCTGATATCAAGGTCCTTGATCCATTTGGAATTAAGTCTTGTATATGGTGACAAGTACGGGTCCAGCTTTAATCTTCTGCATATGGAGATTCAGTTTTGCCAGCACCATTTGTTGAAGATACTGTTCTTTTTCCATTGGATTTTTGGGCCCCTTTGTCAATGATCAAATGGCTATAGTTGTGTAGGCTTATATCTGGATCTTCAATCCTTATCCATTGATCTGTGTGTCTATTTTTGAGCCAGTACAAGGCTGTTTTTACTACTAAGGATTTGTAGTGTAGACAAAGGTTTGGTATGTTCCAGCAGTGTTTTTGTTACTCAGGATTGTTTTTGCTATCTTGGGTATTTTGTGCCTCCATATGAATATTGAGATTGTTTGGTCAACTTCTTTAAAGAATTGCTTTGGGATTTTAATTGATATAGCATTGAATCTGTATGTTGCCTTTGGTAGTATGGTCATTTATACGACGTTGATTCTGCCAATCCAGGAACGTGGGAGGTCTTTCCACCTTCTGGTGTCTTCTGCAATTTCTTTCTTTAGGGTTTTAAAGTTTTCATTATAAAGGTCTCTTACTTCCTTGGTTAGATTTATACTAAGGTATTTCATATTTTTAGGGGCCATAGTATATAAGATTGTTTCTCTCAGAGCTTTTCCGCTTCTTTCATTCTGGGCATATAGGAAGGACACTGATTTTTATACATTTATTTTGTATCCTGCTACCCTCCTGAACTTCTGTATTGGTTCTAGGAGCTTCCTGGTGGAGTTTTTGGGATCCCTCAGGTATAAGGTCATGTCATCTGCAAATAGAAATAACTTGAATCCCATTTATGTCCCTTTCTTGTCTAATGGTTTCAGCTAAGACTTCAAGTACAATATTGAATAGAAGTGGTGAGAGTGGACAGCCTTGTCTATTCCTGATCAAAGCGGGAATGCTTCAAATTTTTCCCCATTGAGTATAATCCTTGCTGCTGACTTGTTGTATACAGCTTTTATTATATTGATAAAGATTCCTTCCATTACAACTGTGTCTTGGGTTTTGATCATAAAAGGCTGTTGGATCTTGTCAATAGCTTTTTCTGCATCTATCGAGAGTATCATGTGGTCTTGAAATTTGGATTAATTTATATGTTGGATTACATTAATTGATTTGCACATGTTGAACCAACCTTCTGTGCCTGGGATAAAGCCTACTTGATCCCTGTGGATGATCTTTTTGATATGTTTTTGAATCCAATTTGCTAAGACTTTATTGAGAATCTTTGCATCTGTGTTCATCAGAGAGATTGGCCTATAGTTTTGTTTTTTCAGTATGTTTTTATAAGGTTTTGGGACTAAGATGATATTAGCTTCATAGAAGGAATTGGGTAGTGTTCCTTTGCTATTTGATGGAATAGTTTAAGGAGTATTGGTGTTATTAGCCTCTTAAATATCTGGTAGAACTCTGTGCTGAATTCATCTGGTCCAGGACATTTTTCGGTGGGAAGATTTGAGATTACTTCCTCAATTTCCTCATATGTTATAGGACTATTTAAATAATTCACAACTTCCTGATTCAATTTAAGTAAGTTGTGCTTACTTAGAAATTCATCCATCTCTTTTGTGTTGTCAAATTTCACGGAGTATAGGTTTTTGAAATATGACGCTCTAATTTTCTGGATATCTTGGGTATCTGTACTGATAACTCCATTTTCATTTCTCATTTTGTGAATTTGTGTTTTCTCTCTCTTGCTTTTGGTTAATTTAGCTAAGGGTGTATCAATCTTATTGATTTTTTTCAAAAAACCAGCTTTTTGACTGGTTGATTTTCTTTATCTTTTTCCTATTCTCGATTTCAGATATTTCTCCCCTTATTTTGCTAATCTCCTCTCTTCTACTGCTTTTGGGATTGCCCTACTGTCTCTAAATCCTTAAGCTGCATCGTTAAGTTATTTATTTCTGATGTTTCCATTTATTTGATGTAGGCATTAAGAGCTATGAACTTAACTCTTAGGACAGCTTTCATTGTGTCCCAGATATTTTGGTATGTTGTATTTTCATTATCGTTCACTTTTAGGAAATCTTGATTTCCTTTTTAATTTCTTCCTGAATCCAGTTCTCATTCAGCATCATAGTATTAAGTTTCCAGGAGTCAGTGTATTTTCTGTTGCTTTTTGTGTTGTGGATGTCAAGCTTTAGGCCGTGGTGGTCTGATAAGGTGCAGGCTAGAATTTCAACTTTCCTGTATATGTGGAGATTTGTTTATTGGCCCAATATGTGATCTATTTTAGAGAAAGTTCTGCGTGCTCCTGAGAAAAGTGTGTATTTTTGTTGCGTGGATGAAAAGTTTGATAGAGATCTGTAAGGTCCATTTCAGTAAGGGTTTGATTAAGTTCCAAGGTGTCTCTGTTAAGTGTTTTACCTGTTGATCTATCCCATGTTGAGAGGGCGGTATTGAAATCCCAAAGAATTATTGTTTTGGGGTTAATTTATCTCTTTATGCCTTGTAGGGTTTGCTTAATGAATGTGAGGGGGCCCGTATTGGGTGCATATATACTCAGTATTGTGAAGTCTTCCTGGTGAATTGCACCTGTGAGTAAAATGTTGTACCATCTTTTTTTCTTATGATTTTTTTTTTGGTTTGAAGTCCACTTTGTCTGATAGTATAATGGCTACCCCTGCATGTTTTCTGGTTCCATTAGATTACAAGATTTTGGACCAGCCTTTCATTATTAGGATGTGCCTATCTTTTGTGGTGAGATGGGTTTTCTGCAGGTAGCAGATTGATGGGTTTTGATTTTTTATCCAAGTTTGTAATCTGTGTCTCTTGATCAGTATGTTAATTCCATTAACATTTAATGTTATAATGGAGAAACTATTTTTAATTCCAGACATTTATTATGTTTAGTGGCTTTTGTAAGTGTATTGTTTCGCTTTTAGGTTTTGTTGGTATTATACTTCCCTTCTCTTCTCCTGGATATGCTTGTTTTTTTCTTCAAGCTTGAGTATTATGTCTAGCATTTTTTGAAGGCCTGGTTTGGGTAACATGTATCCCTTCAAGTTGTCTTTGTGCTGGAAAATTTTTCTTTCTCCCTCAATCATGAAAGAGAGTTTTGCGGAGTATATCAGCCTGGGTTGACATTTTTGCTCATTCAATACTTGAAGTACAACTCTCCAATCTATTCTTGCTTTTACTGTTTCCATTAAGGAGTCATTTGTTATTTTAATAATTTTACCTTTAAAAGTGTTTTTTTCCCCTTGAAGCTCTCAGCACCATTTCTTTATCTTGAATGTGGAATGTGTCAACTATTATTTGTGGTGGTGAGTTTCTATTTTGGTCATAGCTGTTTGGGGTGTGAAAAGCTTCTTGTATATGGATTATCCCCTCTTTTTTTAGATGTGGAAAGTTTTCCTTGATGATAGTTTGAAAAATTTCCTCAGGTGTGGCATTTTGGGATTCTTGCTCTGGTATTCCATGAATATGCATGTTAGTCTTCTTCCAGGTGTCCCATAAGTCTTGAATATTTTCTTGAGTATCTTTTTGGCTTTAGCAACCTCTTCCATTGAGCTGGTTAATACTCCCACTTTGTCTTCAAGGTCTGAAATTCTATTTTCTGTTTTGTTAGGTTCGCTAGGTCACCATGAGTCCCAGCGGGACTGCGGGCATCCCGGGTGGGTGGGGAAAGGGGTCTTTTGTTTATGTTGACAAGCAATAATCTGGAACTTTTAATGCATCTTCATCTCTACTTGTCACTTTTGTCATTACATGTATGTAATTGCAATTATGCAAAGGCATTGCAGTTATGGGATTCATAAATATATTCATGCTATGACTATGTGATTAAAATGCCTAGTATAATCGAAATACACTGATTTAAGGGAATGAAGGATTCTTTTAAAAGTTCTCACATGAGTTAACATCATCAAAATAATCTTGATTCACATATGACAGCAGATATGAGTATCACTTGAAATCAAAACCATTGCATGATTTTAAACTTTCTGGATTTTGAAAGTTTTTTTGGTATACAAGATTATTTCTGTTTTAAATAATCTTTATTCTTTTTTCCTTTCATTCCATTTTCTGTCCAAGTAATAAGCTTCCATGTCAGTTCTTTTTTTAATTTTTAATACTTTTTTATTATTATTTCAGCTCATACAAACTTAATAGGCACACCAGTTCCCTCACTCCCTCCTCCTCCCCCAGAAACCCTGCTCCCCCTCTCCTCACTCCTCCCTCCCCATCCCCCCGTGCCTCCCGCCCCAATTCCCAGAGTCTTTTCTTGTGCATGCCTGACTCTCCTCTGGGCCCTCCTCTCTGATGGCATACAAGGACCCAGTGGCATTTCCCTGAACACTTTCCTGTGTTCCCCTTAAGCATAGGAACACTACTGTGGCTGTCAATCCCTTGCCTCCAAGGATCTAGGTGCCTTTAGCAGATGCTAGACTTTGTGAGGTCAATAGGGTGTTGGACATTGTGCCGGGCATGCAAAGTCCAATTATGATTGCTTTGGCCCTAACTTGTTTGGAGTATCTTGCAAATCATTGCTCCTCCAATCCTTTTGCTCTTACACTCTTACTGCCCCCTCTTCCGCAAATGTTCCTGAGCTTCAGGATGGGGAAAGATTAGTCTGGCCTAGTTCTAGGT
The DNA here is from genome assembly GCA_023101885.1 of Typhlomys cinereus. NCBI lineage: Eukaryota > Metazoa > Chordata > Mammalia > Rodentia > Platacanthomyidae > Typhlomys > Typhlomys cinereus. The sequence continues at coordinate 397,663 of JALPQD010000159.1, forward strand.
GGTTGATATAGAGTTTCTGAAGTTCTGGTTAGTGGTTTTTTAATTTTCTTTTGCAGTTTTGTTGCTCCTGCAATGCCCTTCACTCCATCGTGATGGGCACTGTATTTCACCCGCTGGCCAGAGACAAAAAGCTCTTAAACTGGAGTCTTATTATCAGAGCACATTCAAGGGTAGATGTAATACTTATACCCAAAAGTGAAATCACAGGGTCATATGGCATTTGGTAATGGGAGGGGTCAATCACACATTTGCAAAATGGTTACTTTTTAATCTGCCGGACTATATGCATTCCCCTTCTGGTGAGTTCATACCCCCTTAGTTGTAAATGATCAGGAACGAATGTCTGTGAACTTAACCAGGTGTCACATTACTTTCTTGCAGTCCTTGATAGAGGCCTATTTCCTCTACTGTAACATGGTCATTTCTCTCCTTGTTTCTGGTGTGGCCCTCCAACCCCATCCCTCCTGTTCATAATCCTTGCAATTACTGTAGGTAATACATAGATTTACCTATGTGTGTCTCAAGGTGGGCTGGGTGGGTTTGGTATTAGGAGCCACCTATTAGGGAGTACATACGGCGATTAATTTTCTGGGTCTGGGATACTTCACTTAATATAATTGTTTCTAATGACATCCATTTCCCAGCAAATTCCAGTAATTCATCATTTTTGATGGCTGAGTAGTACTCCATTGTATAGATGTACCACGGTTTCCTTATGCACTTGTCAACTGTTGGGCATTTGGGTTGATTCCAGGTCTTTGCTATTGTAAACAGTGCTACTATGAACATGGTTGTGTTTGTGCTATCGAGGTGAACCTCTGCTGTACGGGGAGTTATACCCAAAAGTGGAATCACAGGGTCATATGGCATTTCAATCTTTAATTTCTTTAAGAATCTCCACACGGCTCGCCAGAGTGAATGTATGAGCCTGCATTCCCACCAGCAATGTAGGAGTGTTCCCTTCTCTCTACATCCTTTCCAGCATTTGTTGTTGGTTGTATTGTGGATTTTTGCCATCATGACCCGGGTGATATGATATCTCAGGGAAGTTTTGATTTGCATTTCCCTGATGGCTAAAGAAGTAGAGCATTTTTAAATATATTTGTTAGACATTTTAATTTCATCCCTGGTAAAATTTCTTTTAAGTTCCAGGGCCCATTTTTTAATTGGGCCATTGGTTTCCTTGGTGTTTAGTTTTCTAAGTTCTTTGTGCAATCTGGACAGTATAGCTCTATCAGATATGTGGTTAGTGAAGATTTTCTCCCATTCTGTGGGTTGCCTTTGAGCTCCTGTTACAATCTCTTTATCTGAACAGAGGCTCTTTAATTTCACAAGGCCCCAAATGTTGAGAGTTGGTAGCAGTGACTGTGCCATTGGGTGTCTGCTTAGGAACTGTTGGCCTAGCCCTATCAGCTCTAGGGAGTTCCCTATCCTTTCAACTATGGTTTTTATAGTCTCTGGCCTGATATCAAGGTCCTTGATCCATTTGGAATTAAGTCTTATACATGGTGACAAATGTGGGTCCACCTTTAATCTTCTGCATATGGAGATCTAGTTTTGCCAGCACCATTTATTGAAGATGCTGTTCTTTTTCCATTGGATTCTTTGGGCCCCTTTGTCAAAGACCAAATGGCTGTAATTTTGTGGGCTTATATCTGGATCTTCAATCCTTATCCATTGATCTGTGTGTCTATTTTGGAGCCAGTACCAGGCTGTTTTTATAACTATGGATTTGTAGTATAGATTAAGGTTTGGTATGGTAATACCTCCAGCAGTGTTTTTGTTACTCAGGATTGTCTTTGCTATCCTGGGTCTTTTATGCCTCCATATGAATTTTGAGATTATTTGGTCAACTTCTTCAAAGAATTGCTTTGGGATTTTAATTGGTATAGCATTGAATTTGTATATTGCCATTGGTAGAATGGTCATTTTTATGATATTGATTCTGCCAATCCAGGACCATGGGAGGTCTTTCAACCTTCTGGTGTCTTCTGCTATTTCTTTCTTTAGGGTTTGAAAGTTTTCATTGTAAAGATCTTTTACCTCCTTGGTTAGGTTTATACCAAGGTACTTCATTTTTTAGGGGCTATACTAAATGGGATTGTTTCTCTCAAGGCTTTTTCACTTCTTTCATTCTGGGCATATAGGAAGGCCTCTGATTTTTGCACATTTATTTTGTATCCTGCCACCCTGCTGAACTTCTCAATTAGTTCCAGGAGCTTCCTGGTGGAGTTTTTGGGATCACTCAGGTATAAGATCATGTCATCTGCAAATAGGGATAGCTTGACTTCTTCCTTGCCGATTTGAATCCCTCTTATGCCCCTTTCTTGTCTTATGGCTTCAGCTAAGACTTCAAGTACAATATTGAATAGAAGTGGTGAGAGTGGACAGCCTTGTCTAGTTCCAGATCGAAGTGGGAATGCTTCCAATTGTTCCCCATTGAGCATGATCCTTGCTGTTGGCTTGTTGTATACAGCTTTTATTATACTGATAAAGGTTCCTTCCATTCCTATTATCTCTAGCGTTTTGATCATAAAAGGCTGTTGGATCTTGTCAAAAAGCTTTTTCTGCATCTATCGAGAGTATCATGTGGTCTTGGACTTTGGACTGGTTTACATGATGAATTACATTTATTGATTTGTGTATGTTGAACCAACCTTGTGTGCCAGGGATGAAGCCTACTTGGTCCCCGTGAATAATCTTTTTAACATGTTCTTGAATCCAATTTGCTCAAACGTTGTTGAGAATCTTTGTGTCTGTGTTCATCAGAGAGATCGGCCTGTAGTTTTCTTTTTTAAGTGAGTCTTTATTAGGTTTTGGGATTAAGACAATATTAGCTTCATGGAAGGAATTTGGTAGTGTTCCTTCCTTTGCTATTTGATGGGACAATTTAAGAAATATTGGTATTATTAACTCCTTAAACGTCTGGTAGAACTCTGTGCTGAATCCATCTGGTCCAGGACATTTTTTGGTGGGAAGATGCAAGATTACTTCCTCAATTTCCTTATATGTTACAGGACTATTTAAATAATTTACAACTTCCTGATTCAATTTAGATAGGTTGTGTTTACTTAGAAATTCATCCATCTCTTTTGTGTTGTCAAACTTCACAGAGTATAAGTTTTTGAAATATGATGTTATAATTCTCTGGATTTCTTGGGTATCAGTCGTGATAACTCCATTTTCATTTCTAATTTTGTTAATTTGGGTTTTCTCTCTCTCTTGCTTTTGGTTAATTTAGCTACGGGTGTATCAATCTTATTGATTTTTTCAAAGAACCAGCTTTTTGACTGGTTGATTTTTTCTATCTTTTTCTTAGTCTCAATTTCAGATATTTCTTCCCTTATTTTGCTAATCTCCTCTCTTCTACTACTTTTGGGATCAGATTGCTGTAGTTTCTCTAAAGCCTTAAGCCGCATCATTAAGTTATTTATTTCTGATGTTTCCATTTATTTGATGTAGGCATTAAGAGCTATGACCTTACCTCACAGAACAGCTTTCATTGTGTCCCAGAGATTTTGGTAAGTTGTATTTTCATTATTGTTCAGTTTCAGGAAATCTTGAATTTCCTTTTTAATTTCTTCCTGAATCTCATTCAGTATCATATTGTTAAGTTTCCAGGAGTTAGTGTATTTTCTCTTGTTTGATGTGTTGTGGATGTCCAGCTTTAGGCCGTGGTGGTCTGATAAGGCACAGGCTAGAATTTCAACTTTCCTGTATATGTGGAGCTTCATTTTGTGGCCCAATATGTGATCTATTTTGGAGAAAGTTCCGTGTGCTGCTGAGACAAATATGTATTCTTTGGTGTGTAGGTGAAAAGTTTAATAGAGATATGTAAGGTCCATTTCTTTAAGGGTTTGATTAAGTTCCAAAGTGTCCCTGTTAAGCTTTTGACCTGTTGATTTATCCCATATTGAGAGGGCGGTGTATATTGCATGCCTCCAAGAATCTTGGTGCCTTTAGCCGATGCTAGACTTTGTGAGGTCAATAGTGTTTTGGACATTGCGCCAGGCATGCAAAGTCCAATTATGGTTGCTTCGGCCTTAACTTGTGTGGAGTATCTTGCAAATCATTGCTCCTCCCATTCTTTTTTAACTGTATTTTTATAAAGTTTTGGGATTAGTATGATATTAGCTTCATAGAAAGAATCTAGCAGTGTTCCTTTCTTTGCTATTTTATGGAACAGTTTAAGTAATAGTGGTGCTAGTTGTTCTTTAGATGGCTGGTCGCATTCTGTGCTAAATCCATCTGGTGCAGGACATTTCTTGGTGGGAAGATTTGAGATTACTTCATCAATTTCCTCATTTGTTATAAGACTATTTAAATGTTCAAAACTTCCTGATTCAATTTAGGTAAGTTGTGCTTACTCAGAAATTAATCCATTTCTTTTGTGTTATCAAAAGAATAGGAATATTCAACAGATATGAGACACTTTGAAGAAGCCTCAAATGTGCATTTATGGAATACCAGAACAAGAATCCCAAAATACCACAACCAAGAAAATTTTTCAAATTATCATAAAGGAAAGCTTTCCACATCTAAAGAAAGAAAGACCCATCCAAATACAAGAGATATAAATTTTTATATTATTTTATATTATTATTTATATATTGGGGTATAAATTTTTGAAATATGACCTTATAATTCTCTGAATTTCTTGGGTATCAGTTGTGATAACTCCATTTTTATTTCAAATTTTCTTAATTTGGGTTTTCTCTCTTTTGAGTTTGGTTAATTTATCTAAGGATGTCTAGGCCTGTCTTCTGTGGTAAGATGTGTTTTCTGAAGTCAACAGATGGATGGATTTTGATTTCTGATCCATGTGTATATTCTGTGCCTTTTTATTGATGAGTTAACTCCATTGACATTTAGTGGTATAATGGAGAAATTGCTTTTAATTCATGATTTTTTTGTGTTTAGTGCCTTCCATAAGTGTATTATTTAGCTTGTAAGTTTTGGTGGTATTGTATTTCCCTTCTGTCCTCCTCGATGTGTTTCTTCTTTTCTACAAGCTTGGGTATATTTTCTACCATTTTTTACAGGATTGGTTTGGTGGTCATGTAAGCCTTCAAGTTGTCTTTATGGTGGAAAACTTTTCTTTCATCCTCAATGATCACAGCCTAGGTTGACATTTGTGATTACTCTGTACTAGAAGTACATCTCTCCAAGCTCTTCTGGCTGTTACTGTTTTCATTGAAAAATAATTTGTTATTTTAATAGGTTTACCTGTAAAAGTGCCTTTTCTTTCTCTAGAAGCTCTCAGCACATTCTCTTTGTCTTATGTATGTAGTGTTTTGACTATTATTTGCCATGGTGAGTTTCTATTTTGGTCATATCTGTTTAGAGTCCGAAATGTCTCTTGTATTTGGATGGGTCTTTCTTTCTTCAGATGTGGAAAGCTTTCCTTTATGATAATTTGAAAAATTATCTTGGTTGTGGTATTTTGGGATTCTTGTTCTGATATTCCATAAATGCACATTTGAGGCTTCTTCAAAGTGTCTCATATCTGTTGAATATTCCTATTAAGTATCTTTTTGGCTTTAACAATCAAAGAGTTTTGTTAACTGGTTAGAAGGACTTGTTAGTTCTTCCACTTTGTCTTTAGTATCTGATATTCTATTTATTTCTTCATTAATTCGGCTCATGAGATTCTGTTGAGTTCTGGGTTGAAGATTGCTTGTATCTTAGTTTTAGTTAAAATTCTGCTTGAGATTGTTTTGGGCGAACTAAATTAGACAGTATTACTACACTTGAGCAGTTATTGCTGGTGTTTGCCTTGGAGTTGGCTATGCCTGTCTGATGTTCGTGGTATTTCTTAGACGAGGCTAAAGGACTATTAGTATATCAATTAAGGCAAGTTTAGTAGATAGGGATTGAAGATTAGTATGGTGGTGCACTTTTTATGTTTACGTCCTTTGTGACATGTGAAGGTGAATGGTATAGTCCCTGAAGTTGCATGGGTTTCTGGGTGGTTATATGGAAATCGTATACTACAATGACTAATAATTGAGAGGAACAAGATACTTATCTTAGAGCTGGATGTGAAGATTCTCTCCCATAAGGTGGGATGATTGAGAAGACCTGAGATCGATGGTTTTGGTCTCCAGGCCTTTGCTTGGCTTTTCACTGGAGTCTGTTGAATTCTGAGAAGCCAAGAGTCAGAGAGGAGCAGGGAGTCAGTCTGGGTCCTAGCTTCTGGGCAGAAAGGCAATGTGACTACTGGGGTGCTCAGATGACCTGGGGACTGGGGCATAGTCTAGGGGGCTTACCTTAGAAGCAGGGAGTCTACCTGGGTCTTGGCTTGGGGCAGGGAGCAATATATGAATGTATTTCTATGTATTTATCTATCTCTCTGCTGTCTACCTATCTATCTAGGAATCTACATATTTGTTTGTAGATACAGCAGTAAATACAGTAACCCTGTACAGGAATTTCATGTATTTGTGTGTGTGTGTGTGTGTGTGTGTGTGTGTGTGTGTGTGTGATAGAAAAATGGCATGAATAGTAGGTAAACAGTCTAATAAGTCTAATACTAAAATATTTCCCTAGATAGACTACTTTGAAGAATGTCTTAGGTGAAATGAGCTATTTTTCTCATCATCTCTTCAAATGAAGAGAAACACATTTTGTAGCGCTTTCTAGATATTTTTTCAACTGTTTGAAATAGAATACTTGATTCTCACTATTCTAAGTCAGTAAATTTATTCATTGTAATGATTTTAATTGGTCCAAACGATGTCTACCAATTTATCATCTTATGTTGCCTCATTGTTGCATTATGTGTATCTTTTACTGCATCTCTCATTGTATTCAATATATTCTTATAGGAATAAGAGCTTTTCCTATTTTATTTAGAGTAGAACTTTGGTCTAGAACAGTTTAACTTGAAAGTAGTCATGTAGTAACTTACTGATGAATACACAGATAACATTAAAGAACATTCAAGATGAGTAGATTTTTTTGCTGTGTACTCTACAGAAGTACTTTATGCATGACAGGTACAATTTGATTTTTTACTTTAAAGTTTTCTTACTCTTTTAAGAGTTTAATATATAGTGAATTTATTATATTTTCCAACCTCAATTCCCAATCCCATTCCCTCTCTTATTCCCATTGCAAACCCTCTTTTTCCTGAGAGCAGCATGAGTTGCTAGCTCTATTTAATGTAGATTGTGTTCAATGGTATGTGCCTGAGTACTTGGCTGGGTATGAATTATATTTCAGTTGGGAAAGCACTGAGGAAAGCATATTTTAATTCTCATCACATCAGCATTAACCCTTACTAGTCTCTCAGGAAAGTGGATAATCTTTTGAGATGTTTCCCCTTCTATGACAACATACTGATAAGATAAATCCTATGGAGGTCTTGTGGAAATACACATAAATTCCAGTGACTGGATGGATGTAACAACATTGGAATATCTACACGATAATGTCTGGCCACATGTGTGCCACATTTTTTGTCCTTACAATCTTACTCCCTCTTCCATGACGCTCTCTTTACATTGAGATGGGTGGTAGTGACTTAGAGGTCATGTTTTGCACCAAGCGCAAGTGTATTTTTAGCACATTGGCCAGTTGTTATCTTCTGTAATAGTCACCTTCCATTGAAATTGTAAGGTCCTAGGTTGAATGCCAAGTGCTCCTCCAAATTATGTGTATACTGGCAAATGTTTAAAAGGCACTTTGGTATCTACGTAACTATTACTTTGCATTCTCCTGGGGCCTATATTATTCATTTTTATAGTTTTTTGTTCTGGATTAAGATACCAGAAATGCCATCCCTGCTGTAAGCAGGAAGATGTTAGTTACCCCAATTACACCAGTGGTAGCCTCTTGCCAGGGTAATTGTTATTACAGTTTGCAGCTGTCATTGAATAATGAAAACTTTGGTTGCAATTCTCCCCCAGAAACTTGCAGAGTATTTTCTGGTACTATGAAAACTGGCCAGTAAGGAGGAAGATTGGAGATGTGTTTTAATCTGTATACTCTGAGCAACATGTGCTGAATCTTCAGGAGTGGAATCTTACTGTCATAGATTATGTTATATTTTAAAATATGGAGTCTTGTTATGTCAAGCTTTGTGTAGCTTTAGAGGTATTAGATTTCATTGCAGTGAGTTTGAGAATGTAGTAGACCTGTTGTGATTAAAATGTCACATCTTATAGGGAGGATGAGACAAGAAAGGGGTGACAATGAGGGAATGGGGGACAAGAACATAAAAACAGTTTATTTGAATAAAATTAATTTTAAAAAAGATATAAAAATTAGAATCATTCATAAAGTCAAAAGAAAATAAGGACCCTTAGTGTTCCCTCATAGACATGACATTTTTTCAGTTTCAAATAAATAAAATGTAAACTCCAACATACAAGGGACTCATCAAATATCTGCTGAGTGAATTGAAAATTATGCCTCATGTTTCCTAATATACATGTATTTTTGTAATTAACAAAAGGTACAAACCCAAACTCAGCATACTGTACATTGTTATATGATCTATTCTCACTTTTTAAGACAAGTAAAACAAGTTTTAGAGTGAATAGACTTTCTCCAAAGTAATAATGACATCAAATTGATTGTGCAAAACAGATATTAAGAGTATAGCACTGTACAAATGTACCACATTTACTTTTATATTTGCCAACTGTTGGGCATTTGGGTTGATTCCATGACTTTGCTATTGTAAATAGCGCTACAATTGAACGTGGTTGTGCTTATGTTACTGCAGTGAATTTTTGCATTATGGGGGATTATTCCCAGAAAGTGGTATAGCTAGGTCATATGGCATTTCAATCGGTAACTTTTTTAGATATTGCTAAACTAATCACAAGAGTGGTTGTATAAGTCTGAATTGACACCAACAATGTATGAGAGTTCTCTTCTCTTCACATCCTCTCCAGTATTTGGTCTCGTTTATGTTATGAAGTTCTGCCATCCTGACCAGGGTGATATGATATCTCAGGGAAGTTTTGATTTGCATTTCCCTGATGGCTAAGGATGTGGAGCATTTTTAAGATACTTGGTAGACATTTCAATCTCGTCCCTGGAAAAGTTTCTTTAGAGTTCCCAGGCCCATTTTTTTATTTAGGCCATTTATCTCCTTGGCGTTTAGTTTTTAAAGTTCTTTATGCACTCTGGATAATAGAGCTGTATCAGACATGTGGTTAGTCAAGATTTTCTCCCATTCTGTGGGTTGCCTTTTTGCTTGGTTTACAATCTCTTTACTTAAACAGAAGCTCTTTAATTTCATGAGATCCCATTTGTTGAGTATTTGTTCTAGTGACTGTGCTATTGGATTTCTGTTTAGGAACTATTGGCCCACCCCAATGAGCTTGAGGGAGATCCCTACCCTTTCAACTAGGGTTTTTATGTCTCTGGTCTCATATTAAGATCCTTGATCCTTAATCCTTGGAATTAATTTTTGTACATGGTGACAAGTATGTGTCCAGATTTAATCTTCTGCGTATGGAAATCCAGTTTTGCCAACACTGTTTTTTGAAGATGATGTTCTTTTTCCATTGAATATTTTGGGCCCCCTTTACAATATCATATGGCTCCAATTTTATATCTGGGTCTTCAACCCTTATCCATTGATGTACATGTCTAGCTTGGAGCAAGTACTAGGCTGTTTTTATTATTATTCATTTGTAATTTAGATGAAGGTTTGTTATGGTGATACCTCTAGCACTTTTTTGTTATTTAGGATTTTTTTTTTGCTATCCTGGGCCTTTTGTGCTTCCATATGAATTCTGAGATTGTTTGGCCAATTTCTTTAAAGAACTGCTTTGGGATTTTGATTGGTATAGGATTGTATCTGTGTATTGCTTTTGGCTGGATGGTCATTTTTATGATATTGATTCTGCAAATCCAGGAACATGGGAGGTCTTTTCACCTTCCCAGACACAGAAAATTACGCACAGTATGTACTCCCTAATAGGTGAATCCTAGTAACAAACCCACTTAATGACACATTCAAATGTAAATCTCTGCAATACCTACTATTATTACAAAGATTATAAACAGGAGGGAAGGGGAACGAGGGTCCCTCCCAGAAAAAAAAAAGGAGAGATGGGATCATCCTTCAGGAAAGAAGATAGATCACTGTCAAGTATTGCATGTAAGCAGAGAGACATCTGATGAAGCTCACTCTTACTTTCCTTCCTGGTCACCTGAGACTGACAAAGTTTGATCTCAACAATCAAGGTGAAAAGGGGAGGGAGGGAAGTGACAGGAAGGAGAAAAGGGAGAGAGAGTGCAAGGGGAGACTGGAGAGGGAAGGGGGGATGAGAGGACAAGGGTACCTATTGAACTTGTATGATTGGGAAAAAAATAAAATGTGGGAGAAAAAAAGAGCACCGTACTTCATGTGTATAAGTGTCTATCTGAATTGACTGATGGGTCATAGAGCAAAATATCAGACAAGATAAAAATTAGTCCTTTGACATATTTTAGCAGATATAAATAATGAGCAACATGACCAATATTTCTTAGTTTCCCAGGCGAACCCCAAAGAACATAAGCTACATTTTTCCTCTTCCTTATTGATCTCTTTCTTGAAGTATGTTAGTATTGGCTTTAATATATATAGATTCTTACAAGTCCAAATCTATGTGTAAAAGCACTGAGACATTCTTTTTCTATACATTTTTAATTAGAACAGAAATGTAAAGAAGGCCAAGATACCTAAAAACACATTAAGAATACTGATGTCATTTTGTGTGAAAACCTACAGGTATAAAGAAGAAAAGTCCTCATCACTGATAAATATTGTTTATCATTAGGTTTGCTAAACAACCTGCCTAGAAAGGATTATGCACATTTACTGGGTGAAAATAATGTTCAAATCCATCAAGGTTTATTTTCATTTTAATATTTTACACAGCCAAAAAGTGTGCACACTCTTTGTTGGCAGAAATACTTCAAAATTCAAAATTAACCTGAATGCAACAAGGATCTTTGGTCAATGTTTTACAACTGAGAGAAGCAAGCCATGAAGCTTGCCAGTTCTCTTTAATAGTAAAATGAGGATAGTCAAAAATATAGCACAGCCTCATCATTTGGCATTCGCGAGACAGCATCGGCATCTTTCCACCTGCAAATAGGTGGGAGTCATCTAGCTGAATCTAAGTCATTATTTTGATTAGCCAAATCTTTTCTTTTGTTCCAAATGGAAGCTGGCATCTGTAGTGAGGGGTATGGCAACTGTCCATTGGCAACAACAGTTCTGCATGAATTAAAAGTATAAAAATTAGGATATGTATAAGCTAAAAGATACCATGAAGAGACAAAACAAAACAAGTGACAGAGAAGGAAATATAGAGAAATATTATTGTCATTCATTGTATTTACTCTTTTTCTATTCTGTTTCCTGAACTGTAATGGTACATTTCAAGCCTCTCATTTCCAATTTTATTTCCAAATTTTTTAGATCATAATGGAGAAATATTTCTAGATTGTAAATATTCTCTGGAATAAAGGCTCATAATTTCTCATCAATGTCTAGAAAACAAAGTTCAAGTATGCTTACATCACATGCAAAGTACCTTCCAAATGGACTGACAGCTCTCTCATAGGACTTCTGCTATACTATGACTTTCTGTGCTCCATGATAAACATGTCGTATATGTCAATCACACAGAAATGCAATTTGGAAATCTTTCCATGTCATTCTATAATTCTGATATTTAAATAACAGATAATATTTTTGCAATAGTCTTTCTGTCTATGGTAAGGTCAATTGCATGAGACCCCAGGCATTCATGGAGAAGTTAATTTTTCTCTGTTAGCACTCTTACCACACTGAGTTGCAAGTATTTAGTTGTAGTTCTGACAACTGTACCAAACATTGGTTCTTTGAATAAAACCGTAGTTTTTTTTCCAATTTTCCAGCAAACTCACTTTATATGTATATAGGCTTTATTATTGACTGTACATCCTTTGTCAACTAGGTGAGTTCTTGCAGACTAGCTACAATATCTTCCTTTTCTTGGATATGGTTGAACATTGAATGTATAGAAAAAGAATGTCTCAGTACTTTTACACATGGATTTGGACTTGTGAGAATCTATATATAGTAATACTAACATACTTCAAGAAAGAGAATGGTACTTGAGATCAATAAGGAAGAGGAAAAATGTAGCTTATGTTCTTTGGGGTTCGCCTGGGAAACTAAGAAATATTCAATAATACTTCTCTGAAACCTAATTGCAATGAGATCTACTCTTTCCTCCGTTCTTGGACAGGAACATTCTCTATTAATGTTCTTACAGGTATTTTATAAGGATAGTTCTTTTCATTCTACTTATTTCTATTTATTTAGGATAACCTACAGAATTCTAGAGAGGCACAGAATTCCAGAGATTGAAATATGGGTAATTCAGGTATCAGAACAGTGAGTTTGAAATGACAGATAACAGTGTCTAGCCGTTCATGGGGGTCACCAGATCAGTTTAGAAAGTAATAATAAGTATGGAAATATGTGAGTGAATCAGAAAATGATCTTATTCTGCATGATCAATTGAGATTCCATTTTTTAAATTTTTTTATTATTTATTATATTGTGCATCTATGTGTGTGCATGTGTATATGTATGCGTGGGTAAAACCATGGATGAATTCGGGAACCATCATGGACCGCCTCCACCTCCTCCTTGTTTACTCTGCCCCAGGATTCACAGGCTCTGCCCTTCCAGGACCAGAAACTCAGACCACCCCCGCTTCCACCTGGCATCTATACGTGGGGTTTAGGCTCCGAACTCAGGACCTTCCGCCTGCAAGGCAGAGGCTTAATCCCTGAGCCACCTCTCCAGCCCCGAGATTCCATTTTTAAAGACTGTGGTGGCAATCCCAAATCAAAATATGTGACTGAATGCAGGGGTAAGCAAATTAAATCAAAGTATAATTACTGGCTCAGAATATAAAAATAATGACTCCCCACTCTCTTTCTTTCTCTCTTTCTGTCTCTCTCTTTCTTTCTCACATGTATATGTGTGTGTGATATGTGTGGTAACTATCCTGAAAGTTTTTTTAAAGTTTAACTAGTCCTAATGAACACTTATGAATCTGAAGCAGAGAAAATATCTAAAATTTCTGTAATAAAAACATATGATGAAGTGGTTGTTTCTTAAATACAGTGGAAATAATGTGCAACAAGGAAAAATTCGTTCCTGACTAACTGGGTTAAATTTCTATACACATACATCATAAATCAGCAATCCTCTCTTGTAGACTATTAATGTCATGACAGATTTCTGTGATTTTGAAATGAAGTAATGATGTAAAAATCTCCAGGAAACAAAACCTCCCCAAATCCTGTTTCCATCCATATTGGAGTTAATGGTACCCAACAGTTATATATGAAATTATTCTTCTATGTAACAAGAGAGTTGTCTTTCTTATGTGTTCAAATTAATCATTGCTTGGTTTTCTTTTTCTTCAAAATTTCTCATACTGATTTAAACAAGAAATTCATTCATTTATCTATTAATTATCCTTTTATAATATTTGCTGAAGAAATAATACATAATAAGTATTAAGCTTTGCACTGGGAATTCAAAGGTGAGCACTATGCAGTGCATGCTCATATGCATTTCAAAGGGTTGTAGAAGAATATGAGAAATGTCAGTTACATGCATTGTCCAAAAATGAGCCTCTGTACTAATGCTAAACTTGAGACATAACAGAGAGTAAATAAAATGCTTAAATATGCAATTTTAAGATAACATACACAAAGATACCATCTTAGTGGATTATTTGTGGTACATGGCACATTAGTCTTAAAAATGAGTAAAAAGCATACTAATAAACAAAAAATTACCAGCATTTTTAGTGTGCCTTTTGATACTTTGCCAGATTTAGTTACTAGCTTATTCTATCTGATAAAATTGTGGTGAGTGTGTCCATATATAATATGGACACCAGTGGTTGAAAGAGAGACACAGAAATGAGTCAATATGCAGCAGATCTGAGGAGAAGTGCAGGGAGTGTTAGGGAGTCAGAAAGACTCAGAGAGCAGGTCAGAATTTTTCAAACTATGTTTATTTGCTTTCTTTTTTAAATTTCTTTTTATTTACTATTTATTCAATTGTGCGTATATATGTGTGTGCGCGTGTGTATGTATGTGTGTGTACGTATGTGTGTGTGTGTGTGTGTGTGTGTGTGTGTGTGTGTGTGTGTGTGTGTAATCACGGGTGAATTCAGGAACCACCATGGACCACCTCCACCTCCTCCTTGTTTACTCTTCCCAGGGATTCACAGGCTCCGCCCTACCAGGACCAGAAATGCAGGCCACCCCGCTTCTACCTGGCGTCTATATGTGGGGTTTTAGGCTCCAAACTCAGGACCTTCCGCCTGCAAGGCAAAGGCTTAACCCCTGAGCCACCTCTTCAGCCCCTGTTTATTTGTTTTCTATCCAGGAAACGATCTGAGACAACACTTAAGAGTTTAAGGGCTTCTGAGAGTTGAGCTTGGAATAGTCAAAATAACAGAAGAGGGTGAACTATTTTGGTTTATAATGTGTATATTTGTGTGGTTGGATCAAAGCCAGTTACCTTCTGAGCAAAACAATAGTTTGCTTTCCATGCTTCCTCTTCCATGCTTCCTCTGGCTTAAATACTCTCAGCTTATTATTTGGGTAACATCCCATATTTAGAAATATGTACTTATTGTTAGGGAGTGTAAAATTCAGTGGCATGGTTTACTTTCACTTTTTTAAAAAATATTTTCTCATTTTAAGGTTTGGACAAAACTGCAAAAATATTGAATTTATTGATCAGTCACTACGTCTCAGAATTTTGTAGAATGTGTTTCCCTTTCATAAATATTATAATCCCCAGTATAGCTTTATGGGAAAAGGATTAATCATGTCTATTTTTAAGGATGAAGCAAAGGTCAAGTGTAAAATAAAACTCGAAGATCTGAGAATCAGTCCTAATTTTTTGACTTCAGAGAGAATTCAAATTGCCTCTATTGTCTTGGACATAGAAAGTCTTTTAATTTTAAACTACACACACTATAAACTTCCTGTCTGGAAATAGTCTTTCATGATAAAGACAGGGATGAAACCAAAAAATAATTTCTTTAATTAAACATTGTCTTCAAGTAATGAATAGATTGATGATTTTGACCTTAATATTATACAATGAATCATTCATGCAAATAAAATAAATTCATTTTTTATTATTAAACTTCATTTTAACAAGATATACAATCTTGGAAGAGATCTTTTTCTTTTGCAAACCTCTCTCTGAATAGGATTAACTTGGAGATCTTTACTATTTTGGAAAGATTTTCTACTGTGAAGAAGGCAATTTTTAATACATTTTCTATTAATTCCACACATATAAACTTAATAGGTAGACCAGTTCCCTCCCTCCCTCCTCCTTCCCCCGAACCCCCTGCTCCCCCTCCCCTTCTCCCTCCCTCCCCATCCCCCAGTACCCCCCCCCCAATTACCAGAGAGCCCTTTATTGTGTATGCCTAACTCTCCTCAGGGTCCTCCTCTCCGATGACACACAAGGACCCAGTGGCATTTCCCTGAACTCTTTCTCGTGTTCCCTTTAAGCATAGGAACACTACTGTGGCTGTCAATTCCTTGCCTCCAAGGATCTTGGTGCCTTTAAAAGATGCTAGACTTTGTGAGGTCTATAGTGTGTTGGACATTGAGCAGGGAATGCAAAGTCCTATTATGATTGCTTTGGCCCGAATTAGCCTGGAGAATCTTGCAAATCATTGCTCCTCCCATCCTTTTGCTCTTACAATCTTACCACCCCCTCTTTTGCAAATGTCCCTGAGGTTCAGGATGGGGGGAGATTAGTCTGGCCGAGTTCTATGTGATTGATATAGAGTCTCTGAAGTTCTGGATTGTAGTTTGTTGATATTCCTTTGCAGTTTTGCTGCTCCTGCAATGCCCTTCACTCCATCCTGCTGTGCACTGTATGTCACTCCCTGGTCAGAGACAAAAAGCTGTTAAATTGGAGTATTGTTATAATAGCACATTCAAGGGTAGATGTAATAAAAGTAGGAAACCTCAGTGAGGGAGGGGTCAGTCACCCATTTGCAAAATGATTATTTTTTATCTGCCAGACTATATGCCCTCCCCTTCTGGTGAGATCATACCCCCTCAGTTGTACATGATCAGGAATGAACGTCTGTGAACTTAACCAGGTGTCACATTACTTACTTGCAGTCCTTGATGGAGGCCTATTTTCTCTGCTGTAACATGGTACCCTCTCTCCTTGTGCCTGGTGTGGCCCTCCTACCCCATCCCTCCTGTTCATAATCCTTGCAATTAATGTATTACATAGGTTTACTTTTGAGTGTCTCAATGTGGACTGGGTGAGTTTAAACTAGGAGCCACCTATTAGGGGGTACATACAGCGCTTAATTTTCTGGGTTTGGGATACTTTACTTTATATAATTGTTTCTAATGACATCCATTTCCCAGCAAATTCCAGTAATTCATCATTCTTGATGGCTGAGTAGTACTCCATTGTATAGATGTAACACATTTTCCTTATGCACTCGTCAACTGTTGGACATTTGGGTTGATTCCATGACTTTGCTATTGTAAACAGTGCTGCTATGAACATGGTCGTGTTTGTGCTATCGAGGTGAACCTCTGCTGCATGGGGGGTTATTCCCAAAAGTGAGATATCAGAGTCATATGGCATTTCAATCTTTAATTTCCTTAAGAATCTCCAGACGGGGCTGGAGAGGTGGCTCAGGGGTTAAGCCTCTGCCTTGCAGGCAGAAGGTCCTGATTTTGGATCCCAGATCCCACGTATAGACGCCAGGCGGAAGCGGGGGCGGTCTGCGATTCTGATCATGGTAGGGCGGAGCCTGTGAATCCCGGGGCAGAAGGAGGTGGAGGCGTCCGTGGTGGTTCCTGAGTTTGTCCGTGGTTCTACACATACACAGACACTCACACGCATGTGCGCACACATACATATGCACACACACAATTGAATAAATAATAATAATAATAATAATAATAATAATAATAAAAAGAATCTCCAGATGGCTCGCCAGAATGGCTGTATGAGCCTGCATTCCCACCAGCAATGTAGGAGAGTTTCTCTCTTTCCACATCCTCTCCAGCATTTGTTGTTGTTTGTATTGTGGATTTTTCCCATCCTGACAAGGGTGAGATGATATCTCAGGGAAGTTTTGATTTGCATTTCCCTGATGGCTAAGGAAGTGGAGCATTGTTTAAGATATTTGTTAGACATTTTAATTTCATCCCTGGTAAAATTTCTTTTAAGTTCCAGGGCCCATTTTTTAATTGGGTCATTGTTTTCCTTGGAGTTAATTTTCTAAGTTCTTTGTGCACTCTGGACATAGAGGTCTATCAGATATGTGGTTAGTGAAGATTTTCTCCCATTCTATGGGTTGCCTTTGAGCTCGTGTGACAATCTCTTTATCTGAACAGAAGCTCTTTAATTTCACAAGATCCCAACTGTTGAGAGTTGGTAGCAGTGACTGTGCCATTGGGTGTCTGTTTAGGAACTGTCAGCCTAGCCCAATCAGCTCGAGGGTGTTCCCTATCCTTTCAACTATGGTTTTTATAGTCTCTGGCCTTATATCAAGGTCCTTGATCCATTTGGAATTAAGTCTTGTACATGGTGACAAGTACGGGTGCAGCTCTAATCTTCTGCATGAGTAGATCCAGTTTTGCCAGCAACATTTGTTGAAGATGCTGTTCTTTCTCCATTGGATTCTTTGGGCCCCTTGGACAAAGATCAAATGGCTGTATTTTTGTGGGCTTATATCTGGGTCTTCAACCCTTATCCATTGATCTGTGTGTCTATTTTGGAGCCAGTACCAAGCAGTTTTTATAACTATGGATTTGTAGTATAGACTAAGTTTTGGTATGGTAATACCTCCAGCAGTGTTTTTGTTACTCAGGATTGTCTTTACTATCCTGGGTCTTGTGTGCCTCCATATGAATTTTGAGATCATTTGGTCAACTTTTTTAAAGAATTGCTTTGGGATTTTAATTGGTATAGCATTGAATTTCTATATTGCCTTTGGTAAGATGGTCATTTTTACGATGTTGATTCTGCCAATCCAGGAACATGGGAGGTCTTTCCACCTTCTGATGTCTTCTGCAATTTCTTTCTTTAGGGTTTGAAAGTTTTCATTGTAAAGGTCTTTTACCTCCTTGGTTAGGTTTATACCAAGGTACTTCATTTTTTTAGGGGCTATAGTAAATGGGATTGTTTCTCTCAGGGCTTTTTCACTTCTTTCATTCTGGGGATATAGGAAGGCCTCTGATTTTTGCACATTTATTTTGTATCCTTCCACCCTGCTGAACTTCTCAATTAGTTCCAGGAGCTTCCTGGTGGAGTTTTTGGGATCACATAAGACCATGTCATCTGCAAATAGGGATTGCTTGATTTCTTCCTTGCTGATTTGAATCCCTTTTATGTCTCTTTCTTGTCTTATGGCTTCAGCTAAGACTTCAAGTACAATATTGAATAGAAGTGGTGAGAGTGGACAGCCTTGTCGAGTTCTTGATGGAAGTGGGAATGCTTCCAATTGTTCCCCATTGAGCATAATCCTTGCTGTTGGCTTGTTGTATACAGCTTTTATTATATTGATAAAGGTTCCTTCCATTCCTACTGTCTCTAGCGTTTTGATCATAAAAGGCTGTTGGATCTTGTCAAAGGCTTTTTCTGCATCTATCGAGAGTAACATGTGGTCTTGGACTATGGACTGGTTTAAATGATGAATTACATTTATTGATTTGTGTATGTTGATCCAACTTTGTGTGCCGGGGATGAAGCCTACTTGTTCCCTGTGAATGATCTTTTTGATATGTTTTTGAATCCGATTTGCTAAAATGTTGTTGAGAATCTTTGCGTCTGTGTTCATGAGAGAGATCAGCCTATAGTTTTCTTTTTAAGTGAATCTTTATTAGGTTTTGGGTTTAAGACGATATTAGCTTCAAAAAGGAATTTGGTAGTGTTCCTTCCTTTGCTATTTGATGGAACAATTTAACGAGTATTGGTGTTATTAATTCCTTAAATGTCTGGTAGAATTCTGTGCTCAATCCATCTGGTCCAGGACATTTTTTGGTGGGAAGATACGAGATTTCTTCCTCAATTTCCTTATATGTTATAGGACTATTTAAATAATTCACATCTTCCTGATTCCATTTAGGTAGGTTGTGTTTACTTAGAAATTCATCCATCTCTTTTGTGTTGTCAAACTTCACAGAGTATAAGTTTTTGAAATATGATGTTATAATTCTCTGGATTTCTTGGGTATCAGTAGTGATAACTCCATGTTCATTTCTAATTTTGTTAATTTGGGTTTTTTCTCTCTTGCTTTTGGTTAATTTAGCTGGGAGTGTATCAATCTTATTGATTTTTTCAAGAACTAGCTTTTTGACGGGTTGATTTTTTTCTATTGTTTTCTTTGTCTCGATTTCAGATATTTCTCCCCTTATTTTGCTAATCTGCTCTCTTCTAATACTTTTGGGATCAGATTGCTCAAGTTTCTCTAAAGCCTTAAGCTGCATCATTAAGTTATTTATTTCTGATGTTTCCATTTTTTTGATGTAGGCATTAAGAGCTATGAACTTACCTCTTAGGACAGCTTTGATTGTGTCCCAGAGATTTTGGTAAGTTGTGTTTTCATTATCATTCACTTTCAGGAAATCTTGAATTTCCTTTTTAATTTCTTCCTGAATCCAGTTCTCATTCAGTATCATATTGTTAAGTTTCCAGGAGTTAGTGTATTTTCTCTTGTTTGATGTGTTGTGGATGTACGGCTTTAGGCTGTGGTGGTCTGATACAGCACAGGTTAGAATTTCAACTTTTTTGCATATGTGTAGATTCGTTTTGTGGCCCAATATGTGATCTATTTTGGAGAAAGTTCCGTGTGTTGCTGAGAAAAATGTGTATTCTTTGGTGCGTGGGTGAAAACTTTGATAGAGATCTGTAAGGTCCGTTTCTTTCAGGGTTTGATTAAGTTCCAAAGTGTCCCTGTTAAGGTTTTGACCTGTTGATCCATTCCATGTTGAGAGGGAAGTGTTGAAGTCCCCAAGAATTATTATTTGAGTGTTGATTTCTTGCTTTAGATGCTGCAGGGTTTTCTTAATGAATGTGGAGGGGCCCGTATTGGGTGCGTATATGTTCAGTATTGTGAAGTCTTCCTGGTGAATTGTACCTGTAACTACAATTTAGTAACCATCTGCGTTTCTTATGATTTTCTTTGGTTTGAAGTCCACTTTGTCTGAAAGCATAATTGCTACCCCTTTCTGTTTCCTGGTTCCATTAGCTTGCAAGATTTTGGACCAGCCTTTCATTCTTAGGATGTGGCTATCTTTTGTGGTGAGATGAGTTTCCTGAAGGCAGCAGATTGTTGGATCGTGGTTTTTAATCCATGTTTCTAATCTGTGTCTCTTAATCAGTGAGTTAATACCATTGACATTTAATGTTATAATGGAGAAATTATTTTTAATTCTGGACATGTTTTATGTTTAGTAGATTTTGTAAGCATGTTGTTTTATATTTATGTTTAGGTGGTATTATACTTCCCTTCTGTGGTCCTGGATATGCTTGTTCTTTTCTTCAAGCTTGAGTATCATTTCTAGCATTTTTTGAAGGACTGGTTTAGTAGACATGTATCCCTTCAAGTTGTCTTTGTGCTGGAAAACTTTTCTTTCTCCCTCAATCATGACAGATAGTTTTGCCAGGTATATCAGTCTGGGTTGGCATTTTTCTCATTTAATACATGAAGTGTGTCTCTCCAAGCTCTTCTTGCTTTTACTGTTTCCATTGAGTAGTTATTTGTTATTCTAATAGGTTTACCTTTAAAAGTGACTTGCATTTTTTCTCTTGAAGCTCCCAGCACCTATTCTTTGTCTTGAATGTGGAGTGTTTTGAATCTTATTTGCCGTGGCAATTTTCTATTTTGTTCATATCTGTTTGGAGTGCGAAATGCCTCTTGTATTTGGATAGGCCTCTCATTCTTTAGTTGTGGGAAGTTTTCATTTATGATAAATTGAAATATTTCCTCCGGTGTGGTGTTTTGGGATTCTTATTCTGGTATTCCATGAATGCGCATGTTAGGCTTCTTCAGAGTGTCCCATATCTCTTGAATGTTCCTCTCAAGTATCTTTTTGGCTTTAACAATCTCTTCCATTGAGCTGGTTAATTCTCCCACTTTGTCTTCAAGATCTGAAATTCTTTTTTCTGCCTCATTTGTTCTGCTGATAAGACTCTCTGTTGAGTTTTGGGTTGAAGATTACTTGTCTTTTAGTTCAACTTTAAACTCTGCCTGAGACTGTTTTAACTGCTCTATACCTATTTTTGTTTCTTGAACTGTTTTTCTCAACTCCTCCAAGTGCCTGTTGTGTTCCTGTTCAAAGTGGTTGATACCGTTGTTTAATTCTTCTTGGATTTCCTCTTTCATAGTATTAATCATGGTAATGATCATACTCTGAAAGTCGTTATATTGGGTCTGGCTTTCATGGCTATTTTCCGTGGATTTGTTCTGATCGGAGTCCCTCATTATGGGATTGATTCTTTTGGTCGGAGATTGGTCTTCTTGGGTTTTATTTCTTGTGTATCTGTACTTTGACTTGTACATTGTTGTTTTGTTTTTTAGGACCTTTCAGTTTCTGTGTGTTTTTCACTGAATTGTCGTAGTTGGTATTGTTACACTTGCCAGTTTTTACTAGTGCTTTCCTTGGATTGGGTATGTTTGTGTATTGTTATTGTTATATCCAGATGATGCTACTAGGCTGTTAGTGCATCAGTTAAATCAGGTTATGTAACCAGGAGGTGAATATTAGTTTGGTAGTGCACTTTTATGATTTAGTGTCTTGGTGAAATGTGTGGGTGATTGGTGTACTCCCTGGAGTTGTATGTTTTTGGGGTGGCTGTATGAGAAAGTTGATCTACAGCATTGATACTTTAAAGGATCAGTAAGGTGAAAAGAAAAAGTTTACTTATCTTTGGGCTAGATGTGAAGAATCTCGCCCATGTGATATAATTATTGTAGTGGAGTCCATGTGTATGGCCTGTGTTCCCTTTGTTCCTTAGAATTTTGCTTGTGTTTCCTTTGGACTCTATTGAATTTTGAGTAGCAGTGTGTCTTCCGTGGACCACGTGCGTAGGTCCCCGGTGGGCCAGAGAGGCCCAGTGTCTGTTGTTGACGGCAGAATTCTTCACCTGCGACCTGGGAAGGTCAGCGCGGAGGGGGACTGGGCCCCGGGGGCAAAGCAGGTGGCCCGCAGGCGCAGTGCTGCTGGCAGGTGGCTCTGGGGTGGGGGGCTGAAGAAAGCAATTTTGAATGTCTCTGTTGTATATCTATCACTGGCAATATTGTAAAATCCCTCTTATCTAAGGAGGTTAGCCTTTGCATTTCCATGTTGTGGCCAAAAAAGAAATCTAAAATTCAGTCAGAAAAAGTTAAATAAATTAAGCAAAAGATCAAATGAAAGTAATTTAAATTAGGGACAGAAGTAAAGTTAAAATCACTTGTTCTGACACTTCCTTTGTCTACTATGCCCTTATAGGTGAAAAACATAAGGACAAAGATGGTAATCAACAAAACCGATGATCATTCAAGCATTTTGGAATTCCTTTAGGTCATTTTAAAACTCACTATCATAATGACTTTTCTTATAGCTCCTCATTAATAAATTTGTTCATTAACAATTTTTAAAATGTGTATCACACATTTTGATTACTTCCCCCGACAAGCCTTTCTTATCTGTCTCCCATCCATGCCAGTCCATTTTTCCCTATAAATATAATTCCCATATTTATAACTTTGCTTGGTTTTGTGTCCCATTGATTTCAGCCAGGGTTATTTGTATACTAATGGGTGTAAAATTATCTGTTGCATCCTAGTGGTTTGACATCTGGCAATAGAGTACTCATTATTAAACAAGATGTACATGTAATACCCTTAAAGCTCAGAGATTACTATCAAAGAGTGGTGGAAAGAACATAATGAAATTTATTTTTCTAAATTATTGACTAAATGACAGGTTAACATGCTGTGATTTCAAATATATATATATATATACATATATATAAAATCTGATGTATGTAACATGAATTTTTTAATTAGAAGACTGGCATGGCCATGGTCTGATTTTTTTTAGATATATTGTCATTTTGGTGGTGGTGTTGACCTTATAAAGTGAAATCTATTGATACAGCAGGTGGCAGCTTTGTGTTGTCATCATTTGAGGCAGAGACTTAGAGTTTGATGTATAAGTTTTAGCAGAGTGGAAATTATATCTTTAGTCTCTTTAATGAGTATATTTAGAGTTATGAATACATGGATATTTTATATATAGGTTTATGAAATTGTTGGGTTCTTATTAAATAAAAATACATAATTGTAGAGCTGGAAACATGAAAACAAAAAAAACAAACAACAATAACAACAACAAGTGCAGAAATGGCTGTGGCCTGGACTTCCAGCAATGGAAGGCAGAACCTGGAAAGCTCCAGAACAAAAAAAATAACAAGTAGAAGCAATCCAGGGTAATTCCCAAAGTCAACCTTGGCCTCACAGGGACACAGAGTATACTCAGATACACAGAGAAGCATAGACAGATAGACAGACCACACACACACACACACACACACACACACACACACACACACACACACAAATAGGAAAAGCTAATACATAATTCTTGAAGGCTAATAGAAAATATCTGCACTCATGTACTCATGTTTAGATTTGGATTTTTTATCACAACACTTCATGATGTAAACAGAGACTCTTTATAGAAAGTATCAAAATATTTATATAGACATGAATTTTTATTGAAACAGTACGAGTTTATTTTACAATTCTATGAATGTGTATTAGTATTTATGTATGTATGTGTGCATGAGGATGCACACACAAATGTATCTGTGCTCTGAAATTCTATATGTGTGGCAGTTTGCCTGAATATTGCCAATAAATTGAGGATCCAAATGCTTAGGAGGACAACATGGTTTTATTTTTTCTTACCCAGTTGCAGCTGTTATCCATCTTGGCACGAGAGCACATTCCAGCACCAGAACCCAAAGGAACTGGCCACACCATATCCACAGCATTGTTGAGAGAGGGACAAACCTCACTCACCAGACAGCAAGACTGCCGAAGTATGCTAATAAAATGCCATTATACTAAATAAGTTTTGCCCATCTTATCCATTTTTCCCAGGGAATTTGCTACCCACTATGGGCAAGGATTTCCTATACCAAATAGTCTTCTTCAGGCTTGCTCAAAGGCTTGCTATGAACATTAATGCTTCACAAATGTGCCCAGAGCTCAGCCTTCAGTTGATAAGATGACACCTACACATATAAATGAAACAATGTGCACATATGTGAATGTACATGTGCAGGCAAGAAGGCAATCTTGAATGTTGTTCTCCAGACTTCTTTCAACTTTTGTCAAGACATAGTTCTGGAATAGTTCTGGAAATTACCAAATAGGCCAATACGACTGACCAGTGTGTACTAAACATACACTTCACTGGGTCAGGATTGCTAATTGTGACTCCATGACTATCTTTTTACATAGGGGATCCATCTTGAGTGCTCTTACTTACAAGGCAAGCACTTTAGCAACTGAGCTATATACAATTTAAAATTAGCTATGTTTTCAGGTGAATGAAAATTGAAGATTGCTGTCAGTAAATCAAGAAGAGGAATTTCTACAAATGTAAAATCTGCTGGCACATTGGTGTTGGACTTACAGTTAAATAGGAAATTAATACCGGTTGCTATAATTTATCTAGTCTACATTTTAATTAAAGCAGTCAGAGTGGACTAAAGATTAAGGAATGAATGAAGGAATGAATGCAGGAATGATAGCAAAAGAAGAAGAAAAGCACAATAGAAAATGCTGAAAGTACCTGTCTTAAATGAAAACAAGACTAACTGCTGTGTATAGGTCTTGATAATACTTGGATGCACATGTCTGGTAATGATGACAACATTATAGCATTGATGTAAGACAACCAGGATTTTAAATGTATGGAGAATGAAACCTTTAAATATGTTCAAACTGTTACACTGATTTTTCTAAATTTGTTTTGTGTGACATTTTTCATTAATCCATGTGTGATTTTTTATTGATCCCATATGCTTTCTTTAGTTATCTCTTTTGCCATAGCTGGAAGTAAGAAATTTATAATATTAATTTCAATTTTTATCTATTTCAGCTTGAAAATTTATAGCTAAAAATTTCTTTGTGTGCATCTTAGCTGCATCTCCTGTATTTTAGTTTAGTCTTTCTTCCTACTTCTTTCATTTCTTTTTTGATTAGTTTCCCAACTAACAGAACACTAAATTCTATGTATTTGTGACTATCCCTAGCTTGTGTCTATTATCAAATTCCAATTTTGGTACATGAGAATATATGCATGATTTTAAATTTTTTTATTATTTATTTGAGAGAGAAAGAGTATTTATTTGAGAGAGAAAGAGAGAGAGACAGAGAGAGAGAGAGAGAAGGGGAGAGAGAGAGAGAGAGAGAGAGAGAGAGAGAGAGAGAGAGAGAGAGAATATGCCATTGCACAGGAGTTGGAGGTGAGAGGACAACTTTACAAGTTCAGTCTTAGATTTCTACCTTGTGAACTTCTGGAGGTCCAAATAAGATCAACAGGTTTGCAGACAGATACTATACTAAATGAATTGCCTTGCCATACTCCATTGTATGATCATTTATACTTTTAAATTTATTATGCTTTGTTTTATTGTTATACGGCACAATGTATGGCACATATTGGAGACTATTTCATCATTATTACAGAATGTACTTTTTAGCCTAAATAAAATATTGTTTATATTGACGAAAGTTGACTTCCTTTTGATTCTTACTTCTTGTTCTAAATAACAAAAAATTGCAATGAAATCTCCACCCATGAATATTGAAATATCTATTTCCCACTTTCTTTCTGCTATTATCAACTTCTTGCTTTTTGTTGCATATTTGACAGATGTTTAAATTATGACAGATGAAGCCTTTCGTTGTTATGAAATATGGCCCTTTCCTTCTATTTTCTTAGTTTTCAAGTCTATATTTCCTGATAAGAGCGTAAATCTTCCATGTTTATTGTAGTTGTCTTTGTTTCCCTGATGTATCTGTATTCCTCAAGTTTGCTTTCAATCTGCATGGATCTGTGAATCTGAAGTGTGTCTCCTATAAGTATCCTGTAATTTTATGCCATTTTTATGCAGTTCGGTAATCTGTGATTCTTGCTTTCAATTTTTCAGTCAGTCACATTGTATACCAGCATTTGCCGCATCCAGTTAAATTTTACTTTGACTTTTGTCACTGAATATATGTTGAATCTCCTCTCTCTCCCTTCATCTCTCCTCTTTCTCTTCCCTCTGGCTATCTTTAGTTCTGTATATTGACGTAAATATTTTATTGTGATCAATTGTAATTTATGTAATTGTTCTTTGCATATCAAACAATTTCTTTATTTGTTGTCCCTGGGCTTGCTAACCCAATCTTTTTCATAATATTTTCATTCTTTGACAATCTCATACATGTGATCAGGGCATTTTGGTGATAGCTACTCATTCTTTCCTCTCTCTTCTCCTGGAGATTCTCCTGGCTGGTCTATATTCCAATCTTACATCCTCATTTTTTAAAATTGTACTGTAATATAAAATATTATGTGAAAGATAATAACTGCAATTAGATTATATATTTGTTATGACTGAATTTCCAGTCCCACATGGTTTAGAACCCCTACTGAAATTAAAGAACAGAAGTTTTCTCCATCTCCTACTAGACTAAGTTCTTGGTATGAACATACAAAGCCCTGGCTCAGGTAGTCTATCCACATTATGAGCACACAGAGCCCTGTACTACAGGAAGCTATACTATTCACATGTAGCTCCAACCCACAGAGGCGGTCCCCACTGAGGACATACAGAACAAAATAATATTAAATGAACAAAATCAGCTCTTTCATGGTCTTTATTCCACACAGAAATACTAAAATTTCAGTCATGTATTTATATTTTTTTCCATGATTTTAAAGTGCTGTAGTTGTTTTCCTATTGCTGTGAGATAGTATTCAGCAAGCAAATTAAAAAAGAAATGGGGATTTACTCTCCTTATAGTTCTGTCCCAGAGGTGATGAAGCACACACATTTTTTGGTGGGAATCTCATAACAGAAGGAATAACATAAGGCAGAAGTAGAAGGATGGCTCATGTTACTGCATTTATCATCAGAAGATAACAAAAAAGAGGAAATAGCACCTGGCTGACAAACATCAAGGTCCACCTCCTGTGATATCTCTTCCTTTAACAAGGCTCTCTTAAAAGTACCACAACTTTCCCAAACATTGTCATTTAAGCACATGAAACTGTGTGTGTTAGGGGGAATTCATAATCAAAGTATGACAAGTGCAATTGTTATGAAAATTGCATTTAGGGACTGGAGACATGGCTTAAGGTCTCAAATAAAAGCACCCGACAAAAAGGGAGGCAGCCTGTACTTCTGGAACTGATAAGCAGAACCTGGGAAATCCCAGAGCAAAGCAAGAAGGTAGAAGCAATCCAGATGATTCCTGAAATATCCCTTAGTCCTCTACAAGGATACACAGTGTGCTCTGATACACACACAAACACACACACACACACACACACACACACACACACACACACACACATACACACATACACACACAATGAGAATAAACAATTTAAAAATTACATCTACAAATGTTTTAAACTTAGCACTATATTGCTATAACTACATCATATAATTCTATGCATTTTTAACTTTTTAAGAAGTGAAACAAATGCAATATTAATATCATTTGCTTGTATGATTTTCTCCTTTATAATTTTTAAATATCATTTATTTCTGTGGATTTGAATTAACATTTGGATTAATGACCTTGAATGCTGTTGGGAAAATGAACATATGTATTTGGTATAGGTTCAATAATATCATTTTCTCATTCCTTCATGTAATTGCTTTTATAGTTGTCATGGTTGGAACACAAGTTGTCCCCCATAGGCTCATGTGTCTGAATCTTGAGTTTTTTGCAAAAGTCTTGAATTTTTACTATGTGTAGCCTTACTAATGGAAGGCATGTGATAGGGTGGGGGCCTTGAGGTTGGTTATTCCCACCCTGCTTGAGTGAGTGGGTCTGGTCTTGAGCTTTCAGCAGCTTTCAGCCTCTTTGATGTCTGTGGTGACATTGGCCATGTCAAGATTCTGCCATTACTTTTCCACCACAAAGGATTGTATCTCCTCTCTTGAACCTAAGCTGAATGAATCTCCCTTTCTCCATCAAGTTGTTTGACTTTAGTAGTTGTCTCACAGCAGCACAAAGAGTAATTGGTACAAAAATTGGTACCAGAAAAGTGGGGTGCTGCATGTGAGTTTAAGATGATCTAGTAGTAAAAAGTGAAGTGTTTGCGAAGCTGAAAGAATAATCTGCAGAAGAAAAATAAAAAATATTTGTGATATCCATTCAGTTATCTGATTGTCTTTATTGGTGATCTTTTCTTCTCCATATAACATTGAATTACTGTTTGAGGTTGTTTATTCTCCCTCTGATGAACTGCATTCAGGGTTTTGTGAAACATGTCAACAACATGTCACTTGAGATTCAGCTCATCTGGGACTGTCTTTGTTTTCATTTATGAAAAACAGGTTTGCTGGATGAAAGTTTCTTACATACAGCTTTCTTTGAGCACTTTGAATATGCTAACCACATCCTTTTTTTGTCCTTCATTGTTTCTGCTAAAAAAAAAACAGTTATTATTTAAATGTTGTTATGCTGTATTGAATTAGTGATTTTTCCTGACTACTGTTTTTCTTTTCTTTTCACAAGTTTAAATATGATGTGTCTAGCTGCATTTATTCTACTTACTTGAGTTTTGCCCTTTTGGAGATATTTGTAAAAACTTTGGTCATTATTTCTTCAAGTAATTGTTTTTAACCCCTTTCTTCTTGACATACCTTACACACATGCCTCAGGTCTCCATTATTTAGAGTAAAAGAGGATGATGTCACTTTTCATAGTTTATATCTTGGCAGACTAGAAACTCTCAGGCAATAACTAATGTGCTTTTGAAGTTGAATCTTCTCCTAAAGAAATGTCTTATGTGACATGGAAGAAGCAGTTAAATAGTTCAAGGAATGAAGAGGGGAATATGCAAATAAGGGAAAATGGGGAAGATACTTAATCTATATGGAAAGTTTACTCTATGTATAGCTTGTGGTTGTATACAACCCACATTTATAGCAATAACATATAAAAGGAAGGGTCATAAGGAAAATTTAAAATAATAATGTTAACAATAGAAAAAATAAAATGTGAGATAAAAAATAAAATAAAATAAACAAACTGAAGACTGTAAGGCAGAGAAATTGATTATAAGCTGCACTCAATATTATTAAGTAGTCTTCTTTATTCAATTATAAATCTGTTGGGTATATTAACCTCATTTACAACAAAATACCATCATAGTATTCAGTGATAAATCATAAGTCTAAGATAATGTTGAATATTGGTCTGCTTAATTGTGCCCTGAATATGTATCAGAAAGAGTTCAATTTTCCTAATTTTTTTATTATTTATTCAATTGTGTGTGTATGTGTGTGTTTGCATATGTGTGTATTGTATGTGTCTGTGCGCATGTGCGTGTGTATGTGCACGCGCGTGTGTGTGTCTGTGTATGTGTAGAACCACGGACGAATTCGCGAACCACCATGGACGCCACCACCTCCTTCTGCCCCGGGATTCACAGGCTCCGCCCTACCAGGACCAGAAGCGCAGGACGCCCCCGCTTCTGCCTGGCATCTATACGTGGGACCTGGGATCTGAACTCAGGACCTTCCGCCTGCAAGGCGTAGGCTTAACCCCTGAGGCACCTCTCCATCCCTCAATTTTCCTAATTTTTAACTCTCTGTCAGTTTGCATGTGTGTTGGTTTATAGTGAAGTTTAATATTTATTCTTCAGACCATTGACATTTACCATTGAGCTTTCTTAATATTGTTTTTCTACAGTTATTTAATTTTTACACTACAAATTCTCATTCATTAATTTATAATATTTTATATTTAGAGCTAAGGATGATAAATTAGCCTCTATTCTCAGCACTTGGAAGGTTGAGATAGAAGAAATGGATTTATTTGTTTATATACTCGTTTTATTTTTAGTCATTTGTGCCCAGAAATTTATCTATTTATTATACATTATCCAACATATTAGAACATAAAATTTTAAAGAATGTCATAATAATCTTCTGAATTCCATTTCAATTTATTATGTTCCTTTTTATCTCTAATTTTATTTACTTGGATCATCTCTCTGTTTGGTTTAGTTATTCTAAGGGTCTACCCATCTTATTTATCATTTCAAAGAATAACTCATCTTTTGAATGTTTAGTCCTCTTCTTTTTATTTCTTTTCCATTTTGCTTCTAGTACAAAAATTGAATTTCTCACTGCTCTTTCAAGACTATCATTTCCTTGAAAAAATAAAATTTCCAGAAACTTATTCACATAACACACTTGTATATGTAAATATGCAATCATAATTATTATATATAAATTTCAATATATTAGTGGTATAATACACCTGTAATATCAAAAGTGGAATGATGTTGACAGCACATATTCATAATCAAATAAAATTAATATACTATTAGAGAGATTGGCTTAATTGGAAAGGACAAAATTCCTCAAGTGTAGATTTACATGTCCCATTTTATCAATTCAGGTTATGATTAATGAGTTTATCCCATACAAATGTTTATAGTAAAGTCAAACATATTAGTTGAAATGTCTACCAATATATGTAACAATTCATAATGATGTTTTCCTTTATTCTGAGCAT
This sequence comes from Typhlomys cinereus, assembly GCA_023101885.1. Taxonomy (NCBI): domain Eukaryota; kingdom Metazoa; phylum Chordata; class Mammalia; order Rodentia; family Platacanthomyidae; genus Typhlomys; species Typhlomys cinereus. The sequence goes on from JALPQD010000159.1 coordinate 428,511, forward strand.
CTACTAAAAAGTATATTCACATCTATAGAAAAATTGGTATTGATGAAACAGTAACAAAATAATAAAGAACAACTCAGCAAAAAGCTTTAAAACTACCACCTTTAATATTTATATTAATATCTATATCTATCTATTTATATATATATAATTTCCCAAGATACAAAAGTTAATGTGTTCACAAAACAGGGAAATGGGGAGTATGGAAAGATATCAGTAAAAGAAATAGTGGTGGAAAACTAAAACAATTAAATTGCAAATGCAATTTTTATTTTCAAGATTTAAAGATAAATTCAAATGTGTCTTAAAAAGAAGAACAGCACAAAAGAAATAATTAAAATGTGTGGGAAACTGCAGAAAAGAGAGCTTATGTTAGATTTATAATGATTTATAATTTTATAATTTTATAATTTACAAAGGTAGTTCTACAATGAAAAAATAGAAGTGCTGTGATTATGAAATAACCTATAAATAATAGTAGAGTTATTCCCAACATGAAATAACATAAGAAGCCCTCAAATTAAAGGATCAAGAACCCAACATGACTACAGAAAACTTTTCTGATGAATACATTGGTAAATAATAGATACAGAAGAGATGGAAGGAAAATAAAAAACTCCCAGCGATAAAAGCAGCATTCTTGGAAGAAGGCCCAGTTACATTGAAAAGAGTGCCAGATTGACATCAAGTTTTCATCTGTTATTCTGAATAACTCAACAGAGGAGTTCCAAAAATTACAGAATAAAATATGTGTATCATAGAAGTCTTATGCTTTCAAAACTGTCGAACTCGAAAGCAGAATACAGAACCCACTCGGCAAGAAGAATTGAAAGTTTTCAACTCATGTGATTTTGGAGGTTACTTAAAAGTGCTTTCCAGGGGCTACATTGTTGTTCAGTGGGTATAATGGTATGATGGGATATGGGAAGGAATACAATAGAATTCCTAGAAACTCATTGAATAAGTAGGGGAATACACAGAAAAAACAGTAGAAGACTTCCTGTTTTGAGCAAGTAAGCACCAACATTTGAGATAGTAATGTGATCACCCCTACCCGATACACACACATTATGGCATATGTGTACCAGTATGAAAATGCACAAATATACATAAACATAAATATTGTGAACACACAATATACACACTCACATACAAAAGAATAAATCAATAACAATATTCTAGGAAAGTAATAAAGCAAATCAGGATGTTATATGTTGTTTACATATGGAAAATTTGAATCCTTTGAAATGAACTATGAAGATGTTCTATATGGGTCTATGTAACAATGCCTTTTACATGGTCCTAAATAAACTCTTGATGCAAATATATTGAAGACCATAGTACATACACTGATTTTTACTATTATATACTTTGTAACAAGCCTCCAAATTATTAGTGTCTACCATGTTGTATCTATTGCCAAATGTGGAAAAGTCAAATACTAAATATAGGTAATTGAGAAGGGCTTCTTGTTCTGCAGAAATACGACATACATTTCTTTGAGTTCTTATTACCACGCTTGATTTCTATGATGGACTGTATCACTTCAAATTTTGAATCTAAAGGCATCAATTCTCTTTATAATTTGCATCATTTTCAGTTATTTGGTCACAATGATAAAACAGCCTAATTCATCTTGTATTCCTATTGAAACATTCAAAATCATCCATTAAGAAAAAGCTCACTCTAACTTCCCTTCCTGTTCACTCGGGACTGGACAGGTTTGATCTACCCAATCATGGAATGGATATTCGTTGACAGTTAGATGGTAACAAATTAGCAACTAGGAGACTGATCTCACTCACTACTGTGCACTACTCCTATTCTTCCCCCTACCTTTAAGCTTCTTCTTATATTAAGGCCTTCATTTCAATAGCCTTTTCTTTGGTTAGATGATGACCTCAAAATCCAGTCAGGATGCAGCCAAGAGCAGTGCAGGAACTGCAAAACTGAAAACATTAAACCATAATTAAGAACACCAAAGACCCTACAATGTTCACCTGGAACCACACCAGCCAAATCTCTCCCCATCCTAAAGCTCAGGGAACCTTGTGGGAGGGGAGCAGCAAGTCTATAAAGAACCTAAAGATGGGGATGACCACCAATAGATAAGATGTTCCACTCAAGCCTGGGCTACCACACCCAGGATATTGCTGCAATGTGATTTGACCTTGCATGACCTGCGCAATGTTTGACATGTCAGCAAGCCCCCATAGACTAGCTTGGATCTCAGGGGAGTAGGATCCTTAGAAGCAAGGGGTTAGTCAAATATAAGAGAGTTCCCCTATTGGTGGATAATCCAAGAAGTGGCCCCAAAGTGTGCCACAGAGTCCTGAACCTTTATTAGTGTAGAAAACACAGAGGGAAATTCAGCACCCATATAAGCTGAATTTCTGGAGGATAAGAGGGAGCAGGAGGGAAACACCAAGAGAAGATAGGGAAAAAGGAAAAGGGGGAAGAGAGAAAGAGAGAGAGAGAGGGATGGGAGGGATGGGGGAGAACGGAGGGAGGAAGGTGAGGGGGAAGGATTGGGTTGAGGGTACCTATTCATTGATCTGTTACATCTAAGTAAAAAAATTAAAAAAAAAGAAAGAGCTCAGATCTTTGATCCATTTGGAGTAATTTGAAAAAAAATTAAAATAATCTAAAAACTAAAAACATAAAGATCCCTTCTGAAAAGAAACTTAACTTTTCAAAAGACAACTCACTGGATGGTATAAAATCTTTGCTAGCTATGAATATGATTAATTTACAGAGTATACAAAGAACTCAAGAATTTTCAGATTTTCTTTTGCAGTTTTGCTGCTCCTGCAATGCCCTTCACTCCAGAAAATCAACAAACCACAATCCGGAACTTCAGAGACTCTGTATCAACCACATAGAACTAGGCCAGACTAATCTCTCCCCATCCTGAAGCTCAGGGACATTTGCAGAAGAGGGGGCAGAAAGATTGTAAGAGCAAAAGGGTGGGAGGAGCAATGATTTGCAAGATACTCCACACAAGTTAGGGCCGACGCAATCATAATTGGACATTTCATGCATGGGGCAAGGTCCAACACACTATTGACCTCAGAAAGTCTAGCATCTGCTAAAGGCACCAAGATCCTTGGAGGCAAGGGATTGACAGCCACAGTAGTGTTCCTATGCTTAAGGGGAACACGAGAAAGGGTTCAGGGAAATGCCACTGGGTCCTTGTGTGTCATCGGAGAGGAGGACCCAGAGGAGAGTTAGGCATACACAATAAAGGACTCTCTGGGAATTGGGGGGGAGGCACTGGGGGATGGGGAGGGAGGGAAGGGGGAGCAGAGGGTTCGGGGGGGAGGAAGAGGGAGGGAGGGAACTAGTGTACCTATTAAGTTTGTATGAGCGGAAATAATAAAAAAAATGTATTAAAAAAAGAATTTTCAGAGTATACAAAGAAGTCAAATGCTAAACACCAAAAAAGAATACACCTCTATTAAAAAAAAAAAAAAGGCCCTGGAACTAAAATAGGGACTTCTCACAAAAAAATCAAATGTCAAGCAAATATCTTTTTAAAAGTTCAATTTCCCTGGCCATCAGAGAAATGCAAATTAAAACTACCCTGCAATACCATCTTACTCAAGTCAGATTGGCTAAGATCAAAAACACAAGCAAAAACAAATACTGTCTTCACATTCTCAACAGTATTTGCTTCTGTAAAGCTAGGGGAGTGTAAACTAGTACAGCCACTTTGGAAATCAGTGCGGAAGTTCCTGAGAAAGTTAAAAGTGGAACTATTATATGACTCAACTATATCACCCCTGGGAATATTCCCAAGAGACTCTACATCTTATTACAAAGACAAGTGTTCATCCACGTTCCTTGCATGAGATTAGCCAACATGACCATCAAGAGAAGAATGAGTAATGAAGATGAGATGCATATACACAAGTATACTATTCAGTCATCAGGAAGAATGGTTTTGTAGAATTTCATAGTAAATGAAAAGCACCAGAAAATGAAATACTGGGTGAGGTATTTCATACACAGAAAGACAAACATAACATGTTATCTTTTATAAGTGGTTGCTATCATTGATATTCTGACTGAAGTTGTTGGCTTAGAACTCCTATGAGTCAGAATATTTGAGGGGTTGGAGAGGTGGCTCAGGTGTTAAGTGTCTGCCTTGCATACAGAAGGTCCTGAATTCGGATCCTAGACCCGACGTATAGATGCCAACAGAAGCTGGCACGGCCTGCATTTCTGGTCCTGGTAGGGCAGAGTAAACAAGGAGGAGGTGGAGGCGGTCCATGGTGGTTCCCGAATTCGTCCGTGGTTCTACACACACACACACACACACACACACACACACACACACACACGCACACATGCACAATTGAATAAATAATAAAAATATTTAAAAAAAAGAATATTTGAAAGGGATTAATTAACAGGCGAGTAGGGAAGGGACATTAGGATGATGATTTCAGGGGAGGACATATAGGATTCCACAAATGGCAGAGTGAGGAAAAAGAACAATAGAAGAAAACATCTAGGGGGGAATGAAGGGGTGGGGTATTGGAGGGGCAGAGAGACTGCTAAAATTGTGGGATGCAACCAGATAGGAACCTCCTATGATATTAATATGTCAAAAAATGTAGTTTTTTTAAAAGGGAACAAGAATGGACAGTTCCTGTATAGAAAAACACAAAGAAAGATGGAACAAAAAATGCTCTGGGCTGCTCCACCTAAATCCAGATTCAATTAAACAATGATAAAAGTAGCAAGTATGTGGATTTTTTTGGTGAGTTGTTGGTCAAAGAGGTTTCAAAGGCCCCCCAAACAATATAGACTTTTACTACTGTTCTTGGTTTCCCTATAGAAAATGATAGCAAGATGCTATTACTAAAGATATAACACTCATAGATCAGAGGAAATAGACATGAAACACCAGCTGGAATTGAGTAGGAAGCCTCCTCCTTGCTGGATAGCTTACATGGTACTAGAGAGTACTGTGGATGCTACCAGGGGAGAAAAACAATCAAATAACATTAACCATGCCACTAAGGTGACCATCAGTTATAATAGTGACATAAATATCAAAGAGACAACCAGCAGCTTTCTGATTAGATTTAAGGCCTACTTGTCAGATTGAAACACATACTTGTTACTGTAAATGAGAACGAGAGTCCATGAAAGGGGAAAACATAGGTCCCAAGGCAAGAACAGACAATGAATGCTTAGCTAGGAGAACAGTATACCAAACTGTTTTGTAGAAACTTGTTATACTCATAGACTGGAAAAGCACTCAGTAGTCAACATATAAACACAGAAGGGTTTTATTACCAAAATGTACAACTGATAAAATGTAGAAAATAAGTGATTGCAGACTCTTTGTCCCTAAACAGGACAGAAATGCTTCACCTAATCCCACCCCAAGACACAGGGAACATTGAGGAAGAAGTGGGTGGTCAAATAACAAGACTCCAGGGGCTGGAGAGGTGGCTCAGGGGTTAAGCCTCCGCCTTGCAGGCGGAAGGTCCTGAGTTCGGATCCCAGATCCCACGTATAGACGCCAGGCGGAAGCGGGGGCGACCTGCGATTCTGGTCCTGGTAGGGCGGAGCCTGTGAATCCCGGGGCTGAAGGAGTTGGAGGCGTCCATGGTGGTTCACGAATTCGTCCGTGGTTCTACACACACACAGACACACACGCACGCACACACATACACACGCATATGCACACAGTTGAATAAATAATAATAATAATAAAAAAAATTTAAAAAAAAAAAAATAACAAGACTCCAGTTTAACAGCTTTTTGTCTCTTGCCAGGGGGTGACATACAGTGCCCAGCAGAATGGAGTGAAGGGCATTGCAGGAGCAGCAAAACTGCAAAAGAAAATCAACAAACCACAATCCAGAACTTCAGAGACTATATCAATCACATAGAACTAGGCCAGCCTAATCTCTCCCCATCCTGGAGCTCAGGGACATTTGCGGAAGAGGGGGCGATAAGATTGTAAGAACAAAAGGATGGGAGTAGCAACGATTTGCAAGATTCTCAACAATAGTTGGGGCCAAAGCAATCATAATGGGACTTTGCATGCCCTGCGCAATGTCCAGCACACTGTTGCCATCATAAAGTCTAGCATCTGTTAGGGCACCGAGACCCCTGGAGGCAAGGGATTGACAGCCATAGTAGTGATCTTATGCTTAAGGGGAACAAGAGAAAGGGCTTATGGAAATGCCACTGGGTCCTTATATGTCATCGGAGAGGAGGACCCAGTGGAGAGTTAGGCGTACACAATAAAGGACTCTCTGGGAATTGGGGGGGAGGCACTGGGGGATGGGGAGGGGAAGGAGGGGGTTCAGGGGGAGGAGGGGGGAGGGAGGGAACTGGTAAAAAAATTTAAAATGTATAATTAAATTTTTAATAAAAAAAAGAAAAAAAACAGAATGGAAAAAAAAGCAAAAAAAAAAAAAAATTAGAGCCTGAATTTAAACATTGATTGCCAGACATTATCTCCTGGACATGACAGAACTGTAATATACAAGGTGTCATGGAAGATATATAAGATTTCATGGCAAGAATTGCATGTGATGTGTCTCAATATTTCACCATAAAAGTAGAAAGATCTCAAGATCTACACCTCTCTGAGAGACTGATGAGAACTAAAGTTGATGAGGATGAAAAGGAGGAAGATGCTTTGCTCAATGATACATCCATTGAACCATGATACTTGCTGGAACATGAAGCATGTTTAACATAAGTCATCAAAGATAAACTAGATGAAACACAGTGGGCCACACAGTGGAAAGATTTGAAAATAGAAGCTAGTCTGGCAGGGAAGATGATGGGTTGTAAGGGGGAAAGGAAGGTGGATGGGACTTTCGACTAAGGGGTAAAATTGAATATATTATAAGCTCACTCTATTCATGAAGGCAACATTTAAGAAATAAAGGAATGAGAAGAAAAAAATAGCTCACTTGTCTCTTTCTACTCAATATAATCCTGCCCCATGAATGATAAATGTGCTGGACATAAGCATTTCACTGTGATTTGATTCCAAAAATGCAGTAGTCTGGCTTAAGTTAATAGTATACCAAGTTAAATTTGACATTCTCCTAGGAAAATACTTTAATAAACTACTGTAATGCCTCTCAATAGGTTTCATATAGTCTATTTTTCCTCCAAATTTAAAGCACATTGTTGTTTCTTTTTTGGATGAGATGCAGACAAGTTAGCAAACAAATAAATCATCCAAAGCAAAAATGACCTTCCTTAAACAAAAAACAAAGAAAGCGCCCCAAAATCTAGACCAGCCTTCTTCAAAAAAATAAAAATAATATCCCTAATTAAAAATAATCAATTAACAAAACTTCTACTTTAAGATAAGGATTTAGGCTAATAAAAATGGTTTCGAGAAGAGCAGATATTGCATGTTCTATTTAAGAATTGCATATATTACTCCCTCCAGCCCACCTTGTTTGCCTGAATGCACTTCCCAGTCCGCCATCCCCAGGTGAGTCCGCCCAGCCCCCCCAGGCTGCCTCCAGTTTTAGCCTGGGCCACTACCGGGGCCCCAGCCGCTTGCTTCCTCCCACCCGCCTGTCCAGACAACTGGATAGGACTTGCTCACATTCCTCCATCCCTGGAGCTTGGGTGGGCCACTAAGCCAAGTCCCAGGTCCCAGGTGAAGAATTCTGACATCAACATCAGCCCTTCTGCCTCTCTGGCCCACCAGTGACCCGCGCACATGGTCTACAGAAGACACACTGCTACTCAGAACTAAATAGAGTCCAAAGGAACTCAAGCGAAGGTCTAAGGATCAAAGGTCATACATCTGAAAACCTCTACAAGTATCCTATCACATGGGAGAGATTCTTCATATCCAGCCCAAAGATAAGTAAACCTCCTTTTTTTCACCTTATTGTTCCTTTCTAATATTAATCACTGTGCATTAACTTTTCCATACAGCCACCCCCCAAAAATACACACCTCCAGGGAGTACACCACTCACTCTCACATGTCACCAAGATACTAAATTGTAAAAATGCACTACCATACTAATATTCACCACCTGTCTACTTAACCTGACTTAACTGATGTACTAACATCCTAAAAGCCTTAACTAGGAAATAACAATAACAAAAGACAAACATACCCAACTCCAAGGCAAGCACTAGTAATAACTGGCCAAGTGTAGTAATACCAACTAAATCAATTCAGTCAAAAACACACAGAAATTGAAAACCCCTAGAAGACAAAACAACAATGCCCAAGTCAAAATGCAGATCCATGAGAAACAAAACCCAAGAAGACCAATCTCCCACCGAAAGAGTTAACACCATAATGATGGATTCCAACCAGAACAAATTCACAGAAAATGGCCAAGAAAGCCAGACCTAAGACAACTACTTTCAAAGTATGATCATTACTATGATTAATACTATGAAAGAGGAAATCCAAGAGTAGTTAAACAACCGCATCAACCACTTTGAACAGGAACACAACAGCACTTGGAGGAGTTGAGAAAAACAGTTCAAGAAACAAAAATAGGTATAGAGCAGTTAAAAACAGTCTCAGGCAGAGTTTAAAATTGAACTAAAAGACAAGTAATTTTCAACCCAAAACTCAACAGAGAGTCTTATCAGCAGAACAAATGAGGCAGAAAATAGAATTTCAGATCTTGAAGACAAAGTGGGAGAATTAACCAGCTCAATGGAAGAGATTGTTAAAGCCAAAAAGATACTTGAGAGGAACATTCAGAGATAAGGAACACCCTGTAGAAGCCTAACATGCGCATTCATGGAATACCAGAACAAGAATCCCAAAATACCACACTTGAGGCAATTTTTCAAATTATCATAAATGAAAACTTCCCTCAACTGAAGAATGAGAGGCCCATCCAAATACAAGAGGCATTTCGCACTCCAAACTGATATGACCAAAATAGAAAATCGCCACAGCAAATAATAGTCAAAACACTCCACATTCAAGACAAAGAAAAGGTTCTGAAGGCTTCAAGAGAAAAAAAGCAAGTCACTTTTAAAGGCAAACCTATTAAAATAACAAATGATCCCACCCAGCCAGACCCCCGGTGCCACGTTCGCGTCCAGATCCCAACATGCCTTCGGAGACCCCTCAAGTTGAAGATGGCTCTGTAGAGTGCCCCCGCCACTTGGGGACGCCCTTGGGGTAAGGACCTCTGGAGAGGGGGTCTTCCGGAGACAAGGAGCGCTGGTGGATCCGGCCAGATATGCCAAGCAGGTGCACCTGGCAGCCGGGCAGGCCTGTCGCCGACTCTCCGCATTACCACACCAGCCCGGAGAAACCTCCAAAAATCTTGCCAGATATCTTGAGAAAAATTGGAAACACCCCCATGATCAGACTCAACAAGGTTGGGAAGAACTCAGGCCTCAAGTGCGAGCTGTTGGCCAAGTGTGAGTTCTTCAACTCGGGAGGGAGCATGAAGGACCGGATCAGTCTGCGCATGGTCGATGATGCAGAGCGAGCCCACACGCTGAAGCCTGAGGACACAATCATTGAGCCCACCTCGAGGAACACAGGCATCGGGCTGGCTCTTGCTGCCACTGTGAAGGGTTACCGCTGCATCATCATGATGCTGGAGAAGAGCAGAGAGAAGGTGGATGTGCTGCGAGCCCTGGGGGCGAAGATTGTGAGGACACCCACCAACGCCAGGTTCGACTCCCCCGAGTCCCAAGTGGGGGTGGCCTGGCGGCTGAAGAATGAGATTCCCAACTCTCACATTCTGGATCAATACCGCAAGGCCAGCAACCCGCTGGTGCACTACGACAAAACGGCAGAGGAGATCCTGCAGCAGTGCAACGGGAAGCTGGACATGCTGGTGGCCTCGGCAGGCACAGGAGGCACCATCACGGGCATCGCCAGGAAGCTGAAGGAGACGTGTCCTGGCTGCAAAATCATTGGGGTGGACCCCGAAGGGTCCATCCTCCCCGAGCCAAGGAGCTGAACCAGACGGAACAAACGGCCTACGAGGTGGAAGGAATTGGCTACGACTTCATCCCCACCGTTCTGGGCAGGACAGTAGTGGATAAATGGTTCAAGAGCAACGACACAGAGTCCTTCACCTTCACGCGCATGCTCATCGCCCAAGAGGGGCTGCTGTGCAGTGGCAGCTCAGGCAGCGCTGTAGCTGTGGCCGTGAAAGCTGCCCAGTAGCTGCAGGAGGGGCAGCGCTGCGTGGTCATCCTGCCTGATTCGGTGCGGAACTACATGTCCAAGTTCCTGAGCGACAAGTGGATGCTGCAGAAGGGCTTCTCTTCACGGACCTGGCCGTGAAGAGACCTTGGTGGTGGCACCTGCACGTCCAGGAGCTGAGCCTGTCGGCTCCCCTCACTGTGCTGCCCACAGTCACCTGAGAGCACACCATTGCCATCCTCCGGGAGAAGGGCTTCGACCAGGCGCCGGTGGTCCACGAGTCTAAGGCCATCCTGGGGATGGTGACGCTTGGAAACATGCTGTCGTCCCTGCTTGCTGGGAAGGTGCAGCCAGCTGACCAAGTCCACAAAGTCCTCTCCAAGCAGTTCAAACCGCCTGACAGACACGCTGGGCACGCTCTCCCACATCCTGGAGATCGACCACTTCGCCCTGGTGGTCCACGAGCAGATCCAATACCACAGCAACGGCAAGTCCAGCGAGCGGCAGATGGTGTTCGGCGTCGTCACCACCATTGACCTGCTGAATTTTGTGGCAGACCATGAGCAGGACCGGAAGTAGTGCCCCGCACTGGAGATGCCTGGCGGGTGGTCCAGCATCTAGGTGCGCAGACCCTCCCAACTTGGCTTCCTGAATAAGTCCCCTGTATTTTCCCAGCTTGGCTTTCCTGTCATGTCACTTCCTGCGGGGCCATTGAACACAGCCCCAGGGAAGGCTCCAGAAGGGGGAAGGGCATGTGGTTCTCTGGAAACCAAGGCCTAGGGTCCCTCCTCAGGCGCCACTCCCACCCCCTCAGCAGACCCCGCTAGCCATCCTTCCTCACTCCCCATGTACCTCACAAGCATTTGCCCACCTTTGTGGATTCCCTGCTCTGGTCATTCATATACACTGAGCGGAGCCCAGCTCCATCCAAGTCATGTGTTTCCCTGGGCGGAGCCTGCGTTCCTCCTTTGTGGCATCCTTCTTTTTTGTGGCTGAGTGAGAAACCATTGCGGGTAATTCACAGCCTGCTCTCTTCACCCCTCTGGACATCTGGGCATGTCTGAATTCACCTTCACTCTTTGGGGTGACTTGGAGTGGGATGGCTGGTTCATGTTTCTTTTTCCCATCCTTGTCTGCGGTCACCTCATCATGGCTGTTTTTAACTTAATAATAAAAAGAAAAGACTTCTTAATGGATACAGTAAAAGCAGAAGAGCTTGGAGAAATGTACTTCAAGTACTAAATGAGCAAAAATGCCAATCCAGGCTGACATACCCGGCAAAACTTCTGTCATGATCTAGGGAGAAAGAAAAATTTTCCAGCAAAAGGCAAGTTGAAGGGATACATGTCTACCAAACCAGACTTTCAAAAAATGCTAAAAATGATACACAAACTTGAAGAAAAAAAAAAAAGCATATCCAGGAGGAAAGAAGGGAAGTATAATACCACCAAAACATAAATGTCAAACAATAAGTTTACAAAATTCAGTAAACATAAAAAATGTGCACAATTATTTCTGGTGTGGCCCTCCAACCCCATCCCTCCTGTTCAGAATCCTTGTAAGTAATGTGAAACCTGGTTAAGTTCACAGACGTTCGTTCCTGATCATTTACAACTAAGGGAGTATGATCTCACCAAAAGGGGAGGGCATATAGTCTGGAAGATAATAAGTAACCATTTTTCAACTGGGTGATTGACCCCTCACTCACTGAGGTTTCCAACTTTTATTACATCTACCCTTGAATGTGCTCTTATAATAAGACTCCAGTTTAACAGCTTTTTGTCTCTGGCCAGGGGGTGACATACAATGCCCACAAGGATGGAGTGAAGGGCATTGTAGGAGCAGCAAAACTGCAAAAGTAAATCAACAAACCACAATCCAGAACTTCAGAGACTCTACATCAACCACCTAGAACTAGGCCAGCCTAATATCTCCCCATCCTGAAGCTCAGGGAAATTTGTGGAAGAGGGAGCGGTAAGATTGTAAAAGCACAAGGATGGGAGGAGTAATGATATGCAAGATACTCCACACAAGTTAGGGCCAAAGCAATCATAATTGGACTTTGCATGCCCTGCGCAAGGTCCAACACACTATTGACCACACAAAGTCTAGCATCTGCTAAAGGCACCAAGATCCTTGGAGGCAAGGGATTGGCAGCCACAGTAGTGTTCCCATGCTTAAGGGGAACACAGGAAAGGGTTCAGGAAAATGCCACTGAGTCCTTGTACGTCATCGGAGAGGAGGGCCCAGAGGAGATTCAGGCATGGACAGTAAAGGACTCTCTGGGAATTGGGGCGGGAGGCACTGAAGGACAGGGAGGGAGGGGTGAGGGGAAGGGGAGCAGGGGGTTCGGGGGGGAGAAGGAGGGAGGGAGGGAACTAGTGTACCTATTAAGTTTGTATGAGCGGAAATTATAATAAAAAATGTTAAAAAAAAGACGAAATTCAAAAAAAAATTCCTAGGACACATAGGAAAAAAATTCTGCACAATTAAAAATAATCTCTTCATTATAACATTGAATGCCAATGGTATTAACTCACCGATTAAGAGACACAGATTACAAACTTGGATTAAAAACCACAATCCATGAATCTGCTGCCTTCAGGAAACTAATCTCACCTTAAAAGATATGCACATCCTAAAAATGAAAGGCTAGTCCAAAATTCTACAAGCTAATGGAACCAGGAAACAGGCAGGGGTAGTCATTATGCTGTCGGACAAAGTGGAGTTCAAACCAAGAAAAATCGTAAGAGACACAGATGGATACTACATTTTAGTCACAGGTACAATTCACCAGGAAGACTTCACCATACTGAACATATATGCACCCAATACGGACTCCTCCACATTCATTAAGAAAATCCTACAATGTCTAAAGCAAGAAATCAATGGCCAAACGATAATTCTTGGGGATTTCAACACGGCCCTCTCAACATGGGATAGATCAACAGGTCAACAGCTTAACAGAGACACTTTGGAACTCAATCGAACCCTAAAAGAAGTGGACCTTACAGATCTCTATCAAACTTTTCACACATGCACCAAAGAATACACATTTTTCTCAGCAGCACACGGAACTTTCTCCAAAATAGATCACATATTGGGCCATAAAATGAATCTACACATGTAGAAGAAAGTTTAAATTCTAGCCTGCGCCCTATCAGACCACCAAGGCCTAAAGCTGGACATCCACAACACAACAAATGACAGAAAATACACTAACTCCTAGAAACTTAACACTATGATGCTGAATGAGAACTGGATTCAGGAAGAAATTAGAAAGGAAATTCAAGATTTCCTGAAAGCGAATGATAATGAAAATACAACTTAACAAAATCTCTGGGACACAATGAAAGCTGTCCTAAGAGATAAGTTCATAGCTCTTAATGCCTACATCAAAAAAATGGAAACATCAGAAATAAATAACAACAATGCAGCTAAAAGCTTTAGAGAAACTAGAGCAATCTGATACCAAAAGTAGTAGAAGAGAGGAGAAGAGCAAAATAAGGGGAGAAATATCTGAAATCAATATCAGGAAAATGATAGAGAAAATCAACCAGTCAAAAAGCTGGTTCTTTGAAAAAATCAATAGTATTGATACACCCCTAGGTATATTAACCAAAAGCAAGAGAGAGAGAAAACCCAAATTAACAAAATTAGAAATGAAAATGGAGTTATCACTACTGATACCCAAGAAATCCAGAGAATTATAATGTCATATTTCAAAAACTTACACTCTGTGAAGTTTGACAACACAAAAGAGATGGATGAATTTCTAAGTAAACACAACTTATATAAATTGAATCAGGAATTTGAGAATTATTTAAATAGTCCTATAACAGATGAAGAAATTGAGGAAGTAATCTCGAAGCTTCCCCCCAAAAAATATCCCAGACCAAATGGATTCAGCACAGAGTTCTACCAGACATTTAAGGAGTTAATAACACCAGTACTCTTTAAACTGTTCCATCAAATAGCAAAGGAAGGAACACTACCAAATTCCTTCTATGAAGCTAATATCGTTTTAATCCCAAAACCTAATAAAGATTTACTTAAAAAAGAAAACTATAAGCCGATCTCTCTGATGAACACAGACACAAAGATTCTCAACAAACTCTTAGGAAATCGGATTCAAAAACATATCAAAAAGATCATTCACGGGCACCAAGCAGGCTTTATCGCAGGCACACAAGGTTGGTTCAACATACGCAAATCAATAAACGTAATTCATCATGTAAACCTGTTTAAAGTTCAAGACCACATGATACTCTAGATAGATGCAGAAAAAGCTTTTGACAAGATCCAACAGCCTTTTACGGTCAAAACGCTAGAGACAGTAGGAATGGAAGGAACCTTTATCAATATAATAAAAGCTGTATACAACAAGCCCACAGCAAGGATTATACTCAATGGGGAAAAAGTTGAAGCATTCCCACTTTGATCAGGAACTAGACAAGGCTGTCCACTTTCACCAATTTTATCCAATATTGTACTTGAAGTCTTAGCTGAAGCCATAAGAAAAAAAGGGACATAAAAGGGATTCAAATTGGCAAGGAAAAAGTCAAGCTGTCCCTATTTGTAGATGACATGATCTTATACATGAGTGATCCCAAAAAATCCACCACGAAGCTCCTAGAACTAATTGAGGAGTTCAGCAGGGTAGCAGGATCCAAAATAAATGTACAAAAATCAGTGGTCTTCCTATATGTCCAGAATGAAATAAGTGAAAAAGCCCTGAGAGAAACAATCCAATTTACTATAGCCCCAAAAAATGACATTCCTTGATATAAACCTAACCAAGAAGGTTAAAGATCTTTACAATGAAAACTTTAAAACCCTAGAGAAACAAATTGCAGAAGACACCAGAAGGTGGAAATACCTCCCATGTTCCTGGATTGGCAGAATCAACATCATAAAAATGACCATCCTACCAAAGGCAATATACAAATTCAATGCTATACCAATTAAAATCCCAAAGCAATTCTTTAAAGAAGTTGACCAAACAATCTCAAAATTCATATGGAGTCAAAAATAACTAGGATAGCAAAGACAATCCTGAGTAACAAAAACACTGCCGGAGGTATCACTATACCAAACCTTAGTCTATACTACAAAATCATTGTTAAAAAAAACATCCTGGTCCTGGCTCTAAAATAGCCACACAAATCAATGGATAAGTGTTGAAGTACCAGATATAAGTCCACACAACTACAGCCATTTGGTCTTTGAGATAGGGGCCCAAAAAATCCAATGGAAAAAGAACAATATCTTCAACAAATGGTGCTGGCAAAACTAGATATCCACAAGCAGAAGATTAAAACTGGACCCATACTTGTCACCATGTACAAGACTTAATTCCAAATGAATCAAGGACCTTTATATAAGGTTAGAGACTATAAAAGCAATAGGTGAAAGGGTAGGGAACTCCCTTGAGCTGATTGGGCTAGGCCAACATTTCCTAAACAGACATCCAATGGCACAGTCACTGCTACCAAATCTCAACAGTTGGGATCTTGTGAAATTAAAGAGCTTTGGTTCAGATAAAGAGATTGTAACAGGAGCTCAAATGCAACCCACAGAATGGGAGAAAATCTTCACTAACCACACATCTGACAGAGCTCTATTATCCAGAGTGCATAAAGAACTTAGAAAGTTTAACACCAAGGAAACCAATGGTCCAATTTAAAAAATGGGCCCTGGAACTTAAAAGAAACTTTACCAGGGTTGAAATTAAAATGTCTTACAAATATCTTAAAAAATGATCCACATCCTTATCCATCAGGGAAATGCAAATCTAAACTTCCCTGAGATATCATCTCACCCCGGTCAGGATGGCAAAAATCCACAATACAAACAACAACAAATGCTGGAGAGGATGTGGAGAGAGGGGGAACTCTCCTACATTGCTGGTAGGAATGCAGGCTCATACAGCTACTCTGGCGAGCCATCTGGAGATTCTTAAAGAAATTAAAGATTGAAATGCCATATGACCCTGCAATTCCACTTTTGGGAATAACCCCCCATACTGCAAAAATTCAGCTCGATAGCACAAGCACCACCATGTTCATAGCAGCACTGTTTACAATAGCAAAGTCATGGAATCAACCCAAATGTCCAACAGTCGATAAGTGGATAAGGAAAATGTGGTACATCTATTCAATGAAATACTACTCAGCCATCAAAAATGATGAATTAATGCAATTTGCTGGGAAGTGGATGAAATTAGAAACAATTATACTGTTTGAAGTATCCCAGACCCAGAAAATTAAGCGCCGTATGTACTCCCTAATAGGTGGATCCTCGTACCAGACACACGGAAAGATAAATCTCTGTAATAACTACAGTAATTGCTAAGATTATGAACAGGAGGGATGGGGAAGGAGGGACACACCAGAAACAAGGAGAGAGGGGACCATATTACAGCAGAGCAAATAGTCCACCATCAAGGACTGAAAGTAAGTCATGAAACATTTGGTTAAGTTCACAGACTTTCCTTCCTGATCATTTACAACTGATGGGGTATGATCTTACCAGAAGAGGAGGGTGTATAGTCTGGCAGATAGAAAGTAACAATTTCGCAAATGGGTGATTGACCCCTCTCTCACCAAGATTTCCAACTTTTATTACATCTACCTTTGAATATACTCTTATAACAGGACTCTAATTTTACAGGTTTTTATCTCTAGCCAGGGCGTGATATCCAATACCCATCGGGATGGAGTGAAGGGCATTGCAGGAGCAGCAAAACTGAAAAAAGTAAATCAACAAACCATAATCCAGAACATCAGAGACTCTATATCAACCACCTGGAACTAGGCCAGCCTAATCTCTCCCCATCCTGAAGCTCAGGGAAATTTGCGGAACAGGGGGCATTAAGATTGTAAGAGCACGGGGCTGGAGAGGTGGCTCAGGGCTTAAGCCTCTGCCTTGCAGGTGGAAGGTCCTGAGTTCGGATCCCAGATCCCACGTATAGACGCCAGGTGGAAGCGGGGACAGCCTGTGTTTCTGGTCTTGGTAGGGCGGAGCCTGTGAATCCCGGGGCAGAGTAAACAAGGAGGAGGCGGTCGATGGTGGTTCCCGAATTCGCCCGTGGTTCTACACACACACACACACACACACACACACACACACACACACACACACACACACGCAATTGAATAAATAAAAAAATTTAAAAAAAAGATTGTAAGAGCACAAGGATGGGAGGAGTAATGATATGCAAGATACTCCACACAAGTTAGGGCTGAAGCAATCATATTTGGAGTTTCCATGCCCTGTGCAATGTCCAACACACTTTTGACCCCACAAAGTCTAGTGTTTGCTAAAGGTACTAGGATCCTTGGCGGCAAGGGATAGACAGCCACAGAAGTGTTCCTACGCTTAAAGGGAACACAAGAAACGTTCTGGGAAATGCCACTTGGTCCTTGCACCTCGTTGGAGAGGAGGATCCAGAGGAGAGTTTGGCATGCTCATTAAAGGATGCTCCGGGGATGGGATGGGGAAGCACTGGGGAATGGGAGGGAAGGGGGAGGGGAAGGAAGGGGGGCACAAGGGGTTGGGGGTTGGAGGGAGGGAAGGGACCAGTGTACCTGTTACGTTTGTATGAGTGGAAATAAAAAATAAATATTAAAAAACAAAAAAAACAAAAAAAGAATTGCATATATTAAATAAAGTTAAGTACATATATTATTTAATGTTTGTTTTCATTATTTACTGAGGATGTAAAACTGAATTCATAAAAGTAATGAATGAAAGAATTAAACTCTCAGTCATCCTTTCTTTAAACCTTTCACTAAAATTTGCATACTTCTGTCATTCTAGATTTAAATTATACAAAACATTTGCAAATAGAAAGAAATTAAGGAAATTATAGATTGATGTATAACAGAGTAAATAGGAAGGACATAGATGTAAGAATGAACAGATAAAAACAACTCTTAGGGGTGTACAGATGGCTCAGGAGTTAATACTCTGTCTGTCAAACCGGAGGTCCTGAGTTCAGATCCCAAGTCCCATGCAAAAATGCCAAGTAAAAACAGCAGCAGCCTACACTTCTTGCCCTGATGCGTATATCCTGGGAATTCCCAGCACAAAGGTAGAAGCAATCCAGGATGATTCCTGAAGTCTTCCTTGGTCCTCCACAGTTCCCTCACACACACACACACACACACACACACACACACACACAAAATAAGTAAATAAAATATTAAATGTCTCAATATATCAACAAAATGGTAGATAGCTGTTTCAATACAGGGAATGATTTTTAAAGCTACAACTAGATAGATGAATAGTTATGATGAGTGGAGAGAATGAAGGTTAGCCTGTTGCAGTGCCAAGAGCTAATGAAGAGGCAATGATGAGAGAGAACTTTATGAAAGATGGTGTCACAAGCACATGACAGATAGTCATCCATTAATTCAAAGAATTTCTTGTTTTGGGTTGTGGTTTTTCTTATATTTCTGGTGTTTTTTTTTGTTACACAATTTTTGCCTAATCATACAAGTTCAATTGGTATCCCTTCTTCTTTCCTTCCCTCCTCCTGTCCCCTGTCATCTCCCATTGCATCCTCCCCTTCACCATCCTCCTTCCCTCCCCTAAGGACCCTCCTGCTTCCTCCCTCTCATCACCCAGAGTATCTGTTTATGTAGGTGCTATCAAACCTCCTTCTGAGTCCTCTACACTAGTGAGGGTTCAGGACTCAGTAGCATAGCCCAGGGCCCCTTCTTGGGCTGCCCAATAGCATGGGCAAAGAATTTCTTTTTGGAGCAGCTTTAAGTCTGACTCACGTACAGTACAAAATACTGAAGACTAGATAGTGAGTAAAGTGAGGCTTATATTCGATCCTCTAATGGACATTATTCATAGTTAACATATTCTTGCTACGTTAGGTGATATGAAGAAATCATTTTTTTAAATAAGTTACTAGAAGGGAATTAAGCTGTAAAATTAGGAAGAGTATCATGAAAACACCAGGTTAAAGAGATAGCAGAATGAAGAAAAACACATGATGTGAAACTAGATGGATGACAGAAATGTATAATCAATGGGAACAGGTGTATGCTGATCATTTGCATTAGTTTAATAAACAAATGCCATGAAAAGTATAAAAAATAAAGATTTTAAATATAGGTAATTAAGACTGGATAAATAAAATGAATGAATAAATTAATAAAAGTAAAAGATGTGTAGGAAAATTCATTATGTTGAAATGGTGATGTATAAAGACAGATATCTAAAGAAATTGACAAGTAATTCATTGAAAATAAAGTTTTTTATTAGACATTTTACTTTTGCCTAATCATACAAGCACAATAGGTACCCTCTCTTCTCCATCTCCCCTCCCCCATGATCCCTCATTGCACTCTCCCTTCTCCTTCCCTTCCTCTCATTCTCATCCCTGACTCCTCCTCTCCTGGTGCCTTCCACTTCCTCCCTTCCATCCCCCAGAGCATCCATTTATGTGGTGCTAAAAAAAGAAAGTTTTAAACTCACACACAGTATCTGTAAGTTTCATACACTATTGCATCTCTTTACGTAAATACATACACATAGAAATAGTGTCTATGCTGGCAAAATTCAATTAATATTTTTAAAGCAAAGTCAAATCAATGAAAGCCAAACCTTAGATTGAGCCACTGATTTGGATGTACAAATGATTGTAGATTCATATTCTGCATATTTTAATACATTTAGAAGTGAAATTCAGTAACAATTTCTAGCTGAACTACTGACTTGTAGAGGCTCCTTAAAGTTCCAGAGTCCCATAAATATGATGGCTGCTCCCTATTTTTAGCCATCAGTATTGGTTGCTTAGCAGCTGTGAAAACTCCTTTGTCAGAAACCACCATGACATTGTGAAGCCACTAAATTGGAACTGCCTAGGAGAGAAGTTTTTCAAGACCCCTAAACAAGGAGACTTGCCTGACAAGTGTGGAGATACATGGGGCATGAAATAAGGAGTGATTTGGAAATGCTTTATATTAGTTTAGAAATGCAATGATGGAAAACGTTTTAAATCCATGCATAAATTCAGTGAATGATAAGAAAATTATGAATAAATTGAAAAATATCACGTGCAGATTCAAGATATTTTACCTAGGACATCTAATTCTGCGTTAATTCCTGAGGCATTTCTTAAGAATATATCACTGTAAAAACGTTATTATCATTTGCAACTATGACCACTATTAGGTTAACTAGTAAAGCAAATTGTCTGTAGGAATTACTTCAAAATGTCAAACACCTAAGAAAATTCAGTTTTATTAAGCAATACAAATAGACCCTCATTTTTCTCTCTTGGGGCTTTATTTTTTCTATCTCAAGTATTTTAAGAATTTGTGGCTTTTGAATTACAAATCATGATCACTAATACATAAGCCACACGAGAAGACCTATCTTTAATATTAAACTTCATTTTTATTTGAGTTATAAAAAAAGGTAAGGTACCTAGGAAGGAAATTGCAGATTATTTCATTATAACTGTTTATCTTATCCTAGCTATTATTTATACCTAACTATAAAATACTATTGACATTTTTCTTTCAATAATTTTCTAAAGATTCAATTTAAATTTCATGGAAAGATCAACTCTCATTTTAATTTCTGATTTGATTAGTTTATGAAATAATCAATTAAATAAAATTACCACGATAATAACAGATTGATATAAACATGTGAAAACAAATTTAATAATGGTTGATGAGCATACAACACAGTTAGTGGAAACAGATGTGCACAAGTTGTTGGGATATTAAAAGATTTCAGTTTGCCTCAGAGCACTAATCAGTTCCTTTTACAGAAGAAACCTAATATTATCAATCTTTCAAGAAAACAGACAAAAGAATTTTAAAATTACTTTCCAAACATGTTGTATGCATTACCTCTAAGAATATGGAAGGAACTCACATAAACACCCAATGCTCAGATATTTTTTAGCTGAGTTTGAGTCTTTCCTTCTTTAGGTCATGTTACAGAATTTGTCTATAATTTTCCATTTCAGGGGTTAAAAACCTCATTTATATAGTAAACTTCTAGGACAAATATTCCTAAAGTTCACTTGTGTTTCTAAGAAATGTTTCTTTTTTTTTTGCTGAGGTTTGGATTTGGAAAATCTTTATATTTTCAAAGAAAAGACACAATATGAATAAACCACTGAACTTTCTGTTTTGATGTCTCTGATGAAATTTAATAGTGACATAATATATCAAGTCTACATTTATAAGTAGGTTTCTTACCCATAACTGAAAGCTTATTTTCCTCCAACATTTTATTTATTTCCTACTCATACAAGCTCAATAGTTGCCCCTGTCCTGATCTACCCTCCTCCCCTTCCCAGTTGTCCCCCCTTGTACTCTCTCTCATTCCTCCTTTCCTTTTTTTTTATTTTATTTTATTTTTTTTATTTCAGCTCATACAAACTTATTAGGTACACCAGTTCCCTCCCTCCCTCCTCCTCCCCCCGTACCCCCTGCTCCCCCTTCCCACCCCTCTCCCTCCCCATTCCCCAGTGCCTCCCACCCCAATTCCCACAAATAAGAGAAATCATGGTATTTGTACTTCCCAAACTGATTTAATTTAATTAATATCATTGTTTTCAATTGTTAAATACTTTCATTCTTTTTTAATGACCGAAAAACCCCATTGTCTTATTTTAACTTATTTTACCACATTTTCCTTATCTTTTCCTCTTTTAACATATTCCCAGCCTTGTTCTATAACTTAGCTATTGTGGAAAGCGCTGTGATAAATATCAGTGTGAAACCATCTCTATAACATGCTGACTTTAGTTCTTTGGCTACCAGAAGTTGTATGTGGTTTATTTGCCCTTCTAGAACAATCATCTCATAAAATATGACAGGTGTTCACAATCATGAGTCTTGTTTTGCTTTTTTTGTCATTTAACAGTCAATGAAATATTTGGAGAAGTTGACATTGACAGATGAGAGCTCAGAAATAAGTAGGCTTGAGAAAGACAATATTAAGTGTTCATCAAAATTAATTCATATTTTCTTATGAAAGAACAAATAGATTTTTAAATGTTTTCTGGATTTGTATGGGACACAATAGATTAGTTCTGGCTGATATATGAATCAACACTGGTTTTTAAAAGGGTGTTTCATACAGTCCTCAGTGTTTTCGTTGGCTCTTTAGCTTCTATGAAAATGTGAAGATAGAAGTAAATATCACTGATACCTGGGAGATGCCAGTGCATGGCTGGAAGAACGTGGATTTACAAATGTTTTCCTGAAGCAATTCCCTATATAACTGATCCACATATGGCATCACAAACATTTCAAAAGACATAGCTAAAACCTGAATGTGTTAGAATTTGATTCATGTTTCTCTGCCTGAGTCCTTCTTCTACTACATCACAGTACAGTGTCTCATTAAAATATGCATCTGCATTATAGTAAAAAGTACTCAGTTAAGAATGTTTATGTAAAATTTTAAATAATCAGTGAAAAGCTATTTGTTGAATGACTAAAAGAGCATACAACAATTGATGTGAAGATAAGAACCAAAGGACAAAACTGTTTTTTATGTTCACACATTTCCTCTCAGTGTGAAAGATCCTTTCTGCTTCTACTGATAAAAAATTAGTTTTTTTTCTTCCTCTAAGTACAGTTATGTTTTTGGATATGCACCCTTGAGAATAAAGTCTGAAAACATAAATAAGTACAAGATTAGGGCAAAGAATATGAAGTTTATGTAATGTTAGTGTAAAGGGAAATGACTAAATAAGAAAGAGAGAGCAGTCAATGTTTCTTGATATGAAGTGAGACATAAATAAGAACATTTCCAGCATTTTTAAATCTTTTTCCATTTTCATGTGTATGTGTGGGGGGTGTATGAATGCATAAATGAATTTTTCCATTTGTGTGGCAATATATGTATGTATGGTTGCAGGTTCTTTTGAGCACACATGCATGAGACACTAAGGATGAATACAGGAATCATCTTCATTTGTATTTCTACCCTATCCTTTCAGAAGTTGGATTTGAATCAAATTCATAACTCACCAATAGAGTCAGTGTGGGTAGCCAACTTGCTCTGGAGATTTCTCATAAAAGGTGGTCCTCCATGCCCACCCAACATTTTTGGTGGATTCTGGAGATATGAACTCTGATACTTTTTGTTTGAATCATAAGTGCTACCTGTTCCTGGTGAGCATTTAAAGGGAGTTAATGTTGAAATTGAAATTTTGAGGAGTTTTAGACCGCAAATTGATCCTCTGCATCACTGTGCTCAGAGAATAAAGCACTTGGGTAGATATACTCCTGTAATTCCAGTCCTAGATCGTAGAACCTGGGAATCTCCAGAACAATTTGACTAATTAGATTAGCCTTATGAGTAAACTCTGGGTTCATATACCCAGCCTAAAAACAGTAATGTGGGAAAGCCATCAAGTATGATTTCTGATGTATCATCCTTGGGCCTTTATATACACAGACATTCATCTGCAAGTACACACTCACACACATACCCCATATACACATACACATGAATAATTGGGGGGAATACAGAAGGTTTTGAGTGTTATCATATGTGTCACAAGTGTTTAATATACTAATATTTTGGTAAAGTTAACTGACATCTGAGTTGTTCAAGGCATTGAAGAGTTAGTTTTATGGTATTAATGTACCAGATATCTAAAAGTAGGTTCATCCTCAGTGAGCTGCAACTCTGAAAGAAAGTTTGTTTGTACACAAGAAGCATGTGGTACAATGTGTTAGAGATAATTTTCTGGATGGATACCATTGGTAAAGAGTTAGATACTTTTAAATACACCCTGTAAGGAGTTGGGACAAAAAAGAATTCATAACTTACAATTCAATGAGCAAAGAAGATCAAACAAGTGACTTATAATACCTTCAGCTAGAATGAGGAGGCAAGCTGTATGGGAGTCAGGCACCCATAAAATAACAAACTTCTATACAAAGAAGGAAAAGACTTCCAGGCAGTACAGAAAATACAATTTGTCCTTCCAGGGAATCACATAAAACCACTTCTAGGACAGCTCCACTGGGCTTTAATGTGAATGTATAGGCAGCTGCATACACATTTGCAGAACTGAAACAGTTACATCTCTGGCATTTATACAGATTGCATAATTAGCAATTAAGAGCTGAAACAGCTAGGGCAATAGTAATATCTCCACTTTAAATGGTAAGTTTTCTGCAATTGCTGACACAGAAACAGAAAGCTCTTTGAAAAACCAGTATACTCTCTGATCAAAGCAATGTGTTGTGGATGAAAACATTTGCAGGAAGAATCTTGAGATGCAGGCCATCAGCATTTCTCATGGTACAGTACCAGACTAGCACCATTCCATTCTCTTCAGACCTTTGATACAATGATTTCTACTGCAGTATGCAATAGCTCTTTTCTGCTCATTGATTTTTACACTTGATTTAAAAGCAACAACAAGCAGGCAATAACTGAAACAACCTCAGCTTACTGGGATGAGGGAGATGGCCTTCCAGGTAACATTGATCCTGTGCAAGCTTGAGAACTTTAGCTTAGATCCACAGCAGCCAAATAAAAAAGCTGTGAATGCCCACACATGCCAGTCTTCACAGCACTGGGACAATGGTGAGGGTAGGGAGCAGAAAAAAGTGGATCCTAAGAATTCATTAGCCAGCTAGTCTAGTTCAGAGGGGACCATGAAAACAAGAGTCCCTGTCTAAAAAGAAAATGTAAGTGGAGGGTGATAGAGGAAGATACTTTGTGTCAACCTCTGGCCTCCACCATATACGAGTAAGTGTTTTACACACACACACACACACACACACACACACACACACACACATACACACGGAAACAGAGGCACACACAAGCCAAAGGGAAGAAACATCAATCAACTTTCTGTTTTGTCAATTAATTGAGGAAAGCAGATGGATCAGACCTTGAATGACTAAGTCATGAACTGAGAATAACATATCGGTTTCATGTCTAATCCCTACTTCTTGCTTAAAAATAATACTAAGGCCTTCCTGCTTTAGGACGTCACCCATCGTGAATCATGGCATTTAAAAATTTGAAAACAGAGAAGTGCTCCTTCTTGGTACTGCATGTTCTAGTTTCATATTAACGGAATTAAATATAGCAAAGGAAATAAAAAAGGAAATAAATTCCCAGAAGTTCAATACTGATGAGCAAAGTCATCCCAGTAATGTAGTCATGGGGTAAGGTCTAGTTGAAAACCCAGGCTGTGCAGAATGAATCACAAGACATTTGCAGAAGATAAGTAATGACACCAGTGTGAAGGTACAAATATTTCAGTCACAGCAAGGGAAACTACTGAATTAGTTACTTTTCCTATTGTGGTATAGTGCAGAAGAAAAACAAAGAGAAAAAGGTTTATTTATCTCACAATTAAGGTCCATTATGGCAGGGAAGACATGACCTCAATAGCATGAGGTGACTCATCACATTGTATCCACAGTCTGAAAGTAAAGAAAGAAGACCTGTTCTTCCTTTTACTTATCTTGTTCCTTCTATCTCAGACCCAAGTCCATGAAAAGATTCCAACCCTAAGTGAACCACCCTCCCCCTGCAATCCACATATTCTCTCATCACATGCCCAGAAGTTTGTCTAGCAGGCTATTTTAGATCTAATGATCAATATTGATCATTATAACCACCACAAGTTTCATTTCAAAATTTTAAAGCAGGAAGTCACCTTAGTGACACCAATTCAAGTCCTTCATTAGAGAAACTAGAGACCTTGTATTGACAAAAGAAGACAGGAATTTGTGTTGGCATTTTTGACAAACTTCCACCTGTTTGAAGAATCAGTTCTTAGAAGGGAGACCTCACACTTCCTACAGTTCACAGCAATCTTCTCAGAGATAAACACTCTGCTCTGTGACTAGCAGCTGCCATGCAATCAATTAAGTTTTTATTTTCCTTGTACATTCATCCTCATTTAATTTTCAATGCATGCTTTCCATATATATTTAGATAGGGTAAAAACTTTTCTTTGTCCTGGTATTCTTAAAAGAAAACTGTAAGATACCTTCTGTTTATAATAATTTATTTGTGCCCCAAACTCTTAACATGTTTTGTCCAAGAGCAGGCATTATCCTCTAATCTGTTATATGTCAAGATTTAGACTCTGACTCTTCATTGGAACAAACCCTAGGAGGATGACTCAGTTGTGAAGGTTCACTTAAGTTCTGTACCTGACGCTCACTACACAATGAGACAAGCTAGACTATGGGGTGCAGTTACAAATATCCGTAAATTTGAAGGGAAGGAATAGAAAGGTGGTTTCCCATGGAAATTAAGAATTTGAGCCACTAGAGAAAGCTCTCCTCATTGCTTAACCACAGTCATCTGATTAAGTTCACAGACTTTTCATTCCTGATCATTTACAACTGAGGGGGTGTGATCTCACCAGAAGGGGAGGGCATATAGTCTGGCAGATAATAAGTAACCATTTTGCAAATGGGTGATTGACCCCTCCCTCACTGTGATTTCCTACTTTTATTGCATCTACCTTTGAATATACTCTTATAACAAGACTCTAGTTTAACAGCTTTTTCTCTGGCCAGGGGGTGACATCCAATACCGATCAGGATGAAGTGAAGGGCATTGCAGGAGCAGCAAAACCGCAAAAGAAAATCAACAAACCATAATCCAGAACTTCAGAGACCCTATATCAACCACCTAGACCTAGGCCACCCTAATCTCTCCCCATCCAGAAGCTCAGGGAAATTTGCGGAAGAGGGGACAGTAAGAGTGTAAGAGCACAAGGATGGGAGGAGCAATGATATGCAAGATACTCCACACAAGTTAGGGCCGAAGCAATCATAATTGGACTTTACATGCCCTCCGCAATGTCCCACACACTATTGACCCCACAAAGTCTAGCATTTGCTAAAGGCACCAAGATTCTTGGAGGCAAGGAATTGACAGCCATAGTAGTGCTCCTATGCTTAAGGGGAACACAGGAAAGGGTTCAGGGAAATGCCACTGGGTCCTTGTACTTCATTGGAGAGGAGGGTCCAGAGGAGAGTCTGACATGCACATTAAAGGATTCTCCAGGGATTGGGAGGGAAGGCACTGGGGGATGGGGAGAGAGGGGTGAAGGGAGGGGGAGCAGGGAATTCAGGGGGAGGACGAGGGAGGGAGGGAACTGGTGTACCTATTAAGTTTGTATGAGCGGAGATAATAAAAAAATGTTAAAAAAAAAAAAGAAAGCTCTCCTAACCTCAGCGCATTTGTTTTGGTTCAGACCATGGGAAATAAAGCAATGTACTAAACTATTCATCTTAAACTTCCCAAGGAATTAAGAGGCAATAAAACTGAATTGTCTCATGCAACGTCACCACTTGAATGATTTAATTCAGTTATATTTGATAACTTTGGATTGCCTGAAATCAGGAACTATATACCTCATTCCTCTTCCCCCCTTAGGATACAATATGGAATTGCGAATATTCAACAATATGTGAGGACTATTTCATTGATTTCGTGTCATTGGAAAATTGATTTGCAGAAGTTGGTGGAAAAGGTACTTTCATTTATATAACAACTTAATTTTGATGATTTATATAGTTATTAGTGAAAGACCCCATTCTAAAAGCAACCCAACTGTCTTACACAAAGCAAATTGCTACATATTACATTATTAGAATGTGACCATGTAAGAATTTGAACAATGCTCATTCTAAGTCGTTTTTTCACCCATTCCCATTTTCCTTCAGCATGCTGAAATATTTTTGTTGGTATTACTAATCATAAAAGAGGACAGATTCTCCCATGCATGCAAGGAAAGTATGTTCTGTGAAGAATAACAGCAAATATCTTCTAATAATAAAGACTTCAAAATGCCTTGTGCAACTTGACAGAGTGTGGGCATTTAATGAAATTTTCTCAGTTGAAATAATCAAGAATTCCAAGAAAAGTATTTTTTGAACAAAAAACTCTTTAAAAGAACAAAAAAATCTTATATTGTCTAGTTTCTTATTTTTTTCTAGTATATTTGCTACATAGATACTGAATTGTATTGACTCTGTTTATAAATGCAGCTAATACCTGTCTTATCTCATAAGATTGTTAGTAGAAGGAAAAAGATTAAATTGTAACAGAATATTTATCAGTCATAAAACTTATCATTGTGTAATGTCATTTATGTTATGTAATTATGTCATGCACTAAACCTTTAAATGCTTAAAGGGAAATATTTATTCAGTTCTTTTTTTAATTTCTATTTCTGTTCGTTTATATGTTACACATGTACATGTTTGGATGTATTTGTATTTGTATACATGTGTTTGTGGATATTTGTTTAGGTTAGAAGTTAACAGAGGGTATCTTCTTCACTACCTTTCCCTTTATTTCTATTTTGCTATTGTGTCTTCCACTGAATCTCTTTGTGACTAAGGTCTTTGTGCCTCCACTTCTTCAGGTCGGGGGTATGGAATGGGCTGCTGTTGCCAGAATTCTGTTATTCTTTTAATATTTTATTATTTTTCCAAAAATATTCCTTAAAAAGGTATGTATATGTACAATTTCTTTTGATGATATTTAATTTTCTTCCTTTCTTCCATCTATCCAGGACTTTTTATCACCTTGGTCATATTGAGGGAATCACAGTTGCTGTGAGATCCTGTGTGCAATGATCATACCATGAACAGAAGAAGCATCATAGAACTACAAAGCATATGATGCATTAATGATAGGCTCTTACCATCCTATTATAGTGGGTAAGTAAGAGTGAAGACAGTAGCCTGTGTTGCTTCAAGAGTTTTTGAGAGACTCCTGGACCTTTAGTTCATAAAGAAGTATCAAATAACTGGCACTGAAATTTTCATTTAATACCTCATGCTTTCTGGTAACAAAATTCAACTCTCTTTAACTTCTTTTTCTTTTTTTAACATTTTTATTATTATTTCTGCTCATACAAACTTAATAGGTACACCGGTTCCCTCCCTCCTTCCTCCTCCCCCCGATTCCCCTGCTCCCACTCCCCTTACACCTCACTCTCCATCCCCCAGTGCCTCCACCCCCAATCCCCTGAGAAGCTTTTAATGTGCATGCCAGACTCCCCTCTGGGCCTTCCTTTCCGATGACATACAAGGACCCAGTGGCATTTCCCTGAACGCTTTCCTGTATTCCTCTTAAGCATAGGAACACTACTGTGGCTGTCAATCCCTTGCCTCCAAGGATCTTGGTGCCTTTAGCAAATGCTAGACTTTGTGTGGTCAATAGTGTGTTGGACATTGCACAGGGCATGCAAAGTCCAATTATGATTCGTTCGGCCCTAACTTATGTGGAGTATCTTGCATATCATTGCTCCTCCCATCCTTGTGCTCTTACAATCTTACCACCCCTCCTCTGCGAATTTCCCTGAGCTTCAGGATGGGGAGAGATTAGAGTGGCCTAGGTCTAGGTGGTTGATATAGAGTCTCTAAAGTTCTGGATTATGGTTTGTTGATTTTCATTTGCAGTTTTGCTGCTACTGCAATGCCCTTCACTTCATCCTGATCGGTATTGGACGTCACCACCTGGCCAGAGATAAAAAGCTGTTAAACTAGAGTCTTGTTATAAGAGTATATTGAAAGGTGGATGAAATAAAATTAGGAAACTTCAGTGAAGGAGGGGTCACTCATACATTTGCAAAATGGTTACTTTTTATCTGCCAGACTATATGCCCTCCACTTCTGGTGAGATCATACCCCCTCAGTTGTAAATGATCAGGAAAAAGTCTGTGAACTTAACCAGATGTCCCATTACTTACTTGCAGTCCTTGATGGAGGCCTATTTTCTCAGTTGTAACATGGTCTCCTCCTCTATTCTTGTTTCTGGTGTGGCCCTCCTACCCCATCACTCCTGTTCATAATCCTTGCAAATATTGTGGGTATTACAGAGATTTATCTTTGAGTGTATCTAAGTGGGCTGGATGGGTTTGGTACTAGGAGACACTTATTAGAGAGTAGATAGGGTGCATAATTTTCTGGGTCTGGGATACTTCACTTAATATAATCGTTTCTAATAACATCCATTTCCCGGCAAATTACAGTAATTCATCATTTTTGATGGCTGAGTAGTACTCCATTGTATAGATGTACAACAGTTTCCTTATCCACTCGTCAACTGTTGGACATTTGGGCTGATTCCATGACTTTGCTATTGTAAACAGTGCTGCCATTAACATGGTTATGCTTGTGCTATCCAGGTGAATATTTGCTGTATGGGGGGTTATTCCCAAAAGTGGAATTGCAGGGTCATATGGCATTTCAATCTTTAAGTTATTTAAGAATCTCCAGACAGCTCGACAGAGTGGCTGTATGAGCCTGCACTCCCATCAGAAATGTAGGAGAGTTCCCCTCTCTCCACATCCTCTCCAGCATTTGTTGTTGTTTGTATTGTGGATTTTTGCCATCCTCAGCGAAGTTTTGATTTGCATTTCCCTGATGGCTAAAGAAGTGGAGCATTTTTTAAGATATTTGGTAGACATTTTAATTTCATCTCTGGTAAAATTTCTTTTAAGTTCCAGGGCCCATTTTTTAATTGGGCCATTGGTTTCCTTGGTGTTCAGTTTTCTAAGTTCTTTGTGCACTCTGGACAGCAGAGTTCTATCAGATATGTTGTTCCTGAAGATTTTCTCCCATTCTGTGGGTTGCCTTTGAGTTCCTGTGACGATCTCTTTATCTGAACAGAAGCTCTTTAATTTCACAAGATCCCAACTGTTGAGAGTTCGTAGCAGTGACTGTGCCATTGGATGTCTGTTTAGGAACTGTTGGCCTACCCAATCAGCTCGAGGGAGTTCCCTACCCTTTCAACTATGGTTTTTATAGTCTCTGGCCTTATATCAAGGTCCTTGATCCATTTGGAATTAAGTCTTGTATATGGTGACAAGTATGGGTCCAGTTTTAATATTCTGCATGTGGAGATCCAGTTTTGCCAGCACCATTTGTTGAAGATGCTGTTCTTTTTTCCACTGAATTTTTGGGCCCCTTTGTCAAAGATCAAATGGCTGTAATTTTGTGGTCTTATATCTGGGTCTTCAACCCTTATCCATTGATCTGTGTGTCTATTTTGGAGCCAGTTCCAGGCTGTTTTACAACTATGGATTTGTAGTATAGACTAAGGTATGGTATGGTGATACCTCCAGCAGTGTTTTGTTACTCAGGATTGTCTTTGCTATCCTGTGTCTTTTGTGCCTCCATATGAATTTTGAGATTATTTGGTCAACTTCTTCAAAGAATTGCTTTGGGATTTTAATTGGTATAGCATTGAATTTGTATATTGCCATTGTTAGGATGGTCATTTTTACGATGTTGATTCTGCCAATCCAGGAACATTGGACGTCTTTCCACCTTCTGGAGTCTTCTGCAATTTCTTTCTTTAGGGTTTGAAAGTTTTCATTGTAAAGGTCTTTTACCTCCTTGGTTAGGTTTATTCCAAGGTCTTTCATTTTTTTAGGGGCTATAGTAAATGGCATTGTTTCTCTCAAGGCTTTTTCACTTCTTTCATTCTGGGCATATAGGAAGGCCACTGATTTTTGTACATTCATTTTGTATCTTGCCACCCAGCTGAGTTTCTGTATTAGTTCCTGGAGCTTCCTGGTGGAGTTTTTGGGATCCCTCAGGTATACAATCATGTCATCTGCAAATAGGGATATCTTGACTTCTTCCTTGCCTATTTGAATCCTTTTTATGTCCCTTTCTTGTCTTGTGGCTTCAGCTAAGACTTCAAGTACAATATTGAATAGAAGTGGTGAGAGTGGACAGCCTTGGCGAGTTACTAATCGAAGTGGAAATGCTTTCAGTTTGTCCCCATTGAGCATAATCCTTGCTGTGGGCTTGTTGTATACAGGTTTTATTATATTGATAAAGGTTCCTTCCATTCGTACTGTCTCTAGAGTTTTACATAAAGGGCTGTTGGATGATCTTGTCAAAAGCTTTTTCTGCATCTATCGAGAGTATCATGTGGTCTTGGACTTTTGACTGGTTTATATGATGAATTATATTTATTGATTTGCATATGTTGAACCAACCTTGTGTGCCTGGGATAAAGTCTACTTGGTCCCCGTGGATGATCTTTTTGATATGTTTTTAATCCGATTTGCTAAGACTTTATTGAGAATTTTTGCATCTGTGTTCATCAGAGAGTTTAGCCTATAGTTTTCTTTTTTAATTGAGTCATTATTAGGTTTTGGGATTAAAACCATATTTGCTTCATAGAAGGAATTTGGTAGTGTTCCTTCCTTTGCTATTTGATGGAACAGTTTAAGGAGTATTGGTATTATTAACTCCTTAAATGTCTGGTAGAACACTGTGCTGAATCCATCTGGTCCAGGACATTTTTTGGTGGGAAGATTCGAGATTACTTCCTCAATTTCTTCATATGTTATACGACTATTTAAGTAATTCACAACTTTCTGATTCAACTTAGGTAAGTTGAGTTTACTTATAAATTCATCCATCTCCTTTGTGTTGTCATACTTCACAGAATATAACTTTTTGAAATATGATGTTATAATTCTCTGGATTTCTTGGGTATCAGTAGTGATAACTCCATGTTCATTTCTAATTTTGTTAATTTGGGTTTTCTCTTTCTTGCTTTTGGTTAATTTAACTAGGGGTGTATCAATCTTATTGATTTTTTCAAAAAACCAGCTTTTTGACTGGTTGATTTTCTCTATCATTTTCCTAATCTCGATTTCAGATATTTCTCCCCTTATTTTGCTAATCTCCTCTCTTCTACTACTTTTGGGATCAGATTGCTCTAGTTTCTCTAAAGCTTTAAGCTGTATTGTTAAGTTATTAATTTCTGATGTTTCCATTTTTTGATGTAGGCATTAAGATCTATGAACTTACCTCTTAGCACAGCTTTCATTGTGTCACAGAGATTTTGTTAAATTGTATTTTCATTATCAATCACTTTCAGTTAATCATTATCGATCGCTTTCAGGAAATCTTGAATATCCTTTTTAATTTCTTCCTGAATCCAGTTCTCATTCAGCATCATAGTGTTACATTTCCAGGAGTTAGTTTATTTTCTGTTGTTTGATGTGTTGTGGATGTCCAGCATTAGGCCGTGGTGATCTGATAGGGCAGAGGTTAGACTTTCAACTTTTTTGTATATTTGTAGATTCATTTTGTGGCCCAATATGTGATCTATTTTGGAGAACGTTCTTTGTGCTCCTGAAAAAAATGCGTATTCTTTGGTGCATGGATGAAAAGTTCAATAGAGATCTGTAAGGTCCTTTTCTTAAAGGGTTTGATTAAGGTCCAAAGTGTCTCTGTTAAGCTTTTGACCTGTTGATCTATCCCATGTTGAGAGGGCGGTGTTGAAGTCCCCAAGAATTATCGTTTGGGGGTTGATTTCTCGCTTTAGACGCTGTAGGGTTTTCTTAATGAATTTGGAAGGGCCCATATTGGGTGCATATGTGTTCAGTATTGTGACGTCTTCCTGGTGAATTGTAACTGTGACTAAAATGTAGCATCCATCTGCGTCTCTCATGATTTTCTTTGGTTTCAAGTCCACTTTGTCCGACAGCATAATGACTACCCCTGCCTCTTTCCTGGTTCCATTAGCTTGCAAGATTTTGGACCAGCCTTTCATTTTTAGGATGTGCCTATCTTTTGTGGTGAGATGAGTTTCCTGAAGTTAGCAGATTGTTGGATTGTGGATTTTAATCCAAGTTTGTAATCTGTGTCTCTTAATCGGTGAGTTAATACCATTGAAATTTAATGTTATAATGGAGAAATTATTTTTAATTCTGGACATTTTTTATGTTTAGTGGATTTTGTAAGCATATTGTTTGATATTTATGTTTTGGTGGTATTATACATTCCTTCTGTCCTCCTGGATACGCTTGTTCTTTTCTTCAAGGTTGAGTATCATTTCTAGCATTTTTTGAAGGCCTGGTTTGGTGGACATGTATCCCTTCAAGTTGTCTTTGTGCTGGAAAATTTTTCTTTCTCCCTCAATCATGACAGATAGTTTTGTCGGTATATCAGTCTGGGTTGGCATTTTTGCTCATTTAATACTTGAAGTATGTCTCTCCAAGCTCTTCTTGCTTTTACTGTTTCCATTGAGTAGTCATTTGTTATTCTAATAGGTTTACCTTTAAAAGTGAGTTGCTTTTTTCTCTTGAAGCTCTCAGCATCTTTTCTTTGTCTTGAATGTGGAGTGTTTTGACTCTTATTTGCCGTGGCAATTTTCTATTTTGGTCATATCTGTTTGGAGTGCAAGATGCTTCTTATATTTGGATGGGCCTCTCATTCTTTAGTTTTGGGAAGTTTTCATTTTTGGTGATTTGAAATATTTCCTCAGGTGTGGTATTTTGGAATTCTTGTTCTGGTATTCCATGAATGTGCATGTTAGTCTTCTTCAGGGTGTCCCATATCTCTTGAATGTTCCTCTCAAGTATCTTTTTGGCTTTAACAATCTCTTCCATAGAGCTGTTTAATTCTCCCACTTTGTCTTCAAGATTTGAAATTCTATTTTCTGCTTCATTTGTTCTGCTGATAAGACTCTCTGTTGAGTTTTGTGTTGAAGATAACTTGTCTTTTAGTTCAATTTTAAACTCTGCCTGATACTGTTTTAACTGCTCTATGCCTATTTTTGTTTCTTGAACTGTTTTTCTGAACTCCCCCATGTGCCTTTTGTGTTCCTGTTCAAAGTGGTTGATTTGGTTGTTTAACTCTTATCGGATTTCCTCTTTCATAGTATTAATCATGGTAATGATCATACTCTGAAAGTCGTTATGTTGGGTCTGGCTTTCTTGGCTATTTTCTGAGAATTTGTTCTGGTCAGAATCCATCATTATGTGGTTAATTCTTTAGGTGGGAGATTGGTCTTCTTGGGTTTTGTTTCTTTCTAGAGTTGTATATGTTTTTGGGGTGGCTGTATGGAGAAGTTGATCTACAGCAATTGATACTAGAAAGTATCAGTAAGATGAAAAAAATGACGTTTACTTATCTTTGGGCTGGATGTGAAGAATCTCTCCCATGTGATAGGATGATTGTAGAGGACTCCAGATGTATGGCCATTGTCCCTTAGAGTTTTGCTGAGTTTCCTTTGGACTCTATTGAATTCTGAGTAGCAGTGTGTCTTCCCTGGACCACGTGCCTAGGTCCCCAGTGGGCCGGAGAGGCAGAGGTTCTGATGTTGATGGCAGAATTCTTCACCTGGGACCTGGGACTTGGCTTAGTGACCCACCCAACCTCCAGAGATGGAGAATGTGAGCAAGTACTGTCTGGTGGAGGGGTCTGGCAGGAGGAGGCTAGGGGCTGGGGTCCATGGCCGGGCCCAGGGAAAGCCGGAGGCCGCCTGGGTGCTGCTGTAACAAAGGGGCACCTGGTGGGGGGCTGGGCGGACTCACCTGGGACCTGAGACCTGGTGGGTGGGTGGCATTGGCGTGGGGGCGGGCTAAGCTCTTTTTCTTAAAAAATAATATTTTCATTAATTTAGAAACCAATAAGTTTCCACAAGCTTTCTTCTTCCATTCTTGGTTTTGATTGACCTGTCCAAGGTCCTTCCTCTTCTCCATCTCATTTCCCCTAACCCCTATTTCAACATTGTTCTTGCACATCACATATGTTCTACCATCTCTCTAATTCTACTTTTTAGTTGTGTTGCAGCATAGTTTGCTTACATCATTTAGTTTTGTTAACCACTTCCCGCCTAAGCCCCTTTCCTAATTGAACCATTCTGCCTCTAGTATTCTCCTGGGGATATGAACTCATATCCTCATAGTTACATGACAAACACTTTACCAACTAATTCTTCCCCCTAGACCTGCAAAAGTTAATTTTGCTCTGCTTTACATTATGTGTACCTCTCAATGTGAAAAGTACAGATAAAAATAATAAACATAAAATAACAAACCAATGTAAAATGCATCATGTCAATTTGTGTATGTAGTCTATTACTTTATATGCATTTATATAATACAATAGAGATTCAAAATTGAGCTGTATTGAGCTGTTGATGTTTCTTTGCTCAACCCATTCCTGACCACCAGTAGAACATATGATGATTGTCAAGGCAAATAGAATACTATTGAAAACAGCTGAGT
Source organism: Typhlomys cinereus (assembly GCA_023101885.1). NCBI lineage: Eukaryota > Metazoa > Chordata > Mammalia > Rodentia > Platacanthomyidae > Typhlomys > Typhlomys cinereus. Next base: position 464,695 of record JALPQD010000159.1, read on the forward strand.
TTTATACTTAAGAAAATTAGAAGGTATCATTGTATTTTAATTCTGAAAGTAACTTCCCTCCATTCAAGTTGAATAAGATGCACCTGATATAGTTCTCATTTATATTGAGCTCTATTTTGAGACACACCAACGAAAATACACACTCTACTTTCCTGATATAATAATTTTAATTTAGACACAGCTACTGTTATGCAAAGAGTACATGGCTATAGAAAGTCTAGAATGAATGGACCAAAAACTAAATGAAAATAATGTAAATACATTAACATGTTCAAATTTAGTAGCTGTATGGCATGAGATTATTTTTAAGTTTCTACCTCTTCTATTTGACCCTATATACGTAAACTGTAGAAAAATATCAAGATTGCATTTGAATGACTGTGAAATCAGAACAAATGTGTGTATGTTACCCAAAAACAACCCCTTAATTTCCAATAGAACAATGATTTCCATGAAGCACAATTTATAAAGGACTTAACATCATGTAAAAAAAAAAAAACGCAACTGAAAGGGATTCCTTTGAATGCCAAGGTAGTCTTTGTGATAAGCCCATATTACTTATTTATGGCTGTGAGTGTTAAGATAATGGACCTAATTTCAATTACTGTATCATAGACACAGATGATAAGATCACTGTAATAGACATGATAATATAGTAATGGAAAAATCTGTCAATGTCTGAAAGACAAAACCATTGTCTCTTACTCCTGGTTCCATTTCCTCTAGTAATTGGAATCCTTATCTGGTAGCAGTTGTACATGGTTCAGTAACTGCATGTGCTGTGAAGAAAGAGATTTGAAAGCATTAGTGTTGTTCTACAAGAGCATAACTGCTTTGTCTCACAAGGTACTTCATACCTTTGGTAGGAACTGCCTGAGGCACTTTGGATAGAAAAGTTAGGGCATGATAATGAATGACAAAAAATAGTGCTTCTCTTTTCTGTCAATATTTACCATGTGTGTATGTATAGCAAGCTCCAACATATTTCGTATATATGTGTTGATCTTCGTATAAACATTTTGACTTACTTTGCTTTTCTGTTTCCAAACAGGGTAATATTTCTTTATTCAGGGGAGTATGAAAACAAATAGTCATTTGTTTGGAAAGCTTCTCACAATATTTCACATTTGATTACCAATCAGATTGCAAGTGAAATAAAATTATTATCACCTTTTTACAAAAGAGACAGATGTAGAAATGTTGGCTCAGTGTTCCTGTCATCTTGGACAGAAGGGAATCTACTGGAAACTGTTCCTTGTGTGTCTAGCACTAAGAGAATACAGAGTTATATGCCTACATAAGCTCACACTGCTGTGATAACCTGACCTGTTGCTTCTCAGGTTTGTACAAATACAACTTAGCTCTGTGTTACAAACCTTGAGTCAAGAAAAGTCCTCAAGTTACAGAATTAATGTTAAATGGAAAGCAAACTGTCACAGTTTCATATTCCATTGCTGTAATATATATCTGAGCCAAAGAATTTAGGGAAGCAAGGGATTCATTCGTGCTCAAGATTCTAGGTTAGAATTGATCCCAATGGCAAAAGATTTACCAGATGAAACAACAGGAACTTCCTCTAGGGTGGCTAAGGCAAGGATACAGAAGCAAAAGCCAATGCTGTTTTCCAGCTTGCCTGTCTCTGGAAGACAGCTAGTTCTCTTTCCACTTGCCCATGGAATGACCATACCTACTGTGGAATTGGTTAAAACAACCTCCTACAGAATTTCTCAAATGCTTTCCTAAGTAAATAAGTCTTTATATGTGTACTAAGAGGCTCATTTCTCAAGTTTCAAGTAAATAGCTAAAGCAAATTGGCATACAAAGTTTATTGAAGCTATCTTCTACATAGTATGTAGTCTCCACACCCCAGTTGTCAATAAAGTCACATCAGTCACAGAACTCAAGATTGAGATATACAGATGATGAGTTCCTTGATTTCCTCAGGGTCTCAAGATGCCATGACTTCACTATAACTTCAGGAATGGTCCTTACCTTGAGACATTAACAGAGTTGATCTCATGACAAGTCTAAGATCAGTTTTATTTCTCTTTCAAAATTTTACTTACCTGTATTCATTGCAGTTTCATACATGAATGTAATTTTTCCATCTCTTCTCCTTTTCTGACTGGTGGAATTCTTTCTCCCAGTTAGTCTTCCTTCTGCTTTTGTGTATTATTTGGTATGCAGCGACAACAGAAAAATCCAACTCTTACCTCAAAAAGATAAGAGTTTGGGTATGCTCTAGCCAAATATGAGTGGCCATGGCCCAGAAATACATATTTAGGTTGCCCCAAACTCCATATTCCATTTTGGTAACAGTTTATTGGGGTTTTATAATTACATAATCAAAGAAAGTCACTAATCAAGACATTGTTTCAAATGCATTGGTGGAAAAATCAGGCGGATTAGTTGTGGCAAAATGTAGTGATTTCTATTTTAGGCTATATATGCTAATGAGATTTTTAGCCTTTTAGTTCCTGGAAAATTTTGTGCAATGGTTGTATATTCCAAAGAATGTACTAAATAGTCAACAGGATGTTAGGTCTCATACAGAGTAAGGAATTAAATGGCATTTAAGGGACTACATGTCTGGAGATAATCTGGCCCTGGATTTGAAACATTCCAGATGTCTCTATCTCATTGAACTTCTAATCAAGTCAATCAGCCTTATAGGCACAGCAGCTTCTTTGCAGGCACTGACATTTACATAGCCCACTGAGTTCATCTGTGTTGACCATACTGGCATGCATCTGAGCACTTGTTGGAACCTGGAAGATATATTATTGGGTATATCATTGAGAAAAGTAGTTCCTTACCTCCAGGCTGGTGTTAATCCTCAATAGTCTCTCAGGAAGTTGTGGTTACTCTTGATCTGGAAGCTTCTTCCTTGAAGAGGAAGCAAGTTGCTGAAAGAGAAAAACAACCAACAATCACAACGAGGTTGCTAACTCTGCTAGATACAAACACCGCCATGCTGGGAAGATGTGATTATCAATGAAGTAGTGGAATGAAAGGTGTTATGGGGTTAACTTTCTGTTTGAATATGAAGCTGCCATTTTAGCAGGGGACATATGCCTGGTAGAGTAAACCAGGACTATAATCTCTCAATGGAGAGGCCCTAGGCTCTTAGGGGGAACAAACTATTGCATGATATGAAATGGCCATTGAAGCACTTGTCTTTATGTCCATAGATTAGAGTAGCTCTCAGTCCTTGACCAAGATGCTTTTTTTTTGCAATAAAAGGTGTTAAATATAGAAAATCACTATTAGTCAACATGCAGAGAATAAGTAAATGTGGAGTGCTCAGCCCTAAATAGGACATCACACTTTCCCTACCCCAAATGTGCATGTGCGCGCGCACGCACACAGCACTTACTGACCTGTTTCTTCTATTTTACAAAGCAGTTCAGGCTTGGGTTTGAGGAATCTGTTATGTGAAAAACAAACTGAATACAAAAAATGGAAATTAAAAGAGGAAAGAAAGGGAACCATGATCCATCCCTGTCATAGTTAAGCACAGATGTCAACTTGACTCTTGAGTGTTTGAGCTCTGGTGGAGTTAAGCCCAGATCAAATGTGAAGGAGATTGTCTAGCTGATAAGGAAGACCCAGCCCATGGTGGGTGGGATTAGGCCCTGGATAAATCACAGACAGCTGGTTGAGAGAGTTGGCATCCTTCTGTATACTTGGCCAGACATGCTGGTCTGGCAAGTAAGGATTGTCCATCTCTCAGCCGTTATGCAGTGATGGTGTGGTCAGTTCCCTCGGCCCTGGTGTTGGTACATACTCTCCAGTCAAGCTAGACTAAGAACTGTAACCACAAATCGTAAGAGAATAAACCCCTTGTTCCTTAAGCCGTTTGATGGTCATTTATAAGCAACCATGCAGGCTGACTGCAACAATCCCCCATTACCTTCTCTTTCCTTTAACCTCTAGATTACATGTAGGTTGCAGTGTTTGGATAAATTTAGACAAAAATAGACATTTTAAAGACTATTGAAATAAACTGTGAATTCTAAAAGAGAGTGAAGAACAAGAACATCTGAAACTGTTACCCTTTCTTTAGAGGTCGTCTGGATCACTTTGCAGGAAGTAACTATAACTAAGTAAATGCCTTAAGCAGACTCCTGGGGGGGCACATGTTGACTTTTCACAGAATCCTGTTCTGCATAATATCTCAATGCTCTGCTGATGTCTCTCAGCTGTAATCCTTCGCAGCAGACTTGAGTCCAACAGTATCTTTTCCTTGTGCTTCTTAAACTCTTCAGCATTCTTACAGAGTATTTTAGGTAGCGGTTTATTCAGCTAAATCAGCCAATAATGTGTGCTTAGGCTGTGGGGAGTTCATTAATATGATGAGGGACTGAATTTCGTGGCTGGTCTTGGTCACCGGGTTCCACTTTTCAGCACCAGAGACTGCCTAGAAGACTTGCCTTTTCCATTTTATATTCATTTTAGATGTGACCTCTGGTAAATCATGTAGTTAATCCCTGGATGCTTAATTTCAATTCTGAGAGCCTCCTTAGTACTCAGGAGATTGTAAGAAACAAGCCTTTGCCAAGTCAAGGCAGGGAAATTTTTTATTGCATTTTTGAGGTTCTCTTCAAGCTCCTGGGCATTAGGCTTGAATATGTGGCTAGCTTTCACCTTCTCATCGGCTAGCTACAATAACCAGCATCTGTTCTCCAAGATCCCTTGTAGTTGTAGCACTGGAATGCTAGATAAGCTAGATGTGGCACAACCTACAGAAAGACTGAGCAGCCACCCAAAGAAATTTCATTAGCCTCCTGCTAACCAGAGAGCCTATATTTATTCTCTTTTATTTATTTTGCATTTTATTAATTAATTAGTTAGTTAGTTGAGAGAAAGAAAGAGAAAATGATAGAGAGAGAACACCATGTTAGGCTCATATAGCCAATCACATGGAAATAAGAAGACAGCTGACTCCAGCAGTGTATCTCAGGTTGACATACTATGTAGGTAAAGACATTTTAACCTGTTAAGCCATCTCAGTGAAGCCACATTTGTACTTTTTAGGTTCCAAGGTAAATGGATTGCCTTTGATGAAGGGATCAAAATGCAATACTATTCTAAGAAAATGACTGAGTATGAGGAAAAGAGAGATAACTGTTGGTTGAATTTAGTGGGAAAAGACATTTAACTCCTACCTTTTGCTCATGGGCCTATAATATTTTTGGAACATAAAATACCTTGCTATGTTTGGCAACTGGCAAGAGACTCAAACTAGTTAGACACATGCTTGTTTTCATCTCAAATGAAGTCTATATAGCCGGGTTCTATTACTATGGCCTAAATTGTTTGGTGTTTAAAGTTAGCCTCAGTCCAGGTAAAGTATGCAACTGTCCTATTTAAGCTGTGCTGAAGATTCAGAAAAAGATCTTTTGGCAGAAATACAGACAAACTACCTAACAGAATATTTGAAGTTTGAGGAGAATTGTTAATAATTTTAAACTTCAGTGATCTCTATTTCAAAAATAGTTTTGTTTTTCTGTTATATCATCACCAGATATCTGAAAATTCAATGCTTAATTCCATCACTTAACTAGAGCTCACAATTCACATTAGATATACTGAATTCTACAGATACCTTCCATTTCTTTCTATAATTGTAACAGTAAGGTTTAGAAGGAGCACTTCAAAAGGTTGAAACTAACCTTCTGTATTAAATTGAGGACAAGAAATATTGTATTATGTCATAGATTCAAGTGACATATTATTGCTGTATTTGTTTCAGTGTTAGGAATAAATGAAAAAAAATAAAAATATTTCAAAGAATAAAATGTAATTATTCCCAATTCAATATTTAAAACCATGCTTTGAAAAGGCACAGTATTAAATACAATAGTGTTTTAATAAGAGCAATTTTCATAATTATACCTCCATGTAATATGCTCATTTCAATTAGGAAATTCTGCTCTTCTGCAAGGTTTTTACAAAGTAAAAGCTGCAAATGCATGGCTTGCTTCTTTACCAATACAGACAACCTTGAGAGCAACTCACAGTCTTCAAAGATTTCCAGAGCACTTGACTGTTTAAAATCACAGTTTTCATTCTCATTGACAGATTAAATGCTACCACCTCCAGGAAAAGCCTTAATCTATGCTGATTAATATCAATTTATATAAATGAACAGAAGTTATTACCAAGTCTTAGGTTCTAAAATGCTTTGGAATTCTGAAAGATATTGTGGTGCTGTTTATTTTCTTTTCTGGAGATGCAGTCTGAGAAATAATTATTGTTAATGTAGAACTGAGTGAAAGATGTGAAAGCACCAAGAAACAAATGAATTTTGAAAAGATCCTCTTCTTACAAAATATTTTTTTTTAGATTTTCCTAACACAACTTACATAGGTTCTGGTTTTGTCGTCGGGAGACTTTTTCACATTCACCTGATGAATCTGTGATCTTCCTATCATCAATTTAATCTTTAACTGCTAATTTAACTCTCTTTACAACTCACAGAGTATCCATTCTACCCATGTTCCAATATATTTTATTACTTGCGCATCTTAACTCTATTCAGAAACATCCCTTGCTTTTCCAAAGAGGATGATAATTTCCAGTATCTTAGAGCTATAGTAAGGTTCCATTTGCATTTGAAACATACTTTGGTTTTTATAATTCTTATGTGTACGATTATATTTAAGATCCAAGTAGTTCCTTGCTTACCCACTGACAGTTGGGAACAATAACTTGAATGGAGAGTGACTGAAAATCACTCAGTGGTTTAACCATTGCTCTTTGACTGTGAACGTTGACAAAGGAGGTAGTTTTCAAATGGTGGCACTTCAATTTTTACTAATCTAGCTTCAAATTCCCTACCACTTACCAGATTGATCAAGACTCATCCAATGTAGTTTATTTCACCTCCAGACTAAGCATATCTAAATCATATCCTTTCTCTTCAATCAAGATTCATTAATAAAGAAGGAAAATAGTACTAAAGTTAATTTCAAAATAAATGATTGACATTTTTCAAATTAAGGACATTGAATTGTAAAAAAATTGTCCATTGTGGGCACAATTCTTGAAATTACGTGTTAAAATTTAGTTGTATGAGAGATATTAATAATAATCAAGTATAAGAAACATGTCACAAATGTTTTTATCTAGTTTTGTAGCACAAGTAAAAATGATGTCTATCTTGCTCAGGATGGTTGACTTAATCTCTAAAGAATAAGTATGGTCCTTGATCCATTTGGAATTTAGTCTTGGAGACTATAAAAACCATAGTTGAAAGGATAGGGAACTTCCTCCAGCTGATTGGGCTAGGCCAACAGTTCCTAAACAGACATCCAATGGCACAGTCACTGCTACCAACTCTCAACAGTTGGGATCTTGTGAAATTAAAGAGCTTCTGTTCAGATAAAGAGATTGTAACATGAGCTCAAAGGCAACCCACAGAATGGGAGAAAATCTTCACTAACCACACATCTGATAGAACTCTGCTGTCCAGAGTGCACAAAGAACTTAGAAAACTAAACACCAAGGAAACCAATGGCCCAATTAAAAAATGGGCCCTGGAACTTAAAAGAAACTTTACCAAGGATGAAATTAAAATGTCTAACAAATATTTTAAAAAATGCTCCACTTCCTTAGCCATCAGGGAAATGTAAATCAAAACTTCCCTGAGATATCACCTCACCCCGGTAAGGATGGCAAAAATCCACAATACAAACAACAACAAATGCTGGAGAGGATGTGGAGAGAGGGGAACTCTCCTACATTGCTGGTGGGAATGCAGACTCATACAGCCACTCTGTCGAGCCGTCTGGAGATTCTTAAAGAAATTAAAGATTGAAATGTCATATGACCCTGTGATTCCACTTTTGGGAATAACCTTCCATACAGCAGAGGTTCACCTCGATAGCACAAGCAGGACCATGTTCATAGCAGAACTGTTTACAATAGCAAAGTCATGGAATCAACCCAAATGTCCAACAGTTGACGAGTGGATAAGGAAACAGTGGTACATCTATACAATGGAGTACTACTCAGCCATCAAAAATCATGAATTACTGGAATTTGCCGGGAAATGGATGGCATTAGAAACAATTATATTAAGTGAAGTATCCCAGACCCAGAAAATTAAGCGCCGTATGTACTCCCTAATAGGTGGCTCCTAGTACCAAACCCACCCAGCCCACCTAGAGACAATAATTGCAAGGATTATGAACAGGAGGGATGGGGTAGGAGGGCCACACCAGAAACAAGGAGAGAAGGGACCATGTTACAGCAGAGAAAATAGGCCTCCATCAAGGACTCAAATAAGTAATGAGACATCTGATTAAGTTCACAGACTTTTGTTCCTTATCATTTACTACTGAAGGGGTATGATCTCACCAGAAGAGGAGGACATATAGTCTGGCAGATAAAAAGTAACCATTGTGCAAATTGGTGATAGACCCTTCCCTCATTGTGGTTTCCCACTTTTATTACATCTTTGAATGTGCTTTTATCACAAGACTCTAGTTTAACAGCTTTTTGTCTCCAGCCAGGGGGTAACATACAATGCCCACCAGGATGGAGTGACGGGCATTGCAGGAGCAGCAAAACTGCAAAAGAAAATCAACAAACCGCAACCCAGAACTTCAGAGACTCTATACCAATCACCTAGAACTAAGCCAGCCTAATCTCCCCCCATCCTGAACCTCAGGGACATTTGCGGAAGGGGGGGCTGTAAGAATGTAATGGCAAAAGGATGGGAGGAGCAATGATATGTAAGATACTCCATACAAGTTAGGGCTGAAGCAATCATAATTGGACTTTACATGCCCTGCGCATTGTCCCACACACTATTGACCTCACAAAGTCTAGCATTTGCTAAAGGCACCAAGATCCTTGGAGGCAAGGGATTGGCAGCCACAGCAGTGTTCCTATACCTAAGGGGAACACGGGAAAGGGTTCAGGGAAAGGCCATTGGGTCCTTGTATGTCATCGGAGAGGAAGGCCCAGAGGAAAATCAGACATGCACAAGAAAGGGCTCTCTGGGAATTGGGGCGGGAGGCACTGGGGGATGGGAACAGAGGGGGTGGGGAGGGGTAGAAGGGGGTACACGGGGAGGAGGCCGGAGTGAGGGAACTGGTGTACCTATTAAGTTTGTATGAGCTGAAATAATAATAAAAATGTATTAAAAAAAAGAATAAGTATGGAATGGAAGAGAAGGAGTGCTTCCAATCCCATAGCAAGAAGTAATTTAGGAATATGAAATAAACATGATTAGCCTAGATACCATGGTGAAATATTAAGAAAAAAGATATCATAAGTACTGGAATGTCATAATACAGTGTTCTCTCTCTCTCTCTCTCTCTCATATTTCTCCTTTTTCTTCAATCCTTTCTTTTTTCCTTTCCTTCTTTTTGTTTTTCATTTCCTTCTACTCCTTTCCTTCTCTGTTCTCCTCCCTTTCTCTTGCTCTTTTTTCTTTTTATTTTAATTATACACACTGAAATTACACATACGCTACAATTAGTCAACCACTACATTACATCACCAAAGAATTTTAGCTTTTTATTTTGAAGTGAAGTATCACCAAGGTGCCCAGGTTGGCCATGACCTTCTGTTCTTCTTGATTCAACTGCTAAAAGGTCTGAATTTCAGACCTGCACCACCAGGGATAGATAGAATTTAGTAACCTTCAAACTCCTCTCTTGTTATGTGGGATTTTAATACATATTTTGATTACTTATTTCTCTGCTTTCATCCTCTCCTTTGCTCTCCCTTTCCCCACTCTACCCTTTCACCCTAAAATGCTCCCTCCTCACAACATGTTCTACTCTCTTCTTCTTCCTCGCAAACTATTTTTATTTTCAGTCACATAGATCTCTTTTCTTTTTTTTTTTTTCTTTTTTTGGCAATTAACCATATTCCCTCCAACCAAGGTAAACATATCTAACATTGGAGGAATGGATCTGCATAGTAGACAGAAAATGGGGTTATCTTTTCAGGTCTATATTAACTTGCTTACTATGTTCTCCAGGCATATTCACGGGTACTTTTCCGTGGGTACTTACACATATTTTCCACACTCTAAAGGTTGTCTCTTTATCTTTGCTGATCTGAAACTCTGTAATATCCTTTTCATCTAATTTAAATTTTGATCTGTGCACTTTGGAAATTTACCTGAGAATATTCATGTATGCTAAAGTCTTTACAATTTTTCCTAATTGTTTATTCTAGCAGTTTCAAATTGCAGGTGTTATATTAAGTACTTACCCATTTTTACATATTTGGGATATAAAGAGAAGAAAGAATATGATTTAATTTTTCTGTATAAAGATAGCTAGTTCTCTTAATATTATTAAAAGTTTCTCTACAGATATTTTGTCAAAAATCTATAACTGCAAATATGTAGATAAATTTATGGCATTTCTAATCTGTTTCCACGATCTAAGTTGAAGTTTATATATAAATATCATATTCCTACAATTTCTGCACATTGTAGTATTTTTATCAATTCATAATATATATTTATGTATATTAAAACATCATATAACAGTATTTCCAGCTTCCTTTCCTCAATATCAGTTTGGTTATTATAGGTCTTTCAATATTTTTCTGTGAAGAATGACTTTAATTTTTATTAAGTTTTAAACTAATCTCTTTCTTTCACTGGGATTTATGAACAATTTAATAACGTTACAATTCTTCTGTTCCATGAGTAGGGACTTATTAGGTGTAAGTGACTCACTTGATTTCTTTACTCAATTTCTTATATACATTTATTATGAATATTTTGTTTCTTTGATTTATTCCTGATTATTTCCATTTTTGAATATAACATGGTGAGTAACAAAAGAAAATTATCACATTGTCTTTTCCATTTTTAATTTATAATTTATTCACAAATCTTTAAATTTATTAAAAAGTCATTTACTTATAGTTTCAACCAATCATTAATTTATTTCCTTGTTTTAAATGGAGTTTTATTAAGTTGTGAAAGCTGATTTCCAATTTGCAGCCCTCCTTTTTTATTCCCAAGTTCTGGGATGACATGCATAGGCATTATGTGAGCTTCCATATTTTTAAATTTTATTTTCTACTTCTGCAAACAAATTGTTTACTCATCCCTGCATCCCTCCATTCTCCTTACCTCCCATTCCCTCCCTTCTTTTCATCAATCCTTCTCTCTCACTACCACCCTCCTGCCTGTCTGCTTCTGTGGACTCCAGGATTCCCTCTGCTTGTCTACTCTTGTGGGATTTCAGGCCTCTGTGCCATACCAAGTTGCCTCTCTTTGGGCCATCCCACTGATAAGGGCATTTCCCTTCACTCATTCGGCTTTAGTCCCCAAGGTTTCCACTGCATGTTCTTTTTTTAAATTTTTATTATTATTATTATTTATTCAACTGTGCGAATGTGCATGTGTATGTGCACGCGCGTGTGTGTCTGTGTGTGTGTGTGTGTGTGTGTGTGTGTGTGTGTGTGTGTGTGTGTAGAACCACGGGTGAATTCGCGAACCACCATGGACGCCTCCACCTCCTTCTGCCCCGGGATTCACAGGCTCTGCCCTACCAGGACCAGAAGCACAGGCCACCCCCGCTTCCGCCTGGCGTCTATACGTGGGATCTGGGATCCGAACTCAGGACCTTCGGCCTGCAAAGCGGAGGCTTAACCCCTGAGCCACCTCTCCAGCCCTCCACTGCATGTTCTTATCTCTTGAATTCCTAAGTAGTCTATGGGGGCATGTTGGAATGTCAGTCATTATGCAGGTCTGGGAAGGACAAGTCTCACTGTAGTGAGTTCCTAGATGCAACAGTCCTGTCTTGAATGGGATGTCTTGTCCAAAGGTGAACCTTATTATCTTTAGGTTCTTACAGTTTCACTGCCCCCTCTTCTGCGAGGTTCCCAGAGCCTTAGAATGGGAGGATTAGGCCAGTCTGATTCTGAATGATTCCTGCTGAGTCACTGGTATTCTGCATTATGGCTGACCATTGCTGTCTACTTCACTACTCTTCTACTGCACTTGGCTGCATCCTGTCAGGGTGCTGAGATCCTATACCTCTGTTGTAGAATAATACTTCCAGGATTAATGGTAAGTGCTCTTCCAATTAATGAGTGTAAGAGTTATTTACAGAACATTTTGGTTTACTGTTTAACTACCTGTATGTTCATTGTCTGTTTTTCCCTATTGAACTATTTCTTTCCCTTTTTATGTTCTTTTTCTAGTTTACAGTAATAGAAATGTGTTTCACTCTGACAAATGGGTCTTAAATATTTTATTTAGAAACAATTTCACTTGTTTCATTTAAGAAGACATTAATGATGTTTATCAAATTTGATATTATTTTTAACATACATGACATCACTGATTGGGCACATGCCTTTTATATTTTATGAACACTAGTATTTCCAGTTTAATTTGACTTGTTTGGCCATTATATTAATGAAACAGCTTCCAATAATGGCTCACAGATTCAACAATAGACTCAACACCTCACTAAACATCAGATTCTCTTAAGTTTCTTCCTTTACCTTGTGAGCAATTTCCCACCAATTCAAATATATTTTAAATATATTTTTATCCACAAATTCTCTTTTTCACAAAACTCTAAGTAAGTCAGGCAAGTTCACAATCATTGTTCGCAATAACCTACTTTAAATATACTTTTACTCCAGAGAGAAAATTAGTATTTTGTGCTTTGTAAACTCACAAAACATCATGATTTTTAAAAAAGCAAACTCTTGTAAGTGCAGTGACATACATCTCATATTTTAACTTCAGTGTAAGAATAACAACTTTGAATTGTTTTGTCTCCAAAAGAGATTTCATGTACATTATGGTACAAGACAAAAGTAAGCTCAATTACATACTTCAACAATGGTGATCTTTTTGAAACTGGAGGCATTCTTCAAAGGTATTTACAAATGATGATTAGTGTTATATTTAAATCTTTTTTCATCAATACAAAAGTCTAAATTTCCAAGCTATTCATTTTGTTTCCATCACATCAAGCTGGGTATTTCTGTAGCATATTTGTTGGGAAGGAAATGTTACCTCAGTGAGAAACTAAATTCATGGAAAAACAATTTGCTTTTTGGTGCCTTAATGTTTGGGAGCTAACAAGTTCAATTTTGGGACTAGAAGTCGAAGTTTCATGCATTTGGTGAGTGAGGACATCAATTCATATCAAATCATCATGAGGTGAGGGAAAAATATAACTAGCTCTTATGAAAACACATATAAACTCTAATGTAAAAAGCAAGAGAGAAATGTATATATTCATGATGACTCTTTTTCGAGTGAAAAACTCCTACTGTGTACAATTGTCTGTCACTGACATATTGAGAGATTCAAGTCCATAACATAAACTTTGGAGGGATTTAGTCAATTTGTGGAGATTTACTTATCACTATGTACCTCAAAACTGCACTTCTGAGTTTTCTGGTCTTCTGTGAAATGACAGAATTCTTGGAATATGACATATGAGACATAATGAAAATACTTTTAAAATGAGCTCGTGCTTGACCTTAAATCTAAAAAAATCAATTTTAATGACAATAAGTTCATTTTTTTCTTTTCATGTACCCTCTCCCTTAGTTTCCCTCCTTTCTCAACATTCCCTTCCTTCACCCATTCATCCATGTTGCTCCTGCCTTCATGTCTCTCTGGATGTATGGACCACAGGAGTCCCTTCAGGATGCCTGTACTAATAAGGCACCAGTATTGTGAGTATAAGTGGTCCTTCAATAGATAGATCCACAGGTAGGGAAGCTCCCCTTCACTTGTATTGCACCTGCCCCTCAGAATCCCATTGAATGTAGTTGTATCTCTTGAGCTATCCTTCTTGGTATCCAATTAAGAGCAGTTGTTTCCACTGAGATACCTTCCTGGTTCATGGGGAAATGTTATGACAATCGTTGTGTAGATCTAGTGATTATAGATCTAATTGTAGTGAATTCCGGAATCCAGCAGCCCTGTCATGACTAGAATGGTCTGGCTGGCAGTTAATTCCCCCAAGTGGACCTTACAGGTATTATAATGTAACTTCCTCTTCCACATGATTTCTTGAGTCTTGGGATAAGGAGAGATATTTAGATTGCTGGATTAGGACTGAGCATTCTATGGTCACTGATACACTTTGCAATTTAGTCAGTTGTAGTTTTCTGCCTCACTAGTTTTCCATTACAATAGGATGCATCATGCTTGAGTGCTTAGTATTTTCTTATCTAAGTATTTTATAAAAAGTGTTTATATGGTAGATTATTACCAGTTAGCTATATCTAATACTGAGACATATGTTCACATGTAGTGTCTTCTATTTGCTGTTCTATTTGCCTCTGTTCTGTGTTCACGTTTTTGAGATCTTCCTCTGCCCTGGCTTATGTTCCTTTGTAATTTGTTGGTGCTATAAACGTTTCTTTTTGGTTATATCATTCTGAAGATAAAATGCTATGATCTGTTTACAAGGGAAAACACGTGGTATCTATCTTTCTGTCTTTGGAATACTACTCTCAGAATAATGTCTTCTAGCCCGATTTACCAGCACATTTCGTTAATTCAGTTTTCTTGACAGCTCTATAGTATTCTACTGTATATGTGTATCACATTTTCATTATACACTTATTTACTGTTGGACTTCTGTGCTGATTCCATTTCTTTCCTATTATGAATAGAGTTGTTATGAACATGGGTGTATATGTGAATCTGTAGTAATGTGTAGTATTCTTTGGGAATATTCCTAGGAATGGCATTGCTGGATCACATGGTATTTGGATTTTTAACTTTTAATGGAAATTAGTTCAAACCAAAAATATGAATTGTTTGGTAGAGGATATTTGGAAAGCCTTGAAGTTGATCAATGACAAATGACAAATCAAATGAACACAATAGTCCATTTGCAATAAATGTCTGTTAGATAAACTTGTTTAAAAATTCAAAGTTATTTTCATGCTTTTATATTAATCTAAAATATAACTTCTGAAGAACTTCATAAACATCCATCATTTGAATCTCAAGCTGAATTCTACTCAAAGGAAAGTGAATAATCTATTCCCACTTCTTAATTACTCCAGATGTATGCATAAAGGAGATACTGTTGTACTAGAATATTTTTAAACACCCATCATGGTGTATTTGAGTTGATCAAATGAGAGTATATATTTTGAATTTCCTTGGAATCCTAATTTTACCAAAGGTTAAAGTCTTACTATGGCGTTTATCTGAACTTTTCTATTAGTGGATATAACATTGCCTCAAATATAGATCTTGTTCTATTAAAATAAAGCTGACTTGCATACTGCCTCTGTAGTTAAACAGATGGATTATATTTGGGACAGAATCAGCATAATCATTTGCCTTCTGTTACAGTGTATAACTAAGGATACATAATGAAGTTGGTTCATACTTTAAAACATGCATTACCATTCATGAAACAGATCTACCACCATTTTAGAGACTATAAACCACTTAACAACTTTTCCATTTGGAGTAATAGAAGCAAGAAATTTCACATTTGTTTATCAAATGCAGTGTTCAACTTTAATGAACAAAATGTTTTTATTTTAAACCGATTTGTAAAAGTCAAATGAGATGACTTATTAAAACAACTGTTTTCCATTCATTTTTAGAGAAATATAAGTTGCAAAGGAGTAAATACTAAGTATAATCAGCAACATAATTTTCCCCCCACACCCCCAGCAACGTAATTTAAAAAAAAAAACTGAGTAAATTTATCAACATGGCATAATTATAAGATAGGGATTACATGCTTCTGACAAAAATGTTTGTAGATTTCATTTTTGGTACATTTGAACTATTGAAACTTATGTTGAATTAATGCTCAAAATGTATGATGCAGGTATGCTTATTGAGAACTTATATTTATGCTTTGATCTTTTCATATATGTCTACAATGAATTTAAGAATTTTTCACTCCATATTTCCTGATCCCATCTTTCTTTCTCTTACTGAAAACCATCTTATTCCAAATAAGTCTCCTTCCTGCTTTCATGTCTTTTTATATGTAAGTGTGGAACTTACTGAAATTCATTGAACTTGCATTTATGGGCTTGTAAATGGGCACATACCAGTGATGTATTACAGGGTACAACACTGAAGGAATCAACTCTTATTCTCACAGTCAACATCAATTATCAATAATCAATTAGGGAGTGGTGGTATTTCATGGGATCTTCCCCCATCTCTGATTAAATGTTAAGAAGCCAATCTCGTGTTCTGGTTTTCACAATTGTAGTGAATTCATCTATAAAACAGTGATGTTAAATCAGGAAGAGAGTTTGGAGGCATCCCTCTGGCTTTCACATTTTCTTCTGACCTTTCTTTCCTGATGATCCCGTAGATTTGATAGAGGGAAGGTGTCGCAGATCTTCTACTTAAGGTCTAAGAGGCCATAGTCATTTCTTATCTATATGTTGGCCAGTTCTGATTGCACAATTTTAGGACATTTCCTGGAATCTAAGAGGTTGCAAATTCAATTCCTAGTGTGGATGAATTAAATTTAATGTTTAACCATTAAATATGAGATCAATTCCAATTATGAATAGTTTGATAAAAGTAATTATCATACTGAATATGAGATATATTTTAGGTTTAGGTATGCAATAAAGTACAAATTGTCTCAGGAAACTGACAAAAGATGGTATGTTATTTTTATATTTTTCCATTATATAGTTCTACAAATTTACCACCTTAAAACACATTTAATATCTCTGTGTGAATGATCTAAGCTGGATTTTGTGTCAATTAGTATCTCTGATTAGAGTATCTGGAGGCCAAAATCAGAGTTTTCATAAAGATTAATCATTGTTTTGAAGGCATTTGTTTAGAAGTTTATTTAGGTTCTTGTAAAAAATAATTTTCTCATAATTATGTTTCTTGTTATTTGCAACTTAGTTTCTAGCTCTAGAGATTGCCCATATTCCTTAGCCTGTAATCTGTTTGCTCTCTAAGCCAGCTAAAATGACTAGAATTTCTCTTGCATTTTATATCTTCCACTTATTTTTGACTTATTTTAAAAAATATGGTTTAAAGGAATCTTGGTAGAAGAATGATTGAGGGTGTTTCCTAATATCTGCCTTGGGCCTCCACATGCACAAACACATATGTAAGTGGGTATCCACCCAAGCACAAGTGTACCCAAACACATATGAATACACACATACATCTGCCTTGGACCTCCATATGCACACATAAGTAAGTGTGCATCTGCACAAGCACAAGTGTACACAAACACGTATGAATACACACACACACACACACAGCATACATGTGATAAAAATGGGCTATATGTCCCTCATGGTTTGTATGGAAAAGACTTCGCACAAGCTAATTTACTTTTATTTAGTATCTAGTTGGTGGAAATGTTTGGGAATTATACAGAACCAACAGGAAACCAAGGCTTACTGAAGGAAATATGTCACTGGGCCACACTTTGAGATTGGATAAACCTGACCTACATCCATCTTCTCTCGACCTTATGGTGACTTCTGTAACATGAACCCCTTCTGCTTCTGGAACCTTGTATGTCTCTATGTGTTCCCGCTATGATGGGCTCTATTCCTTCTGGAGCAATACACCAAATAATAAATCTTGTCTCCCTTAAGTTGCCTATATCAGAATATTTATTGCTGCAACAAAAGAAGGAATGGAGCAAAATTTGTAGCAGAAAAGTCAGGTGTCGCTGTGAGAACAATTTCTATTTGCAAACTGAGTTGTTCCAGTGAGACTAACAAAATATTGAAACTAATAGTTTTCAAAAGAAAGAATAAAAATGGTTAGTGGACACTTGAAAAAGTGTTCTATGTCCTTAGCTGTTAGGAATATATAAACCAGAGCTACTATTTAAAATCTGTCTCATAGTCAGAATGGCTACCATCAAGAAACAAAGAGCAATGAATGCACTATTTGGAAGGGTATAAATTGTTGCAGTAACAGGTGTGAAATGTTCTCAAAAAAGTAAAATTAGAACTACCATATGACCTTCCTTTATCACTCCTGGGCATATACTCAAAGGACTTGATATCCTACTGTTGCAGTTTGCCTGCATGTTTGCTGATAAATGACCATCAAATGGATTAAGGGAACAAGGGTTTATACTCTCTTACAATTCCTGGTTACAGTTCTCAGTCCAGCTTGACAGGAGAGCATGCACCAACACCAGGACCAAGGGAACTAGACACGCCACATAACAGCTGAGAGAGGGACAATCCATACTTGCCAGACCAGCATGCCGAGTTCCTCAACTACCTCTCTGTATTTTATTCACCTGTCCAGGGCCTAGTCCCACACACCACAGGCTGGGTCTGCTCCATCAACTACACTATCTCTTGCAGGTTTGCTCTGGGCTTAACTTAATCATTAATTCTCTACAAATGTGCCAAGAGCTCAAACCCTCAGTCAAGTTGACATCTGTGCTTAACTATGACACTATACAGATACTTAAATGTCCACCTACATTGTTGCTGGATTCACACTAGGTAGAGGAAGGAATCAGTCTAGATGTTCATTAAATGTAGACGAGACATATGGACAATGTTTTTTTTATTTAGCAGTAAAAATTAATTTTTTTTATTTAACACTAAAAATTGCAGGAAAGTGAACAAAATTTCAGAATATTATACGAATAAGGGAATCCTGACCATGAAAGACAAATGCTCCATGTTCTCATTTATATACAGATCAGAGCTTCTGATTTTAGATTTCTGTGTTTAAGCTAGAATGAGTGATATGAAAGTAGCATGGAGGAAATAGAACGGAAAGGTTTAAATGTAGATAGGTTGAGGGAAAGGAGGAAGGGTAAGGGTCAAATATATCATAGAATATTGGGAAAAGTAATAGAAACTTCTTTATAAGGTAAATACATAATTTATTTTTTTAAAGTATATGAAATACTGGTAATCTATATAATTGAATTAAGCTTATCCAAGAAGCCATAGGTCTTTAAAAATGTATCACAGTGCCATGGGTAGCATATGTTCTTATGAATTCTGGTCACTGTAATCATAAAAAATGCATCAATCATGGCTATGTATATAAGTCATACATACCATAAGAATGGAACAAGAGGGTGAATTGAGACAAAGTAAGTATGTAGATGTGCGATGGGAATAGACAAGATAATGAAAGTTTAGGTTTAGCATACTTTATATACTAATATGAAATTTTCAAAATTAAAATTTAAAAAAGTGATAGAAAATAGAAATAAACATACATAGCTGAACAGTCTGTAGCGTTATTTGCATTATTTTAAATAATATGCTAAATATCTAATACCTGATTTCATTGCTTTATTTCATATCAGCACTAATTAATAAATTCCCTTACAACTTTACTACAGTATTTTTGAAGCTTGCAAAATGGCAATGTTTTGTTAGTATCTGCAACATGATGTCTTTTCCAAACTCAAATTCAATATTCCATTTATATGTTGTAAGAAATATGCCACTGAATGTCAATTAATATATCTTCATATTGAGATAATTTGAACACAAACATCAACTAAGATACTAATAAGGTAACAGACAGTTGCTAAGCAACTATTATTCCCCACATATTTTATTTTAAACTGAATGTATTCATCAAGGAAGAATATGTCAATATATTACTGTAATAGTGTAACTATGCCTCTTCATGTCAATTGTAAAAAAATGGATAGGGCTGGAGAGGTGGCTCAGGGGTTAAGCCTCCGTCTTGCAGGCGGAAGGTCCTGAGTTCGGATCCCAGATCTCACGTATAGACACCAGGTGGAAGCAGGGGCGGCCTGCGTTTCTGGCCCTGGTAGGGCGGAGCCTGTGAATCCCGGGGCAGAAGGAGGTGGAGACGTCCATGGTGGTTCGCGAATTCGTCCGTGGTTCTACACACACACAGACACACACACACACGCACATACACACGCACATGCGCAGAGTTGAATAAATAATAATAAAAAATTAAAAAAAAGGATAATCCCATAGGATACCTGAAAGCAGGTCAGTATGTTCAACAGATATGAAAAATGTAACAGAAAGAGCTACATTGTGAAATATTATCATGCACAAGGTGCTCTGAAGATAAAGAAGAACTTCATGAAATTTTTAGTTATGATATTGCTTACAAATGATATTGAACACCACTGATATCAACATCACACGAATAGATATACCAGAAGTCAATACATATGTGAAGAACATAACAGTCAATAAATATATTCTCATATGTGAGTGTCACTGGTAACATCATCTGTATGTTTAGCTAAGTTTGTTTTACTCTCTAAAGGTTTTCCTTTTGACTATTTTTTTACTTGACATTACTTTCACATGCTAAATTAAAAACTTCATGAGAGACTAAATATAAAATATTTGTAATAAAAATAAGGAAAAATCATAAATTATATACCCCTATTGCTTAGAAACTAGGAGCTATTGTATATGTACAAGATGGCTATTGTTTCATTTTCAAAAGTAATTTTTCTGTTAAATACAACTTTTGAGCTTTCCCTATATTATTGAAAATCATTCCAGTATAACTATTGAATGAAATTTTAATTTGCCACTAGAAAACCACTGGGAAGATTCATTCAATAGAAATTTATTTTTAAAAATGCAGGAACATATCCCTTGTCCTTAGAAAAAGAAACCTGAAACAGAGAGAGATATTGCCAGATTCTGTGACTATTTTAATCTCTACTTTCCTCTTTAATGATTGGCTTAATAAGTTATATAATTTTTTAAAACTATTGCATTTTCTTTGAGATTATTAATTCTCAGATTTAAGCAGACTTATGTTGTCAGAAAGCATGAATATTCAATGGGAAGGTATACAATATTACCAAATTATTTTTCAAATGCACTGAGAAATCCAAATAGGAAGGTTTCACACATTTCTCAAAATTGTAGTCAAAATGGAATAATATAGTTTGGATTATTTGAATTCCAGGAGCATATATGAAATTTATCCAGTATTAAGGATAAAGGCCCAAAGCTTGCCAGCACCCCCTTCTTTGCTTTTTTAACTTCAAAACTAATCATAAAGTCTAAAGTCTATCAGCAATGCATTTTTTGCTTTTGGCGTTATTAGTTACATATTGAATGTGAACTCTATGTACCATTGCTTTATAATACGGATCAATATGTTTGTCTGGTTTTATATTCCACTGTACTTACTGGTTCATAATTCTTTTTTTATTTAATACATTTTTATTATTATTTCAGCTCATACAAACTTAATAGGTACACCAGTTCCCTCCCTCCCTCCTCCTCCCCCCGAACCCCCTGCTCTCCCTTCCCTCACCCCTCCCGCCCTATCCCCCTGTGCTTCCCGCCCCATTTCCCAGAGTCCTTTCTTGTGCATGCCTGACTCTCCTCTTGGTCCTCCTTTCCGATGACGTACAAGGACCCAGTGGCATTTCCCTGAACCCTTTCTCCTGTTCCACTTAAGCATAGGAACACTACTGTGGAAGTCAATCACTTGCCTCCAAGGATCTTGGTGCCTTTAGCAGATGCTAGACTTTGTGAGGTCAATAGTGTGTTGGACAATGCGCAGGGCATGTAAAGTCCAATTATGATTGCTTCAGCCCTAACTTGTATGGAGACTCTTCAAATTATTGCTCCCCCCATCTTTTGCTCTTACAATCTTACTGACCCCTCTTCCAGAAATGTCCCTGAGCTTCAGGATGGGGCGAGATAAGGCTGGTTTAGATCTATGTGGATGATATAGAGTCTCTGAAGTTCTGGATTGGGTTTGTTGATGTTCTTTTGAAGTTTTGCTGCTTCTGCAATGCCCTTCACTCCATCATGATGGGCACTGTATGTCACCCCCTGGTCAGAGACAAAAAACTGTTAAACTGGAGTCTTGTTATAATAGCATATTCAAGGGTAGATGTAATAAAAGCAGGAAACCTTGGTGAGGGAGGAGTCAGTCACCCATTTGCAAAATGATCACTTTTCATCTGCCAGACTATATGCCCTCCCCTTCTGGTGAGATCATACCCCTTCAGTTGTACATGATCAGGAACGAACGTCTGTGAACTTAACCAGGTGTCACATTACTTACTTGCATTCCTTGGAGGCCGATTTTCTCTGCTGTAACATGGTCCCCTCTCTCCTTGTGTCTGGTGTGGCCCTCCCACCCCATCCCTCCTGTTCACAATCCTTGCAATTACCGTATTACATAGGTTTACCCTTGAGTGTCTCAATGTGGGCTGGGTGAGTTTGGTCCTAGGAGCCACCTATTAGGGAGTACATACGGTGCTTAACTTTCTGGGTTTGGGATACTTCACTTAATATAATTGTTTCTAATGACATCCATTTCCCAGCAAATTCCAGTAATTCATGATTTTTGATGGCTGAGTAGTACTCCATTGTATAGATGTACCACAGTTTCCTTATCCACTCGTCAACTGTTGGACATTTAGGTTGATTCCATGACTTTGCTATTGTAAACAGTGCTGCTATGAACATGGTCGTGCTTGTGCTATCGAGGCGAACCTCTGCTGTATGGGGGGTTATACCCAAAAGTGGAATCACAGGGTCATATGGCATTTCAATCTTGAATTTAAGAATCTCCAGACGGCTCGCCAGAATGGCTGTATGAGCCTGCATTCCCACCAGCAATGTAAGAGATTTCCCCTCTCTCCACATCCTCTCCAGCATTTGTTGTTGTTTGTATTGTGGATTTTTGCCATCCTGACCAGGGTGAGATGATATCTCAGGGAGGTTTTGATTTGCATTTCCCTTATGGCTAAAGAAGTGGAGCATTTTTTAAGATATTTGTTAGACATTTTAATTTCATCTCTGGTAAAATTTCTTTTAAGTGCCAGAGCCCATTTTGTAATTGGGCCATTGGTTTCCTTGGTGTTTAGTTTTCTAAGTTCTTTGTGCACTCTGGATAATAGGGCTCTATCAGATGTGTGGTAAGTGAAGATTTTCTCCCATTCTGTGGGTTGCCTTTGAGCTCATGTTACAATCTCTTTATCTGAACAGAAGCTCTTTAATTTCACAAGATCCCAACTGTTGAGAGTTCGTAGCAGTGACTGTGCCATTGGATGTCTGTTTAGGAACTGTTGGCCTAGCCCAATCAGCTCAAGGGAGTTCCCTACCCTTTCAACTATGGTTTTTATAGTCTGTGGCCTTATATCAAGGTCCTTGATCCATTTGGAATTAAGTCTTGTACATGGTGACAAGTACAGGTCCAGCTTTAATCTTCTGCATGTGGAGATCCAGTTTTGCCAGCACCATTTGTTGAAGATGCTGTTATTTTTCCATTGGATTCTTTGGGCCCCTTTGTCAAAGATCAAATGGCTGTATTTTTGTGGGCTTATATTTGGGTCTTCAATCCTTATCCATTGATGCCGCATTCCTAACCAACTAATCTGGTAGAATATGTCTCAGTTTGGAAAAGGTGGATTCAAAGTAACATGTTTTGGGATAAGGACATGGCTTTATTTTAGAGAAATAAGGAAAAATATGGGAAGTGTCAGGTCTTGGTGTTTCTTCCCAGTTCAGGCCTAAAGCCTGTTCCCTGGGAAGGTCACAGTAACCCCATGGGCAAGTGCTAGGAATTTCTCGGTATGTCACAATAAAGCCCATGGACAGGTGCTAAGCATTTTTACCTAGGTTTTCTTTGGGATAATTCAAGTTTTGCCTCTGGCAGGAAGAATTCTTCTGGTATTTAGGAGTGCCCTTTCTTAGGGTTTTTTGGAACTAGCTTCCTGCTCTCTGTTCTAGAGAAGAAGCCTGCTTTTTAAGTTTCAGTCAAATACTAAATAGAAATTTCATGTCTAGTCATTTACAATAAGTAGACTTGTTAGCCAGAATGTGTGCACTGATTTTAAGGAAATTAGAGAATAACTTCTAGAGTCTTAAAACATAGGTGGGTAAAATTCCCACCTACGTACCAACTCAGAAATTCCAGAAGTATAAGGCTATGCTCTCAGTCCACCAGAACCTTAAAAGAAACTGTGATACCCTCTTACCCTGGCTGAAGATCAAGGAAGAGACCATCATGCCAGAAAGTCTAGATGCCAAGACTACCCCTGGAGATGGTATTTGCAATCCAAACTGGGAGAATCCATGTCAGAAGCAAAGGGGGCCATGTCTTTCCTACCCCAAACAGCACTCTTATGAGAAATCACAGAGATGGACCATCTGAGTGTAGTCCTACCAATGATCACCTCTGCCCCGAAAAAGACACCCTCAAAAGAGACACCCTCGGCATATGGGGCCTGACTGGACCCCAGGTTTGGAGTATGCGTGGTTCACAGATGGGTCATCTAACTGATGGCAATACACTTCTGGAATTCCTCAAAGGAAGACATAAGCAACCTTACTATTAAAGGAATAGAAGGATGCTATTATAGAAGTTATTCTTTTAATAACAATATTGCTTAAGTGTTTTTCTTCAGTGCATACCTCAGTGCTCCATCGACAGAACCAGCTGTGGCTTATGGGTCTTGAGTATCCAAGTCAAGAACTCTTTAGAGATGTAGTTTAAGCTTGGATAGTAGAAACTACATGAGCCGCATGCATCTTCCCAAGTTAGAACTTGCTGCCATGCCTGGTGCCTATGTCGACCTGCCTGACTGAGAGTATCAACCTGGAGAGGACAACAGCAAAAGCTCATGCTGGGACTTATGGGGTGTTGGGGACTCCTATAGTTAATTGTAAAATAAGTTCCTTGCTAAAATCAGAAGGAGATCATTCTGCCTCTGTATTTTAAAAATACAGTTAAAAAGCAGTTAAAATGTGGGCTCAGCCCCATAGCTATCTGGTGAAGCATTATAGATTAGATAAGTTTGGAAATACTGAGAGAATGTTTCTGTTAAGTGCCTTTGCCCTGAAGCAATGGGTTAGGTTCTTGAAAAAATGTCCACCCTGAAGGTGATTTTTGCTGACTAAAAAAATATATGTCTGTTGTAGGTGCAACATACTTTACCCGAAAATTTTCTGTATAAAAGTTCTCATAAAAGTTTCAATAAACGGGTTCAGGAAACACTCAGAGGAGAGGGAGCTGTGTGTGTTCTGTTCTCCGCCCGGTCCTGGGGAGCCCTGGTATTGAGGCCATGACTCTGGTCTGTGGCACATTGATCTGTGTGTCTATTTTGGAGCCAGTACCAGGCAGTTTTTATAACTATGGATTTGTAGTATAGACTAAGGTTTGGTATGGTAATAATTCCAGCAGTGTTTTTGTTACTCAGGATTGTCTTTGCTATCCTGGGTCTTTTGTGCCTCATATGAATTTTGAGATTATTTAGTCAACTTCTTTAAAGAATTTCTCTGGGATTTTAATTGGTATAGCATTGAATTTGTATATTGCCTTTGGTAGGAAAGTCATTTTAACAATGTTGATTCCGCCAATCCAGGAGCATGGGAGGTCTTTCCACCTTCTGATGTCTTCTGCAATTTCTTTCTTTAGGGTTTTAAAGTTTTCATTGTAAATGTCTTTTACCTCCTTGGTTAGGTTTATACCAAGGTATTTCATTTTTTTAGGGGCTATAGTAAATGGGATTGTTTCTCTCGGGGCTTTTTCACTTCTTTCATTCTGGGCATATAGGAAGGCCTCTGATTTTTGCACATTTATTTTGTATCCTGCCACCCTGCTGAACTTCTCAATTAGTTCCAGGAGCTTCCTGGTGGAGTTTTTGGGATCCCTCAGGTATAAGATCATGTCATCTGCATTGACTTCTTCCTTGCCGATTTGAATCCCTTTTATGTCCCTTTCTTGTCGTATGGCTTCAGCTAAGACTTCAAGTAAAATATTGAATAGAAGTGGTGAGAGTGGACAGCCTTGTCGAGTTCCTGATGGAAGTGGGAATGCTTCCAATTGTTCCCCATTGAGCATAATCCTTGCTGTGGGCTTGTTGTATACAGCTTTTATTATATTGATAAAGGTTCCTTCCATTTCTACTGTCTCTAGCGTTTTGATCATAAAAGGCTGTTGGATCTTGTCAAAGGCTTTTTCTGCATCTATCCAGAGTATCAGTGGTCTTGGACTTTGGACTGGTTTACATGATGAATTACATTTATTGATTTGCGTGTGTTGAACCAACCTTGTGTGCCGGGGATGAAGCCTACTTGGTCCCTGTGAATGATCTTTTTGATATGTTTTTGAATCCGATTTCCTAAGACTTTTTGAGAATCTTTGCGCCTGTGTTCATCAGAGAGATCGGCCTATAGTTTTCTTTTTTAAGTGAATCTTTGTTAGGTTTTGGGATTACGATGATATTAGCTTCATAGAAGGAATTTGGTAGTGTTCCTTCCTTTGCTATTTGATGGAACAGTTTAAGAAGTATTGGTGTTATTGACTCCTTAAATGTCTGGTAGAATTCTGTGCTGAATCCATTTGGTCCAGGACATTTTTTGGTGGGAAGATTCAAGATTAATTCTTCAATTTCCTTATATGTTATAGGGCCATTTAAATAATTCACAACTTCCTGATCCAATTTAGGTAATATGTGTTTACTTAGAAATTCATCCATCTCTTGTGTGTTGTCAAACTTCACTGAGTATAAGTTTTTGAAATATGATGTTATAATTCTCTGGATTTCTTGGGTGTCAGTATTGATTACTCCATGTTCATTTCTACTTTTATTAATTTGGGTTTTCTCTCTCTTGCTTTTGGTTAATTTAGCTAGGGGTGTATCAATCTTATTGATTTTTTCAAAGAACCAGCTTTTTGACTGGTTGATTTTTTCTATCGTTTTCTTAATCTCGATTTCAGATATTTCTCCCCTTATTTTGCTAATCTCTCTTCTAATACTTTTGGGATCAGATTGCTCAAGTTTCTCTAAAGTCTTAAGCTGCATCGTTAAGTTGTTTATTTCTGATGTTTCCATTTTTTTGATGTAGGCATTAAGAGCTACGAACTTACCTCTTAGGACAGCTTTCATTGTGTCCCAGAGATTTTGGTAAGTTGTATTTTCATTATCATTCACTTTCAGGAAATCTTGAATTTCCTTTTTAATTTCTTCCTGAATCCAGTTCTCATTCAGCATTATATTGTTAAATTTCCAGGAGTTAGTGTATTTTCTCTTGTTTGTTGTGTTGTGGATGTCCAGCTTTAGGCCGTGGTGGTCTGATAGGGCACAGGTTAGAAAATCAATTTTTTCGTATATATGTAGATTCGTTTTTTGGCCCAGTATGTGATCTGTTTTGGAAAACGTTCCTTGTGCTCCTGAAAAAAATGTGTATTCTTTGGTGCGTGGGTGAAAAGTTCGATAGAGATCTGTAAGGTCCATTTCTTTCAGGGTTTGATTAAGTTCCAAAGTGTCTCTGTTAAGCTATTGACCTGTTGATCTATCCCATTTTGAGAGGGCAGTGTTGAATTCCCCAAGAATTATCATTTGGGGGTTGATTTCTTTCTTTAGTCACTGTAGGGTTTTCTTAATGAATTTGGAAGGGCCCGTATTGGGTGCATAAATGTTCAGTATTGTGAAGTCTTCCTGGTGAATTGTACCTGTGACTAAAATGCAGTATCCATCTGTGTCTCGTATGATTTTCTTTGTTTTGAAGTCCACTTTGTCTGAAAGCATAATTGCTACCCCTGCCTGTTTCCTGGTTCCATTAGCTTGCAAGATTTTAGACCAGCCTTTCATTCTTAGTATGTGCCTATCTTTTGTGGTGAGATGAGTTTTCTGAAGGCAACAGATTGTTGGATTGTGGTTTTTAATCCAAGTTTGTAATCTGTGTCTCTTAATCGGCGAGTTAATACCATTGACATTTAATGTTATAATGGAGAAATTATTTTTAATTCTGGACATGTTTTATATTTAGTAGATTTTGTAAGCATATTGTTTGATATTTATGTTTTCGTGGTATTATACTTCCCTTCTGTCCTCCTGGATACGCTTGTTCTTTTCTTGAAGCTTGAGTATCATTTCTAACATTTTTTGAAGGCCTGGTTTGGTAGACATGTATCCCTTCAAGTTGTCTTTGTGCTGGAAAACTTTTCTTTCTCCCTCAATCATGACAGATAGTTTTGCTGGGTATATCAGTCTGGGTTGGCATTTTTGCTCATTTAATACTTGAAGTACATATCTCCAAGCTCTTCTTGCTTTTACTGTTTCCATTGAGTAGTCATTTATTATTCTAATAGGTTTACCTTTAAAAGTAACTTGCTTTTTTTCTCTTGAAGCTCTCAGCAACTTTTCTTTGTCTTGAGTATGGAGTGTTTTGTCTATTATTTGCCGTGGCAAATTTCTATTTTGTTCATATCTGTTTGCAGTGCGAAATGCCTCTTGTATTTGGATAGGCCTCTCATTCTTTAGTTGTAGGAAGTTTTCATTTATGATGAATTGAAATATTTCCTCCAGTGTGGTATTTTGGGATTCTTGCTCCGGTATTCCATGAATGCGCCTGTTAGGCTTCTTCAGGGTGTCCCATACCTCTTGAATGTTCCTCTCCAGTATCTTTTTGGCTTTAACAATCTCTTCCATTGAGCTGGTTAATTCTCTCACTTTGTCTTCAAGTTCTGAAATTCTAGTTTCTGCCTCATTTGTTCTGCTGATAGGACTCTCTGTTGAGTTTTGGGTTGAAGATAACTTGTCTTTTAGTTCAATTTTAAACTCTGCCTGAGACTGTTTTAATTGCTCCATACCTATGTTTGTTTCTTGAACTGTTTTTCTCAACTCCTCCAAGTGCCTGTTGTGTTCCTGTTCAAAGTGGTTGATACGGTTGTTTAACTCTTCTCAGATTTCCTCTTTCATAGTATTAATCATGGTAATGATCATACTCTGAAAGTCGTTATGTTGGGTCTGGCTTTCATGGCTATTTTCTGTGGATTTGTTCTGGTCAGAATCCCTCATTATGGGATGGATTCTTTCGGCAGGAGATTGGTCTACTTGGGTTTTGTTTCTCGCAGATCTGCACTTTGACTTGTATATTTTTGTTTTGTTTTTTAGGACCTTTCAGTTTCTGTGTGTTTTTCACTGAATTGATGTAGTTGGTATTGTTACGCTTGCCAGTTATTACTAGTGCTTGCCTTGGATTGGGTATGTTTGTGTATTGTTGTTGTTATCTCCTAGATGAGGTTACTAGGCTGTTAGTACATCAGTTAAGTCAGGTTATGTAACCAGGAGGTGACTATTAGTTTGGTAGTGCACTTTTATGATTTAGTATCTTGGTGAAATGTGGGGGTGAGTGGTGTACTCCCTGGAGTTGTATGTTGTGGGGTGGCTGTATGAGAAAGTTGATCTACAGCATTGATACTTTAAATGATCAGTAAGGTGAAAAGAAAAAGTTTACTTATCTTTGGGCTGGATGAGAAAAAACTCATCCACGTGATAAAATGGTTGTAGTGGAGTCCAGATGTATGGCCTGTGTTCCCTTTGTTCCTTAGAGTTTTGCTTGAGTTTCCTTTGAACTCTATTGAATTCTGAGTAGCAGTGTGTCTTCCGTGGACTATGTGCATACGTCCCTGGTGGGCCAGAGAGGCTGAGCGTCTGATGTTGATGCCAGAATTCTTCACCTGCGACCTGGGGGGGGGGCGGAGGGGCTCAGGGCCAGGGCGGGGCCCCGGGGGCTAAGCCAGTGGCCAAGCAGTGCAGTGCTGCTGGCTGGGCGGCTCCTTAGTCAGGGGCGGTGCTGGTCTGGGCTCTTTCGCTCGCTGGCTCAATGGCAGAATTCTTCACCTGGGACCTTGGGCAGCGGCTGGCTGGCGGAGGCGGGTCGCTGCGGAGGGGGCTGGGGTTGTCTGGGGCCATGGCGCAGGCCAAGCCGGAGTCGGCCTGGGTGCTCGCCGCCGGGACGCATGGGGCTCCGGGGTGGTTGGGCTGGGCTGGGCTCTCTGTCTCTCTCACTCCGGGCCATAATTCTTAAGCATATGATTAGTATCTCTGCTCAAACATTTCTTATTGAAAGTCACTGTTCAATTAGTATACAGAGTTCAGAGAAATAATAATCAACAGCTTTGAGATACTGACATTATTGGCTATAATTCATATCTCTATATTATATGGAATTGAGTTTGTAAAGAGAACTGCATTTAATATTCAAAACATTTAAGCAAAAATAAGTTTATATATTTTTGAATAAAGAAGATATGTTGCAGAAAGATCTTTTATTCATCAATTCCGTAAAACATAAATGTAGTGAAAGTGTCTTTTTTATCCCTTATTGCCTAAAACCATTTTTCCCAGTGAATACTTTCCCAGTCTCTCTCCTATTCTCATCTGTTTAATCAGTGGGTTACAGAATTTCATATGGGATACCTGGGCACTTGCTAGGGACATGGATGATGTGCAAATCATTAGTGTGCAAATCATCGAAGAGAGTAGCTTCTCTTCTCCTGTCTGACATAAAACCTCAATTGTCTCTCAGGAAGCTATAATATCTCTTGAGATCTTCCTCCATCTAGGGAGGAATATTAACATACCAAATATTGTGCAGGTCTTGTGGAAATAGATGTTGCTACAGTGAGATTCTGGGAACAATAGTTCTTTCATGACTAGAGGATACTCTCTGAAAGCACTGTCTCCCCAACCTTGTATACTTTCCTTCTCATCCCCTCTTCCACAATTATATTTGAGCCTTGTGTTTAAGTGGAAGATTTAGATGTACTCTCCATGATTCATTCAGCAGTCCTATATAACTTGTTCTCTGTTGGCCAATTGTAGTTCTCGGTACTAAATTCCTTCCCTTGTGAAAGGTAGTTTCTAGTCAAATGCTCAGCATGCCACTAATCTGTAGGTTTAATAATAAGTGTTCAGATGGCAGTTTGCTATCAAGTACTTAGAGTCAAACCTTGGCAATTTTTTTCCTCACCTAGGACCTAAGATTTCCCTGTCCACCACCTCTTGACTTGGTTTATAATAAAAGTACTATATTCCTTGGTAAAATCGAATCATGAAGCAGTTGGTTGTCCCTTTAACATTCATTCCATTGTTGAACTGGTGGTCACCTCTTTCCACAGTTGTTATCACTAGATCTTGAAGCTTTCAGAAATGGAGGAGAATACGGATTATCTTTCTTTCCCACCACGCTTTACAGTTACTACCATGAAAACTGATTAGCAAGCGTGTTTTTTTTTTTTTTTTTAACCATGACCTGCGATCTGCATTTGAGGTGTATTCAGCAGTATGGTCTTACTCTTAGTGTGCTAATGACATGAAAGTAAATGGGGTAAACAACAACTTTTTGAAAGGATTTAAGGCCCACTTTTCAACAGAGACCACATTCCTGGTAATGTAAACTAGAACAAGACCCTGTGAAACTGGGAGGCATATACCTTAAGGGGCACAAGCTATTAAAGTTCAGCTATAATGACATTATATATAACTGTTTATGAACATCTTTCATATCCATAGATTTCTCAGAGAAACAGTCAACAAGAAACTTATAAAGTGTCATTCCACAATGGAAAGATGTTTATTGCAGAAAGATTAACTGTACAAAGTGCTGAAAAGAAGTGAATGCAGACTGTTTTGCTGTAACCAGAACATATAGACCATGCTTCTCCTACACCAAGTCTCAGGGAACATCATGAAAGGGACAGGGGTGCAGTCATACATTTTCTGGACAAGACAATAATTTTGTGTCCATGAATTCACTATAGTTAGGAATATTCTATAAAACCTGCATGAAATGTGTCTTATCAACATTGCATCAACGCAAGGGAAGAGATCTCAAATACTCTTGTGAATGACGATGTTTTCCTCAATAATATATTCACTGATATATGTTTCTTGCTCTAGCAAATTCTCAGTGAAACACTTAGGTACATGCTATCAAAGGCAAACCAGATGAAACTCAGCAGGCCTCACTAAGAAAAGACATTAAAGTAGGATAGATATTGGCATGGAATAAGAAGGGTTGTAATGATAAAAAGAGGAGGAGTAGGATTGAAGATTAGGTTGTGAAAAGATCTTAATTTCTCTACATTAATATAGAAACACTGAAAAAATAAAATGATTTTAATAAGAAATGTTAACAGTTGTACCAAAGTAATTTTTCTCATTACCCAGGTGATTTCTGCTAACATTTTTCTACCACATATAATTAATATTGTTTTTTGCATGATTTTGAATGATCCAAAGCCATAAATTTTAGTAAATATTAATGAGCAATGTCTGGTCCATATACATACTTTATAATATTTAAAAAGACTAAAATATGTACATCCTTATATTTTTCTCAATTCTTTGTGAACCTTCAAATTGTTTTCCTGTATCTTCTGAAAAAATACACAATTATATCTAAAACTGGCATACTATGAAATTGTACCTTAGAGATTCTGAAACCTACCTAAATGCAACTTAGTTTCTATTGATTAAAATTTTTCCTTCCCTATTTGCTTCCTATACTTCATGTCCTCTGCAACCACCATTTTTTCTCTATTCTAGTATCCACTTTTTCCCACATGAGTGAGAAAATATCTATGCATCTGACCAGTTTCACTTGGCTCAATGTCCAGTTCTATCTGCATTGCTACAAATGATGGAATTTCTATGTTCGTGCTGATGGTGCTTTTTGAATTTTTACTTTATTTTACTCTAGTGGGTTATGTAAGACCCATTTCATGCAAGTGTATAACATATCCTACCTGTACATCATTATCATCCCTTTTACACTACTCCTACTCCCATTATTATTCTTGTTCCCCTAGACAGTTTCAAGTAATCTTTCATAGCATTTCTCTACATATTACTTTATGTATCCATATAAAATCTAGGATTTTATCTTTTTAAATATGAATAGCATTTAATTGTACATATGATTCCATTATCTTTACTTAGACATTTATGAGTTGATATGCACTTAGGTTATTCATATATCTTGTTCCTCATGAATATTCTTGCAGTTAACATGGGAGTTCAGATGTCCCTTTAACAGTAATCCAGAAGAAGGATTACTGGATCATTTGGGCCAGTTCTTTCAGAATTCAGGAAAGACTCCTCTCTATTTTACTACCGAAACTCTAAAAATATGCCCCTTTCCACACATTTCAACTAGCGCTTCTCATCTTCAGTCTTTTCGTAGTAGTCGTGATTACTATGGTGAGGACTTATTACATAATAGTTTAGAATTGCATTTCCATGATGGTTAGTGAAACTGAGAATTTCTTGATGATCTATTGGCCATTTTTATGTTTTGTTTTGAGAAGGATCTACTTAAAACTTCTCTTCATTTTAAATTAACAAGGGTCTTTTATTTATTTATTATTTTTATTAACATATGAGAAAAGAAATATATTTTCTCAGAATTATCCATAAGATTCTCTTTCTTACTTCTTGCATGTCCTGCTGCTCTCCTGAGATTTTAACTTTTCTGTGCACTGCTATTTTACTCTTTTGAATGTTTCCTTGGTTTTGTAGAAAAATTTAAGTTTGATGTAACTCTATTCGTCTAATTTTACTTTTATTGTCTGTGTTCTCAGCACCCTGACCAAAATGTATTGTTTATTCCAACATTCTTAATTATTTCCCTTATTTTTGGTTGTAGCAGGTTCAGAGGTTTAAACATGAAATTCAATCTTTAACATCATTTTTTAACTTTTATCATCTTGTTTGGTTAGCTGTGGCTATGTATATACATTCACTGTGTCAGAGGTCTATCTTATCTTGTTTTTGAGAGAGTGTCTTGACAGTGTTCCAGGAAGACCCATATCTTTTAAAATTAAATTCCAATATATGAAAATTCTGTATTAATGTCATTTAAAACTTTTAGTTCAATATTCCAATGTATTGTTCTGAATATATAAGTAAACAACATGTGTGAAATACTATAAGTAAAATTTTAAAAATCAGATTCTCCCCAAAAGCATTTTATAAAAATCTTCAAAGGTGAATATTATCAAGAATTATTCAGAGGTGTCATATTGTTCCATTCTTACATTTTAAATTTTAATAAATTAGATGTGGACATGATAAATGTTTTCTTCTTATATGTAGTATACATAGTAAATGGGCATTGTTTCTTAATGTTTCATCACTTAAAAGTAAACGTCATACTGCATTAAAATTTTCATTTATTAATCTTATGTGATAATTGCAATCTATTTTCAGCTCTAGAGGCAATAGAGCAAGATTATCTAATTCATAGAGGCCGTCAAGGTTTTGCCATTTGAATTGGTTTTTTACATCTTTTTTTATTTATTCAATTGTACATGTGTGCTTGTATGTGTGTGTGCGTGTGTGCGTGTGTGTGTGTGTGTGTGTGTGTGAGTGTGTAGAACCACGGGAGATTTCGGGAACCAACATGGACGCCTCCACCTCCTTGTTTACTCTGCCCCAGGATTCACAGGTTCCGCCCTACCAGGACCAGAAACACAGGCTGCCCCCACTTCTGCCCCGCGTCTATACGTGGGGTCTAGGATCCAAACTCAGGACCTTCCACCTGCAAAGCAGGGGCTTAAGCCCTGAGCCACCTCTCCAGCCCCCGTCATTTGAATTCTTAATAAGAATTTTCAAGCAAGTTAAATTAATGGTTTTTGAGACTGCTTTCTAATGAGAGTCATTGATTTGGCAGTTGATTGTAATGGCTATATAATGCAAAATATATGTAATTTCAAACAGAATCTCAATATTATGACTCAAGACTATTGCTCCTTGGAAAAAGACAAATGCATTTTACGAGATATATTTTTATGATAAAGCTTCAAAATATAACTTTAATAATGATTTCCTTATACCTACATTCACTGTAAATAAATTCATTACTAGATTTGGTGATAAAGGTTTAAACTGGTACATATAATTTTAAAAGAATACTAAAAAAGAAAGTACATTATCCCATGCTTGAGAAACTGATAAATGTGCTGATTACTTAGAGAACAAATAATATACAAATATACATGGTTGTAAATTTTATTATTTTAATATTTCACTTTTTTAAAAGTATTTTTCTAAGATGTGTAGTGGGGACGAACTTTCCTAAGAATTGCCTCTGGCATCTATTCTCAGACCTACTCCAGCTAGGTACCATCTAGAAGTGATAACTTTGGGGTCATGCATAACCGCTATTTGCAGTGTATCTCTCAACTAAAATATGAACAAAATGATAATGCCTGTCTTCTGTGGCAACTGAGCACATTAAAAGAACTAATCCAATATATGATAATATTGTCTCACAGCAGCCTTAAGAGACATCTGTGTGCATAGCATACCAACCATTTGTGCATAATGGATACACTGTCATCACATAATGCAAGTTCAGATCATTTTCTTCTTATGAAAAATCTAGCTCTTTGATACTAGCACAATATTTCATAACACCCCCAGAAATCATACAAACAAGGTGATTCACTCCACAAAACAATCATAAATAATATTAGACACCCTCAATTCTAACACCAAAAATACCAAAGAGATTGATTCATCCAATAGGAATGTAAGTGTCTATAAAACATCAAGCACTTAGTCACTTACTAATTGTATTGAATGCAGCTATGAAGCTAATACTACATTGAAAAAGAGAGAAAATAAAATCAATCTGCACATAATACTTTATATAAGTATTCTGGAACAAAATAACCATAAAAATCTGTGTTTTAGAGTGGATATGGAAGGCCTCAATAAAAATCACATAGTATTTGGTAAGGAATTTAAGAATTGAAAATATCTGACAGAATCCCAGCAAGATGGAACAGCAGGAGCAATACCTGTGGCTTAGAATTATGATAAGTTTTTCAAAATATTAAAAAGGAGGCTAATGCAGTCAAAACAGAATGATACTAGTAAGAAAATAATATGGCAAGGTTAAATACTGTGAAGATCTCACTGTTTTTGTGGTGGTAGAGGTCTTTATAAAAAGTCTTTTTTTTGACCTAGGAAAATATTGAAAAATTTCAACACAGAACAGAAAAACACCACTCTCTGACCTTTTTAATTTTTAATGAACAGTATTTTGGTTTAGAGTTTCAGATATTTGAATTTATATTTGGCCTTATTTATTCCTTTGTACCTGAGATGAAACAGTGTGTGATGGGGAGGCTCCATAAGAGAGTAAGGGAGAGGGAGACGGCAATAGAGAAGGAGGAGGAGGAGGAGAGAAGAAGGAGAAGAAGGAGAAGAAGGAGAAGGAGAAGAAAGAAAGTGAAAGAGATATTAAGGAGAGAAGTATGGAATGACAGTAAAGAAAAGAGTGAGAAAGAGTAGGAGAAAGGAGACTAGCATGAAAACTAACATCCAAGGATACACTCCCATACAGTCCAGAAGATTGATAAAATAAGAAGTCTATTTAATCTATTGGGTAAAAGGCAATATGGGAGTAAATAGCAAAGGAAACAGATTCAGCACTTAGGAGATTTATTGAAAAGAAATTAGTTCTGAAATGATTCTTCATTAGACAGGAAAAAATGGAGAAATTTGCATAATTCTTGTTGCTTAATCATGGCCAAAATTTGACCCAAAGTGTAATCTTTATTGTGCTACTTTTTCCTCTTACATTTCTATTAAGACATTTAAAATTATGAAAAGTAACTACTTGTTTTCCTTGGTAGCCTTCTGTTTGTACAGTGTCATGGTTTGAAATGTGTCCCCCACAGTCTCATATGTTTGGCAAGGTCTTGTCACCTTGAGAGGTGGAGCCTGGCTGGAGGAAGGCAGTCATAAAGAGTGGGCCTTGAGGTAGATTAGTCCCACCCTACCTCCAAGAGAAGTCATCCTTTGCAGCAAGCAGTCTGCAGCTCTCAGCTTCCTACATGTCAGTGGTGACTTAGCCTTATCCAGCTTTGGCCAGCCAGCCATGCCGCCTCTGCTTTGAGAGATTGTCCCTTCCCTCTGGAACTGTAAACTGAATAAACCTCCCTTTCTCTCTTAAGTTGATTGACTTTGAGTGTTCTCTCAAAGCAATAGTTAAGAGTAACTGTTACAGAAATTGGTACCAGGTAGTGGGGTATTGCTGCGAGTTCAAGAACTGGTACCACAACATGAAGTTGTTTCTGAAGCTGAGAGAAGTTGGTGCCCAGCAGTATGGCCAATGCTATGATTTGGCCTTTGGAACTGTTTGTTGGGAGAAATACGGAGAACTTTGGGATTTTGAGCTGGGAAAGTCTTTGCGTCTTGACGAGAAGGCCAAATGGGCCTTTCTCGTGAGAGCTCAGAGGAAAGCAATGCTGTGAGAGACCCAGCCTGTGGAAGCCCAGCTTGTGATGGTCCAGGGGGGAACAAGACTGTGTTCGCAACTGGACAAGTGACACATAGAGCCATGTTTCTTGTTTTTTGTTTTTTTTTTTTGAGAGTTTAGTGAAGTTTTGCCCTTATCCTGAAAGTATGCCTGAAGTTAAACTGAAGTGCTTGGTGGAGGAAATTTCAAAGCAGTGTAATCTTGACAATGTGATATCCCCACTTTTTAGTTGTCTTCAGAATTAAGAAAAAGAGCAAAGAATCAGGCAGGAAGAAGCAAAAACTGTAAGATCCAATGATGAAAAATGCAATGGCAAACTTAAAGAGCTAAACTAGGAAGAAGCAGGGAACAAAATGGCTGTTAAAGAGATTAGCTCCATTTGTAAATCAAAGCCTGCTCTCAATTTGGACAATAAGAGAGGCCCTATTTTGAGGGCAAGATCTTCAGAAAAGGCTCCCATCCAGAAGAATGCAAATCCTTTCAGAAGACAAGAGCTAAAGGGTGGAGTTCCAAAACAAGAGTTGGTTTCTCTTACAAAGCAACTGCCCAGGAGTGAAAGAGATGGTCAGCATAGAGAAGCAGAATCAGCTGTGATTCAAGGGGGCCAATCTTGGCAAAGTCATCCACATGACTCTGGTTTTAGAGGCATCAAGGATGCAAGAGGGAGGAGATCGTGGAATCCTCCTCCAAAATTTTGAAAAATGATGGAAGCAAGGCAGCACATGGCAGAAAGTCTGCAGTTTAGAGGTCCAAGAAGGGCGGTTTGTGCTGTGGAGTTCAAGCCTGGTTTGCCATTGAGAAGTAAAGACGTTAGAGATTCCAGAGATGATGTGGGACACCTGTCAAGGAGAGCTGTATACCTTGGGAGGAGTCAGCTCAAGAGAGCAACTTATTCTATGGACAGCTGCATTGGAGGGGTAGAACCAAAGCCCTTTGGAACTGAGATGATTTCAAAGAGAGGCTCACCTGTTGGACTTGGAGCTACAAGGTTTGGAGTTTGTCCTGCCAGTTTTTGATCTTGTTATGGACCAGTCTTTTCTGGATATGCCCCCATTCCTTCCTTTTGAAAAGCGAATGTTTATGCTGTGCCATTGTATGTTGGAAGTATGTAACTTGTCTTTTGATTTTATATGAGGCTTTGGACTTTGGACTTTTAGACTGTGTTGGGACTACTGATGTAGTCTATGAAGACTTTTAAAGTTGGACTGAGTATGGTTTGCATAACGAGATGGCAATGAGCCTGTGGGGGCCAGGGGTGGAGTGTCATTGTTTGAAATGTGTCCCTCACAGTCTCATGTATTTGGCAAGGTCATGTCACCTTGAGAGGTGGAGCCTTGCTGGAGGAAGGCAGTCACATAGGGTAGGCCTTGAGGTAGATTAGTCCCACCCTATCTGTAGGAGAAGTCAGCCTTTGCAGCAAGCAGTTTGCAGCTCTCAGCTTCCTAGATGTTAGTGGTGACTTAGCCTCCTCCAGCTTTGGCTAGCCAGCCATGCCATCTCTGCTTTGAGAGACTGCACCTTCCCTTTGGTACCATAAGCTTAATAAACCTCCCTTTCTACCCTTAAGTTGATTGACTTTGAGTGTTTTCTCACAGCAATAGTTAAGAGTAACCGTTACATACAGGAACTAATATTTTCCTATATCTGGCATTTAAAAGTATGACTGAATATAATTAAGTCAACATAGTTCACTTGGGAATGAATTTCATTTTCTTTTATAAATACAGGTTCAGTGTTACTAATACCTATTTTCTCTTTTAAATAGAAAAAATTTAAGGGAAAAAAATTTAAATGTCATATGACCTAGCTGTACCACCACTGGGAATATTCCCAAAAACTTTGCTACATCTTAATATTAAGACAAGCATATATTCATGTCCATTGCAGCACTATTCATGATAGCAAAGTTATGGAACTGACCTAAATGCCTAACTGTTGACAAATGGATATGAAAATGTGGTTCATATACACAATAGAATACCACGCAGCTAACAAAAACAAACATTAATGAAATTTTCTGGTAAGTAGATGGAATTTGAAGAAGTTGTACTAAGCTTAGTATCCCAGATACAGAAAGACAGATGTTGCATGTTCTCCCTTATTACTCAGTCCTAATAATGACATATTCAAGGGGAAATCTCTACAATAACCATTATAATCACAAAGGATCATAACTTGAGGGGCAGGGAAAAGAAGGAACATAGTTAAATAAATAAATAAGGCCATTGTTAAGAAAAGCCCATAAGTTTTGAGACATCTGATCTTGACCAGTGTCAAGTTCTTCCCATTCCACTGTTGTTTAGACTAGTTTCCAGTGGTTGGCTTATGGTCCTTGTCTTAGAGAGGGGGAGGTTAGGGGTTAATAAACAGGAAGTTGGCTACCTGGAAGCCAACCCCACTCTCTAGGATGTCCTATTCTGGTTCTTTCTGCTCCATTAAGCCTTTTTCTTATATGAAGGACGTTTTTAAAACAGCTTTTAGCCTTTGGATAGGTGAGGATTTCAACACCAAAGCAGGATGCAGCCAAATATAGGGGAAGAACAGTGAAACAGACAACAGCCAGCCAATTTGCAGAATACTAGTGATCCTGCGATGTTCAACCAGAATCAGGCCAGCCAAATCTTTCCTCATTCTAAAGCTCAGGGAAAACTGCAGAAGAGATGCAAGAAGTTAAACTTGGGGAGGTCCACAGCTGGACAAGACATTACACTCAATGCAGGGCTCTTGCATCAAGAAAATCACTGAAATTAGACTTGTACTTACTACATTTGCACAATGGCTGAGAAATCAACATGTCCCCACACAAAAGAAAAGATTTCAAACAGCAGGAACCTTAGGAGTTAGGGCTAGATAGGTGAAAGAGAGTACCTCTGGGGCTGGAGAGGTGGCTCAGGGATTAAGACTCTGCCTTGCAGGCAGTAGGTCCTGAGTTTGGATCCTAGACCCCACGTATAGACGCCAGGTGGAAGCAGGGGGCAGCCTGCATTTCTGGTCCTGGTAGGGCGGGGCCTGTGAATCCCAGGGCAGAGAGAACAAGGAGGAGGCAGAGGCGGTCCGTGTTTCTACACACACACACACACACACATACACACCACACACACACACATACACACAATTGAATAAATAAGAAATAATAATAAAAAAATTAAAAAAAGAGAGTACCCCTATCAGTGGGTCTGCCCAAGGTAGGACCACTTGGCCTGCCACAGACACTTGAACCCCCACCAAGCAGATGATCCCTGAGAATCACAGTAGACAGACAGGAGTGTGGAAAGGAGTAGGATGGAGTGATGAAGGGAGGGAAGAGAGAGGGAAGCAGAGAGGGAGAATGGGGGAAGAGAAGAAGAAAGGGAAAAGCGATTTCTACTCATTGTACTTGTAAAACTGGGAAAAAATTTAAAAATGCCCCCAAAATAATCCATACAACATAATTTAGAAAATTATGTTGCTTTGAATGTATTTAGATCAAATCACAGAATAACCTTCCCTGTAGTATTCACCTCAAACAACAGAACCAAAATACAGTCATTTTTAATGTAAGCTGCCAGCATGGCATGATTATTCAGTTTGTTCACAGGAATCTCCCCATATGCCATTCCATCACTGGTCTCTTTTTTAAGAATATAAGAAAGAAAATGTTGCTCATTAATAACTGAGTATAATTTATTTGAGATGGATAAAATTATGAGATTAGGACAATGTCATCACTATTTGTTTTCCATATAGAGTGTAAATATTATTCAATTTTTCTAATAATAGATGCAAAAAAAAAGGATTGGCTAGCATGAACTTCTTGAGAAACAGCTGCTTCCAATTTACTGTTTCATTTTCTGCCCCAAGCTCAGTGAAGCTGATTTTAAGATTTTTTTCTGAGCACATTTTTTTGTACAAATGGGTGATAGAGATGAAAATCAGCTAACATCCAAAGCAATTATTTTTGTTACTAATTTGGAGTTTTTCATACACACACACACACACACACACACACACACGCACACACACACACACATAAACCTTTGAACCTTATACCATAAAATTGACATAAAAAGCATTGCAAATATTCAAAAGATTATTGTCTACCATTGATTTAATTAACTAATTACATTTGAACATTTTCATGGAATAAATTCCAAATATAAACACTACAAATACAGTAAATATGTTTTCAAATGTTTCAATATAATCATAAACATAATTAAAACTTTACAAAGTGAGGAACAAAATTTTGTAAAGAGTCAGACTTTGACTGGGGCATGTAAAAGAAAATTTGATTAAGCAAAATCAGTTTTTTTTATCAGTTTTTTAAAAGAAAAATGTGCATAATACTTAAGTGGAAATTTAACGGGTTTGGGGAGGAGAGCAGATAGTTTGCAAGGCAGAGGTTAAAAGGTATTTGTGACACAACGAACTAGAATGAAACCACAACTCAATATGCTTAACTTAGAAAAATTTCCAAGGGGCCATTTTCTCTCTTTTTTCCCTTGGTACTACAAGATAGCTTTGCATTTCTCTAGGTTATATTTAAGGTATTCAGGAGTGAATACTCTAATAGTAAGATTGATTTGAAAAACTTCTGTTGGGTTTGTATCCTGTTACTTATCAAAATATTTTTGAGATTCACCCATGTTCCTGTGAAAATAAGTTTTTAAATACAAAGTACATTCTAATGTGTAACTACCACATACTGTGAACTTTTACTCAATCTCCTTCCATTTTATATTGGATTTCTTTCCACCTGAGACATGATATGTATGAACTTGAATATAATCAGGCATACACAGGTATTTGGCTACGTGTTTTACACTATTAGGGGTAAATAAGTGTAAATGGTAGTTAATAGGCAAATGCATTTTAATTTTTAAAATGGTTGTATTTCACAGTCTTGTTCTCCATTTTTGAGTTTAATTGGAATTAATCAGAAAGGAGGACCAAGAGGAGAGTTAGGCATACACAATAAAGGACTCTCTGGGAATTGGGGGGGAGGCACTGGGAGATGGGGAGGGAGGGAGGGGGAGCAGGGGGTTCAGGGGGAGGAGGAGGGGGGAGGGAACTGGTCTACCTATTAAGTATGTATGAGCGGAAATAATAATAAAAAATGTTAAAAAAACATATAAAAATAAATCTATCCTTAATAAAACCCTCTATCCAAGGCTCAATGATCATCACAAAAGAGGGGACAATTTTATTGTAAGAGACTGAAGGGTATCAGGGTGTGTCAAGAGATCATTTTCTGGATATGACAAAGGGTGTTATATCCATGAATTCATTGCCGTTAAGTATATTCCCATAAGATCTGTATAGAAAATATTCTTTCCAGATTTCACCATGGAAAGCAATAGTATCTCAAGAGCTCCTCTATCTCCCTGAGACACTAGATGAGGGTTAATGCTAATGCATGAGAAAAGATTCTTTTTTCAATAGTATATTCTCTGACATGTTATCTATGCTCAAGCAAATACTCAGGTAATTGCTGTATCATATTGTACTATAAGCACTAAAATTTTAGGCACTACTGTACAGTAGGAGAAAAGAAAGTATATGAGCTGGAAGTTAACGTGAACAGAAATTAAACTGAATTTTAACATTTTATTGCAAAGCCTACTATAACACCTGGCTTATAATGAACATTTGCTACTTAGCAGTTATGTGGAAAATGGTAACATAAATGTATTTTACCTTGAAACTAAACATTTTCCAAGTACTTTTCATGTATCACCACACCTCTCCAAGTAGACATTATTCTTTATTTATAATACTTATTTATTATTCAGCTATTAGTCTCTTTTTACTATATTAGATGAATATAAAACTATAATTATTGAGAAGACAATGCACTTGGTAGAGCCATTCATGCTAGTAACACACTCACCTTCACTTAAATTTCTCCTAAGCAGAGCAAAGAATCTCAGTATACCGAGTCTTATTTTTTTTTTTTTTGGTTCTATCTTCCATGATATTTCCTGACCCTTAGAAATGTAAGTGCTATTGATGCCCAATTTAGGAATGAACACTCTATAGTCACTTGTTCTCTTCCTTCTGGCCAGTTTGATTCTCTGTATTAAATGTTGTATTTTTTTTTTTTTTTTTGCTAAAAGCTTAGTTTAATGAAATCAAACAGAAATCTTTACAACACCCACAAACGCAAAGGAACACAAGTCAGGGGCGTTGGGTGAAGAAGATCCCAAAAGACTAGAAAGGTATCAGGCATTGTAAAATGTGTAGCTGGTTTAACATTAAGACAGCATTGTTATCACTCTACTGCATAAACAAGACTTTGAATGTTATGTGAGCTGGCTCTCAGAGGTTCTGCATCATGGAGGGACTTTCATCATTTTCCCACACCATCTTTGTTGTCATTAGTGTCCCAATTTGAGTCACTGGTTGATACTTGCAGTGATAGAGTTTTGATATTTTATTCAAATGAATAGCATGCTTTGTCCTATAGTTATCACAAATTTTATTAGTATGTATTGACAGCATAAAGTAATGGGTGCTTGTGTAACTTTATATTATGTACTTATCACATGACTTTCATTTAACCCATACCAACACCGAAACATGATGTCTTAGGAATGAACATATTGGGTCACCATGTTTAATCAGAGATTGAATCTGTAAACAACTATATCTCTGAGATGCCATGTATATAATCTTGTGTCAGATGAAAGAATAATGAGGAAGATCATTAAGGTTACCATAATTTTAATTTTTAAAATTTGATCTTAATCCAGATTTACCAACTTA
Organism: Typhlomys cinereus; assembly: GCA_023101885.1. Taxonomy (NCBI): domain Eukaryota; kingdom Metazoa; phylum Chordata; class Mammalia; order Rodentia; family Platacanthomyidae; genus Typhlomys; species Typhlomys cinereus. The sequence continues at coordinate 508,456 of JALPQD010000159.1, forward strand.
TTAAACATTATTAACAACAAGTATTTTATGTGAATACTTTGTGTGTGTGTGTGTGTGTGTGTGTGTGTGTGTGTGTTTGGTATGTAGAAGAGGACATTTGAATGTGCGTCCCTGTGGAGGCCCGAGGGTGACACTGGAAATCATCATTGATTGCTCTACCTTCTTATTGCTTTGCTCTGTCATTCCTGGGATCATCCTCCCAGGGCAGAAATTGCAAGCCATTGTTATATCTGTCTGTAATTTTTATATGGGATCTCGGAATATGAACTCAGGTCCTTTTGCTTTCACGTTAAAGACTATTGATTTGCACACTGTCAACCAGGAAATAACTTTTGGAACACTTTCTACTAACCTATCTTTGATTCCAATGGAAAAAAAACCTCATTTGAATAATCATGAAAATATAGCCCAAATATATTTTACAGCAATGAAATGAGTTTACTTAAAACTTTTTATTTGAAAACAAGATAATTCTAGAATGTGAAGTTATGTACGTTCACTCATCTGGAAGCATATTCACGTATTCCATCTGATATCCAAGCACCTAATTTTTTTCTAAGCTACTACATTTCCTTTGTAGAAGTCTTTCCAAATAACAATCCCTTAACCCATTGAAGAATTCATTTTTCTCATATCCACAAAGGACTGTTTTCAGTGTTATAGAAACATGTGCTGATCCTTAAGTAAACAAAAGCCAGTATGGAACAAAGCTGTTGGAAATGATGAAGCTTTCCTTGGTATAAAATTTTAAGTTTCACTCTTTCACAGTCAATTATTAAGGTCTGCATGAAAGAAATATAAAGGTATCTGAGGTTGAAAAGAATTATTTTATCCTTAAGGTAACATTAGCTTAAAATCAAAGAGCTGAAATTTTTATTTTTTGTTATCTTTTTCCCTCTCATTAGTTTCTTTCAGAACACATGAAAAGTGGTCAAGATATTTCATAAACATGAATTTCACTAAAGAATATTGTATATTAGATATATAATGCTTCCAACTATATGTACACAAAGATGGAGTATTAAATTGTAAGTCAGTGCTTCTTTCTGATTTTAATACAAGTAGGTATTTGAAAATATTATTTACTTGTAGGTTTTAAATTCTTTATTTTGCTCATTAATTGTGTTCAAGACTGGCACAATTTCATAATAAATTCAAAGGAACTGAAGAAGCTTTATGTTGGTTATAGTTTGAGTAATTAGAACTCACACACACACACACACACACAAACACACACACACATAAAGTTTCCTGTCACATATTCTTCAAGACTTACAAAATCTATTAATCCAGCATAATATCTGAATAGAAGAGCCTAAATCATCTTTTTATGCTTTGTTTAAATTAATAGAAAATTTTTATATTACATCGACAATGAGATCAGTATGCATGAACATTGTAAGAGAGACAATTGACAATTCACACTGGCAAATGTTATATTTGAATTTCATGTGCATAAATTCAACTAGCTTGGTGTATTTCCTTACAAATTATTGTATTTACTTCAAGGTAACATCCTTCCACTTTAAGTAACCATGTAAAAATATGTTTCTCAAAAAGTCGCACTCTGATACCCAATATATTAGAATATTAGAAGATTTATAATTCAGCTTTTCATCTAAAATGTAAATTAAATTAATTAGTAAAATATATAAACATGATTTCAACAAATAGAGCAGGTCTGGGAAAATAGTTCATGAGTTAAAGCCTTCGCATCTCAATTAAAAAGTCCTGAGGTTAGATCCCCAGACATCACAGAATATTGACAGACAGAGATGGCAGCAGTCTTCAGTTACTGCTGTGGACAGCAGAGTCTGGGAAACTCCAGAGCAAAGCAATAAGGAGGGTGAACAATCTAGGATGCTTCCCCATGTTACTCTTGATCCACTATAGAGACATAAAAGTGCCTTCTGGTACATATGCACAAACAAGCATACACACACATACAAACACACACTAATGCACAAAAAGAGCAGAGGAAATGAGTCTTATTAAGTAAATTTAAGGGACATTATTTAGATTTTGAGTTATGTATTCTCATTTCTAATTATTTAATTATTGTTAGTTACTATTAATTATTTACTCTTAGTTATTTATCTCATCAAATGAATGTAACTTTCTATATTCATGCACCACACGATGACATTTTGGCAAGAGACTTGTTACTTTAATAATTATAGATTTCAATGAAACTGAAAAATTCCACCATAATAAAGGAGCATCACAGTGTCTATGATATAGTAGTATTAAACATTACTCACATGCATATTGTGATACACTGCTACCAACTGTGAAATACTGCCTGTAGTATAAAAACACAGCACAATTATATATAATATGTAAAAATTTACATTGTGAATAATAAATCTAGTATCGACCTATGTATTCACTTTTCTTCATGTGAATTGTTCTTTGTAAAGTTTTCCACAAGTTAGCTACATTAACAGTGGCCTCATGTGTTTTACATCTACTTTATTTCTTGATTGAAGTTTTTATGCTTGACTTAATCCTTTGCATTTACGCCTAGCATGACTCTGAAAACTACAAATTATAAGGTGGTATATGTGAACACCATATGAATGTATATCCTAGATATGTATTAGCTTATACATGTAGATTGGTTCAGTATAGTTATACATTTCAAATGTTGCAACTGCCTGTATGCACCCTACAAATTACACAGTGTAAGTTTTCATCTAAATATCATAGATTAACTAAATTTTCATTGAGCTAGTTCTTATTACCTGTCATGCTGTAGCAATGACTGAGATTTACCTCAGACTACTGACATGAGCATACATTTCATTCATTAAAATAATAATGATATGATGACTGAAAGGCATAGGATAACATTATGACTTTTGTCTAGACAAAAAAATGGTCACAAGGTATATTTTCACTGAATAAGTGAGTGATGTCATGAACAAACATGATTGAATCGTTTTCTTATAATTGAATAAACATTTGGGTTATTTCATTAGTTGCTTTATAGCATGAACCAAGTTGAAATGACTGTCCATACACAAAATAGAAAATGGTGAAGCTGGAAGAATGAATCAAGAAAACTGGAGTTATTCAAGGAATTTTCTTATAATCTAGCCAGGTATGGTAGTTCACACAAGCAACTATATCTCTTGGGAGAACAAAGGAAGAAGATTGTTGCAACTTGAAGTCCAAGCTGTTTTGTTTCTTTTAAAACTGCAACTACTATTCCCTCCTTCTACTTGACAAGCTTTGACTGCCTTCTTCCTCCCCCCCCCCCGCCAACCACCCCCATACCATCATAGATGGCCACTTCCTCTTTTCTCTGATTTTAAACTATTCCTTTCTTGCAATGCTATCCCAACTGAAGGCTAAACTCTGGCTCCCTTGGCCACCAGGTTCTTAATTCTAACACATTTCTATTTCATGATTCTCAAAAAAATTCAATGACTGTTCCAAAATTATTGTAAATGCCAATTACATAATTAAAGGGTATTGAATTTTCATCAGCTAATGCACTTTTCTTTCAGATTCCAAGTGTTTTAAAACAGAAAATTGAATAGAAATAGAATGTCTTTCCTATACAAATATAAGGCAAATGATATATCTCTTTTGTAACAACCAGGAACAAATCAGAATCATGCACACCCATAATCACTGGAACAACCAAACTCATACAGTGGTCCACCAATAAAATAGTCATGGCAAATTTCCAATATTATAATTAAAGTAAAGGACTGATGTGAAAATATTTTACTAATATTTACTTCTTCATTTTTACTGGAAGTCAGTTCTCTTCTTTCACTGTGTGGGCTGACAGAATAGAAGTCAGGCTACCAACATGAGTGCATATGCCTTTGACCAAAGGCATTCAAAAAGTTTACCAACCATAAATTGTTGACAAAATTAAAGAAGAAACCATTCACAACTTGGAAAACAAGATACAGAATCAAAATACTAACACAAAAATGTACAATACTTATTATACAGTCTTTAATAATTAGAATACCACATAGCAAAAATGAATATAGCCCATTTTGAGCCACAGAAAATAAAGTTTTGAACCCTTTAATGCTTGAAAAACTTAATAATGAATATACAACTGAAAGTAGTTGGAATAAAACACACAATTATATATCACAATAGTCTAATGTGTAAACATAAAACAGTTAAACTTTAGTTATACGATAACATATGAAGGGATATAGTAGTAAGTACTAGGAAAAATTCAAATTTTTGCACATAGGGGAGGAAAGTTTACAAATTTAATTATGATTTTTACATATACAAATATGGCTAATTATGAAATATATTATGTATTATGAATAATAATATAGGCTAAAATAGCTTTTTGTCTGCATCATGACATTCAACATTTGTATGATTAAACTTCATGTAATCTATATTATGAAGTTAAACTCATTTTTACAATAATTAATCATAGACACTTTAGGCAACATTTTCTCTTTTGCTCTTAATTAAATTTTGAACTAGTTTTTCTCATGAATCAACGCTTTTGCTCTATCCAAATATGCAATTTCTTGCCAAGACTATAACCCTGGCTTCTTTTTGGAAAGGATCGTAGAAAAAAGTAAGTAAATGGAGACAGCAGTTTGTTACTTACATTTTTGAGCAGCTTTCTGAGTACTGGTACTTAGGTGAATGGTGCATTATCTGCTCAGTCAAGAAAACATTGTTTCCCTTGTCTTTAGAGTCTATACTTTAAACATATTTGTTACATACCAAGTATGACATATTCATTAATTCAAGGAGTAACTTGAGTGCCTATTTAGAACAGATCTATTACAGGTGCTTGCTTTATCTTAGTGGACAAAACAGATAAAAAAGTCTCTTTCCTTAACAGGTTTATGTTGGTTATTAAAAAAGCAGATGATCCATGAAAGTAGTAAGTGAAATAAAACTATCAATGAAGAAAAAAAATGAAAGGATGTGTTAACATAGAATGACTGCTTAGATTGCAAGTGCCTAAAGATGGGGAGGACCAACAATATGCAAGATACTCCATACAAATTAGGACTGCAACAGCCAGTACTGGACTTTGCCTGGCATGCATAATAGCTGACATAGACCTCCCAAAGTCTAGCAGAGATCATAGGGGAGAAGGATCCAGGCAGTAGGATCCTTAGAAGCAAGGGATTAAACAGTCATAATAGAGTTCCCATGCTAACCAGGAGCCCAAGAAGGGACTCTGGGCTATGCCACTGAATCCTGAACCCTCACTAGGGTGGAGGACTCAGAGGGAGGTATGGTGTTCTCATAAATGGATGATCATAAAGGGATGCCCCAGAGGATGGAAGGGAGAAAGGGGGGCACTGGGAGAGGGGGAGGAAAAAAGGATGTAAAAAGAAAGGGGAAAGGGGGGAGTGTGCAATGGGAAATGATAGAGGAGGGGAGTGGGGTGGGAGAGGACCAGGTACCTATTGAGCTTGTATGATTAGGAAAAAATGGGGAAGAAAAATTAAAATGTAAACAAAGAACTAAAAAATGTCTGCTTAGAGATAATCTCTAAAATGAAGGATATGTAGCTGACTACAAAAAAAAAAAGCAAGGAAGACACTTTGAAGAAATCTGGATGAGAGTGTCCCAGACATTACAAACAGTGAATTACAAGGGGAGAGAAAAAAATATTCTTGGAAGTTAGTAGCATTTAAGCTAATGTGCTTCAGTGCAACGAGCAGAAGAAAAGAGGAGGTCCAAGATGAAAGGACTGAAAAGTCATAAGGATTCCAAGCTTTCACATATATTGAATTGTGGTTCTGGATATGTTTGATGGCAATTCTAATGATGAGATTTGATTGAAATTGTATGGAATCCATCTGGACTTTGTGATAACTTTGGAGCTCAAAGTGAAGGAAAATTGCAGTAAGATAAGGAAAACCAATAACTTTTTGCTTGAGTCAGATCATCTACCATGTCTTTCAGGGACCAATATTGTCATAGTTAGGCATAGGGGTCAACTTGATAGTTGAGGGTTTGAGCTCTGGGCACATTTTGGGGGAATTAGTGATTGGGTTAAGCCCAGAGCAAACATGCAAGAGATTGTCTAGCTGATGGGGAAGGTCCAGCCAATGGTGGGTGGGATTAATCCCAGGAAGAAAATAGAGAGAGCTGGTTAAGAGAGTTGGCATCCTTTTGTACACTTGGCTAGACATGCTTGTCTGGCAAGTAAGAATCATCCCTCTCTCAACCACTATGTAGAGATGGTGTGACCAGTCCATAGGTCCTGGTGTTGGTGCATGCCCTCCTGTCAAGCTGGACTGAGAACTGTATTGAACAATCATAAGAGAAAATAAACCCCTTGTTCCCTTAAGCCTTTTGATGGCCATTTATCAGCAACCATGCAGGTGAACTGCAACAGATGTTCACAGCATTTACAGAGAAAAATCTATGGAAGTGAATACCAGCTATAAAATTCCTATTTGATACCTCGTCTCTCAGTGTTCCCTTATAGATTGCAAACGGAATGCACCTACTTCGGCATGTTTGCTATTACATGAACTGTTCTTTTCACACTTTACTTTTAAGAACTGATGCTCTGCTTATCCACAAGAGAGCCAGCAACTTACATGCCAAAGTCAATAGATTACATTGCTGATTATTATAAATATATACATAAATAATTCTATTTTTACAAAGGAAATGTGCCATTCTCAGAGACCAAATGTCTTTTCCTAATTTAAATAACCTCTTTGACAATGATGTCACATGTTAAAATCTCCTGCTGAAATAAAGACCAGCTTGTGGATTTATCCTCTCATATTTTGCATTCAAGGAGGATCTATAATAATTGTTGGGATTCTTATGACATTACATAGAAATATGAAACTTGCAAATAACAGTAAGAAAATGACATAAGTTAAGACCATATGAGATTATAAGCATATCTTCAAATCCCATGGTGTTGCTACAACAGCTACCTCTGTTTTTTGAGCAATTTGGAATCCAAATTATAGGAAGTGTTTTTAAGGTGCGTATTGATACTCAAGTGATCTCCAATGCTTTAACAACACCACTTTAATTCTTAGATGTTTCCATCTTATTTATTTATTTGTTTGTTTGTTTGTTTGTTTGTTTATTTTGTGTGTGTATCAGAGGGCATCATGTGTGCATGTGGTGGTTCAAGTGTGACTGAGATTCTCCCTGGATTGCACTATCTCTTCTTTCTTTGCTCTGAAGTTTTCTAGGTTCCACCTTTCAGGGTTGGAAGTACAGGCTACAGCCATTCCTGTTGAGAATTTTTAGGTGGGATTTGGGATTTAAACTCAAGACTTTCTGCTTATGAGGTCCAAACCATCTGTTCAGACTCTAAGAAAATTTCAAAACTTCATAATTACACTCAGTTCCTGAAAGCATTCTTTTTCCACAGCTTCTGACCACCCATCTTCTTTCTGTCCTAATGTCTTAAGCAATTAGCCTATTCTGAGCATTTTCTATGAACTGAATTATGTGTGATTGGTATATGGCTCCAATTTCCTTTTAGAAAAAGAAGCATCCCTTTTCTAACTAAACTATTACACTTTGTCTGCTTACTAATTAGTTGACATTTGAGCTGCTTCCACCTGTGGAACATAAAGAAAACTCTTCGTGTACAGGCATTTATATGAATACCTAATTTCCTTTTGTGGTTTTGTATGCTAACAGAAACACTGTTGTGTCTTTTGATGACATTCTTCTTAAAGTTTGAGAAGCAAATCTACTGATTTTAATTTTGCAAATAAGTCAAATATGCATCTACATTATTCTTCAATTTTTGTCTTTCTTAATCATGTATATTTAGAGTCTAGTTTGATATTTTTGACATCATAATAAAATGACAAAAATGTGTTACTAAAGAAATAATGAGGCATGTTGTTTTAACTTCTTATGAATACTTAAGTTGGTTTTGAAAGCATTGTCAATACTTTTTTGAGCTAATTGAAGTATTCATGCCAGCCCACATTACTAATTTGTTCACTGATTTTTTTTTCATTGATTATTTTTATATTTATTTATCTTGTATGTGATGTGTGGGAATGGGTAAGATAGAGAACAACTTGCAGGAATGTGTTCTTTCCATTCACATGTGGATTCTGGGGATTAATCAAAGATCATCATTGCTGGTAGCAAGTATCTTTACCCAATAAGCCATGTCATGGCTCCACACCCATTTATTTAATAAATAACTTGAGAGACTACTCTCAAATATTAAGATGACTTAATCAAAAAAGTGATTCTTTTCTGTCCATAGATTTGACATTATTGAAAATATCATTGCAAGAAAGTCTGGTCTCTGCTTATAGCATAGTTGAGGATAGAAAGGAAAAGATGGATAACTTTACCTGAAACGTGGATATAGTCTTTATCAAGAAATTCTTCACAGACGACATACTACTTTATATCTGCATTAAAATAGGAGAAATGAAAGGCTCATAGTAGGTAACAATATTCAGATTTGGCATATATTACATTCAAAGTCATCAATACTAATATGGGAAGAGGTCAATTTTACCTAAGATATAAATAAAATAAACTTATTTATCATTAAAAACTTTAAGAACTAATTTGAAATAGATTATAAAATCTTAATGGACATTATTCTGTCAAGAATTATAACATAAGTATTTCCATACTTGCCATCACTGGTGAAAGCAATTAGGTATACCTTGCTGACAAAGATTTTTCAGCCTGAATCAAAAGGGATAAAAGTACTCTGCCATTTCAAGGGATTAACAGTCATGGTGGTGTTTCCATGCTGGCAGGGAACCCAGGAAAGGGCTCTGGGCTATGCCACTGAGTCCTTACACCTCACTAGGGTGGAGGACTCAAAGGGAGGTTTGGCATTCACACAAGGGGATGTCCCCAGGTGCGGGCAGGGAGGGGGGAAGCACTGGAAGAAGTGGAGGGATAGGGGAGGGGAGAAGGAGGGGGGAGAGCACAGGAGAGACAATGGGGTGTGGAGGGAAGGGGAGGACCAGGATACCTATTGAGCTTATATGATTGGGGAAAAAATACTGTACTATTTTTACTATAGTTCCCCTGTAGAAATATGTATATTTATGTGCACAAATATTTAAGCATATGATGTAAATTATTTTGAAAATAAAATATCATTTTAAAAAAAAACATGGGAGTTATAAAATAACTTCAAATATATGACATTATAGACATTGCAAGTTTTCTAATATATTTTGCGCAGAAAAAAATGACTCTACAATTAAACATTTCATGGAACAGCAATATAAAATAACCACAGAATTTTTCTTTCTCTTACCCTATATACAGGTTGATCAACATCACCTAATCTAAAAATTCTAGAAACTGAAATTATCTAAAACTCAAATTTTTGAAACCTCATGCTGAGAATTTGAAAAGTATCTAGAACTTGCATCAGTGCACAGCATGGTATGAATTTTAGAGCAACTCAAATATACATTTTTAAATGATAAGTTCTCAAGTAGTAATGCCTAGGTAAATCTTTCACATTTAAAAAATTATGAGACTTGAAACACTTTCTATACCCAAGAGTTTGGATACAGTATATGCAATCTGCATTTGTGTATACACAAACATCAACACATGAAAACATGGATTTTATAGGCAGAATGTTTTACTTCTGGTGCTATTATCTCAAAGAGGGAACTTATTCTAAATTGAATATTTATTATTATTAAAATATTCTGTAGATGGAGACAGGTTTTCCATACACAAACATAGAGTTCAAAAGTTCAATAAATTAAATCAAAATTTCTCCCATACTGTCTAATGCTCTCCATTGTTTGCTATCTACAGTATCAGAATGCTTTTTTTTCTGCTACTTATACATATGAATGCACTTTAATGTTTTTTAAGTACAGACAGTTTGTTAACATGTTTTAATGTGAAAAAAACTAATAAAATTTGTTTCAGTGCCTTAATTTTTAAAACATGAAGGGATAACTTTATAAGTTTTGTATCCAATGCTTGTATGCTACATAGCTTGAACTACATGAGATTTTAACAATAACTGAAAAAAGGAAACAAGAGAGAGAAAAAATAGGAGAGTGGAGAGAGTCAAAGGAGAGGGGGAGGATAGATGAAAGAGAAAAATGAGAACAGTAAAAGAAAATAGAATCTTTTCATTTCAGTTGACAGAAAATAAACATTAAATATATGCCTAATAATAGCATGTAGGAATAATTAATCTCAATTGTGAATTCAACATAATCTTGAATCGCTGGATACACTTTTAGGGTAGTATCTTCAGTTTTTTATGTGAGATCTGTCCATTTTCATGAACAGGAAATTCAAGCCCATATAAAAAGAAGGAGAACTAGCTGAACCTTAGCAAATCTGCATATATTAAGTCGTTACAAAATTAATGTCCAGAAAATCAGTGGCTTTCCTATGCTCCCAAACATGACAAAGTGAGAAAGAACTGAGAAGAAAAAAAATCTCATTTATCATAGCTCTTACAGAAATGAAATAGCTTGGAGTATATTTAACAAGAGTGTGAAGGACCCATAACATGAAATTGCTAAAACACTAAGGAAGAAATTCTAAAAGGCACCAAAAGATGAAAAGACCTAGATTAATATTGTTCCTGGATTAATCTTGTAAAACTGAGCATCCTAGCAAAAGCCATGTACAGATTCAATGCAATTCCAACCAAAATACCAATGTGATTCTTCATGGAAATTAATAAAACAATCTCTAAATTTATATGGAAACAACAAAGACTACAGATAGTGAAAATAGTTGAATCATTATCATATCTGATCTCAAATCATACTAGAGAGGTATAGTAATAATAGCAGCATACTACTGGCTCAAAAACACATTGAACAAAAATCGATCACCCAGATATAAACTTATGGACTTACATTTTACATAGGTGCCAAAAAAGTTGGAGAAAAGACAGCTTCTTCAATAAATCTATGTGCAGAACAATGAAACTAGAGCCTTATCTTTCCCCCTGCATGAAAATTAGGTTCAAGTGGTTTAAAGACATCATTGCCTAAAACTCATAGAAAAAAAGATTAGGGAGTACTGGGGCTGAGAAACTCAGGTAAAGATTCTCTAAATAGAATACCATATGTACAGACAATAAGGTCATTGCTCAACAAGTGGAATTTTATGAAATTACAAATTTTATGTCTGATAAAAGACAATACTAGTCTAGCAAAAAAGGCAAACCATGGAATGAGAGAAAAATATTTGCTAACTACATATTTGGTAGAGAATTAATATTCAGAATATACAAAGAGTTAAAAGAGCACATTAAAGAAGCAAACAACCCTATTAAAATTGGATCTTAAAAACAAATGAAAAGACTTGAAAAAAGGAGGAAGTCAGATGGGAGAGATGAGTTGTCTGAGAAAAAAAGGGGGTTTGGGATTAGGGATTAAGGCATAAAAATATCATCTACTTACTACATTCATGTATGTAAAACAAAAAAATATGAAAAATTGTCCTTGGAACTAAAAAGCAAAAGATGAAATTCAAATGTTTAGCTGATATCTTTAAAAATGTTTTCTGTAAAAAATAAATACTGTGACATATCGTCTTACCCCACTCAGAACAGTTAAAATCAAAAACACTATAGCAATAAACACATGGAAGATACAGGGGGAAAAGGATCCTTTTTTCATTGTTTGTGGGGATATAAACATATACTTGGAGATGAACATGGAGGTTTCTGAAAAGTTAAAATTGAACCTTTCCCCTAATCCCGCCACCTGGGACATACGCATGGTCCAACCTGGACTCACCCTGACCTAGGTAAGCCCCCCTTTCCCCCCACCCCCAGAACCCAAGGCCGCCCAAGGGACCCAGCTCCTCCTGCCATCCAGCCGGTGCTTCCACACAGAGGCCTGGGAGGAAGAGGACACCCCCCTGCGCCCGGGCCCCGCCCCCAGGTCTCCCAGGTTAAATAGGGCCCCGCCGATGCCCCATGCTCCCTTCCCCCACTCCACCGCCCATGGACGCACGGGGTCCAGCCTGGACTCACCTCAACCTATGTAAGCTACGTCTCCACCCATCCCCAAAACCCCAAGCCAAATAATTCAGTTTAGTGAAAAACACACAGAAATTGAAAGAAGATCGTAAGAGTTAAAACAACAATGCAAAAGTCAAAGTGCAAATCCATGAGAAACAACACTCAAGTAAACAAATTTCCCACTGAAGGAATTAATCCCATAATGTTAGACTCCAACCAGAACAAACCCATGGAAAATGGCCAAGAAAGCCTGACCCAGGATAACGACCTTCAAAATGTGATCATTACCATGTTCAATACTATGAAAGAGGAAATACGGGAGGAATTAAATAATCGAATCAATTGCTTTGAAGAGGAACACAACAGACATTTGGAGGAGTTGAGAAAAACAGTGCAAGAAACAAAAACTGGCATAGAGCAGTTAAAACAGACTCAAGCAGAGTTTAAAACTGAGCTACAAGACAAGTTATCTTCAACCCAGAACTCCACAGAGAGTCTTATCAGCAGAACTAAGGAAGCAGAAAACAGAATTTCAGACCTTGAAGATAAAGTGGGAGTAAAAACCAGCTCAATGGAAGAGGTTGTTAATGCCAAAAAGATACTTGAGAGAAATATCCAAGAGATATGGGACACCCTGAAGAAACCTAACATGCGTATTCATGGAATACCAGAGCAAGAATCTCAAAATACCACCCCTGAGGAAATTTTTCAAATGATCATCAAGGAAAACTTTCCTCATCTAAAAAAAGAGAGGCCCATCCATATACAAGAGGCATTCCGCACCCCAAACAGATATGACCAAAACAGATGCTCGCCATGGCAAATAATAGTTAAAGCACTCCACGTTCAAGATAAATAACTGGTACTGAGAGCTTCAAGGGAGAAAAAACAAGTCACTTTTAAAGGTAAACCTATCAAAATAACAAATGACTTCTCAGTCGAAACAGTAAAAGCAAGAAGAGCTTGGAGAGACATACTTCAAGTATTGAATGAGCAAAAATATCAACCCTGCAAAACTATCAGCCATGATCGAGGGAGAAAGAAAATCTTTCCAGCACAAAGACAACTTGAAGGGATACATGTCCACCAAACCAGGCCTTCAAAAAATGCTAGAAATGATACTCAAGCATGAAGAAAAAAACAGGCATATCCAGGAGAAGAGAAGGCAAATATAACACCATTAAAAGCGAAGCAATATACTTATAAAAACTACTAAACATAACAAATGTCTGGAATTAAAAATAGTTTCTCCATTATAACACTAAATATTAATGGAATTAACTCACCAATCAAGAGACAGAGATTACAAACTTGGATTAAAAACCACAATCCATCAATCTGCTGCCTTCAGGAAACCCATCTCACCACAAAAGATAGGCACGCCCTAAAAATAAAAGGCTGGTCAACAATTCTACACACTAATGGAAGCATAAAACAGGCAGGGGTAGCCATTATGATATCAGACAATGTGGACTTCAAACCAAAGAAAATTATAAGAGACACGGATGGATACTACATTTTAGTCACAGGTACAATTCACCAGGAAGACTTCACAATACTGAACATATATGCACCCAATACGGGCCCCTCCACATTCATTAAGAAAACCCTACAGCATCTAAAGCAAGAAATCAACAACCAAACGGTAATTCTTGGGGACTTCAACACTGCCCTCTCAACATGGGATAGATCAACCGGTCAAAAGCTTAACAGAGACACTTTGGAACTTAATCAAACCCTTAAAGAAATGGACCTTACACATCTCTATCAAACTTTTCACCCACGCACCAAACATACATATTTTTTGCAGCAGCACATGGAACTTTCTCCAAAATAGATCACATACTGGGCCACAAAACAAATCTACACATATACAAAAAAGTTGAAATTCTAACCTGTGCCCTATCAGACCACCACGGCCTAAAGCTGGACATCCACAACACAACAAACAAGAGAAAATACACTAACTCCTGGAAATTTAACAATATGATGCTGAATGAGAACTGGATTCAGGAAGAAATTTAAAAGAAATTTCAAGATTTCTCAAAGTGAATGATGATGAAAATACAATTTACCAAAATCTCTGGGACATAATGAAAGCTGTCCTAAGAGGTAAGTTCATAGCTCTTAATGCCTACATCAAAAAAATAGAAACATAAGAAATAAACAACTTAACAATGCAGCTGAAAGCTTTAGAGAAACTAGAGCAATCTGATCCCAAAAGTGGTAGAAGAGAGATTAGCAAAATAAGGGGAGAAATATCTGAAATCGAGATTAAGAAAACGATAGAAAAAATCAACCAGTCAAAAAGCTGGTTCTTTGAAAAAATCAATAAGATTGATACACCCCTAGCTAAATTAACCAAAAGCAAGAGAGAGAAAACCCAAATTAACAAAATTAGAAATGAATATGGAGTTATCACTACTGATACCTGAAAAATCCATATAATTATAATGTCATATTTCAAAAACTTATACTCTGAGAAATTTGACAACACAAAAGAGATGGATGAACTCCTAAGTAAACACAACTTACCTAAATTGAATCAGGAAGTTGTGAATTATTTAAATATTCCTACAACATCTGAGGAAATTGAGGAAGTAATCTCAAACCCTCCCACCAAAAATGTCCTGGACCAGATGGATTCAGCACAGAGTTCTACCAGACATTTAAGGACATAATAACCCCAATATTCTTTAAACTGGTCCACCAAATGCCAAAGGAAGGAACACTACCAAATTCCTTCTATGAAACTAATATTGTCTTAATCCCAAAACCTAATAAAGATACACTTAAAAAAGAAAATTATAGGCCAATCTCTCTGATGAACAAAGATGCAAAGATTCTCAATAAAGTCTTATCAAATCAGATAAAAAACATATCAAAAAGATCATTCATGGGGATCAAGTAGACTTTATCCCAGGCAAACAAGGTTGGTTCAACATACACAAATCAATAAATGCAATTCACCATATAAACCAGTCCAACGTTCAAGACTACATGATACTCTCGATAGATGCAGAAAAAGCTTTTGAAAAGATCCAACAGCCCTTCATGATCAAAGCCATAGAGAAGGTTGGAATGAAAGAAACCTTTATCAATATTATAAAAGCTGTATACAACAAGCCACCAGCAATGATTATACTCAATGGGGAAAAACTTGAAGCATTCCAACTTCGATCAGGAACTAGACAAGGCTGTCCACTCTCACCACTTCTATTCAATATTGTACTTGAAGTCTTAGCTGAAGCCATAAGACAAGAAAGGGACATAAGAGGGATTCAAATCGGCAAGGAAGAAGTTAAGTTATCCCTATTTGCAGATGACATGATCTTACATATGAAGGATCCCAAAAACTCCACCAGGAAGCTCCTGGAACTAATTGAGAAGTTCAGCAGGGTGGCAGGACACAAAATAAATGTACAAAAATCAGTGGCCTTCCTATATGCCCAGAATGAAAGAAGTGAAAAAGCCCTGAGAGAAACAATCTCATTTACTATAGCCCCTAAAAAAATGAAATACCTTGGTGTAAACCTAACCAAGGAGGTAAAAGACCTTTACAATGAAAACTTTCAAACCCTAAAGAAAGAAATTGCAGAAGACTCCAGAAGGTGGAAAGACCTCCCTTGTTCCTGGATTGGCAGAATCAACATAGTATAAATGATGATCCTACCAAAGGCAATATACAAATTCAATGCTATACCAATTAAAATCCCAAAGCAATTCTTCAAACACATTGACCAATCAATCTCAAAGTTCATATGGAGTCACAAAAGACCCAAGATAGCAAAGACAATCCTGAGTAACAAAAGCACTGCTGGAGGTATCACCATACCAAACCTTAGTCTATACTACAAATCCATAGTTATAAAAACAGCCTGCTACTGGCTCCAATATAGACACACAGATCAATGGATAAGGATTGAAGAGCCAGACATAAACCCACAAAATTACAGCCATTTGGTCTTTGATAAAGGGGCCCAAATGATTCAATGGAAAAAAGAAATTATCTTCAAACAAATGGTGCTGGCAAAACTGGATCTTCACATGCAGAAAATTAAAACTGGACGCATACTTGTCACCATGTACAACACTTAATTCCAAATGGGTCAAGGACCTTGATATAAGGCCAGAGACTGTAAAATTCATAGTTGAAAGGGTAGGGAACTCCCTTGAGCTGACTGGGCTAGGCCAACATTTCCTAAACAGACATCCAATGGCACAGTCACTGCTATCAATTCTCAGCAGTTGGGATCTTGTGAAATTAAAGAGCTTCTGTTCAGATAAAGAGATTGTAACATGAGCTCAAAGGCAACCCACAGAATGGGAAAAAATCTTTACTAACCACATATCTGATGGAGCTCTATTATCCAGAGTGCACAAAGAACTTAGAAAACTAAACACCAAGGAAACTAATGGCCCAATTAAAAAATGGGCTCTGGAGCTTAAAAGAAACTTTACCAGGGATGAAATTAAAATGTCCATCGAATATCTTAAAAAATGCTCCACTTCCTTAGCCATAAGGGAAATGCAAATCAAAACTTCCCTGAGATATCATTTCACCCAGGTCAGGATGGGAAAAATCCACAATACAAACAACACATGCTGTAGATAATGTGGAGAGAGGGGAACTCTCCTACATTGCTGGTGGAAATTAAGGCTCATACATCCCTCTGGTGAGCCGTCTGTATATTCTTAAAGAAATTCAAAATTTAAATGCCATTTAACATTGCTATTCCACTTTTAGGAATAACCCCACATACAGCAAAAATTCACCTCGATAGCACAAGCACGACCATGTTCATAGCAGCACTGTTTACAATAGCAATGTCATTTAATCAACCCAAATGTCCAACAGTTGATAAGTGGATAAGGAAAATGTGGTACTTCTATACAATGGAGTACTACTCAGCCATCAAAAATGATTAATTAATGGAATTTGCCGGGAAATGGATGGCATTAGAAACAATTATATTAAGTGAAGTATCCCAGACCTAGAAAATTAAGTGCCATATGTACTCCCTAATAGGTGGCTCCTAGTACCAAACCCACTTAGAGACACACTCAAAGATAAATCTCTGTAATAACTACAGTAATTGCTAAGATTATGAACAGGAAGGATGGGGAAGGTGGGCCACACCAGTAACAAGGAGACAGGGGATCATGTTACAACAGAGAAAATAGGCCACCATCAAGGACTGCAAGTAAGTAATGACACATCTGGTTAAGTTCACAGACTTTCCTTCTTGATCATTCACTACTGATGGGGTATGATCTCACCAGAAGGGGAGGGTGTATAGTCTTGCAGATAGAAAGTAACCGTTTCACAGATAGGTGATTGACCCCTCCCTCACCGAGGTTTCCTACTTTTATTGCATCTACCTTTGAATATACTCTTATAACAAGTCTCTAATTTAACAGGTTTTTATCTCTGGCCAGGGGATGACATCCAATACCCATAAGGGTGGAGCCAAGGGCATTGCAGGAGCAGCAAAACTGAAAAAAAAATCAACAAACCATAATCCAGAACATCAGATACTCTATATCAACCACCTGGAACTAGGCCAGCCTAATCTCTCCCCATCCTGAAGCTCAGGGAATTTTGTGGAAGAGGCAGCAGTAAGATTCCAAGAGCACAGGATGGGAGGAGCAATGATATGTAAGATACTCTACACAAGTTAAGGCTGAAGCAATGATATTTGGACTTTACATGCCCTGCGCATTGTCAAACACACTGTTTACCTCGCAAAGTCTAACATTTGCTGAAGGTACTTGGATCTTGGAAGGCAAGGGATTGGCAGCCACAGTAGTGTTCCTGTGCTTAACGGGAACACAGGAAAGGGTTCTGAGAAATGCCACTGGGTCCTTGCACCTCATCGGAGAGGAGGACCCAGAGGAGAGTTTAGCATGCACATTAAGGCTGCTCCTGGGATGGGAGGGCTAGGCACTTGGGGATATGGAGGAAAGGGGGAGGGGAGGGGGCCACAGAGTTAGGGGTTTTGAGGGAGGGGGGACCGGTGTTCCTGTTAAGTTTCTATGAGTACAATTAAAAATATATTAAGAAATATCAAAATTCTGCAAAGATTCAATTTTAAGAAGTTAAACAGTTTTTTTGTGAGATTTTGGCATTGGAAAGAAAAAAGAAATTCACCTAGCAGTCCGAACAAAGTTAAACATTTGTAAAAAGAAAAGAATGGCAAGAAAAATAACAGTTCTGTAGCACCATAGACACACTTAAGACTTAGAGTCATCATTTTTCTCTAAATATTGCTGAGCATGTATTTGTTTGTTTCTTCATTCAAATTTAGCATAGGAATCCACTCATTTAAATATGTAAACTAATTACCCAAAGATTGTACTGTCTATTACAATACAAATCATAATTCAGAAAACTTCTGTATCACCTTGAAAAGCAGATCTTTGTTCCGAAGATCCAGAGGTATCTGCATTTGTTGATGTTTTCTTGTTATTTTCATAATACATATTTATGGTATAAATTACAGTTTTCAATAGGCAATAGTAAATCAGCGTTGTTAGCATTGCTATCTCATTTTGTTTCAAATTTTTGCATATTGTATAATAATTGTACATGCTCATGAGTTACATATATATGTCATGTTTGTATTATCTGTACAATATGTACCAATCAAATCCTACTTCACAGTGGTCTGTTCAAAGTTAAATGCTTCTTTTATATTTCAGTTCTGAGTAACTTGGTTTTTCATTTCCATGGGAGACATCATCAGAAGTAGTTTTAACATTCATAAATCTGACAACCACCCACACACAATGACGTGACATATGCATATTCTTTAAAACTATGGGACCTTTTACTAAAGCTTTTCCTTTTGCTTCCTGGGCCTTGTTCAGTGTCTAATCTAACATCTATGTGAAATTTAAAAATACGTGTCTTTCCAGACATAATTCAGTTAGAAATCTTCACATGAGAACATGATGAAATCTCTGGGTAGTCCCTTAATCTAATGACTCTACTTTATAAGTGAAAGTGCTTGCAAAAAGATTTGTTGTATGATGGTTCTAAAGCAAGTAGAATGTGCAGCTTACCACTTAACAGTGGAAGTAGGTATTTTAGGTTCAAATTGTGGCCTCAGTATCTACTAAATATGTTGAAGATAGTGTTTTACAACATCCTTGTATGTGTCTTAGCTTCATCTATAATTAGCACGGTTATTATAACCTTCAAGTAGTCTGTTTTGAATCTACTATGCATTCTTTATATATAAAAAAATCCTCTGAGCAAGATGAGAAAGAATCTAAATATACAGGTATTATCCCTCTAGTAATTACATTATAGTACATAAGGCTGTTTTAGCAGACTAAAGACAGACTATTAAAAGCAAGTTTATTGCTATTCTGAAAACTAATAATCATCTTGCAACATATCTCTAGATGTACTCATATGCCAAGAACCTGAGATGAAGTTGGGAATTGTTTCCCTTTTGACAGGTTGCAAAAAAGTTGAGGGGTCCCTTCAGTTCTACAATGTGAAGAAAAAGATTTCTTTCAACAAAGTGGAGGAGCTTGAAGTATATCTCTTCCAGTCAAATCTCCAAATGATGCACAGCTGTGCACAAGACCCTGAGCAGAGAGCTAAGTGCTATTTGGACTATTTACTAATGTATACTCTTGGATAAGCAATTTTTTTGTCCAGAAGTTATAATCACTACATTATAGGGAAATAGAAAAACACCTCTGAAAGAATTTTTTGTGAATACTGAATAAACACCACATTTAAATATATGTAGTAGCTATTAAATGAAAAATGCACACGATTCAAAAAGCTAAGCCATAAAATTTATACCACAGGAAGCATCTACACTGTAAGAAGCAATATTTGGAAGACTGTCTTGAAAATTAATCTTCACTTTCAAATTTTAAAGAGCAGACTTCAAGTTAAACTCAACATCTTTTTCATATTATAACCCACTGTGACTACCAACACATAATTGTATTATAATTTTATAATTTAGTCACCAAAAACCTATCATATAGAAATTCTCCCTCAAACTACCTCAAATAAATTTCTTATGGATCTGATTGTAATAACAGTCCATTCTTTTTAAGATTGTTTCAAGCGTAAGAGTTTTAGGAAACTGATTAGACTTCAAATATTTAAATGAATGAAATATATGCAACCAACTCAATTGCCTCTTACAAATTATTATCCATTTCCATAGGATATTGAAAATGGAACTTCAGCTTTCTAAAGCTTTCACAGGGTCTTTTTTCCCCTTCCATTGTACTTATGATAAAACATCTGTAGCAGTTTAGAAGATTTAAACTATTAAAACAAAATTATCAACACTTTAGCTCTGATCTCAAGCTGTTTCATGAGCAATGAATCACCAAAGTTGCCAATTTTACATTAGGAAATAAAAATGTTTCACACAATAAAGTTTATGCTCCTGGTGGCAGCCAATTTATTATTTTATTTAGAAAAATTCATTTAACATCCAGCTGTTGTGTGCTTGGAATATTTTGAAATGTGTTTGACACTTAGGTGCTAACTTACACGTGCTGAGAACATTTCAAGACTGGGAAAATGACTCAATGGTTGAAATGTTTGCCTGGCAAGCATAAGAACCCATATTCCACAAGAAAAGCTGGACAGGTTTGGTGACCCACCTGTAATGCCATCCCAGATATGCAAATCTGGAAATCTGCAAATCAGGCTGATAGGTAGATTTACCTTATTGGAAAGCTCTAGATTCATTTGAGACCCACTCAAGAAAGAATAAGATGGAAGATTAAAAGATGATGATTCCTGATAGCAACCCCAAGTGTCCACTTGCATATGAATACACACATGTTCATACTACCCATAGTTAAATATATGAAAATGGAAAAAGAGAAAATGGATATTTTTAAAAGTTGATTTTTCTTTTGTTGCTATAAAACCAGTTTGAACCATTTTTGCACTCATTTCTTAAAATTTTTATTTGTATGGTGTGTGTGTGTGTGTGTGTGTGTGTGTGTGTGCCTATGGATGCCCAAGGATGACTTTGGAAATCATTCTGGGTTGTAGTAACTGCTCTTTGCTTTACTCTGGGATATTCCAGCCTCCACTCAACCAAGGTCAAAAGTATAGAATGCCACAGTTTCTGCTTGGCATTTTTATGTAGTGTCATGATTTGAAATGTGTCCCCCACAGTCTCATGTGTTTGGCAAGGTCATGGTACCTTGAGAGGTGGAGCCTTGCTGGAGGAAGGCAGTCACATGGGGTGTACCTTGAGGTGGATTAGTCCCACCCGACCTCCAGGAGAAGTCTGCCTTTGCAGCAAGCAGTCTGCAGCTCTCAGCTTCCAAGATGTCTGCGTTGACTCAGCCTCCTCCAGCTTTGGCCATCCAGCCATGCCACCTCTGGAACCGTAAGCTGAATAAATCTCCCTTTCTCCCTTAAGTTAATTGACTTTGAGTGTTCTCTCACAGCAATAGTTAAGAGTAACTGTTACATGTAGGATCTGGGATCTGAACTCAGAAGTTTCTGCTTGTGAGGCAGAAGTTTAACCCCTGAGCCACATCTCCAGCCCTTTTGCACTCATTTTTTATCACTATCATATGATATTAAAATTTTACTGACAATTTAATTAGATCATTAGACTCTATGTATCCTACAATCTAAATTATATTGGAAGAACAATATAAATTGTAAAATAATTTCAATACCACTCCTGAATATTAGACATGAAGTTTACTTTTTATCTTGTACTGCCTATAGGTGCTGTGGATTTTCACAAAAGTGATTTCTGTCATGTCAGTAATCCAAAAGAAAATACACAAAATCCCTCATATTGTTCAAATAATTGCAACTATATATATATTTCTATGATGCACATTGTGGTACTGTGATAAAATACCTAATCCAAATAAATTAAAGGATAGAAATAGTTTTAAAAGTATGGGACTCAGTCCATTATGTCAGTCATGAGGTTCCATGGAAGAGAAGACCTGTTCCATTCTAAGTGGTTAGGAAGCAAAGAGGAATCATGACTGGTATCCTGACCTCTTTCATTTGTCTGTTCTACTTTGCCCAAGCCCTAATCAATTGGGAAGTGCCATTCAAATTACCGATAAATCTTCCTCTGTTAATCACCCTTCTTTGAAAATACTCTACAGACATTCCAAAGAATGTGTTTTCCAACATACCAAAGTGTTTTCCAAATCAAATTGACAATGAAAATGATCACAATATACAAATATCCCACAACACTTAATGTAAGAACATGAAAATGATACAGGATTTTTCTTTATCAAATTGATGACACAATAATTTGTCTATATTGTCAACTTGACAGTGTTTAGAGTCACCTAGAAAGGGGTTGCTTAAATTGCTTTCTATTCATTACCCCCTTTCTGCCTGTGAAATTTTTGCACAGTCCAGGTATGTAGCAACATAAACGAGATAAACGAATCAAATATGTACTAGCAATACATATGAAATTTATTTAACATATTTTTTGTTTTAAATAATTTAAACCTTATGTTTATATAAAAGTAGAAATAGTAGATACACTATATACATTTCAATGCACAATATCCAATATTCTCAAACCTGAACAAGTGTTTTATTCAGGAGCATTCTTTGGTACCGTGGTGTAATGCAACCAAAATTCATTGTGTGCATGACATATGCTAGGTGTCACAGCTCTTGTGAAGGTGTGAAGTAAAATGTCATAGTTAGATGCAGGTTCCAATTTGACAATTGAATGCTCAGAGCTTTTGGTACATTTGTGCATAGCTGGCGATTGAGCTAAGTTCTTAGCAGGCCTATAAGCGGTTGTCTAGTTAAGGGCAAGACCCGTTGATGGTGGGTAGAACTTGTTCCTGGGCAGGTGAATATGAAAAGGGGAATTGGTTAGTGAAGTTGGCAGTCTTTGGTATACTTGGTCAGATATACTGGACTGACAAGTGAGGTTTGTTCGTTTCTTAGTGGTCCTATGCATATTGTATGGCCAATTTTCTTGGGTCTTGGTGTTGGCATAGTTTTCCTGCCAAGCTGGGTAAGTAAATATAATCAACAATCATAAATCAAAATAAAACTCCTTGTTCCCTTAAGACGTTTGGTGGTGAATTTATCAACAACTCAGGCAAGCTGTAATATACAGCATGGATTAGAACTTTCAAAAGCAATTCACATTATGTACACTCAATTAGTGCATGTGACATGGTATGCTCCCTTGACTCCTGATGCCAGTGCCACTTTCCTGTCAAGATGATCAGCTATCACCTAAAATCACAAACTTCAATAAACTCCATGATCCCCAAAATCATTTGGGGCATGTATTTATACCATCAGCTAGAGAGTAGCTAAGACATTATGTCTTTTACTTCGAGTTAATTTTTTTTTGTTTCATGTCTACAGAAGCCTTTGGTTTTTTGACAGACATGCCAAGCATTTTGCACCCCTGCATTCATTATACAACATTACATGGGGGAGGTGACTCACATTTTAAGAGACTAGACTTCTGTGAATGTACACCTGGTTTGTTCCAGAGATGATCCTCTATGGGGCGACAACCACTCTGTGTTTGTGAAACATCAGATGTGGTGGAAGCCTTAAACTGAAAATCAGGAAGAGAATCACAAGTGGACTGCCATTCATATTCTCTGTTTCTTGGTTTTTCCGGTATGAACTGCACTGTTTTATCACATCATTCCAATCACAAAGAATTGACACATCTGAAACTGTGAGACAGAAAAATTATCCCTCTTGTATGATGCTCTTATAGGGTCACAGTAATATGAAAAGTTACTAATATAATCAATGAATTCAATTATCTTGCAAAAGTCTACCTCTTAGAGTTTTATGAGAATAGTGAAGACTACCCTGTGAATGAAAACTCTAAGAATGATATTTAAGTTTCAGATGTTCACATTTTCAAAACCTGAAAGGCTTACAGAGGGTGAGATGGAGTTTGACCCCCATGTTCAGAGTTCTTTTATCACTGTGTTATTGAGATTTAATTCCTTCAGAATATGTGGATATCAATATTCCTGTGAGTTTTCAAGAATTTTTTTCATGGTGGTAGTGAGGAATATCTATCCAGAAATCGCAACATCAATATCTTTTCTTTAGTCTGTGATATCTGCTACTGTCTCTTAAAGTCTACAGTGGTTCTGATTCTCCCTCCTGCCTAGTATTCTCTTGTATGAATTGGGAAAACATTTTGGCAGGCAAGTGGTAGGATACTTCCACACCCACAATCCTAGCACATGGAAAGATGATCCAAAGTAATTACTACAATTTCCAGGATAGCTTATGCTGCATAATAAATTCAAAGATAACCAGGCTTATAGTGTGATGCTATGATATAAACATCAAAATAAATAAGACCTGGCAGGAATTACGAACTTTCATATTTTAAAATAAAACATACATTTAAAAATTGTAGGCTTATAGGAAACCCTTCAAAATAATAGTTTCCATATATTCCAACTCCAGTTTTTCTAATTTTGTAGTATAAATTAGTATGTTTTGAAATTTAAATTTTACCATTATTTCACAGCCTCTATACTTTATTAAGATGTCTTTAGTTTTCTGCTCATCTCCTTATCTCCATTTACTGTTGAAGGATTCAGTACAATTCATTTAGTATACTTTGGTTTTAACATGGCACCAAAAGAAAAGATCAAGGGCAGCATCCAGGGCACGGGAAGTTCAAAATCTTTATTAAAGAGGTTTTAAAAGTTGACAAAAATGGTAACACCTGTTTTCCAGCCTTCTATATAAACAGGTCAAAACCAAAAATTTAAGTAAGTTGTCTTGGTAACTAGCATACAATGCCCCCAAACATACAATAATGTTTTAATAGTAAATAAATCATTACAAAGGAAATATTTGTAAACGAGTGAGGTTATCCAGAAAATCATTCCCAGATGCTGTTGTATCCTACCTCTTCATGGAAGAGAGTAAATCTTAGCATATCTTGAATTAAAATTGATATCACAGTGAAAAAAAGTACAACAGGCTAGTTATAGAAATACTGCAAAAGAAAATCAACAAACCACAATCCAGAAATTCAGAGACTCTATATCAATCACATAGAACTAGGACAGCCTAATCTCTCCCCATCCTGGAGCTCAGGGACATTTGCGGAAGAGGGGGCGGTAAGATTGTAAGAGCAAAAGGATGGGAGGAGCAACGATTTGCAAGATTCTCAACAATAGTTGGGGCCAAAGCAATCATAATGGGACTTTGCATGCCCTGCGCAATGTCCAGCGCACTGTTGCCCTCATAAAGTCTAGCATCTGTTAAGGGCACCGAGACCCCTGGAGGCAAGGGATTGACAGCCATAGTAGTGATCTTATGCTTAAGGGGAACAAGAGAAAGGGCTTATGGAAATGCCACTGGGTCCTTATATGTCATCGGAGAGGAGGACCCAGTGGAGAGTTAGGCGTACACAATAAAGGACTCTCTGGGAATTGGGGGGGAGGCACTGGGGGAAGGGGAAGGGGAGGAGGGGGTTCGGGGGGAGGGGGGGAGGGAGGGAACTGGTAAAAAATTTTAAAATGTATAATTAAATTTTTAATAAAAAAAGGAATACTTCTTTTATATATGTATAATCACATATTATGTGTTATTGACATAAAATGACACAGATTTGGAGGGAAAAAACATGCCAGTATTCTGAAGCAAGTGAGAAATATCTGCATTTAGGAAAATCCAATTCTAAATTGTCTAATAGAGACCGAATTTGTTTACTGTAACATTTTCTTTGCATTTTCATTAAAATGCATCCACTCTCACAAGTATATTTATAATCATGTTTCCCACCAAAGTGACATTCATAGAACAAAAGTACAAGAAGTCCTTTCTGTTGAGTACAAAATACTCCTCTCCTATTTTCTTATTACGACCTGAATCTATATTGTTTGGAGGAATTACTTAATTGAGAATATTTAAATAATTTCTAAATGTATGCATTAAAGGTGACAACATAGTTTGGCATGTTAGAAAACGAGTAATATTTCTCAAGTAAGATTCAAATAATTTGTATATTAGAGAAACATTGAATTAGGAGCACCCAGAGAATAAAATATTTGAAAAATCCAAATCCAATCCAACACAGTCAGCCAGGATGTTATTTGTTGTTAATTCATTTCTCTAAATGTAGACAATGAAGTATTTAGTAAGAGAAAATATTTTAGTGTATTTTATAATTAACAAGTTCCCAAATTTACAGAAAAAATTTTCTTGGTTTTCCTTTTATAAACATATTAGAATTCAGTTTTCCTTTTCACACATTTTCACTGTGGAAGATGGAGATAAACATTCATAATAGCTTTCTATAAGACATATTATAGTAAATTTTCTAACACTTCTTTGAATGTTGACGCATTTTGCTTATCTTGCTGAAGAACTTGAATAAAGCACAGTTCAATTAAAGTAAATAGGTGCTGACTTATTTGCACGTAAAATATGTGCTCTCATTCATTTTACTTTCCTGAAGAATTCACTTGTAAAATATTTCCCAATTTCGTTACAGATTATTTCTGTATTCATTAAACAACTTTTTTTTCACTTTTTCCATCTGGCATCCCCATATAGATGTCTCATCAGTTACATTCTTCTTTCTAGGACCAGTCAAATCTATGTGGTTTTGGTAAATAATGACACCAAATGTTAAGTTGTCTGTTTACCTATATTTCAGTATTTCTATTATCTGTCATTTTGTGCTTATGCATGTTATCTTTGTATTCATTGAAAATTACAGAATATGTCCATATTGGTATATAACAAGGCTTGTCACAATTCAATGAGAGAACCATTTAATAGTTTCCATTTTGTTTTTGAGAACAGAAATTTCAATGTATCTGAGGTATAATTGTATACATATTTGTGCATTTTGAAAGTACAATGACTAAAAACAAGGAAATGTTTTGTTAATAGAAAAAATGAGTGAATCTTTGATTTTTAAGGTAGTCTAAATTGATCTCACTTCATATGCATTGTATCAGTGGTTTATTTGAAATAATTTCCTTGCTAACTCTAGTCTAATAAAATATACATCATTGTATGTATGATATGTGACGATCATGAAATAGAATGGGATGCGAAATTTCACTGTATTATATTCCCATCATTACATCAGTAACCATCAGGTGTAAGGCTCATGGCAAACTAATTGAGAGAATGTATGATAATTTAAATTAAAAAACAAATAATAATTCTATTATGTGACATTAACCAGAACATATTGAAACAATGGTCAGCATCTGTCTACTTAGTCACCCTTACTATTTTTATACCAGTGTCAGTAGTGTACTGTTGTTAAAGATATAGAAATATGTTAAACCCCTCTAAAATTACAAACATGTTAGCTGCAAATATTTTATTCAACTTACACTTTTAAAATTATTCAATCATACCATGAAAATAAGTGCATAAATTTCAGCCATATTTCAAAATGTCTAATTTTAATTTCCTCTCTTTAAATGAATTTAAACCTATGTATATATCAAACTGGATATAGAAGGTTTAAAGTTTTATGATTGCCACCAATATTTTCTCCCCATCTAGTTTAAAAAGTAACTTATTGATTGCTCATTTTATAATTTGTGTAATGTACTCTCTTTTTCTATAATAGAAATACTTTCTGAAGTTATATTTACTAAATTTATGTAAGATTTAATTTATATTTTAGGATCATAAGCATATGTGATATAAGCAGTATCTCAATTATACACATACATACATAGTGTGTATCTATGCAAATGTGCTCTGTGTCTAAGTGTGTGAGTGTGTGCACACATGTAGGCAGGTATACGAGCACCTATATGCCACAAAGTGGAATCCAGAGATTGAAATCTTGTGCATTCCTGAATCCCTATTCACTTTTTTTTTGAGAAAAGGCCTCAGACTGAACTTGTAGGTATCTGATTGTGGAGGCTGGCTAACTAGTGACCTGCTTAGAGCCTCCATTCCTTACCTGACCAAGTTTTGGATTACAGGCTTATAATGTGCCTGCTTTTTATGTGGTTATTGTTGGTACAAATCATGGTCTTTTATATTTTTGATATAACAAGACCCTATAACTAGGCAAATAATGAACAACAAAAGTCTATTTAACCTTTTTCTGAAGACTTTTTTGTGGTAGATTCAGAGTCTGGATAATACAGTTTTTTTCTGACTGTGTTTCACATGGTAGAAAGGGCAATAAACGTGCTTGGGTTTGCTTATTTTTGTTTTTCTGTTTGTCTGATTTAGAGGGATTTTTTTTTGTTTTCTTTTGCTTTGCTTTGCTTTGCTTTTGTTTGAAGAGCTTATGTCATGTAGCTCTAGCTAGTTTACAGAATTTTTACAAGGCTAAGCTGACTGATTTTTCTGCCTATATTAGTAAAATGCTAGAATAATAGCTGTGTGCCACCATTCCTGGTTTATATAGGGCTAGGGAATGAACCCAGAGGGTAGTTTATGCTTGACAAGTACTCTACCAACTGAATTTCATCCCAAGTCCCGGAAGTTTTCTTTTATGACTCTACTGACCACATTCCTGAAGATGCCTCTTCTGTGATTACATCATATCCCAAACATCTCTTTCTATCATTCCTCAGTGGGATGGTACTACAGCATTCAGTTTGAGAGAGAAACATCAGGCCACAGCAAGCAATATTAGCTCCTGGAAATTTTAAGCTTGTCAGTTGGAAGAAGACACAACTTGTTATACAAATGTGCACTGGTGAGTGTTGCCCAGCACCTTAAAGTAAAAAGGGTGAATTAATGTAGTGAGAAATTTACATGGAATCAGCTTCAGTTGTGAAAGAAAAAAAATGAGACAATTGTGAGGATCAGATGTATACAGAGAAGACATTTCTTTGACAAACAATAAAGTATACTTTCAAATAAATGAGAAAGAATTTCTTATTTTATATTTCCAAGAGTATTCAATCAAGTATAATTTCAAAATATCTATTCCTGGATATGATTTGTTCTCAAGGAATTACTTCCTAAGAAATGATGGGTTCATTTTCTAATTTGAACTTGAATAAGAAATTTTATTGAGGCCCTGAAATCCTTTATTTGCAAAGATGCTACTAATTTGTGTTATGTGACTCGAGCTAAAGTTAGGAAATTGACAGTTTAACTTTCTTCCCTGTTTTCTCATTAACATCTACAATCCTGAAACAAAAATAATGAAACCAACACACTTTCTTTAATAAAAGGTGAGATATGCTCTCATATAAGTTATACTCTCATATTTTCCACCTAATTAAATAATGTTTGTGAAATTTTTATCAGAAGTAAAGACTCTTTTGGAATTTTTCCATCATTAAAATGCACCTTGAAAGTTCCCCATTAGTCAACCCCAATGGAAATTATATTCAATGTGACACTCTCTTGCTAAGAGTCCCTATTTTTAGCAAGCAGGTGACTGTTTTGAAATTGAAGATTGCTTCTATTGCATAAAATGTTCATGGTTTAGAATATCTGTTCTTTTCATCAATCATTCTAAAGCAAGTAACTTCACTATCAACAACTATGAAAGGTCTACTTCTTTAGAGCATGATGTAAGATCATATGCATCAAGTACTGAACCTCACATATATCTGTGTCATATACTAGTGTGCTGCTCTCTTTAAATGTCTGAAGCAGCAGACCCTAGCTCAGTTTTAGCTAAATGAGTTTTCAATCATATAGCTATAGGCTACTGTCACTCTCTTACTTCATTTATTATTTATTTACTTGACTTCGCTGGAGGTGTGTTTTGCATTTGCCATGTCAGTGGAAATTGTGAATGAATATAGTGTTATATTTATAAATTAGGAACACAATGTCCACCAATAGAGGTAAAAGGTTTTCATTTTCTTTAAAATCAGATGGAAACTTTGAAAAGTCTTGGCATATGCTGATACCAACCCAGTCCTAAACGAACAGTTGATAAACCTATATATTTGACTGTACATACATTTTCATTAAAACCCCCTATGTAAAAAAATAAACTGAATGTCACTATTCACAAATGAAATACAATTTATCCTGTATTGTCAGTGTTATCACTGCAGCTGCACAAGTCTTGAAATAGTATGATGGTTTAAGTTCTTGGTATCATGCCAGGAAGAACATTAAAGTTGCTTTTCTCTGGGACAGGGAAATCTAATGGCTATTTTCAGGTGAATGCATATGCGTGTAAATGCATATGCATGTAGAGAGAAATATTTTCCCTTATGGTAGATATATGATGTGTCACTTTGAAATTTTATTCAAAATCACAAATACACTTACTGCAATTTTTATACCAGCAGCTTAAAAGCAAGATTCCTTTGATTTGCACACATATATTATTATAGGGATGACATTTATGGGACACTCCTATTACCTGTTCCTTCTGTAGTATTATTGATAATTGTAGCTATTGCCTTACTTTGGTTGCTTGGATTTCAAACAATTTGTGCTTATTCAACTCTAGGAAGAAATTGTAATAATAACAACTGTCAGAGAAACACAAACTGAACTTATTTTTCAAATATATTTGACTGACTTTGAATTAAACTTAATACCTTGAACTTGTGAGCAAATATTTTATTCAAAACTACAATAAATTACAAAATCTTAATATCTCAAAATATTTTCTTGTTTAAAGATATCGAAATGTTAAATACCACATTATGTTTCATTATGGAAAATGGTTATAGAAAGTACAAAGTGTTTTCAATATTAGAATTAAAAAGAGCACACACACACACACACTCACACACACACACACACATATATATATATCATTTGATTTGATAAATAAATTATCAGAGCCCAGAGAACAAAGAGTTATACCTTCTATATTTAATTTCTTGAATACCTAAGATATTCAAGTAGTTTATAACAGGCTATTCTTGGGTTTAGATAAACAGAATTTGAGCTATGGATGCAATTTATGTGTCAATGTGCTGGCCTAGCATGCATGAGGCTCTGGACTTGATCCTTAGCACCACATAAACTGAGTATGGTGAAGCAAAAATTTACTCTCTGAACTTAAGGAGGTGAAAGCAGGAAGATCAGAAATTCAAGCTTCTTAGGCTACACGGAGAGATCTATGCTAATCTGTGTTACATACAACCCTATGTCAAATAGAAAACTTAAGAAGTTTTAAAATAAATAAACAAGTAGATGACATTACTGAATACATAACAAATATTTTAAGTGCATTTCTTTGTATTTCATTATTATAGCAGTGTAAAAATTCATCATGCTATTTTATTCATTTAAAAGTCATTTATTTTATTTACTCTATGCCATTCCCACATGCTTCTGTATTTAGTCAATCAATCCTATTACATAGTAACATTTTGATTCTTTTCCAGAGTGAAGCTATAAGAATATTAATATTAACATTCGTTTACATATGTGTTTGTCATAGTTTGAATGTGTGTTTTTTCCCACCAGCTAACATGTTTGCACTCTCAGCTAACATTAATGTTTGGGAAGGTTGCAGTAACTTTAGGAAGTTGAGCCTTGTTGGGGGAAAACACTGCACAACAGGCAGGCCTTGAGGGCGGAGGTTATTCCTGGGATCTTTCTGCTGGCAGTCAGCTCTTGCAGTTTGCACTCATTTTATCTGCCTCCATGATGACTGCTGTGATCTGAGCTGCCTTCAGCTTCTGCTGTCCACCATGCTTTTCAAAGCATAAGGGACTGTATCCCCTCTGGAATCCGACAGATAAATTTCTCTTCCTTTAGCATTTGTGAGCATTGTTAGTACAATGTCTGCACACTTATGAGTAGAATTTTTGATCAAATGATATGATCATATAAAATGTAAATATATATAGTGCTACATTGTCTTTCAAAGTGGTACTGTAGTATTTTATCCTCCTACTAATATTTCCTTTGTTCCCATTTATTGGGAAATTTGGACATTATTGTTTTGATTTCTCTTGATCCCATAGATATACAGTGATTTATTTTTAATTGCCTAATTACTAATAATACAGAAAGCCTATTCCTAAGTTCAATATTATTTTGAATCCAATGACATTTGTTTTTCATCTGCACATCTGTATGTTTGCCCATTTTCCTTTTAGTTTTTTTAATTGTTTCACATAAACTACAAAAAAGAAAAAAAAAATTGTGAGCCCAAGGTATTTGGTGCTTACATAGTCTGTAAGCATTTCATTCTCTTATTTAGTTGTAGGTTTTATTAATCTCATTTTCTTTTTTAATTTTTTTTATTTTTTTATTTTTTTTATTTCCACTCACACAACATTAACAGGTACACCGGTCCCCTCCCTCCCTCGAAACTCCCACTGCCCTATGCCACCCTCCACTCCCCCTCCCTCCCCATCCCCCAGTGCCTCCCCCTCCCATCCCCGGAGCATCCTTTAATGTGCATTCCAGACTCTCCTCTGGGTCCTCCTCTCTGATGAGGTACAAGGACCCAGTGGCATTTCCCAGAACCCTTTCCTGTGTTCCCCTTAAGCAGAGGAACACTACTGTGGCTGTCAATCCCTTGCCGCCAAGGATCTTAGTGACTTTAACAAATGCTAGAATTTGAGGGGTCAATAGTGTGTTGGACATTGCGCAGGGCATGCAAAGTCCAATTATGATTGCTTCGGCCATAACTTGTGTGGAGTATCTTGCATATCATTGCTCCTCCCATCTTTGTGCTCTTACAATCTTATCGCCCCCTCTTCCGCAAATTTCCCTGAGCTTCTGAATGGGGAGAGATTAGGCTGGCCTAGTTCCAGGTGGTTGATATAGAGTCTTTGATGTTGTAGATTATGATTTGTTGATTTTTTCCAGTTTTGCCACTCCTACAATGCCCTTCACTCCATCCTGATGGGTACTGGATGTCACTCCATGGGCAGAGATAAAAAGCTATTAAACTACAGTCTTGTTATAAGAGTACATTCAAACGTAGATGTAATAAAAGTAGGAAACCACAGTGAAGGAGGGGTCAATCACCCATTTGCAAAATGGTTACTTTTTATCGGCCAGACTATATGCCCTCCCCTTCTGGTGAGATCATACCCCATCAGTTGTAAACGATCAGGAACGAAAGTCTGTGAACAAACCAGATGTCTCATTACTCACTTGCTGTCCTTGATGGTGGCCTATTTTCTCTGCTGTAACATGGTCCCCTCTCTCTTTGTTTTTGGTTTGGTCCTCCTACCACATCCCTCTAGTTCATATTCCTTGCAAATACTGTATGTATTACAGAGATTTACCCTGGAGTGTCTCTAGGTCGGTTTAGTACTAGGAGCTACCAATTAGGGAGTACATACGACACTTAATTTTCTGGGTCTGGGATTCTTCACTAAATATAATGGTTTCTAATACCATCCAATTCCCAGCAAATTTCATTAATTCATCATTTTTGATGGATGAGTAGTACTCCATTGTATAGATGTACCACAGTTTCCTTATCCACTCCTCAACTGTTGGACATTTGGGTTGATTCCACGACTTTGCTATTGTAAACAGTGCTGCTATAAACATGGTCGTGCATGTGCTATCAAGGTGAATTTTTGCTGTTGGGGGGTTATTCCCAAAAGTGGAATAGCAAGGTCATATAGCATTTCAATTTTTAATTTCTTTAATCTCCAGACGGCTCGGCATAGTGACTGTATGAGCCTGCATTCCCACCAGCAATGTAGGAGTGTTCCATTCTCTCCACATCCTCTCCAGCATTTTTCGTTGTTTGTTTTGTTCATTTTTGCTCTCCTGACCAGGGTTAGATGATATCTCAGGGAAGTTTTGATTTGCATTTTCCTGAAGGCTAAGGATGTGGAGCATTTTTTAAGATATTTGTTGGAAATTTTAATTTCATCTCTAGTAAAGTTTCCTTTAAGTTGCGGGGCCCATTTTTTAATTGGCCCATTTGTTTCCTTGGTGTTTAATTTTCTAAGTTCTTTGTGCACTCTGGAAAATAGAGCTCTATCAGATATGTGGTTAGTGAAGATTTTCTCCCATTCTGTGGGTGGCCTTTGTGCTCCAATTACAATCTCTTTATGTGAACAGAAGCTCCTTCATTACACAAGATCACATCTGTTGAGAGTTGGTTGCAGTGACTCTGCTATTGGATGTCTGTTTAGGAACTGTTGGCCTAGTCCAATCAGCTCGAAGGAGTTCCCTACTCTTTCAACTATTCTTTTTATAGTCTCTGTCCTTATATCAAGGTCCTTGATCCATTTAGAATTAATTCTTATACATGGTGACAAGTACGGGTCCAGTTTTAATCTTCTGCATGTGAATATCCAGTTTTGCCATTACCATTTGTTGAAGATACTGTACTTTTTCCAGTGGATTTTTTGGGCCCCTTTGTCAAAGGTCAAATGGCTGTAGTTGTGTGGGCTTATATCTGGGTCTTCGACCCTTATCCATTGGTCTGTCTGTCTATTTTGGAGCCCGTACCAGGCTGTTTTTATAAGTATGGATTTGTAGTATATGCTAAGGTTTGGTATGGTGATACTTCCAGCCGTGTTTTTGTTACTCAGGATTGTCTTTGATATCCTGGGTCTTTTTTGCCACCATATGAATTTTGAGATTGTTTGGTCAACTTCTTTAAAGAATTGCTTTGGAATTTTAATTGGTAATTGGTATAGCATTGAATTTGTATATTGCCTTTGGTAGGATGATCATTTTTATGATGTTGATTCTGCCAATCCAGGAACATGGGATGTCTTTCCACCTTCTCGTGTCTTCTGCAATTTCTTTCTTGAGGGTTTTAAAGTTTTCATTGTAGAGATCTTTTACCTCCTTGGTTAGGTTTATATCAAAGTACTTCATTTTTACTAGTTTTTCCTCATTGAGTATAATCCTTGCTGAAGGCTTGTTGTGTACAGCTTTTTTTATATTGATAAATGCTCCTTCCATTCCAACTGTATCTAGGATTTTGATCATAAAAGGATGTTGGATCTTTTCAAACGCTTTTTCTGCATCTATTGAAAGTATCATGTGGTCTTGGACTTTAGACTTGTTTATATGATGAATTACATTTATTGATTTGTTTATGTTGAACCATCCTTGTGTGCCTGGAATAAAGCCTACTTGATCTCCATGGATGATCTTTTTGATATGTTTTTGAATCCGATTTGCTGCGACATTGTTGAGAATCTTTGCATCTGTGTTCACCAGAGAGATTGGCCTATAGTTTTCTTTTTTAAGTCTATCTGTATTAGGTTTTGGGATTAAGACGATATTATATTCATAGAAGGAATTAGGTAGTGTTCCTTCCTTTGCTATTTAATGGAACAGATTAAGGAGTATTGGTATTATTAGCTCCTTAAATGTCTAGTAGAACTCTGTGCTGAATCCATCTGGTACAGGAAATTTTTGGTGGGAAGGTTCGAGATTACTTCCTCGACTTACTCATGTAATGGGACTATTTAAATAATTCACCACTTCCTGATTCAATTTAGGTAAGTTGTGTATATATAAGAATTCATCCATCTCGTTTATGTTGTCATATTACATAGAGTATAAGTTTTTGAAGTATGATGTTATAAATCTCTGGATTTCTTGTGTATCAGTAGTGATAACTCCATTTTCTTTTTTATTTTTTTATTAAAAATGTAATTATACATTTTAAAATTTTTTACCAGTTCCCTCCCTCCCCCCTCCTCCCCCCGAACCCCCTCATCCCCCTCTTCTCCCTCCCCATCCCCCAGTGCCTCCCCCCCAATTCCCAGAGAGTCCTTTAATGTGTACGTCTGACTCTCCACTGGGTCCTCCTCTCTGATGACATATAAGGACCCAGTGGCATTTTCATAAGCCCTTTCTCTTCTTGTTCCCTTTAAGCATAGGAGCACTACTATGGCTGTCAATCTCTTGCCTCCAGGGATCTCGGCGCCCTTAACAGATGCTAGACCTTATGAGGGCAACAGTGCACTGGACATTGCGCAGGGCATGCAAAGTCACATTATGATTGCTTTGCCCCCAACTATTGTTGAGAATCTTGCAAATCGTTGTTAATCCCATCCTTTTGCTCTTACAATCTTACCGCCCCCTCTTCCACAAATGTCCCTGAGCTCCAGGATGGGGAGAGATTAGGCTGGCCTAGTTCTATGTGATTGATATAGAGTCTCTGAAGTTCTGGATTGTGGTTTGTTGATTTTCTTTTGCAGTTTTGCTGCTCCTTCAACGCCCTTCACTCCATCCTGCTGGGCACTGTATGTCACCCCCTGGCCAGAGACAAAAAGCTGTTAAACTGGAGTCTTGTTATAATAGTACATTCAAGGGTAGATGTAATAAATTAGGAAACCTCAGTGAGGGAGGGGTCCATCACCCATTTGCAAAATGATTACTTTTTATCTGCTAGACTATATGCCCTCCCCTTCTGGTGAGATCAGGAAAGAACGTCTGTGAACTTAACCAGGTTTCTCATTACTTACTTGCAGACCTCGATGGAAGCCTATTTTCTCTGCTGTAACATGGTCCCCCTCTCCTTGTTTCTGGTGTGGCCCTCCTACCCCATCTATCTTGTTCATAATCCTTGCAATTACTGTGTTACATAGGTTTACTTTTGACTGTCTCAATGTGGGCTGGGTGAGTTTGGTACTAGGAGCCACCTATTAGGGAGTACATATGGGGCTTAATTTTCTGGGTCTGAGATACTTCACTTAATATAATTGTTTCTAATGATATCCATTTCCCAGCAAATTCCAGTAATTCATCACTTTTGATGGCTGAGTAGTACTCCATTGTATAGATGTACCACAGTTTCCTTAGCCACACGTCAACTGTTGGACATTTAGGATGACTCCATGACTTTGCTATTGTAAACAGTGCTGCTATGAACATGGTCGTGCTTGTGCTATCGAGGTGAACCTCTGCTGCATGGGGGATTATTCCCAAAAGTGGGATTGCAGGGTCATATGGCATTTCAATCTTTAATTTCTTTAAGAATCTCCAGACGGCTCGCCAGAGTGGCTGTATGAGCCTGCATTCCCACCAGCAATGTAGGAGAGTGCCCCTCTCTCCACATCCTCTCCAGCATTTGTCGTTGTTTGTATTGTGGATATTTGCCATCCTGACTAGGGTAAGATGATATCTCAGGGAGGTTTTGATTTGCATTTCCCTTATGCCTAAGGAAGTGGAGCATTTTTTAAGATATTTGTTAGACATTTTAATTTCATCCCTGGTAAAGTTTCTTTTAAGTTCCAGGGCCCATTTTTTAATTGGGCCATTGTTTTCCTTGGAGTTTAGTTTTCTAAGTTCTTTGTGCACTCTGGATAATAGAGCTCCATCAGATATGTGGTTAGTAAAGATTTTTTCCCATTCTGTGGGTTGCCTTTGAGCTCATGTTACAATCTCTTTATCTGAACAGAAGCTCTTTAATTTCACAAGATCCCAACTGCTGAGAGTTGATAGCAGTGACTGTGCCATTAGATGTCTGTTTAGGAAATGTTGGCCTAGCCCAATCAGCTCAAGGGAGTTCCCTATCCTTTCAACTATGAATTTTACAGTCTCTGGCCTTATATCAAGGTCCTTGACCCATTTGGAATTAAGTTTTGTACATGGTGACAAGTATGCGTCCAGTTTTAATTTTCTGCATGTGAAGATCCAGTTTTGCCAGCACCACTTGTTGAAGATACTTCTCTTTTTTCCATTGAATTATTTGGGCCCCTTTGTCAAAGACCAAATGGCTGTAATTTTGTGGGTTTATGTCTGGGTCTTCAATCCTTATCCATTGATCTGTGTGTCTATTTTGGAGCCAGTACCAGGCTGTTTTTATAACTATGGATTTGTAGTATAGACAAAGGTTTGGTATTGTGATACCTCCAGCAGTGCTTTTGTTACTCAGGATTGTCTTTGCTATCCTGGGTCTTTTGTGACTCCATATGAACTTTGAGATTGATTGGTCAACGTGTTTGAAGAATTGCTTTGGGATTTGAAATTGGTATAGCATTGAATCTGTATATTGCCTTTGGTAGGATGGTCATTTTTACAATGTTGATTCTACCGATCCAGGAACAAGGGCGGTCTTTCCACCTTCTGGTGTCTTCTGCTATTTCTTTCTTTAGGGTTTGAAAGTTTTCATTGTAAAGGTCTTTTACCTCCTTGGTTAGGTTTATACCAAGGTATTTCATTTTTTTAGGGGCTATAGTAAATGAGATTGTTTCTCTCATGGCTTTTTCACTTCTTTCATTCTGGGCATATAGGAAGGCCTCTGATTTTGCACATTTATTTTGTATCCTGCCACCGTGCTGAACTTCTCAATTAGTTCCAGGAGCTTCCTGGTGGAGTTTTTGGGATCACTCAGGTATAAGATCATGTCATCTGCAAATAGGGATAGTTTGACTTCTCCCTTGCTGATTTGAATCCCTCTTATGTCCCTTTCTTGTCTTATGTCTTCAGCTAAGACTTCAAGTACAATATTGAATAGAAGTGGTGAGAGTGGACAGCCTTGTCTAGTTCCTGATCAAAGTGGGAATGCTTCCAATTGTTCCCCATTGAGCATAATCCTTGCTGTGGGTTTGTTGTATACAGCTTTTATTATATTGATAAAGGTTCCTTTCATTCCTACAGTCTCTAGCGTTTTGATCATAAAAGGCTGTTGGATTTTGTCAAAGGCTTTTTCTGCATCTATCAAGAGTATCATGTGGTCTTGGACTTTGGACAGGTTTACATGATGAATTACATTTATTGATTTAGGTATGTTGAACCAACCTTGTATGCCGGGGATGAAGCCTACTTGGTCCCCGTGAATGATCTTTTTGATATGTTTTTGAATCCTATTTGCTAAGACTATGTTGAGAATCTTTCTATCTGTGTTCATCAGAGAGATCGGCCTATAGTTTTCTTTTTTAAGTGAATCTTTATTAGGTTTTGGGATTAAAACAATATTAGCTTCATAGAAGGAATTTGGTAGTGTTCCGTCCTTTGCTATTTGATGGAACAGTTTAAAGAGTATTGGTATTATTAACTCCTTAAATGTCTGGTAGAATTCTGTGCTGAATCCATCTGGCCCAGGACATTTTTTGGTGGGAAGATTCAAGATTACTTCTTCAATTTCCTTGTATGTTATAGGACTATTTAAATAATTCACAACTTCCACATTCAATTTAGGTAGGTTGTGTTTACTTAGAAATTCATCCATCTCTTTTGTGTTGTCAAACTTCACAGAGTACAAGTTTTTGAAATATGATGTTATAATTTTCTGGACTTCTTGGGTATCCGTAGAGATAACTCCATGTTCATTTCTAATTTTGTTAATTTGGGTTTTCTCTCTCTTGCTTTTGGTTAATTTAACTAGGGGTATTTCAATCTTATTGATTTTTTCAAAAAACCAGCTTTTTGACTGGTTGATTTTCTCTATCGTTTTCCCAATCTAGATTTCAGATATTTCTCCCCTTATTTTGCTAATCTCCTCTCTTCTACTACTTTTGGTATCAGATTGCTCTAGTTTTTCCAAAGCTTTAAGCTGCATTGTTGTTTATTTCTGATGTTTCCATTTCTTTGATGTAGGCATTAAGAGCTATGAACTTACCTCTTAGGACAACTTTGATTGTGTCCCAGAGATTTTGGTAAGTTGTGTTTTCATTATCATTCACTTTCAGGAAATCTTGAATTTCCTTTTTAATTTCTTCCTGAATCCAGTTCTCATTCAGCATCATATTGTTAAGTTTCCAGGAGTTAGTGTATTTTCTCTTGTTTGATGTGTTGTGGATGTCCAGCTTTAGGCCGTGGTGGTCTGATAGGGCACAGGTTAGAATTTCAACTTTTTTGTATATGTGTAGATTCGTTTTGTGGCCCAATATGTGATCTATTTTGGAGAAAGTTCCATGTGCTGATGAGAAAAATGTGTATTCTTTGGTGCGTGGGTGAAAAGTTCGATAGAGATCTGTAAGGTCCATTTCTTTAAGGGTTTGATTAAGTTCCAAAGTGTCTCTGTTAAGGTTTTGACCTGTTGATCTATCCCATGTTGAGAGGGCGGTGTTGAATTCCCCAAGAATTTTCGTTTGGAGCTTGATTTCTCGCTTTAGACGCTGTAGGGTTTTCTTAATGAATGTGGAGGGGCCCATATTGGGTGCATATATGTTCAGTACTGTGAAGTCTTCCTGGTGAATTGTACCTGTGACTAAAATATAGGATCCATCCGTGTCTCTTATAATTTTTCTTGGTTTGAAGTCCACTTTGTCTGATAACATAATGGCTACCCTTGCCTGTTTTCTGCTTCCATTAGCTTGTAGAATTGTTGACCAACCTTTTATTTTTAGAGCGTGCCTATCTTTTGTGGTGATATGGGTTTCCTGCAGGC
Source organism: Typhlomys cinereus (assembly GCA_023101885.1). NCBI lineage: Eukaryota > Metazoa > Chordata > Mammalia > Rodentia > Platacanthomyidae > Typhlomys > Typhlomys cinereus. The sequence goes on from JALPQD010000159.1 coordinate 548,626, forward strand.
AGCAGATTGATGGATTGTGGTTTTTAATCCAAGTTTGTAATCTCTGTCTCTTGATCGGTGTATTAATTCCATTAACATTTAGTGTTATAACGGAGAAACTATTGTTAATTCCAGACATTTGTTATGTTTAGTAGTTTTTATAAGTATATTGCTTCGCTTTTAATGGTGTTATGTTTGCCTTCTCTTCTCCTGGATATGCCTGTTTTTTTCTTCACGCTTGAGTATCATTTCTAGCAGTTTTTGAAGGCCTGGTTTGGTGGACATGTATCCCTTCAAGTTGTCTTTGTGCTGGAAAGTTTTTCTTTCTCCCTCGATCATGACTGATAGTTTTGCAGGGTAAATCAGCCTGGGTTGACATTTTTGCTCATTCAATACTTGAAGTATGTCTCTCCAAGCTCTTCTTGCTTCTACTGTTTCGACTGAGAAGTCATTTGTTATTTTAATAGGTTTACCTTTAAAAGTGACTTGTTTTTTCTCCCTTGAAGCTCTCAGCGCCAGTTCTTTATCTTGAATGTGGAGTGTTTTAACTATTATTTGCCGTGGGGTGCTTCTGTTTTGGTCGTATCTGTTTGGGGTGCGGAATGCCTCTTGTATATGGATGGGCCTCTCTTTTTTTAGATGAGGAAAGTTTTCCTTGATGATCGTTTGAAAAATTTCCTCCGGGGTGGTATTTTGAGTTTCTTGCTCTGGTATTCCATGAATACGCATGCTAGGCTTCTTCAGGGTATCCCATATCTCTTGGATATTTCTCTCAAGTATCTTTTTGGCTTTAACAACTTCTTCCATTGAGCTGGTTTTTACTCCCACTTTATCTTCAAGGTCTGAAATTCTGTTTTCTGCTTCGTTTGTTCTGTTGATAAGACTCTCTGTAGAGTCCTGGGTTGAAGATAACTTGTCTTGTAGCTCAGTTTTAAACTCTGCTTGAGTCTGTTTTAACTGCTCTATGCCAGTTTTTGTTTCTTGCACTGTTTTTCTCAACTCCTCCAAATGTCTGTTGTGTTCCTCTTCAAAGCAATTGATTCGATTATTTAATTCCTCCCGGATTTCCTCTTTCATAGTATTGAACATGGTAATGATCATATTTTGAAAGTCGTTATCCTGAGTCAGGCTTTCTTGGCCTTTTTCCGTGGGTTTGTTCTTGTTGGAGTCTAACATTATGGGATTAATTTCTTCAGTGGGAAATTTGTTTACTTAAGTGTTGCTTCTCATGGATTTGCACTTTGACTTTGGCATTGTCTTTTTAACTCTTAAGATCTTTCAATTTCACTAAACTGAATTATTTGGCCTGGGGTTCTGGGGACGGGTAGGGACAGAGCTTACCTAGGTCACAGGTGAGGCCCGGCTGGACCATGCCAGTCCCGATCAGCGGAGCTGGGTGGGGGATGGGGGGATGGGAGCTTCGGTATGGAGCTATTTAACCGAGAGCAGCTGGGGCGGGGCCGGGCGCAGGGGGAGGTCCTCCTCCTCCCTTGGCTCTGTGCGCAGCTCTGGCTGAATGGCGGGAGTGGGAGCAGGGTCCCTTTGGGCTGACCTGGGGTTCTGGTGGGCGGCGCGGCCAGGGCTTACCTAGAGTTGCAGGGTGAGCCCCAGCTGGACCAAGCGCGAGTCCTGACCTGCGGAACGGGGTGGGGTGAAAGGGGATAACTCCATTTTCATTTTAATTTTGTTAATTTGGATTTTCTTTCTCTTGCTTTTGGTTAATTTAGGTACGGGTGTATCAATCTATTGATTTTTTCTAAAAAACAGCTTTTTTGACTGGTTGATTTTCTGTATGGTTTTACTAATCTCAATGTCAGATAATTCTCCCCATATTTTGCTAATCTCCTCTCTTCTGCTGCTTTTGGGATCGGATTGCTCTAGTTTCTCTAAGGCTTTAAGCTGCATTGCTAAGTTATTTATTTCTGATGTTTCCATTTTTTTTGATGTAGGCGTTAAGAGCTTCGAACTTACCTCTTAGGACTGCTTTCATTGTGTCCCAGAGATTTTGGTAACTTGTATTTTCATTATTGTTCTCTTTCAGGAAATCTTGAATTTCCTTTTTAATTTCTTCCTAATTCCAGTTCTCTTTCAGCATCATAGTGTTAAGTTTCCAGTAGTTAGTGTATTTTCTGTTGTTTGTTGTGTTGTGCACATCAAGCTTTAGGCAGTGGTGGTCTGATAGGGCACAGGCTATACTTCCAAATTTCTTGTATATGTGTAGATTCGTTTTGTGGCCCAATATGTGATCTATTTTAGAGAAAGTTCTGTGTCCTGCTGAGAAAAATGTGTATTCTTTGGTGCATGGATGAAAAGTTCAATAGAGATCTGTTAAGTCCATTACTTTAAGGGTTTGATTAAGTTCCAAAGTCTCTCTATTAAGCTTTTGACCTGTTTATCTATCCCATGTTGAGAAGGTGGTGTTGAAATCCCCAAGAATTATCATTTTGGGGTTGATTTCTCACTTTAGACTCTGTAGAGTTTTCTTAATGAATGTGGAGGGGCCTGTATTGGGTGCATATATGTTCAGTATTTTGAAGACTTCCTTGTGAATTGTACCTGTTACTAAAATGTAGTATCCATCTGTGTGTGTCTCTTATGATTTTTTTGGTTTAAAGTCCACTTTGTCTGATTGCATAATGGCTACCGCTGTCTGTTTTCTGGTTCCATTAGCTTGCAAAATTGTGGACCAACCTTTCATTTTGAGGATGTGCCTGTCTTTTGTGGTGAGATGAGTTTCCTGAAGGCAGCAGATTGATGGGTTGTGGTTTTTAATCCAAGTTTGTAATCTGTTTCTCTTGATCGGTGAGTTAAGCCCATTGACATTTAATGTTATAATGGAGAAATTATTTTTAATTCTGCACATTTTTTATGTTTATTGGATTTTGTAAGCGTATTGTTTGACATTTATGATTTGTTGGTATTATGCTTCCCTTCTATCCTCCTGGATACGCTGGTTCTTTTCTTCAAGTTTCAGTATCATTTCTAGCTTTTTGAAGGCCTGGTTTGGTAGGCATGTATATCTTCAAGTTGTCTTTGTGCTGGAAAACTTTTCTTTCTCCCTCCATCATGACAGATAGTTTTGCCAGGTTTATCAGTCTGGGTTGGCATTTTTGCTCATTTAATACTTGAAGTACGTCCCTCCAAGCTCTTCTTGCTTTTAGTGTTTCCATTGAGTAGTCATTTGCTATTTTAACAGGTTTACCTTTAAAAGTGACTTGCTTTTTTTTCTCTTGAAGCTCTTAGTACCTTTTCTTTGTCTTGAATGTGGAGTGTTTTGACTATTATTTGCCATGGCAATTTTCTGTTTTGTCATATCTGTTTGGAGTGTGAAATGCCTCTTGTATTTGGATGGGCCTCTCATTCTTTAGTGGAGGGAAGTTTTCATTTATGATAATTTGAAAAATTTTCTCAGGTGTAGTATTTTGGGATTCTTACTCTGGTATTCCATGAATGCGCATGTTAGGCTTCTTCAGGGTGTCCCATATCTCTTGAATATTCCTCTCAAGTATCTTTTTGGATCTAACAGTCTCTTCCATTGAGCTGGTTTATTCTCCCACTTTGTCTTCAAGATCTGAAATTCTATTTTCTGCTTCATTAGTTCTGCTGATAAGACTCTCTGTTGAGTTTTTGGTTGAAGATAACTTGTCTTTGAGTTCAATTTTAAACTCTGCCTGAGACTGTTTTAACTGCTCTATACCTATTTTTGTTTCTTGAACTGTTTTTCTCAACTCCTCCAAGTGCCTGTTGTGTTCCTGTTCAAAGTGTTTGATTCAGTTGTTTAACTCCTCTGGGATTTCCTCTTTCATGGTATTAATCATGGTAATGATCATACTATGGAAGTCATTATCTTGGGTCTGGCTTTCTTGGCTATTTTCGGTGAATTTTTACTGTTTGGAATCCATCATTATGGGGTTAATTTTTTCGGTGGGACATTGGTCTTCTTGGGTTTTGTTTCTCATGGATCTGCACTTTGACTTGAGTATTGTTGTTTTGTTTCTTAGGACCTTTCAATTACTGTGTGTTTTTGACTGGACTGATTATTTGGTGTTATTACACTTGGGCAGTTATTACTAGTGCTTGCCTTGGAGTGGGTATGTTTGTCTTTGGTCATTGTTATTTCCTAGATGAGACTATTAGGCTGTTAGTATATCAGTTAAGTTGGGTTAAGTATACAGGGGGTGAATATTAGTATGGTAGTGCACTTTTGCGATTTAGTATCTTGGTGATATGTGAGAGTGAGTGGTGTACTCCCTGGAGTTGTATGTTTTTGTGGTGGCTGTGTGGAAAAGTTGATCTACAGTGATTAATACTAGAAAGGAACAGTAAGGTGAAAAAAGGAGGTTTATTTATCTTTGGGCTGGATGTGAAGAATCTCTCTCATGTGATAGGATAAATGTAGAGGACTTCAATTGTATGGCCTTTGTCCCTTAGAGTTTTGCTTGAGTTTTCTTTGGAGTCTATTGAATTCTGAGTATCAGTGTGTCTTCCGTGGACCACGTGCTTGGTTCCCTGGTGAGCCGGAGAGGCTGAGGCGATGATGTTGATGGCAGAATTCTTCACCTGGGACCTGGGACCTGAGACTTGGTTTAGTGGCCCACTCAAGCTGGGACGGAGGAGTGGGAGCAGTGGTAGGGCGGAGAGGCAGGCAGGAGGAAGCAAGTGGTATTAATTTCATTTTCGTGGGAGCTTTTTTGTTAAATGTACATTCTTTTGTGTTAAAACTTTATTTTTGCTATATAATACAATAAAATTTCTCTATTTAGTGTCCCTTTTTTAAAACATACTTAAATGTCTTGCTATTCATAAGCATACATTGGCAAGACTTTTTAAAATTATTATTTTTATTTTTGTAGTTTTACAAACATGAGTAGTTGCCTCTGTCCCCTTCCTTTCCCCGTCCCTTCTTCGTCCTTGCTCTCCTACCCTCCCCTCCTTTTATCAATCCAACCCTCTCTCTCTCATCCACTCTGCCTATTTTCTTGTATGGGTTCAAAATTTCAATTCAGGTTGTCTTCTCTAGGAGGGGTTCAGGCCTCTGTAACAGACTGAGTGGCCTTTCATCAGGAAGACCTACTGATAGGGCACTCCTCTTTACCTGTCTAGTCCTAGGTCCTAAGGTTCCCTCCCCAAGTAATTATTTCTCCTGAGTTCCTCTCTAGTTTATTGGGGAATGGTTCTCTGTTAGCCGTTGTTTAGGTCTGGTGAGGATTAAGCCTCATTGCAATAAATTCCTGGATATAGAAGCCCTGTCTTGAGTGAAATGTCCTTTCCAGTAGTGGATAGCCCCACATTTTGGTTCTCACAATCTTACTAGCCCCTTTTCTGAAAGATTCCCTGAGCCTTAGGATGAGATGAAATTTGGTTGGTCTGAAACCAGCTGAGCAATTTAGGTTGTCATATACTTTACACTCTGGTTGATTATTGCTGTGTGTTTCACTGATCTTCCATTGCACTAGGCTGAGCCTTGTTTGGGTGTTGGAGCAGAAAACAAAAGAACAGTAGGAAACGGTTTAAAAAAAGTTTTGTGTAAGAAAATTTTTAAAGGGAGGATGAACAGGAATAACAAAAAGAAGGGAGGAAGTATGATTAGCCTCCAAGTAACCAATCACCTCTCTACTAACTCTCAACTGCCTTCTCCCTCAGTAATGGAAGCACACCCAGCAATGTAAACCTGTCTAAACAGTGGACACAGGAGAAAACTGACAGTAGACAGATTCAGATGCTTCAATGCTAAACAAAAATACTGTATAACATAGTTACTTCTAAACACCTCTCATTTTATCTTTAGATATGATTTTTATTCTGTATAGAGCAGATATGTATAATCATTGAACAAAAAAATAGCTATATTGTGCCTAATATGTCTGGATTTTTCAGGTGGTTTTCTTGTCTTATTCACTTATTTAGGATTTCCAAGGCAATGACAACAAAATAGAATGTGTTATCTTAGGTTTACAAGGAAACATTTTCAAGACGATGTTATTAACAACATGTATTAGCAATTACAGTAGGATCTTACAATTGCAGATACAGTGTATCAGTTAAAGAAATTGCCTTGTAGTTCTGTTTTATTTATAATTTTTACCCAAGAATATATGGGTCAACTCAATTTTATTACAGCTATTGACATAATTCAGTGGTAGAGCACAAGACCCCGGGTTAAATCCCAAATCCATAGAAAATGATAGCAGATACTATTCTGTTTATATTGATCTGACCACTTGTTTTCCTTTTACTCTCTTAAGGGCTTGAATTATACGAATGAATTGCCTATTCTTAACATAAACTTAGATAACCATATATTCCTTTTATACTTCAATGGATTATAAATGTTATACTTTTTAGAAATTTTTCAAATTAAGTATTTTTTAAATATTTTAGTGTGTGTGTGTGTGTGTGTGTGTGTGTGTGTGTGTGTGTGTGTATGAGTGAGCAAGTGTGTATGTCAGAGGGCACTGTATGTCCCTGTGGAGGACCAAGTTGACTTTGGGAATAATCCTGGATTGCTTCTACCTCTTTCTTACTTCTCTCTGAGATTTCCCAGGCTCTGCCCACCAGTGTAGGAAATGCAGGACTCTGCCTTTTCCTCCTGGCATTTTTACATGGGACCTGGGATCTGAATTCAGGACCTTCTGCTTTCAAGACAGAGTCTTAACCCCTGAGCCATATCTCAAGCCTCAATTTACGTATTTAAAGACATTGATATGTAGCTTTCTCATTCCATCAACACTTTCCTACATATCCTAGTCACCACCTGGTATCATTTCAAAATTATACACCAAGACTCATCACTGGTGAAACCCTTCTTTGAACACATTTTTTTTTCTTTTTCTTGATTGTTTGAAAGAAGTCTTCATTTTGTTGCTCATTCGGAGCTGAAAGTTTCTATATAGCCTAGTCTAGACTAAAACTAGCAATATTTTAGCATCTGCCTCCAGAGTAATATATTTTTGATTTTTTAAAATTTATTATTATTATTATTATTATTATTATTATTATTATTCAACTGTGCGCATGTACATGTGTGTGTGTCTGTGCGTGTGTCTGTGTATGTGTAGAACCACGGACGAATTCGCGAACCACCATGGACGCCTCCACCTCCTTCTGTCCTGGTATTCACAGGCTCCGCCCTACCAGGACCAGAAGCGCAGGCTGCCCCCGCTTCCGCCTGGTGTCTATACGTGGGATCTGGGACCCGAACTCAGGACCTTCTGCCTCCAAGGCAGAGGCTTAACCCCTGAGCCACCTCTCCAGCCCATATTTTTGATTTTTACAAACCAAGACCTACAAGCGTTTCCTCTTTTAAAGCCGCCTGATAATTTAGTTTTATAATTCCAAAGATAATGAAAATTCCCTATAAAGCAGGTGTTAAAATTAGAAACTTTTGTTTCTGAGACTGGCCCTACCATTTTATTGCTGTGTATTTTAGGGAGGAGGAAGTTATGAAATTACATTGAAGTCTATGTTTTTCATCTGGAAAATAAAAAAAAGGATGCTATAGTTTAATGTAATTAGTTGGCAACACTAAAATATATTAACGGAATGAGAATATAAGATATAGAATAATAACATTGCATACATAGTAGTATTAAAAAGCTTGGGACATAGCTTATGGTTAAGGAATTGCATGACATGTGCAAGGATCTAAATGCTTTATTTCTTAGCACTGAAAAAAACTAATAAATACGGTACTGCAATTAATACTGGAAAGTGTACACTTATAAACATGAATCAGAGACCTAACTTTAGATATGTCTTATAATGACAAATACTGGAAATAAAAATGGCATGACTCCTGCTTGATACAGAAATTAAATTTAAAAGTATTAAAATCAAACTCTTTATTTGGCTTATCTCCATATAATAGAAATTAGCAACTTTCTTAATCATCTTAGAATTCACTCATAGATGATCACTTCTATGCTTAGAACTGAGTACTGACATAAATTTGAAATAGCTTAGATATACAGAATAATTCATATTTTAAATTCATCTGTAAAGCACCAGATAAAAGTTTGTGAGATTTAAACTGAATATTTTACATGTATAATTTACAACATGATGTATAAGAAAACAAATTAAAATTGTAAGTAAAGATAAAAAGGAATTGCGAATAGAAATTAAAGATAATATAGTATGTCTAAAAATATTAGGGTAGATAATTTTCATTTGGAAAATCACAAACTTTCTACAAACATAAAGGACTGTATTATATTTAATATTGATTTCAAAACTAACTTTATTTGATTGTGACTTCATAATCCATGATTTTTAAATTCCCTAATCAGAAAAGTAATTACAATCATTATATTTAAGACAGCATTTAGCTCAAAATATTATTTCTTCTTTAGTATTCTTCTCATGAAAGTCACACAAATAATAAGTTTAATAATATTCAAAAGTGTCTTAGAACTCTAAATTCTTTCTAGTGGTGTATACTTTAGAAAGTCGTTTATGGATAGAGTATATTCTCTTTTTGATTTATTTTTATTCTTTAAGAATTCCATACATGAGGGGATGGAGAGGTGGCTAAGGGGTTAAGCCTCTGCCTTGCAGGCAGAAGGTCCTGAGTTCGGATCCTAGACCCCACGTATAGGCGCCAGGCAGAAGCGGGGGCAGCCTCCGTTTCTGGTCCTGGTAGGGCGGAGCCTGTGAATCCCGGGGCAGAGTAAACAAGGAGGAGGTGGAGGAGTCCATGGTGGTTCCCGAATTCGTCCGTGGTTCTACACACACACACACACACATACATACACACGCGGGCACACATACACGCACAATATATAATAAATAATAATAATAATAAATTTTAAAAAAAGAATTCCATACATGAATCCAAGGAATTTATGTCATAGTAACCCCATATTGCCCAATACCTGCCTCCCTCCTTTTTCTATTATAGCTCTTCTTCTCCAGTTCTCCTGTTTTCACGTCCTATGACTGAATCATGTATCAGTGGGTATACCACTGAGGAAATCATCTTCCTCTCTTCCCCCACTCCCTATCAGCATTAACATTCAGTCTGCTCCTAGGGAGGCATGGAGCCTCCTGAAATATTTCACTTTCCATGGTGAGGTGCTGATAGTTCAAATCTTGTGCAGGTCTTTATGGAAGTATACATAATTCCACTGAGTTCATGAACACAACAAATCTGTCATATCCAGAAGATATATTTCTGTGTATTCTCATGTACTATTTACATATTTGTAAATAGAACATTTGAACAATTTATAAGATTTGGACTAGAATTCTGTAGGTCCTTGCATTAGAATAGTTTTGTCATAGACATTTACACATGCCATCACATTAAAGCATCTCATATTTCCACTTGCACAAACCAACACATATGTTCTCAAACACACTTCATGCACCACACTATGAATTTCATTCTTTGATACCCCACATAATTTTCATGATTAACAGAGATGGATGTCATGAGAAACAGTATTCTTTTTTTTAATACATTTTTTATTATTTCCGCTCATACAAACTTAATAGGTAGACCAGTTCCCTCCCTCCCTCCTCCTCCCCCCGAACCCCCTGCTCCTCCTCCCTCCCTCCCCATCCCCCAGTGCCTCCCCTCCCCAATTCCCAGAGAGTCCTTTATTGTGTATGCCTAACTCTCCTCTGGGTCCTCCTCTCCGATGACGTACAAGGACCCAGTGGCATTTCCCTGAACCCTTTCTAGTGTTCCCCTTAAGCATAGGAACACTACTGTGGCTGTCAATCCCTTGCCTCCAAGAATCTTGGTGCCTTTAGTTGATGCTAGACTTTGTGAGGTCAACAGTGTGTTGGACATTGCGCAGGGCATGCAAAGTCCTATTATGATTGCTTCGGCCCTAACTAGTGTGGAGAATCTTGCAAATCATTGCTCCTCCCATCCTTTTGCTCTTACAATCTTACTGCCCCCTCTTCGCAAATGGCCCTGAGCTTCAGGATCGAGGGAGATTAGTCTGGCCTAGTTCTATGTGGTTGATATAGAGTCTCTGAAGTTCTGGATTGTGGTTTGTTGATTTTCTTTTGCAGTTTTGCTGCTCCTGCAATGCCCTTCACTCCATCCTGCTGGGCACTGTATGTCACCCCCTGGTCAGAGACAAAAAGCTGTTAAACTGGAGTCTTGTTATAATAGCACATTCAAGGATAGATGTAAGAAAAGCAGGAAACCTCGGTGAGGGAGGAGTCAGTCACCCATTTGCAAAATGATCACCTTTCATCTGCCAGACTATATGCCCTCCCCTTCTGGTGAGATCATACCCCCTCAGTTGTACATGATCAGGAACGAACATCTATGAACTTAACCAGGTGTCACATTACTTACTTGCATTCCTTGGAGACCGATTTTCTCTGCTGTAACATGGTCTCCTCTCTCCTTGTGTCTGGTGTGGCCCTCCAACCCCATCCCTCCTGTTCATAATCCTTGCAATTACTGTATTACATGGGGAGAATCAGTATTCTTATAGAAGTTTTTTTGTAATTTTTCTGGAGAGAGGCAGTGAAGGAAGCGAGGGCATGGTGTAGTTGTATAAGTGATTTTTATACTATAGTACTTACTTATAAATGTGTAATATATTAATATTCAGCTAAATATTATCATCACAACGTTAATTTATTTCCAGCATATAAGACTGACTTAGGAAGAATGATATCTTTAAAAAATAGTTTGGCTCTGTATCTGTTGGAGATTACTTCTATATTGCCAATAAATTACAACAAAGCAGCTTGAGGGAAACAAAGGATTATGTGAGCTCTCAAAAAACAATTCTAAAGAAATATTTCATATAATAAATAACTATTTGTACAACTATTTAGCATCTTTATAACTACATAGGTATTTCAATTGGAAAAGGGACCATTCTCAATTGGTTCAATGGTAGTAGCCACCCTTTGCTAAGCACATCGGACAAATACACAAACTGAAAGTTGCCTCTGTCTTTTCCTGGAACAGTGTCTCCTGAGCTTTTTGCATGGCTTTGTCTTTTTTATCCCAAGATCTTAGTTTAAATGTCAATAGCACAAAAAGGATTTTCTGGATCATACTGTCTAAAATAAATGATATTCAACTCCTCTTCTTGTTTTTATTTTTATGAATAATATCTATCTTTCCTCACAACATATAATACTATCAAGTGCATAGGCTATATTTTTGTTTATACTTCAATATCCAGAGAAATCTTTCCAGCATTTAGTACTATGGACATGACAAGCCAGGAAGCTTTTCATTGTAAGAATATGTTATGTTTTCTATTTAGCCACAGCAATATCTTGGCCTCTATCCTAGAGTATCTTCCAATCACAAATAATAAAACTTCTCTAGACATGGTCAAGTGTTCAATAGAGGATGGAATCTATCTATACACCATTGAAAAATATTACTCAAAATATCACAGTACATTCAATAGAGTAGATAATCAAAAACTAATTTTTAGATTAAAATATTTTAAAAGTTAGATAATAAACTCTCTCTCTCTCTCTCTCTCTCTCTCTCTCTCTCAATTTACTGAAGTGTCATTGTTGGGACTGAAGGGATGGCTCAGGAGATAAGGTGCATGCCCTGTATATGTGAATGACGGGAGTACAGATTATGAGAACCTATGTAAAATCCAGGCAAGCTAGTGATTGATTGTCAGGAGATGGAAAAACCCAGGGAAACTTGGCTAGTTAGTCTAGTTAATTGGTGAGCTCTGGGTTCAATTGACAGACCCTATTTCAACAATAAAATGTGGAGTGAGACTGAGGAAAGCAACTGATGTCAACTTTGAATCTCCATACACACATGTACTCACCCCTGCACACATATGTGTCCTCACACAGGCAAGCACTAATCCACACATGCACCTTGCACCTATAAGAGTTATTGACAAAATTATATATACACGGTTAAAAATATGCTATCTACTCACAAAATTACCCCTTGTGAGTCTCTGATTGTGGTGAGAACACAAGATCTCTATCTTAAACTTTAAATATTTGATATATTACTATCTAGTCACTCTTTTGTACACTAACACTCTATGACTTCCTAATCCTATAATTGAAAGTTCACAGTCATTAAAATTGGTTTGCTTAATTAAAAATAAGAAAAGGTCAAGTCTCTGATATTTGTAATGGATTGAATATGAAAGGTCACCCAGTGTTTCATTTGTTTCACCACATGTTCTCCAATAAGCAGTAATGATTTGGAAGCTTGTGGAAGTCAGGATATCTGACCTTGCTGGAGGAAGTGCATTTCAGGATGAATGTCGGGCCTTGACAATTCTAGCCTAACTTAATATAACTCAAGATTGGTGTAGTCCAGTATCTTTTCATATGATCCCTAGTCCTCCTGGTGAGCATTCTGCCCTTTTAATGACTCAATTCCATCAGATTCAGGGTTAAGAATCTATATATCTGAGAAATTACCTCATTCTCTATCATTTTACCATAGGTTACAGTTCTCATGCATGTTGCTGATACATTCAAGACCAAATGGCTAACAGGAACAAGTGGGCTTTATTATGGCTTATGAATGTCCAGTTACAATTGTTAATCCAGGTTGACAGGAGAGCTCATAGCAACAACTGAAATAGAGGGAAATGGCCCCACCACAACCATTATTGAGAGGGGCAAATTTCACTCACCCAATGGCAAGTCTGTGCAAAGTATGCCTAAGAATGAAAGCACTAAAACATTTCCCTCCATCTTACCCATCTGCTCAGGGAACGGTCCCAACCACTATAATCTGTGTCTTATGACATCAATGAGACCATCTCTTGCAGGATTGCTCAAGGCTTGCCTTAACTATCAATTTTTCACATCTATGCCCAAAGTTTGGCTTGCAGTTGTCAAGTTCATACTTGCGTCTATCACACCAACTAATATGCAAGTGTCTTACGGAATGAATTTTGACATCTGAATTTGAGAAGTGTTTAGTTTTAAAGAAAATATTTTTCAAGCAAACACAACCTATGAAACATTTAACCTCACATTTATTTAGATGGGTAAGAATCAATTGATGTGTGTGTACTTGTGTTTATATGTGTGTTCATTTGTGGGTGGGGGTTGGCTTGGGAAAGATATATAGGAAGAAGTAAAAAAATGAAGTGTTATATATACTAATACATATAAAATGATTGTTCAGCATTTAGGAGCTCAGAGACAGGTCATGGTAATAATACAGCACTCAAAGCTGACAATATAATTCCCCGCAGAATATGTATGTAATTATTGCTTCCACTCTTCCTTATATTACCCAAACAAGTTATTCTGAGTGTACTTTGTGTTGAACTAAGTTTGACAGAAAAATGACTTAGCTGCAGAAGCCAGGAATGATGCATGTACTGTCAATTTCTTCCTATTTCCTCTCATTTGGCCTAATGCTGTTGACGTTAATATCTCCACTAAGCTTGCTAATTACACCACAGGCTTCTTTCTGCGAGGTTGACTAATTCACTTGAAATGTCCTTCCTGGATACTGTATGATGAAGACTAAGCTACAATCCTGTTCTGCAATAGACATGTTTACTTGTTTAAGCAGAATATTTGTGTCAATATTGTTATCTTGCAGCCATGGATTTTACCATCAATTTTGACATTGGTATGCCATGTTGGATTTAAGACTTTGCCCAAAAATAAAGGAACAGCCAAATATATCTGAGAATCTCCAAAAATAGCTAACATATAGAATTTAAAATCACTTCACATTAAATCATGACATTTCAGTGAAATAAAAAGGTATATATGCATAAATACATCCATATATATTCATCTGCAAAATGGAAAAATGTTGTGCATGATCTTATTTGAAAAACACTTATGCAGATATCATGTATATTTCAGGAAGGATAATTTTAAGATATTTTTCAGTTTCTGTACCTCCTTGCATTATCTGCAGGATGTATTATATCAGCTGATTTCACTTTAATTAAAAATGCAATACTAGGTAAAACTTAAGTAATAATTGAGAGCTCCTTCAAACATTCTCTAATGCATCCCTTGAGGTCATACATGTACTTCTGTTTACTGTTCAGCAACATATAGTCTTATGTCCTTCAGCTGGAAGAAAATAAATTCTCCAATCATATAATTTTTAAAAAGAACCATGAGTGATGATATCTAGGCGTCTGGGTTCATTGTCCCAACCAATTAAAAAAATGAAAGGGCTGGACCAATTTGATATAAAGCTTATTTTAAGGTATGCTTTAGAGTGTAAGGAAAGCTGAGAAAATTAAGGTCAAAGTTTAAGTGATTGGTCTCCTGAAGTCTTTGTCTCATTTGGTTTAAGGATACAAAGAACATTTATGAGAGAGAAAAAAATAAAAGCATATTGAAGCGGTGAATGAGGTCAATGTCATTTAGAGATAAATTTTCTTTCTTCTTCTGTAGAGACAGATAAATTAATAATGTTTATTTTTCACCTGTTGTTGCTTGACCATTTCCTGAAAAAGAAAGTCATCTCACTAGAAAGAATTAAGGGGAGAAAAAAGACAAAAGGAAGAGAAGATCAAGGGGCAGCTGCTATTATGCAAGCATGGATATTTGTGAAAAAAATATTCCACATAGAACAGAAATCAGAAGAGCAAAAACACACATGAAATCATCTTTTTCAGTAGAGACAGTTTTGCTATGGAAAAAGTTCATATTTAGTATACTCTTAAGGACTCAAATAATTTAAAATAAACTCTAATGATCTCATTAAGTTCCATTGACAGCATTTGCATATTTGTCAATATTATTCTATTTCAACTATTAATAACAATATAAAGTACCATTAAGTAAACTGTCTCCCAGAGAAAAGTTAGCATATCAAAGTTAAAACATAAGCAAGGTATATGTATGTGATACACACACAGATATGTATATACGATATGCTTATGTACAAACATTTGCTGATCTTAGCATGCTCAAAGGAGTTTTTACTTAATTATAAATTTCCTGTTTGATGTTAGAGTGAGCAAGCAATTGTGAGAACGCATTTTGTTTAATTTTACCGTGTGTGTGTTTGTGTGTGTGTCAAAAGGCATTGTATGTCCCTGTGAAGAACAAAGGGTGGCCTTTGCCCACTCGCTTGGATGCATGCAGTCAAGGCAGGACACACTGTGCCCTAGATAAACACTCACTGCTCGCCCGCCAAGCCCCAGGCAACCCACTAGTTCCAGCTCCTCCCACCAGCCAGTTGGAGAAGGCGCAACTCCTGGCCTGCGAGTAGCCCTGGGCCACTCCCCAGGTACCCAGGTTAAGTGCACCGGCCACCAGCACCTCTCCCCTTTCCCCACATGCCCCGACAGGTGCAGTCCAGCCAGGACACACTGTGCCCTAGATAAGCACCCCCTGCTTCACCCCCAAACCCCAGGTAACCCACTAGTCCCAGCTCCTCCCACCAGCCAGTTGGAGAAGGTGCTGCTCCAGGCAAACTAATTCAGTTCAGTCAAAAACACACAAAAATTGAAAGAAGGTCTTAAAAGATAAAATGACAATGCCCAATCAAAGTGCAAATCCATGAGAAACAAAACCCAAGAAAGCAAATCTCCCACTGGACCAATTAACACCATATTGATAGACTCCAACCAGAACAAATCCACAGAAATTAGCCAAGAAAGCCTGACCTGAGATATCGACTTTCAAAACATGATCATTACCACGATCAATACTATGAAAAAGGAAATATGGGAGGAGTTAAATGACTGCATCAACCACTTTGAAGAAGAATACAACAGACACTTGGAAGAATTGAGAAAAACAATTCAAGAAACAAAAATAGGCAAGAATCAAGCAGTTTAAAACTGAACTAAAAGACAAGTTATCTTCAACCCAGACCTCAACAGAGAGTCTTATCAGTAGAATAACAAAGCAGAAAATAGAATTTCAAACCATGAAGACAAAGGAGGAGTATTAACAAGCTCAATGGAAAAGGTTGTTAAAGCCAAAAAGGCACATGAGAGAAATATTCAAGATTTATGGGACACCCTGAAGAAGCCTAACATGTGCGTATATGGAATACCAGAGCAAGTATCCCAAAATACCACACCTGAGGAAATTTTTGAAACTATCATCAAAGAAAATATTCCTCATCTAAAAAAAGAGAGGCCCATCCATATACAAGAGGCATTTTGCACCCTGAACAGATATGACGAAAATAAAAACTCATAACAGCAAATGATAGTTAAAACACTCCAAATTCAAGACAAAGAAATGGTGCTGAGAGCTTCAAGGGGAAAAAAAAATAAAAAAAAAAGTCACCTTTAAAGGTAAACCTATTAAAATAACAAATGACTTCTTAATGAAAACAGTAAAAGCAAGAAGAGCTTGGAGAGATGTACTTCAAGTACTGAATGAGCAAAAATGTCAACCCAGGCTGATATACCCTGCAAAACTATCGGTATGATTGAGGAAAAAAACTCCATGTGGAGAAATTATTTTTAGTTCCGGACATTTTTTATGTTTAGTGGCTTTTGTAAGTGTATTGTTTGGCTTTTAGGTTTTGGAGGTAATTAAACTTCCCTTCTGTCCTCCTGGATAAGCTTGTTTTTTTCTTCAACTTGAGTACCATTTGTAGCATTTTTTGAAGGCCTGGTTTGGTGGACATATATCCCATGAAATTATCTTTGTGCTGGAAAATTTTTCTTTCTCCATCAATCATAACGGATAGTTTTGCAGGGTGTATCAGCCTTGGTTGACAATTTTGCTCATTAGAAACAATCATATTGAGTGAAGTATCCCAAACAGAGAAAATTAAGTGCAGTATGTACTCCCTAATAGGTGGATCCTAGTACCAAACCCACTTAGAGACACACTCAAAGATAAATCTCTGTAATACCTATAGTAATTGTAAAGATTATAAACAGGAGGTATGGGGAAGGAGGGACACACCAGAAACAAGGAGAGAGGGACTCATTTTACAGCAGAAAAAATAGACAACCATCAAGGACTGTAAGTAAGTAATGAGACATCTGGTTAAGGTCACAGACTTTCCTTCCTGATCATTTGAAACTGATGGGGTATGATCTTACCAGAAGGAGAGGGTATATAGGCTGCCAGATAGAAAGTAACCATTTTGCAAATGGGTGATTGACCCCTCTCTCACCACGGACTCCTACTTTTATTCCATCTACCTTAGAATATACTCTCTTATAGTTGTTTTTTTATTTATTCAATTGTGCGTGTGCGTGTGTGTGTGTGTGTGTGTGTGTGTGTGTGTGTGTGTATGTATGTTTGTGTGCGTGTAGAACCACAGGCGAATTCGGGAACAACCATGGACCACCTCCAACTTCTCCTTCTTTACTGTGCCCTGGGATTCACAGGCTCTGCCCTGCCAGGACCAGAAACGCAGGCCACCCCTGCTTCCGCCTTGGCGTCTACACGTGGAGTCTAGAATCTGAACTTAGGACCTTCCTCCTACAAGGGAGCCATCTCTCCAGCCCCTGAATATACTCTTATAACAAGACTCTAATTTAACAGGTCTTTCTCTCTGGCCAGGAGGTGATATCCAATACCTATCAGGATGGAGCCAAGGGCACTGCAGGAGCAGCAAAACCAAAAGAAAAAATCAACAAACCATAATTCAGAGCATCAGAGACTCTATATCAACCACTTGTAACTGGGCCAGCATAATCTCTCCCCATCCTGAAGCATGCAGAAGATTAAAACTCGACTTCTGTTTGTCACCATGTACAAGACTTAATTCCAATGGAACAAGGACCTCGATATAAGGCCAGAGACTATAAAAACCTTAGTTGAAAGGATAGGGAACTGCCTCGAGCTGATTGAACTAGGCCAACAGTTCCTAATCAGAAATCCAATAGCACATTCAATACAACCAACACTCAACAGATGGGATCTTATGAAATTAAAGAGCTTTTGTTCAGATAAAGAGATTGTAACACGAGCTCAAAGGCAACCTACAGAATGGGAGAAAATTTTCACTAAGCACATATCTGATAGAGCTCTATTATCCAGAGTGCACAAAGAACTTAGAAAACTAAACACCAAGGAAACAAATGGCCCAATTAAAAAATGGGCCTTGAACTTAAAAGAAACTTTACCAGGGAAGAAATTGAAATGTCTAAGAAATATCTTAAAAAATGCTCCACATCCTTAGCCATCAGGGAAATGCAAATCAAAATCTGCCTGAGATATCTTCTCCCCCCTGTCAGGATGGCAAAAATCCACAATACAAACAACACCCAGTGCTGGAGAGGATGTGGAGAGAGGGGAGCTCTCCTACATTGCTGGTTGGTGTGCAGGCTCATACAACCACTCTGGCGAGCCATCTGGCGATTCTTAAAAAAGTTAAAGATTGAAATGCCATATGACCCTGCTCTTCCACTTTTGGGAATAAACCCCTATACAGCAAAAATTCACCTCAATAGCACAAGCACAACCATGTTCATAGCAGCACTGTTTACAATAGCAAAGTCGTGGAATCAACCCAAATGGCCAACAGTTGACCAGTGGATAAGGAAAATATGGTACATTTATACAATGGAATATTACTCAGCCATCAGAAATGATGAATTAATGCAATTTGCCAGGAAATGGATGGAATTAGAAACAATTACATTGAGTGAAGTATCCCAGACACAGGTAATTAAGCGCCATAAGTACTATCTAATATGTGTATCCTAGTACCAAACCCACTTAGAGACACACTCAAAGATAAATCTCTATAATACCTACAGTAATTGCACAGATCATAAGCAGGGAGGGAAGGGGAAGGAGGGCCCTGCCAGAAATAAGGAGAGAGGAGATCATGCTACAGCAGAGAAAATAGGCCACCATCAAGGACTGCAAGTAAATAATCAGACATCTGGTTGGACTTGCAGACTTTCCTTACTGGTCACTTGCACCTGATGCGGTATGATCTAACCAGAAAGGGTGGGCATAGAGTGTGGGAGATAGAAGTTTACCATCCTGCAAATGGGAGACTGACTGCCCCCCCCTCACAGCGGTCTCCTACCCTTATTGTAATCTACTCTTATAATAAGACTCCATTTTAATAGCTTTTTATCTCTGGCCAGGAGTGACATCCAATACCTATCAGTATGGAGCCAAGGGCAATGCAGGAGAAGCAAAACTGAAAAAAAAGTCAACAAAAGGTAATTCAGAAAATCAGAGACTATTCATCAACTAGCCTGGAACTAGGCCAGTCTAATCTCTCCCCATCCTAAAGCTCAGAGAAATTTGTGGAAGAGGGGGCGGTAAGATTGTAAGAGCCTAAAGATGGAGAGGCGCAATGATATGCAAGATACTCTGTTAGAGCCGACTTAATCATAATAGGACTTTGCCTGACCTGTGCAATGACCAACATATCATTGAACCCCCATAGACTAGCATGGATCACAGGCACTACGATCCTTAGAGGCAAGGGATTAGCAGCCACAATAGTGTTCCTATACTAAACGGGAACACAAAAAGAGCTCTAGGCAAGGCCACTGAGTCCTTACACCTCATCAGAGAGGAGGACCCAGAGGGAAGTTTGACATGCACACTATAAAATGCTCCATAATGGGGGGAGGAGGGCACTGAATTCTATGACTCCTCTGATCATTATGCTTTTCTCCAAACTTTTCTTCTGTGCTGGACTTTCACAAGTCCATTTCTTCCTGAATTGATTCTTGTTTTATCTTCCTGTTTTCTGGGTCAATTAGTTTATTACAAGTATGTTTCATTTTCACCATTATACTTCAAATCTTGAAATTCATAATTTTCAAAACTTGGAAACTATTCACAAAATAGCTAACTCCAAAATAAAAAAAAAAACTTCTTCTTAGAAAGTTGAGCATGTATGGAAAATATTTGAACAATTCTTTCTGTATATTTTTCTGACACATACAGATTTCACATAGATGATTTAAGTGGGTAAATCTGATTTGACTAAATTTCTTTTCACAATTCAGAGGTCAGGAAAATTAACCCATGTAGTTTTAGAGCATAAAATTTATACATAAAAGAAAATACCCACCCAAAACCACAAAAATTCTCAAGACACACTTGCACATGTAAAAATTACTAGTTAGTTCTTTTGTAGAAACAATACATCCCATGTACAGAAACAAAATTTGACAGACTAAAATGTATACCTTAAAATGAAGATTCCCCACATGACTAAATTCTACACTAAATTTGTTAAGCTAGAGAAATTTAATGCTAATTCTGGAGCTAAGAATGTTAAATAGACAAAATATGGCATAAAATTCATGTGCATAAGTACAATAAATCGTCCAAGTGCTATTTCAAATCAGTGGGGATGATGAATCATTTTGTAATTTTCTGGATGTGTCAGAGATCAAAGCTAAGACCAGAAGCATGCTAAGCCTCACACCCAGCTCATTAAGGTAAACCTGAAAAGATCATAGAAAACATTGAGTTTCCTATGGTTATCTAAGTAGAAAAAGATTCCAGACATTTAGCATAATATATTAAATTATGGGAAAATATTCTTAAAATTTCACATAATTTGTGAATTGAGAGCACTAAACAGAAAGAAAAAAATACTAAATGTTCCAGATATATTACAGCTGTTAATAGTATGAAGTATTGTGTAAAATTTCAAATATGAGGGAATGCTGCTTATATAAAAAAGATGCACCCATCCCATTATGAAAATAGCCCATAAATCAATAGCAATGACAAAAAGCATAAATATACAAAGTAAGAATTTCTGTTTGCAGTTCCAGATGTGCACCTTTCTTTTTTTCTTGTTGGTTCTATTCTTGACCTAGATATGCTAGTGTATATGAAGTGCTTTAACTGGATCCATTATACTTATTTTCTGTTATGTTTGGCCAACAGCACCAGTAAGAGAAAGGAGGAACTGCATCTCACCCTTACTATCTTCCAACCAAATTACTGTGGGTTGGTTGTGTCGACCAAATTACTGTGGGTTGGTTGTGTCTCTCTACTGAAGAACAGAGCTTCTGTCAAAACCTCTTTCTGTGGGTAGTAATGGCCTTGGAGCCACTGTGTAATTTCCTAAAATCTGATGCCCTAGAACCCTTTCAGGGATCAAATGAGACCAAAATTATATTTAGATGGTGTTCAAGTGTTATATGCCTCTTCCATAACAATTATCAATTTCACAATTCACAAATAAACATAGCACTACATTTCTTCAGGACAGACATAAAATATATTTACAAAATTGTGAAAAATGTTACTCTGTCCATAAATTTATTTTGGAAAGATTGTTTTGCTCCTATGTTGTAACTGAAATGTTCACACACAACAAGCTCACTAATACCTTTAAAGGAAATATTTAACATATTCAGTTTTTGCACCAAATGTTAAGAACTGAAAGACAAATCACATGAATAGAAATTGTATGAATATCCTTAAGATATCCAAAGTTTATAAAGAGAGGGTTAAATTATGAAAACCTGATATTTTCTGTCCTAAAGCACTGTATATCCCTTCATAGACACTTTCTTTGAACTCTTTTAAAATCTGCTATAATTGAGTTGATAAATATGTTATGTCAAATTCTGTGTGATCAATGTACTGGAAACTCAGAGGAGATACTAATTTTTCAATAAATGCTACTATTTATCATAGGTAAATTGAACAGCAATCTTCTTTCATCTGATAAGTCAGATCCCAAGTGTTCAATATACTGGAAACTCAGAGAAGATATGTATTTTAATAAAAGCTACTAATTATTATAGCTATATTGAAAAATGATACTTTTCTTTCATCTGATGATTATTCTCTGAAAGATTTGGAACATCCAGTTTTATCAGAGAGTATGGAAAAAGAAAAATTTAATGCTGTATTTGGAATGTAAATTGGTAAAGACAATGTGGGGGTAAATGTGAAAAGTTTATGAATCAACATTTCTAAATTTATTTATTTATTTTTGCATGTCCGTGTGCGTGTGCGTGTGCGTGTGTGTGTGTGTGTGTGTGTGTGTGTGTGTGTGTGTGTGTGTGAAATGGCACTGTAAATCCCTGTGTAGGAATAAGGGTGATTTTGAGAATCATCCTGCATTGCTTCTACCTCCTTTTCTCTTTGTTCTGGAATTTACCAGGTTCCACCTACTAAGGCTAGGAGAGCAGACTGCCACTTATTCTGCCTGATATTTTGTTCATGGGACCTGGGATTCAAACTTGGGACCTTCTGTTTTCAGGTAGAGTCTTAACCACTGAACCATCTCTGCAGTCCATGAATCAACATTACTAACACAGAAATCTAACTTACAGAAGGGAATCTGTAAGGCAAGATATATTTACAATACTACTCAGCAGAAAATTATTTGCTGATGTTGTAATGTACATGAAAATACAAAAGAAAGGAACACCGAAGGTTGCCCATCAAAAGAAACTTGGAGTTGAAGTTAGAGTGACAGAAGATCAACCTCGCTTCCCTAAGACCTTGGAATTAATCTTCAATTAGTGAAAAAAGAAAAAATATGGAAATTGGAATTCCTTAGAAGAAAAATATTATTACTATTAAAAAAAACCCACGTGAAATTCAGTTTTCTGTTAACTTAGCCTACAAATATGACTGTTATGCTAATAGTTAAAAATAAGTTGAAAAATAATATTCTGAACATGGCCAATTGTCTTTTATACACATGTATTCATTTTTACCATTCATTATAATTATGACAATATTTGAAACACACTATTAAATACATGAATTAGGAAGAGTATAATGATAGTTTCGATGAAAACTATTTTAGAGATAAGACGGAGGACTATAAAAAATTTCGAGGCAGATTACTATATATAAAATATCCTAGTAAAATTTTAAAAGCATAATTATTATTCTATTGAAGGAATCATTGATTTATGCAATAATTATTAAAGCTTCATAAATACATTTATGTTATATTTTATCTGGGCATAGATTTTTGTTTTGTGATTATGTAGCAAGCAAAAATACAGACAAATATAACTGTGATATGTCAAATCTCTCTTGCTCTTTCACTCTCTCTTTATCATTCTTTCTCTCTCTCTCTCTATATATATATATACATATATACATACATATATATGTGTGTATATATATTTTTTCCACATCTTTCACAAGAGTTTGCTCTCTGAGTTTTTGGGAAATTTCCAATTATATTAGCAGCTATCATCGTTGATATAAAATATTTTGAACCAAATTTGAACCAACACATTGTTTGCTATCTTTTGCTTTCGTGAACATTATAGAGAAATGAAATGAACCATTATAGAGAAATGAAAAAAATGAATAATGTTTCTATCTAGTGAAAATGGGAGAGGATTTAAGTTCTAATAACCTCATTCATGACATATGATTTAGAAAAGTATACATTGCTGAATTTCAGTACCCTCCATTGTTAAGTATGTTGAAGCACAATATTTTCTAAATTCCTTGATTTTAAAGAAAACAATGTTTTTTATTATAAAAATTACCTAAAAATGAAAAGATGGCGAGCATATTTTCTTTCTTCTGGAAAGTATCCATAGTCATAAAAAGTAATTTAGTGACTAAGAATTCCTGGCCAATTACAATATAACTGACAAAATTTCAAGAATTATTACAAGAAAGAAAATGACAATGTTCTGTCCAAGTCTCCACAGGAAATAGGGACTGAGAACAGAGAAACGAGATTATTTTTACTTAAAATGTATTTATCAAGCAAAATCTTTTTGTCAAGCAGTATTTGAGTTCCTAGACATGTCATCTGTAATCTTTGGAGACATAAAAATGAAAGATAAATTAGAAACATTAAAATTACAATTTTGGGAGTTGAGAAGATGACTCAGCAAGTAAAGGAAGTTGTCACCCGAGATGGAGGATTTGAATTAGATCACCAAACCTACATAAGAGAAAATCTCCACAACATCATTCTCCAATTTGCACATCCACATCATGGCATGTGATCACACACATACACACACACACACACACACACACACACACTTATATTCTATTCTCTCTCCTCTCTCTCATACACAAAATATGAATTTTAAAAAAACAAAAATTTAAACCCTAATAATGATAAAGTCAAACAAAATTTAAAAACTTTAAAAATACTTTAAAATACAACTTAGTAATATGCTAGGGTAACAACAGATAATGGAAGCTAAAAGAAAGGATTTTGAAAAATTTATAATAAATGATAAGTATTTGAGATGACACATACACTTACCCTGATATAAACTTCGTAAATTATATACAAATATTGAAGCATAACCCTAAACCTCATAATGCTGTATATTTTTAAATTCTGTGTTGTTTTTGTATATAAATTTAGAAGATGAAAATTATATATTTATATAGATGTTTGCTAGTGAAGTGAAAGTGTATTCTTTACAGAATTTTTGTACCCAGGCCTGGATCATGACTTTGTTGATGAAGTCACCTGCAAAAACTGTCAGTACGATCCTATTAATGAAGATGCAATACTTATGGATCACAGAACATGGACAAAATGCATCAACTAGAACTGTTCTGAAGACTTTCTCACTGCTGGATAGCTTACACAGTACCAAAGAATGCTGTAGAAGGTGCTGGGGGAGAGAAATAATCACAAACTGTATCAACAACATTGGATTTATAAGTTACAGTATAAATCACCCTGGGCAAGAAGTCACCACTAGTGTAATAGTGGCCTGAGTGTCAGGGAGACAACCAACAGCTTTCTGATTGGACTCAAGACCCACTTGTCTGAATGGTACACATCCCTGTTACTGTAAACTAGAAAAAAAAATCTTTAAAAAGGGAAGGAAATAGATCAACAGGGAAAACATCCAATGAACCTACAGGTAGTATATCAAACTGTTACGTAAAAAGCTGTGATTATAGCCATAGATTGGAAGTACATTTAACATTCAGCCTAGAAGTCTTCTACAACAGAGATAGAGAATATCAATTATCTTAACAGGATGCAGCCTAGGGCAATAGAACAGCAGTGGACAGCAATGGACAACCATAATACAGAGTATCAGCAACTCAACTTGTCTCACCCAGAATCAGGTCAACCTAATCTTTCCCCACACTAAGGCTTTGGGAACCTTGCAGAGGGGGATCAGTGAGATTGTAAGAACCTAAAGTTGGGAAGGTTCACCGTTAGACAAGACATCCCACTACTGCATCTGGGAGGTGACTACAGTGATCTTCAGGTCCTTCCCACACCTGAAATGTCAGCATGCCTCCATAGACTACCTAGAAACTAAAGAAAGATAAGAAAATACAGTGAGAACCTTTGGGTCCAAAGCTTGATGAGTAAAGGAAATGCCCATATCAGTGGGATGGCCTGAAAAGAGGTAACTTGATATGACACAGAGGCCTGAATCCCCCCTAAAAGAGAAGAAGGCTTGGGTTGAACCCTGGGGTCCAGAGGCATGTGGGTGGGAGGGTGGGAGGGAAAGGATGGATTAATGAGGAAGAGGTAAAGGGAAGGAATGTTGGTAGGGAGGCAGGGATGATGCTCAGTATGATTGTAAAAGTAATATATATATATATATATATATATACATATATATGTATATATATATGTTGTAGATTTGGATTGCATTCTACATATTAATTTTATTACTTAGAATAAACCAGAAGGAGTTGTATTTTCTTAGTGCAAATTAGAATATAGACATGTCATCTAAAGGTATTCAAACTACTTTTTTAAATTCAAAATTAACCATTGAGAAAATAACACCTGTTTTAAAAGTTAGTGTTGTAAAATACAATAATGACTAATACTAAATTTATATGTGTGCCTCATACATTTCAGGTACCCTGAAATATTTTACATGCAATAGGCCATGTGTATTAGTACTAAATGCTATCTACTCCTTTTGCTAACTTGATATAGTTTGCTTTAAATTCATCTGTAAAAATAAGCTTTCAAAAGTACACTTGGTTTTCTAAAAACATAGAAACCATTTCTGAAGGACATACTGAATTACTACTATAAATGCAATGGTCACTTTGGAAAAAATAGTACAACTTGGGCAGATATCTTAAGATTGAAATGCAACCAAAATCAATTGCTATCTGAGAAAGGAATATGGAGTCTTAAGAATAACTGCATATGAAAAACTATCACATTGAATAAACAATATTTTCATCAATTAAACTAAATCAAGTGTGAGGAATATATGTAAATACAGAAAAAGATTGTAGAAAAATATTTAGCAATTCGATATTGTAAAGTAATATTTAACATCCTAATAATATATTCTATTTCATTCATGTAAATATACATCTATATGTAAAAAAAGCTAATGACATAGTCCACATGTGGAAGGAAATAATGCACTTCTGAAAGTTGTCCTCCAAACCTATTCACACACACACACACACACACTCTCTCTCTCTCTTTTTCTCTCTCACAATGACATGTATTTCCCTCCTGTCTTTCTCTTTCTCTCCTTCTCAATAAATAAAATATTTAAAAAAGTTTAATAAAAATTTAAAAGTTTTTAAATAAAAATATTTAATAAAAATGTCTTGTTTGAGTTATTTACCCATTTGTCTATTGACTCGAGCCTTTAGCAACCTCTCTTTACCTTTTGCATTGAATAGACATTGAAGACTAAACTACTGGAATGCAAAGGATATGGAGTGTGTATTCAGAGGAATAGTACAGAGGAACACCTGAATACTTAAGGGATATAATATCAGTTAGGATGCTAGTATAAATAATGGGTATTTCTGCAGGTGAAGTTGTTATTGTAAGTGACAAGATTTTGAGTGTAGCCGAGGCATTAATTAGAGTAATATGTAAGCAAATGTCAGTGAACATAGTTTTTTAAATATATTAGACACATACACTCTGCAATGAAAATCCGTAGAGAAATGGTAGGCAAGACAATCAGAAATGTGAATCTTAGCAACAAGTATCACAAAATACCATATGTCTGTGATGGCTTTTAAACAAGGCACTACTTTTCATATTGCCAGAGGCTTTGAAGTCCAACATTATGGTATCACTTGATTCTGCTTCTTGGTAAGGTCCTCTGACAGGCTACCTTCTCATTGTACATATTCCTTGCAGAGAGGACACTCTGGTACCTCTTGCTCTTCAAGGGAAAACAATGTAATTATGGCAGTCTGTGGATCCATGCTGACAGACTCCCTAAAACAATGAATTTCTATGGACTTATCTCCAAATATAGCAATTTAAAAAATATGGCTTCCATACATTTGATTTTGAAGAGCATGAGTATTTTGTCCACCATACCATGTGATAAAATATACACAGCACATACCAAGGTGATAGAATCAGACAAAAATCACTGACTTGTTAAGAAAACTACAGGTGTGTTTTCCCAGTAGGCACCATGGTTCATCGATACCGATAAAATGAAAGGAATTTTGAAATAGATTAAGAATAACGAAGGGTTCAATGAGGATTCTGGATAGTAGATGGCACCATGGAAAATGCAGTTCTCTTTTGCCAGGGTCTCTCACTAATTCAAGTGAAAAATTTTATCCAGGTATCAAAAATTGGAAGGCTTCTGCCGCTGTCATTAAGGCTTCACTTCAGAGGAAAGAAAGTTTAATTGAGGCATTAAATCTATGAAAGGGACTGCTTAGGTGCCCACAGTAATTTGTCATGAATGAAAGCTACAGGGGTATTTGTTTGATCGCTGTCTATTAAATTATAAGTTCATGTTTACTTACATTTCTGAATGTTCATCATATTGCATAGCTGTATGTTTTATAATAGTTATGTGATTCATTGATAACAATGTGATCTGTTCAAATCATTTACAATTTAGAGTCCCAATGTGCATGGATCTAGTACATTCCTGAAACTCTATGATGATTTATGGAATCTATGCATTGAAAAGCTTAAGAAACTAGACATAAATGCCCTAATTTCTGAAATTAAAGGAATCATTTTGAAATGAATTTGTGCAGCCAATGAAAAGCATTACTCAACTTCTAATAGCTCTAGTCACATAACATTACCAGGGCTAAAAAGCATTTGAAACTTTTAGAATTTCCCCTAATCCATGTGGTTAATAAAATGTCATGCTTTATAAACATTTCAGGAAAAATTACTCATTAATTGTAGTACTAAGCTAATTATTTCTACATATTTGCTCCATAATTTTATATTTATAACCTTGAGAAATAAAAATCATGATAGTTGATCTTTGTATATAAATTCTGCTGCTGTCTATAATAAGTGACATGTAAACTGTCAAGAAAACAGAAACCTCAGTATAATGAAGGACAATGGAAGTCCTTAGTTGGAAAAAAAAGTCATTCCCAGATTTTAACACATGTTTTAAATCATTTCCATGGGAACCAAAATTTGGTACAAGGCCACTGTTAGGAAAACAGTTAGAAGGCAGCTTCTACCAAGCCAGATGGTTAATTTGTAATAGGGGAATAAAACGAGGAGGAACTAGGTTATATAACCCCTAAAACTTCTTATAATGAATTCAAGTGGACTAAATCACCAGGCTTCCTTCCAATTTTCTGTCAAAGCTACTGTCTGTAGAAATAACATTATCCACCACAGGATTAAGTATCATTAATTGCAAAGTGTCCATAGCAAATACTACAATTTAAAACAATATGTGTAAGTATTCTAGCCTGATCAGGACAGTGTGGTTCAAAAAGTCCCTGTAGTAATATAAATTAAGTTTTATGAAGGGAAGTAGCAAAGCAGAGGAAAGTATATTGGCTTAAGTTCCCAAAACAATTAGAATAAAACTAATTATCCACATTAGCTGTCAGTAAACCTTGAAGTAAGCATTGTACATGTCAGTACATATTTTATCAAAATGAAACATTCTCTGATTTTAGTGGTAGAAGGAACCCTTGAGATACAGTGAGTTGTTTCAAGATAAAACAATTATTAAGAGCAACTGGGACATCAGCACTGGAACTAAGACTTAAAATCATCAAACAATGAGATTTATCTGGCACACAACTCCTTTTGCTCTTTTGGGGAAGTTCTCAATACTGCCCTAGGGGAAATTTCTTCAATACTTCTTTTCCAAGATCTTCTAGCAAAATCATATTGGGTTGTGAACCTAAAGTCACATTTGGGACTCAAAATTTAGACTGAATTGAAACACTATATTTTTCTTTTCCAGAGGATAAAATAAGCTACATTTTAATACTAGGTGATAACCTAAACACATAATACAATATGAACACAAACACATACTCTAAGTGATGTAGTCAGATGTCTTCAACTCAAGGCTATGTACTTCAGGCTACAGCTTCAACTTTGTGTGACATTGAGGAAAAATTAGATTTTTATACCTCAATTCTCATAAGTTTCAAATGAGTTTAATCAGTACGTCTCAAAAGGATATCATGAATCTAATTAATCCTTTAATTATGGGAAAGTGCATAACAACAAAATTATTTTCAAAAGAAGGAAAACATTCCCTTTGAAGTGTCATTAAATGGTAAATTTTTTCTTCTCTTTTCTTCTTCATAGTTGTATACTGATTTTGGTAAATTAGAATAGCAACAATAATATTTTATTAGAAAAGAATTGAAAACGAGGATAATGTTTAAGATGTAAATTAATTTTCCTTTTCTAGGGTAAAACAAGCAATATTTTGCTTAAATATAAATATTTATCTTATATGTGAAAAATTTTAAATAGCATAAAAAATGAACATGCCTCAAATTTGCTTACTATTACCATATTTTGGGGGAATAAAAATCGTTTTCCTTTTTTGTTCTCCCACATTTTATTTTTTTTCCTAATCATACAAGCTCATTGGGTAGCCCCATCCTCTCCCTCCCTCATCCTCTCCCCAATCAGCCCCCTTGCATTCTTTCCCCTTCCCCTCTTCGTTTCACCCACTTCCTTCCTCTCCCCCTCCCTGTGCTTCCCTCTTCCTCCTTCCATTCCCCAGAGCATCTTTTTGTGTGAATGCCAAACCTCTATAAATCCTCCCCCTAGTGAGGGATAAGGACTCTGGCATAGCCCAGAACCCCTTCTTGTGCTCCCCTTTAGTATGGAAACTCTATTATGACTGTTTAATCCCTTGACTCTAAGGATCCTACTGCCTGGAGCATTCTCCCCCATCATCCATGCTAGACTTTGGGGGAGGTCGTTGGCATGTCAGCCATTGGGCAGGTCAGGCAAATTCCAATTCTGGCTGCTGCAGCCCTAACTTGTGTGAGTATCTTGCATACTGTTGGTCTTCCCCAACTTTAGGGTTTTACAATCTTGCCCCCCTCTTCTGCAAGGTTCCCTGATCTTTAGGATGAGGAGATATTTGCCTGGTCTGGTTCCAGGTGATTAATGTAAGGTCTTTGGTATTCTGAATTAAGGTTTGTTGTTGTTTTCAGTTTTTCTTTTCCTACACTGCCCTCAGCTGTATCCTGATTGGCATTGAAGGTCATCTCCTAACCAAAGATAAAAGACTATTTAAATGAAGATCTTAATATAAGAGGAGACCCAAAGGTAGATGGAAGAATATGAATAAGACACAGCAGTGAAGGGAGAGAGGTCAGTGTCTCATTTGACGGTTGGTTACCACCTACCTGCAAGTCCCTATACCCTCCCTGATTGGTGAGATCAAACCTGTTCAGTTGCAAGTGATGGGAAGAGAAGTGAGAGTGAGCTTCACCAGATGTCTTGCTACTTACATGCAATACTTGAAGGTGACCTGTTTTCTCTACTGAAATGTGATCTCCTATTTCCTTCTTTTGTGGGGGGCCTTCTCTCTCCTTCCTTCCTGTTTATAATCTTTGTGATTACAATAGGTACTACACAAATTTACCATTGCATATGTCTGATATAATGCTATGGAAATGTTATATGAATACTTATAGTCCTACATGAATGATGTCTATAATATAAAGGAAAAAACCCTTTTTCGTCAATCTGGTTTCAGGTAATACATATCAGTGTATAATGAAATGTTCCAAATATTAATTGCAATGAAATACTTTGACTAGCTTGCTTATCTTATACAGAGTGACAACAAGATAACTTTATCTGGGTGACTATCTAGAGCAAACAACAGAACTAGTCCAAATATCATTCCTCATTCAGTACTAGGGATCTCAGTGGGCTCTACTAGAATGTTCCAGCATAGCAGGTACTGCTCTTGTGCCTCCAACCATAATTTAATGGAGAAAACTGTCATTATAGACTCTACTTGGAAAAGAAAAACAGGATCAATGTAGCACAAGAAGGTGACTGCTAGCGCCTACAAAAATATGACTTGGAATCACAGAGCCATTGACTTTGTGTCATAGAAAGGCAACACTTTATCTTGGAATTAATATATTCCCCAAAGAAACTATAGAGAGTGTCATGGCAGTTGTTTTGTAAAGACACAATAGCAAAAGTAAACTAACTAAATTATTCTGAATGTATTGTATCCTTTTGGCTCTCTCTTTGTGGTCCTTTGGAGTATGTGTGAAATTAGTGCCAGAATTTCAGGGGCAAGGTTGCCGACTATGAGGAACACAGCTAAAGGTGAAATGTGTGTATCCTTGGGAACCTGGAAATTCCAGTCCTTTTTTCATTCTTTCCCCCAATTATGCACAAAACTTTCTACAGTCTTTCCTTATTCTATTCACAAATTAGCTCCAATGCCACCACAGTCCTATTCTTTGATTCAAAGCAATTACTATAGTTCTGCCTTCCAAACACACATAGTCCCACTCTCAGAGAGAGAAATTTTGACTCAGATCTCAGTGTTTTCCCTTATTGTGGGATTTCAGTCTTCTCTGTGTGGCAAAACCTTGTCTAAACCAAAAGAAGACTTGATGTTTGTAGTATGTTGGCAGTTTACTCAAGTACCAGTGTGGGCGGTAATTTACTTGTCTACACAGTGCTTCTTTAATGTAATTTTTGCTCCAACACAACAGCCTCATACAGAGATTACCAAGAGCTCTGAAAATATTGATTAAGTAAAAGGAAGTGTATCCTTATCTAACTGCAATACATACTGATAAAAGCCATTGGAAGATTTCCCAGTGATTCAAATAAAAGGTAATTATTGATTGGAACAGGATAATAACAAAGTACAGTGTAAAATGAAATAGAAATGTGAATTGATGTGATGGTAGAGTAAACAGTGTTTCCTAACATACTAGATGTGGTATAAAGGATAAAGAAATGAGTGAATGATGACCCCTATATATGTGGCCTAGAGTTCTAGATGAATTGACTTGCTACTTGTTGAGGTGTAAAAGACAATGTTAGGGACACATTTAGGGCATAAAAAATAAGAATTTTTCTACACAAGAAAACCTTGTTAACTGATATATACTGTTACAGGATATTCATTGTTTACACTCAAGCCTGACCTAAGTACTGTTCAATTAAAAGTGTGAAGGCAAAGTAAAGCCCCACTAGGAGAGAATGAGAAATTGCATGTAGTCCCATGAATGCAAAAGGAAGAGAGTAGCCCATAAAAAGACACTACATCTCAGAAAGGGGGAACTGGTTAACTGAGGTTATTTTGTCAGGCATACAAGATGAAGTTATGTAAATACATAAATAATTCTTATAATTTTTCTTTTAAAGAATAGAAATAAAATGGTATTCTAATTGCTGAGATCTACAGCATTTGTTTATTTGCATCTTATACTGTAACAGAAAAATATTGAATGATCCCTGTGTTAATATAAATTAGGAATGTTAATGTAAATATAGGAAATTAAATATGAATGATGTGCTAAAGTATAGTATACTACAGTGAAAGAATAAACAGAACCATAGAAATTTCCTCAAAGAAAAATCAATTCATGCATATAGTGGAAAATTATCAAAAGAAGTTAGGGAACCTCTCTCTTTTTTAATTTTTTTTATTATTTATTCAATTGTGCGTGTGTATGTGTGTGTGTGCATGTATGTGTGTGTGTGTGTGTGTGGAACCACGGACGAATTCGGGAACCACCATGGACCGTCTCCACCTCCTCCTCCTTTACTCTGCCCCAGGATTCACAGGCTCCGCCCTACCAGGACCAGAAACGCAGGCTGCCCCCACTTCCACCCAGTTTCTATAAATGGGGTCTAGGATCCGAACTCAGGACCTTCTGCCTGCAAGGCAGAGGCTTAACCCCTGAGCCACCTCTCCAGCCCCAGGAACCTCTCTCTTGATTGAGTCAGCTTGCTGAAAGAAGGAAGCAAATGAGTCATCTAATTATGAAAGTGTATGATAAGGAGGTATGAGCAAAAAGGAAAAGTTATGCAATATATATCTAGCATAAAAAGTGAGATGCCAAGGAGAGAATAAGAAGAATGAGAGAAAAGTAAGCATTTAGAATTAATAGGAGCATTGCTTAAGTTATTTGAAAAATAGCAGCCAATATAATGCTTATAATTAGTTTAAAAATTATGGGAACTTATTACTTATGATATAGAAGGATAAAAATAGGTGCAATGCTAGTATTAGACAGAGTGAAAAAATTCATACAAACTCTATGTAGCAGCTCACCTGTATTGTTGCTGATAAAATCATAATCAGCTTTAGAGAACAAGGTGTTTATTTTCATACTATAGTGTAGTTACAGTTCTTAGTCCAGCTTGACAAGAGAGTTCACACCAACATCAGGGAAGATGGAACTTGCTACATCATCTTCACATAGTAGCTGAGAGAGGAATGATCGTTTCTTGCCAGACCAGCATGTCTGACCAAGTATACACAAGTATGCTTCTTTCACAAATAATTCCCTCCATTTTATTCACCTGCCTGGGGACTAGTTCCACCTACCATGGGCTGGGCCTTCCCCATCAACTAGAAAATGTCCTAAGTTTTCCTCTGTGTTAACTCTACTAGTAATTCTCTACAAATGTGCCTAGAGCTAGAACCCTCAACCATCAAGTTGACACCTGTACCTAAGTATAACACTCTAAGAACTTAAATACAAAGTTAAATTCAAAAATTACTGTCTAATGTACTATGTCCAGATAAAATCAGTTAGCTATTTTTAGAATAAATCATAGGTGTTTCTTTTTGCCACAATTCATTGCTAAATTTATTTATTTGCATAATAAAAATTCATGAAGTTACTTAAATAAACAATCCCAAAATGGTTGCCATAAATTGAACCACTTTGAGCTATGGAAATGTCACCTGTACACCAAATATTTTTGAAATCAACATGTAGGTTAGTGTTACCCAGTGTAGTTCTTTATTTGTTGAATCTGATATGCTTTTGATAGGATAGAATCTCAAAACTAAAAGCTTTGTTACCATTATTTCAAATAAAAGTTAAACTGATTCTTTTACCATTTCCAAAGGCAATCATTTCACCACTTCTGTGAATAACTTCCGCCTTCTCAGGAACTGGTGAGTCAACTATCTCCTTTCTCTCAGTAATTATAAGTTTGTCAGTGTAAGGTATCTTGGTGACTTAATGGCCATCACTAATCAAAAATTTCTGCCCAGTACCAACCCTCTCTCCAGTTTTATAGAAAAAAATATTTCTTTCACTTCAAATGATAAGTTAAACTTGTTATTTTTATCCATTCACATATTCCTCCCACTTTAGTCAACTATATATTCCTCCTTTAGACTAATCAATGACCAACAAAATTCATGTTTTCTTAGACAATGGACATTCTTCCATTTTCCCACTATAATACTACCTAACACCCTTAATTGTTCTCCTCAGAGCACATTCCATTCTTGGTTTTCACTTTCTTTCAGAATTCACTTGCTCCTCGTTTCATGTAATCATTCTCCTATATTATGTTCAGCCATACAGTTTGAAATGTCTCAAGTTTTCCCCTATTTTTGATCATTTAATATTTCTGTAGGTAATGTCATCAATGTGAAGAATTTATATTATATATTATATAGAGATGTATTTCAAATCACATTTCCATTATCCAGTGAAAGGACATTTTAGATGGGGGAACTTATTAGATATTGTATCCATGAATTCTTTACAAAGATCCAGGGTACAGGAATAATGTATGAGATAGTATTAAAAATTTGGTCATGGATTTATCATTATTGAGCCTGCAGTATGCTTATATATATCTTGATTGTATATTTCTGCATAGTTTTGTAAATGGTCGTGGATTTCCATAATAATTATCATTTCCTCAGCTTTCAATGTGTATATCCAACTGCTTAATTTGCACTGCTTCTCAAAAATATCAATAAATATAAATGAAAAGAGGTTACATTATTAGTATTTTACAAATACTGATGGTAGGGCTAGAAAACATGGTTCACTGGGTAAAGGTGCCTGCTCGCAAACTTGATGGCCTGTGTTCAACCAGGAAGTCTGCATGGTTCAAGATGAGTACTGACTTCTGAAAGTTGCGGTCTGGCCTTCATAAATGATCTATGGTATCTGTGATCTCTACTCCTCACACTCTCACATACACACCATGCACACTCTCTAGATTCCTTCATCGAGTGCATGGCTCTGATTTATGTTTTCGGGTTTGGAAGTAGAGTAAATGCTTTCTGTCATTATAAGCCTTTGATTTCCCTCCTTTACTGTCAAGAGAAATTCTTTGCTTTGTTAAATATATTGAAAGGCATGCACTCCCAGGCTCACTGTCTTCCTTCTATCTCCTCCCACATTCTATAATAAATGTTCTCCTTCTCTGTTCCTTTAGTACTCTCGTATTTCCTTTTCAAAGTGTCTATCACAGCTTTTAAAAATTTTACATTAGCTGTTTGCCTATCTCAGTAGACTTTGATAATCACGATATTAAGGACTTTTTGGTCTCTGCTATCACCACATACCCAATATCTAAATATTATGCTGGTACTATTTCAGTATTTGCTAATTACTACTGGAAAGAATCCCCTGAATAGCTAGCTATCCCCAATGTTTGTAATTTCGTATTTCTCCCTCAGCCAATATACTACATGTAGATTTGTTTCTTCCTCTGTGTAATCCTTATCTCCCATTCTTTATCTTATACAAAGCCTTCTATGGAATTGATGTGGGTATTACTTGTTTCCTCCATGAAACAAAGAATTATTAAGGGGGATAGAATTAAAAATATTTACATTTATTTTAAAGTGAAAAAAATCATAGGGCTATAGACTCAGAAAATCTATCAACCTGGGAAGATCAAGAAGAGGAATGCTCAGAGATTGGCAAAATGACCATGGACAAGGACGTTTAGTCTTTAAAAAAGCAGCCAAGTCCTCAATATTGTAAATTTAGATGAAAGCACCTAATAGAGAGA
This sequence comes from Typhlomys cinereus, assembly GCA_023101885.1. Classification (NCBI taxonomy): domain Eukaryota; kingdom Metazoa; phylum Chordata; class Mammalia; order Rodentia; family Platacanthomyidae; genus Typhlomys; species Typhlomys cinereus. Next base: position 584,651 of record JALPQD010000159.1, read on the forward strand.
GAGAAAGGATCACTCTTGGAAAACACCAAGAGCTTGCTGCTAAGAAATTACACTTTAAAGTCTCATCCTATTTCTGCTTATGTTTTGTGGAGAAAGAAAGAAAAGGGAGGGGTGCAAAGAGATTTTTTGGGGAGAGTAATACAGACACCTCTTCCCCAATATCTTTGGCGTGCTTTCAGGTAGATCAATTTCTCTGAGAGGTGGGAATCCTACACAGATGATTGATATAAGCGAGATCATATATATCATATAAAGGAGGGAGATAAAGATCCCAGCATTATCAGAAAAAAAGGGAAGCAAGGTCCAATTGAATCCCTAACAATATCTCCATCCTTTGGTGATCTCTGATATTAATGAACCAGGGGTAATATTTTGCCTCAATTTATTTGCCTGCTGTCAATAAATCAATTTAAAGGAAATCAAATTATTAGTTAAAAGTAGTAAAAAGAATTTTTTTCAATATGGGCCTATTGGGAAAAGGGATATCCAATATTCAAAGTCCAGCTCCCAGGTTATAATATGAAATTCAGGTTTAACGAGAGCAAAAATATGCATAGCTAAGAAGTTCTGCTTGGGTGTGGTTCTGCCAACTGACCCATCATCGCCTTGCTTTGGTTCTGCTCCAATCTCCCTTGCAAGGTGGTCTGACAAGTTTTAAGAACTCCCTTCTGGGAGAAAAATTCTTTCTCCTAGAGATTTAGGAAAAAAAAATACAGCTCAATGTTTTTGAATACAGATGCTAGAGGCACATTCCAAGCATTTTATTTGGTGGAAATCAGGGTTCTGGTTAGACATTCCAAAGAATGAACCTAAATATCACGAGGAAGTGAAGTAGTATACACAAGTTGTTAGAAAAATGAGAGTAAAGAGAAGAAATCTAGACCCTGGTTGTTATCAAGAAGATTGAAATTTTATTCAGCAAGGGGCAGTGGCCTTTCTATGGGCTGGAGAAAGCTGCTGTTTGGGACAGGGTGCGTGGGGTTTTTCAAGGCTCAGGGAATTGGGGGAATGAAATGGAATTTTATAACATAAACCAAACTGTGGTTTTAGTCATCTGCTGGTTTTGCCAGTTTCATCAGAATTGCTAACATTTGTTTGGGTTATTTTTGTATGGTAGGAAAATTCTGTGGAGTAGGTCTGTTCTTGGTCTCTGAAGCTCAATCGGTGCCCCCATCCTCACCCGACCCCCTCCACTCCACCATTATCTCCCATTGCACTCTCTACCCTTCCCCACTTTCTTTCATCCACTCCCTCCTTCTCCCTCAGTGCTTCCCCCTTTTTCTCTTTCCCTGGAGCATCCATTTATGTGGGCTCCTAACCTCCCTCTGTGTAATCTACCCTAGTGAAGGTTCAGGACTCAGTGGCATAGCTCGGGGCCCATTCTTGGGCTCCTCTTTAGCATGGGAATTCTATTATGGCTGTTTAATTCCTTGCTTCTAAGGATCCTACTGCCTGAAGATTTCTCCCCTCTGATCTGTGCTAGATTTTGGGGGGTTGTTGACATGCCAGTCACTGTGAAGGTCAGATCTGAGAAACTTTTAGTGCTCTGTCTTCCCCCATACTTCACCCACATCAGGAGTCCCTTTTAGTTCCTACTGTCGGATTCAGGGGAAAATCCCACAATCTCTGGATACATTGCTCTTACAGTCACAAGCATTTCTTTAGAATATTTTCATTTCTGTGATGTCTGGTTCAAATATCAATCCTTATATATTCATTATCATGTCATTTATTACAAAATATTGTAGTCTACTCATCAATGGCAAACTAATCCATCACTTTAAAAGATGGTGAAATTTTAAAAAGGAGATGAGTTGTTCCTGTTTCCCTAAATCATTGAATGAGACAAAGCCAACAATGTTACTGAATCTAGGATAATGACAGTCAATTATAACAGCCAAATTAACAATGAAAGGCAGAAACAAATTATCAATGTGATCACATTAGGAATAAGAATATAAACAGATCCAGAGTTGCCCCAAATGTTATATGGCACTTTTTCCTCTATGTAGCTGTTTTGACCTTTGCCCCAGTCTCAGCCAGTGAACAACTCATGAGTACTAGAGATTCTTGAAACTGACTAGCTTGAGAGGATGAGGGCCACCCTCCAGGATGAAAATAACAGCTGGAGGGCATAGCCTCTCCTACTACTCAAGAACATAGAAGAGGACTGCCCAGCAGTCAGGGGGAGTCTGAAGGACATCTCTGAACTGAGAAGAAGCCTAGAGAAGACAGCTGAACAGTTAAGCAATTCGGTGAGATGAAGACTCCTCAACAATTCAGTTAGAAGAAGACCTCAGAGCAGTCAAAGAAGACAGCAAGAGAGAGGGAAGGAGAGACAAAGCGGGGAGGGGAGAGAGAGAGATCCATCAAGGGAAAAGTGGTCATTCATCTTTTGTTGCATTTCGCCTACATGGTTGCTGATAAATGACCATTAAAAGGTTTAAGGGAACAAGAGGCTTATTTTCTAACTGTAGTCCAGTTACCATAGTCCAGCTTTAGGGGAAAGCACCCACCAACACCAGGGCTGAGGGAACTGGCCACACCATCTATACATAATGGCTGAGATAGGGACAATTCTTACTTGCCAGACCAGCATGTCTGGCCAAGTATGCACAAGAATCCCAACTCTCTCAACCAGCTATCCATATTTTATTCCAGGGCCTAATACTACTCACTATGGCCTGGGACTTCCCCATCATCCACACAACATCCTGCAGCTATGTTCTGGGCTTAACCCAACCACCAATTCTCCACAAATGTTCCCAGAGCTCAAAACCCTCAACTGTCAAGTTGAAACCTGTGCCTTACTATTACAGCCTTGCTGTGGTGACCTGTCTTTGAGTCATCCTTGGTCCTGTCAGTAACTCTCACCCCTGCTCCTATAAGTAACCCCAATAAACATAAATGCATTGCTTTAACTTTACTTTGGTCTGTCCTGGAAACCTCGTCATGGGTGGAGAGAAGGTTGTGTGGTGTCTTCTCAGGAAAATTATTCACAAAATACAGAGTGTTTCTTAAAGATCTGAACATGAGCTTATGTTTTTCAAACAAATATACTTAACTTGCTTAACTAAGCACTTTTGATCACAGTGTGGTCCTGACCATCACTGACCCATCACTGTCTTGGCTTCAATCTTTCATGTAATGTGGTCTGACAAGTTTGCAGCACTTTGTAAAATCCCAACCACACTACCTGGCACAAAGTGTTTTCCTGCTACCAGAATGAGATTCCTGGGAGGAAATTCCAATTTCCTGGGATATCTCAGTTCAGAAAGCCAGAATGGGGGAGGTACATGTATTTCATTAGAATATTTTTATATATGATAAAAGAAGGCACAATAAGTAAACTGTGTTATCTCTAATAAATCATTGCTTCCATTCAACAAAGCAACTTTTAGGTAAATTAGATGCTCACAGTTATCTGCTTTCCTTCCATGATGTATGGTTAAGGCACAATAAAATACATTTCTTCCAGTGTTAGGACTTTATGAAGGCCCCTGATTTGAACACTCTGTTGTTTTTGTATGTCTAGGACTAGTTCACAGGTATTTCCTCTACATTTCTAGAAAACTAATTGAATGGTTAAAAGTTTACATATTTGTCTGTCCATATGGGAGGAGGAGCTATGAATAATTTTGAATTTCTACAATTTTTGGTTTACTTTTTTCTCTTCCTTGTACACCTGATTTTCAGTGCATTCTCTCTAAACCTTTGCACCTAATATGAAATCTATAAGCTCTTAAACTTACAATAGAGTTGACTTTTTAACAATTACTCTTAACAATTGCTATGAGAGAGCATTCAAAGTCAAGCAACTTAAGGGAGAAAGGAAGATTTATTCAGCTTACAGGCCCAGAGGGGAGATACAGTTTCTCATGGCAGAAGCGGCATAGCTGGATGGCCAAAGCTGGAGGAGGCTAGGTCACTGCAAACATCTTGGATACTGAGAGCTGTAAGACTGCTTGATACAAAGACAAACTTCTCCTGGAGGTAGTGTGGGAGGAATCCACCTCAAGGTCCACCCCTTGTGACTGCCTTCCTCCAGCAAGGCTCCACCTCTCAAGGTGCCATGACCTTGCCAAACACATGAGACTGTGGGGGACACATTTCAAACCATGACAGGCTTTTACTCAAACACTTGTAAATTATTTTGGTAGAAATACCATTATAGAGAGACTAAGGACATGAATATAATTTCCAAAAAAAGTTTCCTTCAACTTAATCTGTTCGTTATAAATTTTGCTATATTAAATTTTAATGGGAAGAAAGAGTCAAACATATAATGCTAACACACCTGCATTGGAATGAAGGAAGTAGAAGTTAACCTTTGTCAAATTTATCTCTTTTCCAAGAAATCCCATCTTAGACCTAGATGAAACACATGTGCCTATGATCATAATCATGAGGTTTTTTATGTGTCACATGTATTATGGTCTTACACTAGAAACTGTGATCAATACTTCCATGGAGTCAACCTCCAAACAGACAATTAGTGAGCAACCACTAACATCAAACAACCTCTTCTAATAAAGTAAATAATCTGGAGATTTGTCTAGATATTGTTAATATCATAATTCAAGCTCTACAGGTATTTCCAGAAGTAGGCGTCCTATTCATAATCCATAACCAAAATCTCCCAGTTCATAAGAGGCTAAAATCAAACAAACAATAGAGAAGTTGGGACATTATCGCATATGTCATTGCCACAAAGACAAATGGATTTTTGAGTTGAGTAGGGAAAGAATATTAAAAGAAAGCAGAGAGGTCGGCCCACAGGGACCCGGCTCCGACTCCCACCATCCAGCCGGAGCCGCGCAGCGGGCCTAGGGATGAGGAGGACCTCCCCTTGCGCCCGGGCCCAGCCCCAGCTGCCCTCAGGTTAAATAGCTCCACGCGGTTGCCCCCAAACGCCCTTTTGCACCCCACCCCGCTCCGCCAGTCGGGACGCGCGTGCGCGGTCCAGCCGGGCCTCAACCCTACACCCTAGCTGGTGAATACCCCCCTCCCCGCGCACCGCCCACCAGGACCCCAGGTCGGCCCACAGGGACCCGGCTCCGACTCACACCATCCAGCCGGAGCCGCGCGCATGGGGCCAAGGGGGGGAGGAGGACCTCCCCCTGTGCCCGGGCCCGCCCCAGCTTCCCTCGGGTTAAATAGCTCCACGCCGTCGCCCCATCCCCCCTTTTGCACCCCACCCCGCTCTGCTGGTCCGGACGCGTGCGCGCGGGGTCCAGCAGGGCCTCAACCCCGCGCCCTAGCTGGTGAGTACCCCCCCTCCCCCCCCTCCACGCACTGCCCACCAGGACCACAGGTCGGCCCACAGGGACCCGGCTCTGACTCCCACCATCCAGCCGGAGCCCCGCGCGCAGGGCAGAGGGACGAGGAGGACCTCCCCCTGCGCCCGGCCCCGCCCCAGCTGCCCTCGGGTTAAATAGCTCCACGCCGTCGCCCCCACCCCCCCTTTGCACCCCACCCCGCTCCACTGGTCGGGCCGCGCACGGTCCAGCCGGGCCTCACCCCAAGACCTAGGTAAGTCTCCGCCCGCTCCGCCCACCAGGACCCCAGGCCAAATAATTCAGTTTACTGAAATTGAGAGATCTTAAGAGTTAAAATGACAATGCCAAAGTCAAAGTGCAAATCCATGAGAAGCAACAATCAAGTAAACAAATTTCCCACTGAAGAAATTAATCCCATAATGTTAGACTCCAACAAGAACAAAACCACGGAAAAAGGCCAAGAAAGCCCCACCCAGGATAAAGATTTTCAAAATATGATCATTACCATGTTCAATACTATGAAAGAGGAAATCAGGGAGGAATTACATAATCGAATCAATCGCTTTGAAGAGGAACACAACAGACATTTGGAGGAGTTGAGAAAAACAGTGCAAGAAACGAAAACTGGCATAGAGCAGTTAAAACAAACTCAAAGACAAGTTATCTTCATCCCGGAACGCCACAGAGAGTCTTATCAGCAGAACTAATGAAGCAGAAAACAGAATTTCAGACCTTGAAGATAAAGTGAGAGTACTAACCAGCTCAATGGAAGAGGTTGTTAAAGCCAAAAAGATACTTGAGAGAAATATCCAAGAGATATGGGACACCCTAAAAAAGCCTAACATGCGTATTCATGGAATACCAGAGCAAGAATCTCAAAATACCACCCCTGAGGAAATTTTTCAAACGATCATCAAGGAAAACGTTCCTCATCTAAAAAAAGAGAGGCCCATCCATATACAAGAGGCATTCCGCACCCCAAACATATACGACCAAAATAGAAGCACGCCGCAGCAAATAATAGTTAAAACACTCCACATTCAAGATAAAGAACTGGTGCTGAGAGCTTCAAGGGAGAAAAAACAAGTCACTATTAAAGGTAAACCTATTCAAATAACAAATTACTTCTCAATCGAAACAGTAAAAGCAAGAAGAGCTTGGAGAGACATACTTCAAGTATTGAATGAGCAAAAAGGTCAACCCAGGCTGATTTAACCTGCAAAACTATAAGTCATGATCGAGGGAGAAAGAAAAATTTTCCAGCACAAAGACAACTTGAAGGGATATATGTCCACCAAACCAGACCTTCAAAAAATGCTAGAAATAATACTCAAGCGTGAAGAAAAAAACAGGCATATCCAGGAGAACAGAAGGCAAGTATAACACCATTAAAAACGAAGCAATATACTTATAAAAGCTACTAAACATAACAACTGTCTGGAATTAACAATAGTTTCTCCATTATAACACTAAATGTTAATGGAATTAATTCACCGATCAAGAGACACAGATTAAAAACATGGATTAAAAATCACAATCCATCAATTTGCTGCCTGCAGGAAACCCATCTCACCACAAAAGATAGGCAAGCTCTAAAAATAAAAGGCTCGTCAACAATTCTACAAGCAAATGGAAGCAGAAAACAGGCAGGGGTAGCCATTATGCTATCAGACAAAGTGGATTTCAAACCAAAGAAAATTATAAGAGACACGGATGGATACTATATTTAGTCACAGGTACAATTCACCAGGAAGACTTCACAATACTGAACATATATGCACCCAATACGGGCCCCTCCACATTCATTAAGAAAACCCTACAGCGTCTAAAGCAAGAAATCAATCCCCAAACGATAATTCTTGGGGACTTCAACACCGCCCTCTCAACATGGGATAGATCAACAGGTCAAAAGCTTAACAGAGACACTTTGGAACTTAATCAAACCCTGAAAGAAATGGACCTTACAGATCTCTATCGAACTTTTCACCCACGCACCAAAGAATACACATTTTTCTCAGCAGCACACGGAACTTTCTCCAAAATAGATCACATATTGGGTCACAAAATGAATCTACACATATACAAGAAAGTTGAAATTCTAACCTGTGCCCTATCAGAGCATCACGGCCTAAAGCTGGACATCCACAACACATCAAACAAGAGAAAATACACTAACTCTTGGAAACTTAACACTATGATGCTGAATGAGAACTGGATTCAGGAAGAAATTAAAAAGGAAATTCAAGATTTCCTGAAAGTGAATGAATACGAAAATACAACTTACCAAAATCTCTGGGACACAATGAAAGCTGTTCTAAGAGGTAAGTTCATAGCTCTTAATGCTTACGTCAAAAAAATGGAAACATCAGAAATAAACAACTTAACAATGCAGCTTAAAGCTTTTAGAGAAACTAGAGCAATCTGATCCCAAAAGTAGTAGAATAGAGGAGATTAGCAAAATAAGGGGAGAAATATCTGAAATCGAGATTAAGAAAACGATAGAAAAAATCAACCAGTCAAAAAGCTGGTTCTTTGAAAAAATCAATAAGATTGATACACCCCTAGCTAAACTAACCAAAAGCAAGAGAGAGAAAACCCAAATTAACAAAATTAGAAATGAACATGGAGTTATCACTACTGATACCCAACTAATCCAGAAAATTATAACATCATATTTCAAAAACTTATACTCTGTGAAGTTTGACAACACAAAAGAGATGGATGAATTTCTAAGTAAACACAACCTATCTAAATTGAATCAGGAAGTTGTGAATTATTTAAATAGTCCTATAACATATAAGGAAATCGAGGAAGTAATCTCGAATCTTCCCACCAAAAAATGTCCTGGACCAGATGGATTCAGCACAGAGTTCTACCAGACATTTAAGGAGTTAATAACACCAATACTCCTTAAACTGTTCCATCAAATAGCAAAGGAAGGAACACTACCAAATTCCTTGTGTGAAGCTAATATCGTCTTAATCCCAAAACCTAATAAAGATTCGCTTGAAAAAGAAAACTATAGGCCGATCTCCCTGATGAACACAGACGCAAAGATTCTCAACAAAGTCTTAGCAAATCGGATTCAAAAACATATTAAAAAGATCATTCATGGGGACCAAGTAGGCTTCATCCCTGGCACACAAGGTTGGTTCAACATACACAAATCAATAAATGTAATTCATCATGTAAACCAGTCCAAAGTCCAAGACCACATGATACTCTCGATAGATGCAGAAAAAGCGTTTGACAAGATCCAACAGCCTTTTATGATCAAAACGCTAGAGAGAGTAGGAATGAAAGGAACCTTTATCAATATAATAAAAGCTATATACAACAAGCCCACAGCAATGATTATGCTCAATGGGGATCAATTGGAAGCATTCCCACTTCGATCAGGAACTAGACAAGGCTGTCCACTCTCACCACTTCTATTCAATATTGTACTTGAAGTCTTAGCTGAAGCCATAAGACAAGAAAGGGACATAAGTGGGATTCAAATCAGCAAGGAAGAAGTCAAGCTATCCGTATTTGCAGATGACATGATCTTATACCTGAGTGATCCCAAAAGCTCCACCAGGAAGCTCCTGGAAATAATTGAGAAGTTCAGCAGGGTGGCAGGATACAAAATAAATGTGCAAAAATCAGAGGCCTTCCTATATGCCCAGAATGAAAGAAGTGAAAAAGCCTTGAGAGAAACAATACCATTTATTATAGCTCCTAAAAAAAATGAAATACCTTGGTATAAACCTAGCTAAGGAGGTAAAAGACCTTTACAATGAAAACTTTAAAACCCTAGAGAAAGAAATAGCAGAAGACACCAGAAGGTGGAAAGACCTCCCTTGTTCCTGGATTGGCAGAATCAACATCGAAGAAAATGACCATCCTACCAAAGGCAATATACAGATTCAATGCTATACCAATCAAAATCCCAAAGCAATTCTTCAAAGAAGTTGACCAAACAATCTCAAAGTTCATATGGAGGCACAAAAGACCCAGGATAGCAAAAACAATCCTGAGTAACAAAAACACAGCTGGAGGTATTACCATACCAAAACTTAGTCTATACTACAAATCCATAGTTGTAAAGACAGCCTGGTACTGGCTCCAAAATAGACACACAGATCAATGGATAAGGATTGAAGACCCAGATATAAGCTCACAAAGTCACAGCCATTTGGTCTTTGACAAAGGGGCTCAAAGAATCCAATGGAAAAAGAACAGCATCTTCAACAAATGGTGCTGGCAAAACTGGATCTCCACATGCAGAAGATTAAAGCTGGACCGGTACTTGTCACCATGTACAAGACTTAATTCCAAATGGATCAAGGACCTTGATATCAGGCCAGAGACTATAAAAACCATAGTTGAAAGGATAGGGATCTTCCTCGAGCTGATTGGGCTAGGCCAACAGTTCCTAAACAGACATACAATGGCACAGTCACTGCTACCAACTCTCAACAGTTGGGATCTTGTGAAATTAAAGAGCTTCTGTTCAGATAAAGAGATTGTAAAGTGAGCTCAAAGGCAACCCACAGAATGGGAGAAAATCTTCACTAACCACATATCTGATAGAGCTCTATTGTCCAGAGTGCACAAAGAACTTAGAAAACTAAACATCAAGGAAACCAATGGCCCAATTAAAAAATGGGCCCTGGAACTTAAAAGAAACCTTACCAGGGATGAAATTAAAATGTCTAACAAATATCTTAAAAAATGCTCCACTTCTTTAGCCATTAGGGAAATGCAAATCAAAACTTCCCTGAGATATCATCTCACCCCGGTCAGGATGGCAAAAATCCGCAATACTAACAACGACAAATGCTGGAGAGGATGTGGAGAGAGGGGAACTCTCCTACATTGCTGGTGGGAATGCAGGCTCATACAGCCACTCTGGCGAGCCGTCTGGAGATTCTTAAAGAAATTAAAGATTGAAATGCCATATGACCCTGCTGTTCCACTTTTGGGAATAACCCCCCATACAGCAGAGGTTCACCTCGATAGCACAAGCACGACCATGTTCATAGCAGCACTGTTTACAATAGCAAAGTCATGGAATCAGCCCAAATGTCCAACAGTTGACGAGTGGATAAGGAAACAGTGGTACATCTATACAATGGAGTACTACTCAGCCATCAAAAATCATGAATTACTGGATTTTGCCGGGAAATGGATGTCATTAGAAACAATTATATTAAGTGAAGTATCCCAGACCCAGAAAATTAAGCGTCATATGTACTCCCTAATAGGTGGCTCCTAGTACCAAACCCACCCAGCCCACCTAGAGACAGTAATTCAAAGGATTATGAACAGGAGGGATGGGGTAGGAGGGCCACACCAGAAAGAAGGAGAGAAGGGACCATGTTACAGCAGGGAAAATAGGCCTCCACCAAGGACCCAAATAAGTAATGAGACATCTGATTAAGTTCACAGACTTTTGTTCCTGATTATTTACTACTGAGGGGGAGTGATCTCACCAGAAGAGAAGGGCATACAGTCTGGCAGATAAAAAGTAACAATTTTGCAAATGGGCAATAGACCCCTCCCTCACTGTGGTTTCCCACTTTTGTTACATCTACCTTTGAATGTGCTTTTATCACAAGACTCTAACAGCTTTTTGTCTCTGGCCAGGGGGTAACATACAATGCCCACCAGGATGGAGTGAAGGGCATTGCAGGAGCAGCAAATCTGCAAAAGAAAATCAACAAACCACACAGAACTTCAGAGACTCTATGTCAACCACCTAGAACTAGGCCAGCTTAGTCTCTCCCCATCTTGAAGCTCAGGGAAATTTGCGGAAGAGGGGGTGGTAAGAGTGTAAGAGCATAAGGATGGGAGGAGCAATGATATGTAAGATACTCTAAACTAGTTAGGGCTGAAGCAATCATAATTGGACTTTGCATGCCCTGCGCATTGTCCAACACACTGTTGACCTCACAAAGTCTAGCATCTGCTAAAGGCACCAAGATCCTTGGAGGCAAAGGATTGGCAGCCACAGCAGTGTTCCTATACCTAAGGGGAACACGGGAAAGGGTTCAGGAAAGGCCACTGGGTCCTTGTACGTCATCGGAGAGGAGGGCCCAGAGGAAAATCAGACATGCACAAGAAAGGACTCTCTGGGAATTGGGGTGGGAGGCACTGGGGGATGGGGAGGGAGAAGGGTGAGGAGGAGGAGCAGGGGGTACGGGGGGAGAAGGAGGGAGGGAGGGAACTGGTGTACCTAATAAGTTTGTATGATCTGAAATAAAAAAAAAAAAAGAAAGCAGAAATCTCTAATGCCAGTGATTGGTTCCCATTCCCCTAAACCCCACGTTCCAAACAAAAGCTCTGCTTATTAGTCACTTCCTTCCCAATGGCTAGTAGACACTTATAAAGCCTGTGTGTAGCCATGTACCTCATCTGGACAGGGACTGATAACTCATTTCTCCAGCTCTATACTTCTCCTGCCCACATTCTCAGGGATTAAAAACTCCACTCCAACTTCCGGTCTTGCAGTTTTTCCTCTCTCCTAGAGATTTAGTTTAATCACCATGTAACCATGAAAATGAGAAACTTTTTCTATTCCTTATTCATAGCATGGTGTGTACAACCTTTCTTTTTTTAAAATCTTACAACCAGTAGCTATAATAATTAAAATTAAAAAATTATTAGAACATGAGAAAGGTAATAGGCACCTTTAACTTCCCATTAAACTGATTTTTAAATTATATCCAGCAATATTCTGTATTATTTTATCATTTTGTATGTGAATTTATGATCTTTTGCCACCTTATTTTCAAATTATATCCTTCCTCTTCTCATTACAAACCACCTGCTGCATCTCAGCAACATTTTTGAAACAATGATACTGATTACCTATCCACATTATTCTGAAGTTTTAAGCACACAGAGAGATGTCCACATACAACCTTCATAGAATCTTATCCAACAGGTTAAAAATAAAGCCTCAAGCAAAAAAAATGTTCAATAAACAAATTAGGACACGATGATGAACAGTCTGTAAGTACTGAGACATCTGACACAGCGTACTCTAAATTCCCTTCCTGTTTGCTTGGGACTGCACAGATTTGATCTTCCCAATCATGGAGGGGACAGGGGTTGGCAGTTAGATGATAACCCAGTGAGAACTGGGAGACTGACCCCACTCACTACTCTTATTGCTATTCATCAGTCTAACTTTTTTAAATTATTTTTTTATTTCCGCTCATACAAACTTAATAGGTACACCGGTCCCCTCCCTCCCTCCACCCCTCCCTGAGCACCCTTGCTCCTGCCCCACTTTTCCCCTTCCTTTCCCCCCTCCCTCCCTATCTCAGAGAGCCTCCTCCCTCCCATCCCTGGAGCATCCTTTAATGTGTATGTCAAACTTTCCTGTGGACCCTCCTCTCTGATGAGGTGTAAGGACTCAGTAGCATTGAATAGAGCTCTTTCATGTGTTCCTCTTTGATATAGGAACACTATTGTGGCTGTTAATCCCTAGGTTCTAAGGATCCTAGTGCCTTTAGTCCGTGCTAGACTTTGAAGGATCTATAATGTGTTGGTCATTGTGTAGGTCATGCAAAGTCCTATTATGATTGCTTTGGACCTAATTTGTGTGAAGTATCTTGCATATCATTACTCTCCCCATCTTTGTGCTCTTACAATCTTACTGCCGTCTCTTCCACAGCTGTACATCAAACAACTGGAACTAGGCCAGCTTAATCTCTCCCCATCCTGAAGCTCAGGGAAATTTGCGGAAGAGGGGGTGGTAAGATTGTAAGAGCACAAGGATGGGAAAAGTAATGATATGCAAGATACTCCACACAAGTTAGGGCCAAAGCAATCATAACTGGACTTAGCATGCCCTGCACAATGTCCAATACACTATTGACCCCACAAAGTCTAGCATTTGATAACAGCACTAGGATCCTTAGAGGCAATGGATTGACAGACACAGTAATTGTCCTATACTTAAGGGGAACACTTCTGGGAAATCCTAACTGGGTCCTTGCACTTCATCAGAGAGGAGGAACCAGAGGAGAGTTTGGCATGCACATTAAAGGATGCTCCAGGGATGGGAGGGGGAGGCACTAGGGAACAGGGAGGGATGAGGGTGGGGAGAGAGCACAGGGCGGTGGGAGGTTGGAGGGAGGGAGGGGACCAGTGTACCTGTTAAGTTTGTATGAGTGGAAATAAAAAAAAAGAAAAAAATATATAAAGTCTCTGAGGTTCTGAATTATGGTTTTTTGATTTTTTTTTCAGTTTTGCTGTTCCTTGCAATGCCCATGGCTCCATCTTGGTGGGTACTGGATTTCACGGCCTGGCCAGAGATAAAAAGCTGATTATAATAGAGTCTTATGATAAGAGTATATTTAAAGGTAGATGGAATAAAAGTAAGAAACCATGGTAAGGGGGGGCAGTCTCCCATTTGCAAAATGATTACTTTCTATCTGCCAGACTATATGATCTCCCCTTCTGGTGAGATCATACCCCATCAGTTGTAAATGATCAAGAAGGAAAATCGGTGAACTTAAACAGATGTCTCATTACTTACTTGCAGTCCTTCATGGGTGGCCTATTTTCTCTGCAGTAATATGATCCCCTCACTCCTTGTTTCTGGTGGGACCCTCCTTCCCCTTCCCTCCTGTTTATAATCTTTGCAATTACTGTAGGTATTGTAGAGATTTATCTTTGAGTGCATCTCTAAGTGGGTTTGGTACTAGTATCTACCTATTAGGGGATATATATATATGGTGGTTAATTTTCTGTCTCTGGGATACTTCACTCAATATAATTGTTTTTAATTCCATCCATTTCCCAGCAAATTTCATTAATTCATCATTTTGATGGCTGAGATGTATTCCATTCCATAAATGTACCACATTTTCCTTATCCACTCATCAACTGTTGGACATTTGGGTGGATTCCATGTCTTTGCTATTGTAAACAGTGCTGCTATGAACATGGTCGTGCTTGTGCTATCGAGGTAAATTTTTGCTGTGTGTGGGGTTATTTCCAAAAGTGGAATAGCAGGGTCATATGCATTTCAAACTTTAACTTCTTTTTTTAAATTATTTATTATTATTTATTCATTTGTGCATGTGTACATATGTATGTGCACACGCATGTGTGTGTCTGTGTGTGTGTAGAACCACGGACGAATTCGGGAACCAACATGGACCGCCTCCACCTCCTTCTTGTTTACTTTGTCCCGGGATTCACAGGCTGCGCCCTACCAGGATCAGAAGTGCAGGCCGCCCATGCTTCCGCCTGGCATCTATATGTGGGATCTGGGATCCGAACTCAGGACCTTCTGCCTGCAAGGCAGAGGCTTAACCCCTGAGCCACCTCTCCAGCCCCAAACTTTAACTTCTTTACGAATTGCCAAACAGCTTGCCAGAGTGGTTGTATGAGCCTGCATTCCCACCAGCAATGTAGAAAAATTCCCCTCTCTCCACATCCTCTCCAGCACTTGGTGTTGTTTGTATTGTGGATTTTCGCCATTATGAAGAGGGTGAGATGATATCACAGGGAGGTTTTGGTTTGCATTTCCCTGATGGCAAAGGATGTGGAGCATTTTTTAAGATATTTGTTAGAGGTGAGTCCTTCTAGCCCCACCAGGTGCCCCCCGTGTCCCAGCGGCACCCAGGCGACCTCCTGCTTTGCCTGGGCCCTGAACCGGACCACAGCCCCTTTCTTCCTATGGCAGGTGCCTCCGCCAGACAGGACTTGCTCACATTACTCATTCCTGGAGCTTGGGTGAGCCAAGCCAAGCCCCAGGTCCCAAGTGAAGAATTCTGCCATCAACATCAGACCCTCTGCCTCTCTGGCCCACTGGGGACCTATGCACATGGTCCAGGGAAGACACACTGCTACTCAGAATTCAATAGAGTTCAAATGAAACTCAAGCAAAACTCTAAGAGACAAAGGCCATACATCTGGAGTCCTCTACAATCATCCTATCACATGGGAGAGATTCTTCACATCCAGCCCAAAGATAAGTAAACCTTTTTTTCACCTTACTGATACTTTCTAGTATCAATTGCTGTAGATCAACTTCTCCATACAGCCATCCCCAAAACATATACAACTCCAGGGAGTACCCCACTCACCCTCACATATCACCAAGATACTAAATCGTAAAAGTGCACTACCATACTAATATTCACCCCTTGTCTACTTAAACTGACTTAACTGATGTACTAACAGCTTAATAGCCACATCTAGGAAATTACAATAACAATAGACAAACATACTCAATCCAAGGCAAGCACTAGAAATAACTGGCAAGTGTAATAATACCAACTAAATCAGTTCAGTGAAAAACACACAGAAACTTAAAGGTCCTAATAAACAAAATGACAATGCCCAAGTCAAAGTGCAGATCTATGAGAAACAAAACCCAAGAAGACCAATCTCCCACCGAAAGAATTAACCTCATAATGAAGGATTCTCACCAGAACAAATTCACAGAAAATAGCCAAGAAAGCCAGACCCAACATAACGACTTTCAGAGTATGATCATTACTGTGACTAATACAATGAAAGAGGAAATCTGAGAAGAGTTAAACAACGGTATCAACCACTTTGAACAGGAACACAACAGGCACTTGGAGGAGTTGAGAAAAACAGTTCAAGAAACAAAAATATGTATAGAGCAGTTAAAACAGTCTCAGGCAGAGTTTAAAATTGAACTAAAAGACAAGTTATCTTCAACACAAAACTCAACAGAGAGTCTTAGCAGCAGAACAAATGAAGCAGAAAATAGAATTTCAGAACTTGAAGACAAAGTGGGAGAAGTAACCAGCTCAATGGAAGTGATGGTTATATCCAAAATGATACTTGAGAAGAACATTCAAGAGATATGGGACACTCTGAAGAAGCCTAACATGCATATTCATGGAATATCAGAACAAGAATCACAAAATACCACACGGGAGGAAATATTTCAAATCATCATAAGTGTAAACTTCCCACAACTAAAGAATGAGAGGCCCATCCAAATACAAGAGGCATCTTGCACTCCAAACAGATATGACCAAAACAGAAAATCGCCACAGCAAATAATACTCAAAACACTCCACATTCAAGACAAAGAAAAGGTGCTGAGAGCTTCAAGAGTAAAAGGAAGTCAGCTTTAAAGTTAAACATATTAGAATAACAAATGACTACTCAGTGGAAGCAGTAAAAGCAAGAAGAGCTTGGAGATATGTATTTCAAGTATTAAATGAGCAAAAATGCCAACCCAGACAGATATACGCCGCAAAATTATCTGTCATGATTGAGGGAGAAAAAAACAGTTTTCCAGCACTAAGACAACTTGAAGGAATATATGTCTACCAAACCAGGCCGTCAAAAAATGCTAGAAATGATACACCAGCTTGAAGAAAAGAACAAGCATATCCAGGAGGGCAGAAGAAAAGTATAATACCACCAAAACATAAATATCAAACAATACGTGTACAAAATCCACTAAACATAAAAAGTCCAGAATTAAAAATAATTTCTCCATTATAACATTAAATGTCAATGGTATTAACTCACCAATTAAGAGACACAGATTACAAACTTGAATTAAAAACCACAATCCAAAAATCTGCTGCCTCCAGGAAACTCATCTCACCACAAAAGATACGCACATCCTAAAAATGAAAGGTTGGTCCAAAATTTTGCAAGCTAATGGAACCAGGAAACAGGCTGGTGTAGCAATTGTGCTTTTGGACAAAGTGGACTTTAAAACAAAAAAAATCATAAGAGACAAAGATGGATACTACATATTTTCACAGGTACAATTCACCAGGAAGACTTCATAATACTGAACATATATGCACCCAATATGGGACCCTCCACATTCATTAAAAAAACTCTACAGCGTCTAAAGTGAGAAATCAACCCCAAAACAATAATTCTTGGGGACTTCAACACTGCCCTCTCAACATGGGATAGATCAACAGGTCAAAAGCTTAACAGAGACACTTTGGAACTTAATCAAACCCTCAATGAAATGGACCTTAGAGATCTCTATCGAACTTTTCATCCACGCAACAAAGAGTACACATTTTTCTCATCAGCACATGGAACGTTCTCCAAAATAAATCACATATTGGGCCACAAAACGAATCTCCACATATACAAGAAAGTTGGAAGTATAACCTGTGCCCTATCAGACCACGACTGCCTAAAGCTTGACGTCCACAACACAACAAACAACAGAAAATACACTAACTCCTGGAAACTTAACACTATGATGCTGAATGAGAACTGGATTCAGGAAGAAATTATAAAGGAAATGCAAGATTTCCTGAAAGCGATTGATAATGAAAACACAACTTACCAAAATCTCTGGGAAACAATGAAAGCTGTCCTAAGAGGTAAGTTCATAGCTCTTAATGCCTACATCAAAAAAATGAAAACATCAGAAATAAGTATCTTAGCAATATAGCTTCAAGCTTTAGAGAAACTAGAGCAATCTGATCCCAAAAGTAGTAGAAGAGAAGAGATTAGCAAAATAAGGGGAGAAATATCTGAAATTGTGATTAGGAAAATGATAGAGAAAATCATCCAGTCAAAAAGCTGGTTCGTTGAAAAAATCAATAAGATTGATACACCCTTAGCTAAATTAACCAAAAGCAAGAGAGAGAAAACCCAAATTAACAAAAGTAGAAATGAAAATGGAGTTATCACTACTGATACCCAAGAAATCCAGAGAATTATAACATCATATTTCAAAAACTTACACTCTGTGAAGTTTGACAACACAAAAGAAATGGATGAATTTTTAAGTAAATACAGCTTACTTAAATTGAATCAGGAAGTAGTGAACTATTTGAATAGTCCTATAACATATGAGAAAATTGAGGAAGTAATCTCGAATTGTCCCACCAAAAAATGTCCTGGACCAGATGGCTTTAGCACAGAGTTCTACCAAACATTTAAGGAGTTAATAAAACCAATAGTCCTTAAACAGTTCCATCAAATAGCAAAGGAAGGAACACTACCCAATTCCTTCTATGAACCTAATATCGTTTTAATCCCAATACCTAATAAAGATTCACTTAAAAAAAGAAACCTACAGGCCAATCTCTCTGATGAACACAGATACAAAGATTCTCAACAAAGTCGTAGCAAATTGGATTCAAAAACATATCAAAAAGATCATTCACGGGGACCAAGTAGGCTTTATCCCTGGCACACAAGGTTGGTTCAACATATGCAAATCAATAATGTAGTTTATCATAAAAACCAGTCCAAAGTCCAAGACCACATATTACTCTCGATAGATGCAGAAAAAGCTTTTAACAAGATCCTAAAGCCTTTTATGATCAATATACTAGAGACAATAGGAATGGAAGGAACTTTTATAAATATAATTAAAGCTGTATACAACAAGGCCACAGCAAGGGTTATGCTCAATGGGGAAAACCTGGAAGCATTCCCACTTGGATCAGGAACTAGACAAGGCTGTCCACTCTCACAACTTTTATTCAGTATTGTACTTGAAGTCTTAGCTGAAGCCATAAGACAAGAAAGGGGCATAAAAGGGATTCAAATCGGCAAGGAAGAAGTCAACTTACCTCTATTTGCAGATGACATGATCTTATACCTGAGTGATCCCAAAATAATTGAGAAGTTCAGCAGGGTGGCAGGATACAAAATAAATGTGCAAAAATCAGAGTCCTTCCTATATGCCCAGAATGAAAGAAGTGAAAAAGCCCTGAGAGAAACAATCCCATTTACTATAGCCCTTAAAAAATGAAATACCTTGGTATAAACCTAAACAAGCAATAAAACACCGTTACAACGAAAACATTAAAACCTTAAAGAAAGAAATTGCAGAAGACACCAAAAGATGGAAAGACTTCCCATGTTCCTGGATTGGTAGAATCAACATCGTAAAAATGACCATCCTACCAAAGGCAATATACAGATTCAATGCTATACCAATTAATCTCCAAAAGCAATTCTTTAAAGAAGTTGACCAAACAATCTCAAAATTCATATGGAGGCACAAAAGACCCAGGATAGCAAAGACAATCCTGAGTAACCAAAACACTGCTGGAGGTATCACCATACCAAACCTTAGTCTATAATAAAATCCATAGTTATAAAAACAGCCTGGTACTGGCTCCAAAA
Source organism: Typhlomys cinereus (assembly GCA_023101885.1). Classification (NCBI taxonomy): domain Eukaryota; kingdom Metazoa; phylum Chordata; class Mammalia; order Rodentia; family Platacanthomyidae; genus Typhlomys; species Typhlomys cinereus. The sequence goes on from JALPQD010000159.1 coordinate 604,042, forward strand.
TAGACACACAGATCAATGGATAAGGGTTGAAAACCCAGATATAAGCCCACAAAACTACAGCCACTTGGTCTTTTACAAAGGGGACCAAAAAATTCAATGGAAAGAGTATCTTCAACAAATGGTGCTGGCAAAAATGGATCTCCACATGCAGAAGATTAAAACTGGACCCGTACTTGTCATTATGTGCCAGACGTAATTCCAAATGGATCAAGGACCTTGATATAAGGCCAGAGACTATAAAAATCATAGTTGAAAGGGTAGGGTGTTCCCTCGAGCTGATTGGGCTAGGACAACAGTTCCTAAACAGACATCCAATGGCACAGTCACTGCTACCAAATCTGAACAGTTGGGATCTTGTGAAATTAAAGAGCTTCTGTTCAGATAAACAGATTGTAACTCGAGCACAAAGGCAACATTTAGAAAGGAAGAAAATCTTCACTAACTATATATCTGATAGAGCTCTATTGTCCAGAGTGCACAAAGAATTTAGAAAACTAAACTCCAAGGAAACTAATGGCCTAATTAAAGATGGGCCCTGGAACTTAAAAGAAACTTTACCAGGGGTGAAATTTAAATGTCTAACAAATATCTTTAAAAATGCTCCACTTCCTTAGCCATCAGGGAAATGCAAATCAAAACTTCCCTGAGATATCATCTTGCCCTGGTCAGGATGGCAAAAATCCACAATACAAACAACAACAAATGCTGGAGAGGATGTGGAGAGAGGGGAACCCTCCTACATTGCTGGGGGGAATGCAGGTTCATATAGCCACTCTGGCAAGCCGTCTGGAGATTATTAATGAAATTAAAGATTGAAATGCCATATGACCCTGCTATCCCACTTTTGGGAATAAACCCCCCATGCAGCAGAGGTTCACCTTGATAGCACAAGAACGACCATGTTCATAGCAGCACTGTTTACAATAGCAAAGACATGGAATCAACGCAAATGTCCAACAGTTGACGAGTGGATAAGGAAACTGTGGTACATCTATACAATGGAGTACTACTCAGCCATCAAAAATGATAAATTACTGGAATTTGCCAGGAAATGGATGTTATTCAAAACAATTATCTTAAGTGAAGTATCCCAGACCCAGAAAATTAAGCCCCATATGTACCCCCTAATAGGTGTCTCTTAGTAGCAAACCCACCCAGCCCACCTAGAGACACTCAAAGATAAATCTCTGTAATACCTACAGTAATTGCAAGGATTATGAACAGGAGGGATGGGGTAGGAGAGCCACACCAGAAACAAGGAGACAGGAGACCATGTTACAGTAGAGAAAATAGGCCTCCATCAAGGACTGCAAAGGGTAACATAGAATACCCATCAGGATAGAGTGAAGGGCATTGCAGGAGCAGCAAAACTGCAAAAAAAAATCAACAAACCATAATCCAGAACTTCAGAGACTCTATATCAACCACCTAGAACTAGGACAGCCTAATCTCTCCCCATCCTGAAGTTCAGGGAAATTTGCGGAAGAGGGGGCGGTAAGATTGTAAGAGCACAAGGATGGGAGGAGCTATGATTTACAAGATACTCCACACAAGTTAGGGCGGAAGCAATGATAATTGGACTTTGCATGCCCTGCGCAATGTCCAACACACTACTGACCACACAAAATCTAGCATTTGTTAAAGGCACCAAGATCCTTGGAGGCAAGAGATAGACAGCCACAGTAGTGTTCCTATGCTTAAGGGGAACACAGGAAAGGGTTCAGGGAAATGCCACAGGGTCCTTATACATCACGGGAGAGGAGGGCCCAGAGGAGAGTCTGGCATGCACATTAAAGGATTCTCTGGGGATTGGGGGGGAGGCACTGGGGCATGGGGAGGAAGGGGTAAGGGGAGTGGGAGCAGGGGAGTCGGAGGGAGGAGGAGGGAAAGAGGGAACGTGTGTACCTAGTAAGTTTGTATGAGCGGAAATAATAATAAAAATGTTATAAAAAAGATATTTGTTAGACATTTTAATTTCATCCCTGGAAAAGTTTCTTTTAAGTTCCAAGGCCAATTTTTTAATTGGCCCATTTGTTTCCTTGGTATTTAGTTTTCTATGTTCTTTGTGCACTGTGGATAATAGAGCTCTATCAGATATGTGGTTAGTGAAGATTTTCTCTGATTCTATGGATTGCCTTTGTGCTTGAATTACAATCTCTTTTTCTTGAACATTTTTTATTATTATTTCCCCTCATATAAACTTAATAGGTAGACCAGTTCTATAATCTCTTTATCTGAGCCAAAGCTCTTTAATTTCACAAGATCCCATCTGTTGAGTGTTGGTGGCAGTGACTGTACTATTGGATGTCCCTTTAGGAATTGTTGCCCTAACCCAATCAGCTTGAGGGATTGCCCTACCCTTTCAACTATGGTTTTTATAGTCTCTGGCCTAATATCGATATCCTTGATCAATTTGGATTTAATTCTTGCACATGGTGACAAGTAGGCATCCAGTTATAATCTTCTACATGTGGATATTCAGTTTTGCCAGTACCATTTGTTGAAGATGTTATTCTTTTTCCATTGGATTTTTTGGGCCCCTTTGTCAAAGATGAAATGGCTGTAGTTGTGTGTGTTTTTCCTGGGCCTTCAACCCTCATCCATGGGTCTGTGTGTCTATTTTGGAGCCATTACCAGGCTGTTTTTACAACTATGGATTTGTAGTATAGACTAAGGTCTTGTATGGTGATACCTTCAGCGGTGTTGTTGTTACTCAGGATTTCTTTTGCTATCCTGAGTCTTTTGTGCCTCCATATGAATTTTGAGATTGTTTGGTATACTTTTTTTAAGAATTGCTTTGGGATTTTAAGTGGTATAGCATTGCATCGGTATATTGCCTTTGGTAAGATGGTCATTTTTATGATGTTGATTCTGCCAATCCAGGAACATGGGAGGTCTTTTCACTTTCTGGTGTCTTCTGCAATTTCTTTCTTTAGAGTTTTAAAGTTTTATTGTAAAAGTCTCTTACTTCCTAGGTTAGGTTTATGCCAAGGTATTTCATTTTTTAGGGGCTATAGCAAAATATGATTGCTTTTCTCAGGGCTTTTTTTACTTCTTTCATTCTTGGCATATAGGAAGGCCACTGATTTTTGTACATTTATTTCGTAACCTGCCACACTGCTGAACTTCTCAATTAGTTCCAGGAATTTCCTGGTTGAGTTTTTGGGATCACTCAGGTATAAGATCATGTCATCTGCAAATAGAAATAACTTCACTACTTCCTTGCAGATTTGAATCCCTTTTATGTCCCTTTCTTGTCTTATGGCCTCAGCTAAGACTTGAAGTACAATATTAAATAGAAGTGGTGAGAGTAGACAGCCTTGTCTAGTTCCTGATCAAAGTGGGAATGCTTTAAGTTTTTCCCCATTGAGTATAAACCTTGCTGTCGGCTTCTTGTAAACTGCTTCTATTATAATGATAAAGTTTACTTCCATTCCATCCTTCTCTAGGGTTTTGATCATAAAGGGCTGTTGGATCTCGTCAAAAGCTTTTTCTGCATCTACCGAGAGTATCATGTGGTTTTGGATTTTGGACTGGTTTATATGATGAATTACATTTATTGATTTGCATATGTTGAATCAGCCTTGTGTACCTGGAATAAACCCTACTTGATCCCTGTGAGTGATCTTCTTGATATGTTTTTTAATCCGTTTTGCTTAGAATTTGTGAGAATATTTGTATCTGTGTTCATCAAAGAGAATGGCCTATAGTTTTCTTTTTTAAGTGTATCTTTATTAGGTTTTGGAATTAAGACAATATTATCTTCATAGAAAGAATTTGATTGTGTTCCTTCCTTTGTTCTTTGATGGAACATTTTCAGGATTATTGGTGTTATTAGCTCCTTGAATGTCTAGTTGAACTCTGTGCTGAATCCATCTGGTCCAGGACATTTTTGGTGGAAAGATTTGAGATTACTTCATCGATTTCCTCATGTGTTATAGGACTATTTAAATAATTCACAACTTCTTGATTAAATTTAGGTAAGTTTATTTTAATTATGAATTTATCCATTTCTTTTGTGTTATCAAATTTCACAGAGTATAAATTTTTGAAATATGTCATTATAATACTCTGAATTTCTTGGGTATCACTAATGATAACTCCATTTTCATTTCTTTTTTTTCAGATTAGGACACTTTATTCATTCTGGATCTTCTGCTGCAAGAATTGCCTTGTTTAAGTGTCTGTTTCCTTGCCCAGTAAAAACAATTTCATCTGAAATTGTTCACTCCAATTGATTCCTGCAGAATTCAGGGCAAAACAGTCATTCCTAAACACATGCCACTCAGTAAAAATTATTCTCTTCCCCCTCCAAATGCAATACCATGTTAACAGCACCAAAGTCCTTGTCTCCCAAGTTCCCATCAAAAGCAACACAGGAGCTTTTATACAAATGAAGCTGCTTCTTCAAAAGTTTGCATCTGAAAAATCTCAAAATCCCTTAAACTCATAATGCAAAGCTAACATTTTATGAATGATTTTCATGCATGGAAAGTCACATGATTTTCCTCCACTGTGGAAAAACACAAGAGTAGGATGCCACCAGATGCTGAGTGCAGCCAGTTGGGATAAGTTGGAACCTGGAGATAAACACTGTGGAACTCAGCTCGGTGGCACTTCTGACCAGATCCTGCGTGTGAGCTCCATGGTCACAAAGTATGCCAGGCTGTTAGCTTCCTCAACACTGGTCACAAAACTGTGAAACTACATCTCTTCTTGAAAAATAAATCTATTTTTTTCTCTTAATTTATGACATACAGTGGCATATAAAAAAGGAAACTTAAAACATAAGACTTAAAACACATGTGGTCCTGATGCTAACCTCTCAAGCTGGTTAACAGACAACAAGCAGAAGTGACTCTTCAAGCATGCACAGTTAGCACTTTAAAGCGAGTGGCATTTACAACCCTGTATCTCAAAGTGTTTGTGTGCTTAAACTTCTATTCCCTGAAGCAAATAATTTTACCCCCACTTATTATAGGTAGACATTTCATTCTTGGGTGGTCTGTCAAAAGTATTCAAATATGTCCAAGAAAGGTACGTGTTCAAGGCGGATAGTTTCATAGTGTCTCAGACTGCGTTAGGTCTACCGGTGAAAACCGGATTGCAACCCAGAGTAGGAAAATCTGAAAGGCTTGGTCATGTGACTTTAAGCAAAGCATGAAACTCTACCTCATCTCTGTAATATGACATGGCTTCACAGAGATATTTAAAATATAATTAAGACTGTACATATAAACTACTTTAAATCACAGCTTTAAAAAAAAAAACTTATATGTAACAAAAAAGGTAGCAGAACACCGCTGTACCTGAAACGTAGAGGTCTTGGCAAACCATGATGAGAGCATCAGAGTTTGACAAAAAGAAAAATCACCCTCAGCAGTGTCTCCTTTAATCCAACCAAAAATGCCAGAACTATGTTCCACAGGCCGCCATGGCAACCAAGAGAGTGGATGACACCTACCTTCATCACTGAATGATGCAGCAGTGTCTCTTCTCTAGGCCTGTGGTGGCAGCTTGACAGCCCATCAGCATACTCACCCCACTTAAGAACTCAAGTAATTCTTGGGGAGCTAGGCGGCTTTGGTGCTAGCCCCTCCCACCACCTTGTCAGTGAGCAGACATGGTCTCAGCCTCCTTCAATGTACTCAGCAATCTTAGCTTTGAGTTCCGCTTTCCAAGAAGATCCACTCAGCCAATGTTCACCTCACTGATAAATTGTGAAACTTCTTCCAATGTGAGCTACAACCTTTGAAGAGAACATAGTAATTCCATTCTGTGTGGGAAAGATAATCACACTTTGGAAATGGAGGCACTGACCCACCCCAACACTTGCTTAAGATGAAATGTTCAGAAGGGTGTGGGGGGTGGGGGTGGGGGGGTTCTCCCGTGTGACCAGATCAGTGGGCACTTAACAAACTTCTGTGTGTTTCAGAGTGAAAATAGACAGTTTATACAAAAAAGAGCATGCTGTCAATCAGGTCCTTGAATGACAGCACTCATGATACTCTTGAGATGTGTGGCTTTTCTTCAGCAGCTCCAGGCAGCCAGTTATGTCCCATTTTGACAAAGTAGCATCCAACTTCAGGCACAACTGTGTATGTGTATATGACTGTACGTGCAGCTGGGCAACCATAGCAAGCCATACCAAAGCATGTCAAAGACATTTCTCCTCCCCACAGCATGGCCCCAGGAAGCCATTGCTTTAATAGAATGAGTTTCTGCTGAGCCTACCGACCTACATAGCACTAACATTGTCCCGCTTAGGACACAGGTTTGCATCTGGGCTGAAGCAGTGAAACACTGCACACTAAGCCATCGTCCTCATCTTACTGTAACAATCTGTGTGCAGATACACCCTCTTTTAGTAGAACACAAGCTATGAAGACGAAGTAACACAGCTGCACACACATGGAAGACACAACCCAGACCCTCGCTGCTGTTTCTTCGGGGGTCTCAAACTCAGAACCTACCTTACTGGCACTAAGGAACGCACACCAGGCTCAGGCAGAACTTAGCTCACCCAGACACGATTCCATTCAGGAACTGGTTGGACCTGGCTGCACATTTGGGACTCAATGAAATGATACTAAAAGCTCCACACAGAAGACAGGCCAGAGCTGATTCTAGTTTTCCAGGAACACAGACACAGCTGCCAAAAGAGCAGCAGCTCTGGAACGGCAGCTGCAGGTCCATGGCGGGCTAAAAAGGAAGTAAAACCAGCGCAGGATGTCCCTCCCTTTTAAAGAAAATTGCTGCCCTGATTATTTTATGAATACACACACAAAAAAAAGTCTCACAATCTGATTTTGTAGGAGAAAGAGTCCACCGCTGCACGAAGAGTTGGTCCCGCTGAGGAAGAGTCCAGCCCGGAGTGTGGATCTCCGGACCCTGCAGACGCAGAGCGCGGTTCCTGCAACAGCCCAGCAGCTGCGCTCTAGCTGCTCTTTTCCTGAGGCGCTTTGAAAAACGTGCCTGGAGCTGAGTCCGTGGCTTTCTCGGCCGAGGTCCTGCCCAACCACGCCAAGTGCGGGGGCTTCTGGGCCTGTGTGTTTGGCAAGGCTGGCTCCAGCACCTCTGCATGCCCTGCACCAGAACTAGACAGAGATGCTGCAGCCACGGGTTTCCTTTTCCTCTAAATGTCACATGAACATGGCGGCCCCCAGTGTACATTTGCCTGTCTGGCAGAGCAGTGCGCAGGTGAACACCTTCGGTGAGAAGCATCAGCATGAAGGTCCAGGGAGTAGAGGGGAGACAGGGGGTTGAACTCATGTGCACAAGCAGAGATATGAGGAATATCAGAAGCCAGTGCTTTATTCTTTTTCTGCCGGGGGTCACTGATGATGTGGCTTATCCTCTCGGTCCCAGGGTGCTTATGCTGCTCTCCTTCCCAACCAGTCTCCTTCGTCCCTTCCTGAGGCATTGAGCTGCAGTTCCAGGCAAGCGATTCAAGCGAGCGTGATATCCTCTCTGAGCTGGCCGGGAAGGTAAAAGGAATGTGGGGTCTGAGCGTTTATCCCGCCCAGAGTCCATCCTCTCTCCATCAACGTGGTGCTCTGGAGCCCACTTGGGCAGAAGATTGAGGACAGTGAATCCCGGGACACATTCTCCTTCATAGAACAGTCACTCTGCTGATCGTCCCCTTGCCGGCCTTCATCATTGGTGAAGAGTCCGGCGTCGTTGCTGCTACACACACTGCTGGTTTCACATTCCGAAATGTTCTCGTCAGAGCCCGGCTTCTGCTCATCTGCTTCGCACTCCATCCTCTCCTTCCTTCCCGCCTTGCTTAGGAAAGGCCTATTTTCTGCTGATTTGCACAGTCCGTGGGCTGCTGAGCTCCAGGGAGCATTCTCCTTCCAGCAGGACAAGCGCTGCTTCTTGGCGAACTTGAACCTGCAGCCTCATAGCTTCAATCTGACACCTTCAGCTTCTGCTAATTTTGTTAATTTGCGTTTTTTCTCTCTTGATTTGGGCTAATTTAGCTAAGGTTGTATTAATCTTACTTATTTTTTCAAAGAACCAGCTTTTTGACTGGTTGATTCTCTATATTGTTTTCCTAATCTCAATTTCGGATATTTCTCCCCTTATTTTGCTAATCTCCTTCCTTCTACTGCTTTTGGGATCAGATTGCTCTAGTATCTCTAAAGCTTTAAGCTTCATTGTTAAGTTATTTATTTGTGATGTTTTCATTTATTTGATGTAGGCATTAAGAGTGTGGAACTTACCACTTAGGACAGCTTTCATCGTCCCCAAAGATGTTGATAAGTTGTATTTTCATTTTCGTTCACTTTTAGGAAATCTTGAATTTCATTTTTAATTTCTTCCTGAATCCAATTCTCATTCAGCATCATAGTGTTAAGTTTCCAGGAGTTAGTGTATTTTCTGTTGTTTGTTGTGTTGTGGATGTCCAGCTTTAGACCATGGTGGTCTTATAGGGTGCAGGCTAGAATTTCATGTTTCCTGTACATGTGGAGAGTCATTTTGTGGCTCAATATTTGATCTATTTTGGAGAATGTTCCGTGTGCTACTGGAAAAAATGTGTATTCTTTGGTGCTTGGATGAAAACTTCAATAGAGATCTGTAAGGTCCATTTCATTAAGGGTTTGATTAAGTTCCAAAGTGTTTCTGTTAAACTCTTGACTTATAGATCTATCCCACATTGAGAGGGCAGTGTTTAAATCCCCAAAAATTATCGTTTTGGGGTTGATTTCTCATTTAGTCGCTGTAGGGTTTGCCTAATGAATGTGGAGAGGCCTGTCTTAGGTGCATATATGTTCAGTATTGTGAAGTCTTCCTGGTGAATTGTGTCTGTGACTAAAATGTAGCAATCATCTGTGTCTCTTATGTTTTTTTTTTTTGTTCAAATTCCACTTTGTCTAAAAGCATAATGGCTACTCCTGCCTGTTTCCTGGTTCCATTAGCTTGCAGAATTTTGGACCAGCCTTTTATTTTTAGGATGTGCCTATCTTTTGTGGTGAGATGAGTTTCCTCCAGGCAGCAGGTTGATGGGTTCTGATTTTTAATCCAAGTTTGTAATCTGTGTATCTTGATTGGCAAGTTAATTCCATTTACATTTAATGTTATAATGGAGAAATTATTTTTAATTCCAGACTTTTTTTATATTTAGTGGCTTTTGTAAGTGTATTGTTTGGCTTTTAGGTTTTGGTGGTATTATACTTCCCTTTTATCCTCCTGGATATGCTTGTTTTTTTTCTTCAAGCTTGGGTATCATTTGTAGCATTTTTTGAAGGCCTGGTTTGGTAGACATGTAAGCTTTCAAGTTGTCTTTGTGCTATTAAACTTTTCTTTCTTCCTTGATCATGATAGATAATTTTGCCAGGTATGTAAGCTTGGGTTGACATTTTTGCTCATTTAATACTTGAAGTTCATCTCTCCAAGCTCTTCTTGCTTTTACTATTTCCATTGAAAAGTCTTTTGTTATTTTAATAGGTTTACCTTTAAAAGTGCCTTTTTTTCCCCTTGAATCTCTCAGCACCTTTTCTTTGTCTTGAATGTCTAGCGTTTTGACTATTATTTGCCATGGCATGTTTCTATTTTGGTCATATTTATTTGGAGTGCAGAATGCTTCTTGTATTTGGATATGCATTCTCATTCTTTAGATGAGGGAAATTTTCCTTGATGATAATTTGAAAAATTTCCTTAGGTGTGGTATTTTGGGATTCTTGCTCTGGTATTCCATGAATGTGCATCTTAGACTTCTTCAGGGTGTTCCATAACTCTTGAATATTTCTCTCAAGTATCATTTTGGTTTTAACAACCTCTTCCATTGGGGTGGTTAATACTCCCACTTTGTCATCAAGATCTGAAATTCTATTTTCTGCTTAGTTAGTTTTGCTGATAAGACTCACTGTTGAGTTCTGGGTTGAAGATAACTTATCTTTTAGTTCAAACTTAAACTTTTTCTGAGACTGTTTTAACTGCTCTATGACTATTTTTGTTTCTTGAACTGTTTTTCTCAACTCCTCCAATTGTCTGTTGTGTTCCTCTTCAAAGTGGTTGATGCAGTTATTTTTTTCCTGGATTTCCTCTTTCATAGTATTGATCATGGTAATGATCATGCTTTGAAATTTGTAATCCTGGGCCTGGCTTTCTTGGCTATTTTCTGTAAATTTGTTTTAGTTTGAATCTATCATTTTGGGGTTAATTCTTTTGGTGGGAGATTTGTGTTCTTGGGTTTTGTTTCTCATGGATTTGCATTTTGACTTGGGCATTGTTGTTTTCTCTCTTAAGACTTTTCATATTCTGTGTGTTTTTGAGTGAACTGATCTAGTTGATATTAATATTCTCTGGCAGTTATTATGAGTGGTTGCCTTGGAGGTGGGTACGTTTGTCTGTTGTTATTATTTCCTGGATGGGGGTATTAGGCTGTTAGTACATCAATTAAGACAGGTTTAGTAGACAGGAGGTGAATATTAGTGTGGTAGTGCAATTTTACAATTTAGTATCTTGATGATATGTGAGGGTGAGTGTTATAGTCCCTGAAGTTTTATGTGGTTTGGGGGTGGCTATATGGAAAAGTTAATTTACAGTGATTAATAATTGAAAGAAGCAGGATGGTAAAAAGGGGTTTACTTATATTTGGGCTGGCTGTGAAGAATCTCTCCCATGTGGTAGCATGATTAGAGGACTTCAGATGCATGGCATTTGTTCCCTAGAGCTTTGCTTGTGTTTTCGTTGGACTGTGTTGGTTTCTGAGGAGCAGTGTGTCCTTCCTGAGATGCAGGGTGACCTGAAGCGTACTGGGCAGCTGGGCGGGTGGACCAGCAAAAGGGCTGGTGGCGACTGCACACTTCACCTGGACCCGGGGAGTGGCCTAGAGGTCCAGCCAACCCCAGGAAGCCTGGATGCTGCTCAAGCTGGCTGGTGAGAGGAGCTGGGACAGGCTTATGGGGGTTACCTGAGACGCATGGTGACCTGGAGCATCAGGAGTAGGCCAGTGGGTGGACCAGCAAAAGGGCTGGTGCCCTGATAGGGCACTTCACCTGGGACCCAGGGAGTGGCCTAGAGGTCCAGCCAACCCTGGGAAGCCTGGATGCCTCTCAGGATGGCTGGCAGGAGGACCTGGGATGGGCTGGTGGGGGTTACCTGAGATGCAATGTTCCTGGGAGCATCCCGGGCAGAAGGGGTGGGGTAGGGTGTGGGGAGTGGACCAGAAAAAAGTCCTCCCTCTAACTTTAAGCTCTTCTTCTATTAAGACTTTTTTTTATCTTTGATTAGGAAATGATCTCAACACTCAACTAAAATGTAGCCAAGGGCATTGCAGGAACAGCAAAACTGAAAACAATAGCCAACCTTAATTCAAAGAACCTACAATGTTCACCCAGAACCCAGAACTGGACCAGTCAAATCTCTCCCCATCCTAAATAGGTTCAGGGAACCTTGCAGAAGAGGGGATGGCAAGACTATAAGAGCTTAAAAATGGGAAGGACGACTAATAGACAAAATACTCTGCTCAAGTCAGCATTGTAGCAGCCAGGATCTCACTTCAATGTGATTTGACCTTGCCTGACCTACACAATGGCTGCCATCTCAACGAGCTCCCATAGACAAATGTGGATCTCAGGGGAGAAGGCTTCAGACAGTAGGATCCTTAGAGGTAAGGGGTTAGACAGATATAACTGTGTTCCCATATTAGTGGATAGCCCCAGAAGGGGCCCCAAGATATGACACAGATTCCTGAAACTTCACTAGAGTAGAGGAATCAGAGGAAATTCAGGGCCCACATAAGCAGATGTTCTGGAGGGTGGGAGGGAGCAGGCAGGAAACTCCCATGGAGGAATGGGAGAAAAGGAAAGAGAGAGGGAGAGAGAGAGAGAGAGAGAGAGAGATATGGGGTAGAGAACTGGATGGGGGGATAACATGGGGAAGGGAGGAGACAGGTAGATGGAGGGGGCCAAGGGTACGTACCCACTGAACTTGTGTAACTAGGTAAAAAATAATAATAATAAGTAAAATATATTGTCAATACTCAGGCTAAAAAAAGAATAATGCCTCAAAATTAAGTGATAAAATAGAAGAGTGCAGTATAAGATGATTTTGAAACAATGATAATAATGTTAAAGTCATCTGAATTTTAATTTTCTGTCACCTACTCGTTGTATCTGATCATGGACAAGCCATTTGGTCTTTCTAATCTGTGCAGTTAGGTATACTATTCATAGAAATAAAAAGAAAAAAATCGCATGAAAATGCACTGGTTTAAAGCAAATATATATGCTCATGTGTCCTATGTTTACTCACATAGGTCTCCAATGCTGACAGACTAGCTTCATTGCATACTTGTTAAGAATGCCCTCCTTTCCTCTGTTTCCTCTCTATCTTCTTCACTGTTTCTGGAAAATATTTCCAAGTCATTTAGTTGTCCAACAAGAACTATGGCTAGATAATTATGTGAATTTAATGCCCAGAAGATGAGTATTTCTCAATCTTGATAATTTTGATATTTTGAACTGGTTTAAGTCTTTGTTATGTGGATTTGGACAGTAGTAGCATAGGTGTGGTAGGTCCTTTAGGATATCTGCCCAGTAGATATTACTAATAAACTACAATTTGATTATAAATCTCAAAAACTGGCCAGATGTTGACTGAACATACACCAGGGACAAGTTATTACTTATTGAGGAATGCTGCCTTTGTTTCATATTTTTCTTCCTTCTTAAAGCTGAGCAGTGAACATTCTGTATCATATATAAAAGAAAAAGTATGGAAGTTCTTTACACACACACACACACACACACACACACACACACACACACACACTTAATTTCAAAGGAGTGCAGATAACGCTGCTAGGTGGTGAAGTACAGTATAAACAGAAAGAAAAGGATGCTAATCCTGCTGATGTTTAGAATGGATGACTCAATGATTGCTAAGATTATGCAATGGAACAAATAATACAGATTTCCATTCTGTTCTAAGCAGTAAAAATTGTTTTTGAGGAGCAATAATTTACATTCTTCAGGTATGACTCAAATACCACAGAAACTTATGAAATAGAGGTGATAAAATACACCTCTATGATTTCACTTTTTTTTAGGTTGACAAAATGAAAATAATTCACAATGAAATAATCACAAAAAAGAAAAACAGAAGAGAAATAGGAATTGAAGTAACTGTCATATATCAAATTTGACACATTTTTGCAGTCACCCTCTGAATTCTTTTTTTCTGCAAATCATTTTCTTCAATACCATGTTAAATATTTACAACCAACTATATTTCTGATTTAAATGTTGATAGAATGATAAGTCAGATTTTGACACACGTTGCTTGGTAACACTTAACATCTTTGTTACAGATTCCACTAGAAAGTGTTGGTCAAATTATCACACCATATTAAGTTGGCAGATATAGAGGGACACAGTTCATTATTTCCTCATTAAATCCATAGTGGTTATCATTGTATGTACTTAAACTGTCCAATGTATAGTCTAACAATTCTATACTGTGTTAAAATACTTGGAAAAAGAACAAGTCCTCAGCAGAGATATGTGTAAAGACCTGAGAAAATTTCTTGTATTTCTTTTGAGCCTCAAGTCATTCTTTATATTCCTCACCCCATAATTTGAAACTCGCCCAATAAAATAGTTCTAATCGGTTCCCTAACTAGAAGATTAACATATGTAATTTGCATGTTCTACCATTGTAAGTCCTCTGTAAGGACTGCTTTGGAGGTGATATTAAAGGGCAACACAGTAATGTCTTTTTTTAAAAAATAAAAAGAAATTTTAGGGGCATTATGCCAACATTCTAGAAGCTCTGCATAATTGTGTTGACTGTCTCAGAAGCTATGAAATAACAATGTATGTACCTTGAAATCAAAATATTATATGTTTTGATCTTTCCCTGAACCTAACTTAAGATTTCTTTTTCAGAGTGGGAAGATGGCTACGGATGAAACATCCTAGAATAGCCACTCCTGTTTGCCTGAGGAGATAGGGAGAAACCTGAAATATCTATTCTAGTTTCTATAAGTTATGTCCAAGAATAAGGGGTTTAGGCAGTATAATATATGTATCTCCCAAAATAAAAATCATAGAAAATAAACACATGGAATTTGCCTGTTTCCTAAAAAGTCAACCCTCCTTTGCAGAAGTTGCTGCCCAGAATGGTGTGTCTTTTTGTAATTTTTCAGATCAGGTAAACTGCATTTTTCTAAATCACACAAATATTTTTGGCTTATGAATTATGTATCATATATAATAATGCTCAAGTGCCATTAAAATATATAATCCATTTTAGCATTAGCAGTTAAAGTTGGTTATTTGTATTTTTTCTGACGACCTCAATTTGAAATGAATAATATTAAAATTTGGTTATATATAATTAACAGTTCTAACTGAATATACTCTCACTTGCCTAACTACACACAGTTAATTTTTAAATATTTTTTATTCTTTGACATGTTCATACCATAGTAATGCAAAGATAATTTTTATTTGTGGTTTCATAGTAGAGAACAGAGACTCACACAGATCATAATGATTACGTGCACATAATAAGATAAAATGAAAATTTTACAATGATTCATTTGCTTTTAGAATCTTTGGATAAAATGCATATTTTTGCCATTCTGCATAATCCATAAAGAGTGGAAAAGTTTTTATGATGTTTACAACTGTTACAGTTACTCCAAATGTTGCTTATAAATTCATGATCAAATAGCTTATGGGAGAAAAAAGTGCTTTTATTCTGACATATGATTCTTAGTTACAGTTCCTTATCTAGCTTATGAAGAGGGTTCATACTAATAAAGGCCAAAGGAACTGAATGCAACATATCCAAAGGACAATTCTCATTTTCCAAACCATCATGTCTATCCAAGTATACAGAAGATTGCTAAATTCCTTAACCAACTCTCTAGATCTTAATCAATTATTTAAGGTCTAGTCTCACCCACCATCAATTAGACAATCTTCTGCAGGTTGCTTATGGTGTAACTTAAGTACCAATTCTTCACAATGGCATGCGGACTTCAAGGATTAGATTGTCAAGTTGACTCCTGAACCTACACATAAAGGCCCCAGCACAGAAGATGGTTGACAGGCTGAAATACTGCCTGTGTCCTGCTCAAAATGAATTCTCCTTTTGCAGCAGTTTCTGCCCAGAATGGAGTCTGTCTTTTCTTAATTTGTCAGATGAGGTAAAATGCATTTTTTCTAAATCACGCAAGTATTCTTAGGCTTATGAATAATGTATGATATATAATAATACTCACATGCCATTAAAATATACAATCCACTTTAGCATTAGCAGTTAAAGTTGTATAGGCATAAGGTATAGGGAAGAAGGGAAGAAAATAAAACCGTGAGGTAGTTTTGGAATCATTTTTGAAGCATATATTCTCTCCTATTGGTAGAACAAATTGAAAGGCTTAAAGAGAATGAAGACTTTTCATGTCTTCAAGTCTTGCTTGAGAACTGATGTAAGACCTATGCTTCCAAGACTCTTGCCTAAGAAAAGAGGCTCCCTGAACATCTGAGACCAATACCTTCAACTATCAGAGACCTGGGACCCCATACGAAAAATCTCTTTCTGTTCTGAATGATGACCAGTGTGCCTTCTCACCAAGACAGGGTGTTTTTATCTGTACATAGACAGTATTTCAGGAAGAGAATACAGCTGTAATGCTTTGGGGCTGGGACACCCGTTAGATGTGCAATATTTGTGGTCAACTCTCAGATGACATCTCTGAGCTGCCAAGAGTTCAAATATCTGTGTTCTATTTGAGTTCTTCCTTCTATGTGACCATGGGCTTACCTTGAAATGATCTGTTTCCTTTTTGCACCCTTCCTTCTGTGTATCCCTGTGCTAAGCAAGTTTCTTCACCCTTCTCTTTTGGAGCCCTTTGTTCTTGTAAAGGGTGAACAAGAACCAATTTTGAGACAACCCCACCTTCCTCCTGACTCTGTAACTTGCTATTCATTTACTTCCTCATAAGTAAAATGGGAATAATAATAATACCTATCTCATGGAGTTGTAAGGAGACTTGAATATAAATGAAGCATAAAATAAAAATTTTTGAACTTAATACATGGTTACAAAGATTTCATTCAAGCAGATATTAACATATTTGAAGGACTCATATGATTGGAGTATGAATCATACATAAAATATACATCATTAGAGATTCAGATCACCATGTAAATGATTAGGACCATGTTTCAGGGAAAGCATGGTGATGATCAATGGAAGTGAATGCAGAAGCAGGTAACAGATAGATTTAAGAGACATTAAGAAGTCTACCTTGGAGAGATTAAAAGAATATTAGAGACTCACATCCAAATATCTACAAAAGAGTTATTTACACAATCTCAACTAAAAATAGCACTCAGTTAAGCCTAAATTTCATTCAATATCTATAAATATCTTTTATAATTGGTATGGTTGAGCCAAACAAGCAAGTCATGGTCTTGAATACCAGATTACAGAGCTGGTATTTATTCTGAAGATCAATATTTCTTAAAGTCTAACCTTTAAAAGCACTTATGTGAATCGTCACTAGACAATGGACTGAAAGGTAGATTCCTAAGGTTTACTGCAATCCTTCAGAGTTATAGTCTTTGAGGGAGTAGATTATCTTATCATAAAACTTCACAAGTGATTTGGAAACATAATACATCTTGAGAATAAGAAAAAGGAGAGGCATTGATGCTTTCTAAGCAAGGAAGTGTTATTCTAATTTGTGTTTCACAAAGGTAACCATGGTTACAAGAACAGGATGGGAAGTGGGTGGAATGGTGAAGACTTCAGAGACAGGAGCCAATTATATTTTCACTGTACTACAGTCCTGATGCTACCGAGTTTCATAGTGATGCTGACATTAGTAACTAAGATTTAGGGCAATCATGATATTAAGAGACTTTCATGGTGTATTCATATTATAACAACTGGAAAGGCAAGGATGGAGTTAGAGACACATTGTGCATGCCTTATTTCTCTTATAGATGTGAATAATACTCATTTAAAATAAGAAATAAACATCTGCAACAACAACTGAGTTATCCAATAGGCATGGCATGCTAAAATCTGATGATAATTAACAAAATTGTTTCCTTTTGATTGTTTTCAGAACTGGAAAGATATGTTGTTTTATAAATATTTTGTATCTTTCTAAGAATGCAAATTTCCTTGGCTAAGAGGACCAAAATAAATCACTTAAAAGTTCCAGAACATGAGAAAATGGAAATACAGTTTCTAACCTTCAGATAACCTATAAACATTTCTCTGATCAGAATTCCAAGAGCAGCAGAATTGTTAGGATCTTTTCTGGATAAGAAAGGTGCTAAAAATCTAGGCCTTAATTTCCCCACTTTCAAATTCTGTGCAGTTTCACAATAATTTGTTTTAAACCCTAGAAGTGGAATATCAATGTCACCTGTCTATTGTAGATAAACTAATCCATGAAGAACATATTTGCCCCACCCAAAGCTGTTTACAGTATGTTATTAGTATGCATGAATGTTAAATCCACAGTTGTACAAGTTAATAGATTCATGGTATGCAGTAAATATATCTACTTCTATTAAGTATACCCTATTACTTTTAAACTCAGTTACAGATAAGGTACAAAGAAATCATAATGTCTGGCAGAGCTGGGATCCAAATCCAAGTAATGCATCTCTACAAGAGGGCTCTTACCTTGTGTTTCTACACTTGCAGTTGCTTGAACTCAGAACTTACATCAAATTTCTAAAGTTTCTCTGACAGAAAATTAGGTGATGAATTCAGGGTGAGGAAAGGAGATAGAGAAATTAATAAAAACTATAACAAGTGGAATGGTATAGTAAAGAAGTGTAGCTGGTGCTATGAGATGGAGCATAGAGGAAAAGATTGAAAAAATTGCAAAGTGTAGCAAGAGGACAAATAGAAATAGAAAATATTACACTATCAATGATTAGCACACATATAACTTGTTAACACCTTTCCAAGGAAATTGTTCTCCTGTTTCAGAGAACATACCAGCATGAACAACAATGCAGTTTTATCCTAATTTTTGAAATACATGTCATCCATAGTCTAATATGATGTGAACGAATTTTGGCGGCAATAATGTTTAGAGGTGGTGGAAGCAGAGAATGGGAAAAATGGACTATTTTTTTATTTTAGGGATGCTTTGAATCTAAAGGTCATAAAGTCATCCTTAGCATCACATTTAATCCTGACAGCAGGTCCAGGAACCTTCTACAACCTAGGGCTTCAGTACATGTGATTCTTTAGTTATTTATTGTTAAGCTTTGTCAAACCTTGCTAGTCATTGTGTCTACCTATGCTTGTATGTTAGCTACACGGTTCATTTAATATTTCCCAATTCATGTATGTAAATGATTCACATAAAGGGGAATATGATAACATTTTTGCCAATGATTTTATTTCCCTGTGAGATTGAGCCAAAAATCAGCATATGAATTTAATTAGTTTTGCCTGTATTTGGCATTTGTGAATGTGTAGCTTTATATATCTGGAGTCATGCGTTAATGAACAGAAATAGACCACATATTCTTGAATGTGTTAACTTAGTAGCAGACTATTTCTTTGCTATTACGCACATACAGAGAGACAGAGACAGAGAGAAAGAAGATGACTATTTCAAGTTGATGTTGATAAAGAAGTTGACAACAGTATGAACTTCATCCTTTTCCATTGTTTTTCTTTTTAAAATAAAAGTATATTTGTGATGTTAACTACATTATTGCATTAAAGCCAATAATTACCTTAGTCTTTGCATGGTAAATATTTTAAAGCTTAAATTAAAAATGCTGGAAATATAGAAGGTTCCGAAATATGTAAATAATTTGTAAATTATAAAGGTAGGTTTAGAGTTAATATAGCTCTTCAATTCAGATATAGGTTATTACTCCAAAAGCAATGTTCTAAATACTCTTCATTGTATAGGGCATTAATAAGAGAAGAAGCCCAAACTACCTGTGAATAGTCTGACATTCTGAATATAACCAGATACTTATGTTGTCAACAAACAAACACCCACATGTGAAAGAACTAAGGGCTCAAGTAATATAGCATCTAATTAAGGAAATATGGGGAAAGGGAACAAAAATGTTCTAGACTTCCTATTCTTGCAGTTTAAAGAAACTGAAGAGAACCTGGCATCTCACTTATGAAGTGTGGCATCTGGATATGTAAACATCATAAAGTCAGAAGGTGAGGAGATCTGTCTTCTATCCTTATTTGGACCTCTCACTTATGGTCAAGGCTATACTCTGGGAATCCAATAAGCAATGTCCTGTAGCGTAAAATCTTTTTGTCATGGTTTTAAATGTGAATAGTTCCCATCAGTCTTATGTGTTTGAATCTTTAGTAGTTTGGGAAGGTCATGGCACCATTAGGAGGTGGAGCCTTTACTGGAGAAAGGCAAATCACAAAGGGTGGATCTTGATGTTGGTTAGTCCTGTTCAGCCTCAGTTAGTTAATGGGCTTTTGCAGTTTGCAGTTCTGAGTCCTTGATGGACATGACTAAGGCTGCCTGCAACTTCTGCCGGCCAGCCTTACTTTTCTGCCGCAATGGACTGTATCTACTCCCTGGCACTGTAAACTGAATAAATCTCCCTTTCTCCCTTAAGTTACTTGAGTGTGAGTGTTGTCTCATAGCACTAAATAAGAGTAACTAGTACATTCTCCAACTATCAGCTTCCTACCAAGTTTAGAATATTGGATGTATATTGCTGCCCAAAGAGGAGACCTCAAAACTCCTTAGCTTGAAACTGCTTCTCATCATTATATATTTCCCATTATTGCAAAAGTGAACCTTTCCTTCCTGTCCAGTATTCTATTCAGGGTGCACAGCTGGATAAGGTTTTTGATGACAATTTTCCCCCCAACAAACTGCATATTGCCATCTGATGTTACATCAACCCGTCCATGAGAAACCTACAAAAATACAAAGGGAATTATTCTGGAAGAGGATGGTGATCAACTGGAGAGGAAGAAAGGCAAGAGAGGGTAGTGGGGGATGAACAAAACAAAAATATGCTATATCCATGAATGCAAATGTCATAATGTGACTCATTATTATATATTAGTTATATTAGTTACATATACAAGTACGAATAAAAAATGAAAAAAAAGTCTCCTAATTCATGTAATTGTTATGTACCAGGCATTGTTCTAAGTGGCTTTTTTTGCATTTAATCACCATGGATGATCTCACTGAATCCTTTTGAGCTGGTAAGTTTGGAATAATTATATGTCTATTTTATAGATAATAAAACTAATAAACATAGTTCCTGCGTGCTTTCCAACTTACAACTGGAAACAATGAGTCAAGTGTCAAGCCCTTGCAGTCTGGCTCACAATTGGGTGTTCTTACTATTATTATCCTGGTATTTCTCATACTTTTTAAATTAAATTTGATCTTTGATGATTTAATACATGTATATAATATATCCCTCTTATTCTGACACTTGCCTTCCTCTACCTCATGCTTTTCAGTGCAAGGATATGTGACACCCATAAAAATTTTACAAATGTTCCAAAGATCTTTTTGTACTAGGGCTCACATTCTTTAGTATTTCCTTATGAAATAAACTAGAAAAATCTGTTATTCATTATTTTTAAAAGAGAAGGGAGAAAAGAGAGAGACATAAATGAAGATAGAGGAGAGGGGAAGAGAGACAGAAGTCATGCACCTATTTTCAGACCTCAGTCTACTCCTTCTACTATAGTACTGTGGGAATTAAACTCAAATTATCAGGTTTCAATGCGGGTGTCTTTATCTACTGAGGAACCTCATCAACCTAAAAAAGCAATTCTTAAGTACTATTCTATGGCTAGAGAGATGGTTCAGGTGTTAAGACTCTGTCTTGAAAGCAGAACATCCTGAGTTCAGAGCCCAGGATACACACACACACACACACACACACACACACACACACACACCAAATAAATAAATAAATAAATAAATAAATAAATAAATAAATAATATTATTCAAGTAAGATAATTATGGAAATTTTGCTTGTCAAAGGCTATTGCAAGGAAGAGAAATGATATAGATTATGAAAAGGTTATGTTGCTTTGGAGACAGAAGTGTTATGTATATTCCATATACTCATTGGACCAAAACCAAAATATTCATAATTTTGTAATATGGTGCCACTGTTGTGAACTGAGAAAATATAATTTGAAACTGAAATTTCCCCCATGAATTCATGTTTTCAATGTGTTGTCTCCCATAGGTGACACTCTTTTGAGAGATTCAAGAAATGTAAAAATGTAATACCTACAAGACAAAAAAGTGTAGGAATATCACTTTTGCCTTGAAGGTTATATATGGACTTAGGTTTCTTCCTTTCTTCGCCCATCAGCAACAAAATGAGCAAACCATACCCCTCCACTGCACACATATCTGTAGCTGTGATATTCTGCCCAACTGCATAAAGTCAAACAACATGGACTAAATCTTCTCCAATAGTGAATCAAAATAAATCTTTTCTCTCTTGAATTGATCATTATAAATATTTTAGTTGCATATTAACAAAAAATAACATATAAAGAAAAGAATACACATTTTGCATTATTTCCTGTGTTATTTCATGAGAATCAATGATTCTTAAAAAAATCCAACTTAAACTAACAATAATTATTTGCAAAAGGAAATAATATAATAAAATTAAGACATTTTCCACAAATAAATTACTGAAGGTATTAGTATAATTTTATCCTTTTAATGATCTCTTTAATGTCTTAATTGATAGAAAATGTGTCAGCATCCAGCCATTTTTATATAAAATATCATGTAACCCTTAAAATAATCCATTAGGTTCTGACCAAAGCAAGAAAATACAAAATATGAAAAATATTTTAGTGTTATGAAAATGTGTGACTTCATAGTCACTCTATAAAGATTTTGCAGACACCTCTTTGAGTGGTCACCAAACCACACTTTGAAAACTGATGTCTCCTGATATCAATGCTTATCAATGTCATGTCCTACTAATTTTGCTAACTTTTTACTTTCAACTCCAAGGCAATTATTAGCGTGCTACTCCCCAAGTCACTGAGTGAAGTTCTTGAATTCCAAGCTTTTGAGAAATAGAAAAGCTCCCAAATGAGTGCACTGTAATCAAAGCAAACTGTTCAAACTGTTGCAGATTGCTTGCTCTCTCCTGGCTGAAGATTTTTGACTGCCTTGCCTCAAAGGGAATAGCATGGGAGAAGATCTAAAGAAAAAGGATATTAGTAAGGCAAATGTGGCAAGTAAAATAAACTAAGCTGAAACATTTTGGTAAAACACCAAGATATTATGTATCTAGAAATGGTGTTAAAGGAAAACCCAATTAGCACTAATGTGAGTACAAACTCCTTTTTATTGTCTTGGACTCTTTCAGCACTGCTTTGTGCCTAAACTGACCCTACATCTTTCCTCTGAATGCTTGATAATAAGGTGGAGATCTGAATCTGTCACCACTTCTAGCTTAGAGGAAGAGTTATCTCAAACTGCAAATTGACACTCTTCACTAAGTTGAGGAAATTTTATTTCACTTAGGTAATACCAAATGAAAAGAATCTAAATTCTGCAAATAAAATACTAAACAAGACTTGTTGAACACATTGGATTTAAAGCATTCAACAGTTACTGGAGAACATCATTTAATGTCATACGAATTTGAAGACCAGAGAAAAAGGCATTTGCAAGTTTATTTTTTTTTTTTGGATGGAATTAAATGAAGACCAATCCTAATTTTAGCATTACTCATCATTTGTCTATTTACTGACTTGATCATTCTATTATTATTTTATTACTATTATTCTTAGTTATACAAGCTCAATGGGTGATATCCTTACCACTCTTCTTTCTACCTCCCTTTCCATACTTCTCTCCCCTCCCTTCATGGATCCAACCCACTCTCTCCCATCCTCCTGTTAGTCAACTACTATGAGTCTTGGGATTCCCTCTGTAACAAATGCTTTAGTGGAGGCTTTCAGGCCTCTGTGGTAGACTAAAAGGCCCTTCCTTGGGCAGACCACTGATAAGGGTATTCCCCTTTACCTGTCCAACTCCTTGCCCCTAAGTTTCCTACTGCTTGAAATTATTTCTCCCACATCCTCACTAATCTAAGGGGACAAGTTGATATGTCAGCCATTGTGCAGGTCTGGTAAGGTCAAGTCTCATTGAAGTTGAGTTCCTAGCTACAGCAGCCCTAGTGGAGTGCCTTGTACAGTGAACCTCTCCATCTTTATGCTCTTAAAATCATACCACCTCCTCTTCTTCAAGATTCCCTAAGCCTTAGGATTGGGAGAAATTAGGCTGGTCTGATTCTGGGTAAACATTGTAGTGTCATTCTGGTTGGCTCTTGTAGTCTATGTTGTTGTTCTTGCACTGCACAAGGGTGCATCCTGTCTGGGTAGTTGAGACTCTCTCCTATCCAAAGACATACAACTGTTAAGAGAAAAAAAAAAGCCTTTATGTAAGAAAAGGCTTAAAGGAGAGAGAAAAACAAGCATAGTACATGATAATGAGTACGGTTAGCCTCCAGGCAACTAAAGGGCCTCCTACTAACCTTTAACCCTCCCACACACCAACAATGGAGGTCACATGCCCAGAACTTCAACGAGTGAACAAATACCAGTGAACAGGAAGGAAACCAACAGTGGAAAAGATCAGATGTCTCAGTACTTATAGGCTTTTCTTGACAATGGCCTTATTTATCTATTAAATTGTGTTCCTTTGTCTCCATTCACATAGGACCTTCTTTCCCTTACACACCTAGTTGTAATCATTTGCTGTTATGAGTATTACAGAGATATTCCATTAATTATGTCATTTTGAGAGCTTGGAATTAGGTTGCATTTATAAGGGATAAGACATGATGTCTGTGCTCAGGATACTTTGCTGTGTTTAACTTCTTCCAACTCCATCCATTTACCAGCAAATTTCATTAATTCAATTTTGAATGGCTGAGTAGTATTCCATTGTGTATATGTACCACATTTTCATTATCCATTCATCAACTATTGGACATGGATGTACAACTGTCACTATAGAAAGATGAAGCATTTTTTGGAATATTCCCAGCAGTGGTATAACAAGGTCATATGGCATTTCAGTTTTTAACTCTTTTTGAAACCACCATAAAGATATCCAGAGTGGGTGTGAAAGCAATGTATGAGTATTCTCTTCTCCCTACATCTTTTCCAGCATTCGTTGTTGTATGTATTTTGGAACTTAGCCATTTTGACCAGGGTGAGATGATATCTCAGGGTTGTTCTGATTTGCATTTCCCTAATGGCTAGGGGAGTGGAACATTTTTAAGGATACTTCTTGGACATATCTACTTCATCCTAGGAAAAGTGTCTATTAAGTTGCATGACCTGTTTTCTAATTGGGCTATTTATCACTTTGGTGTTCATTTTCTTAAAATTTTTTATTATTATTTTGGCTCATACAAACTTAATAGGTACACCGGTCCCCTCCCTCCATCCTCCTCCCCCCGACTCCCCTGCTTCCCCTCCCCTCACCCTTCACTCCCTATCCCTCAGTGCCTCCCCCCCAATCCCCGGAGAATCCTTTATGTGCATGCCAGACTCTCCTCTGGACCCTCCTCTCTGATGACGTACAAGGACCCAGTGGCATTTCCCTGAACTCTTTCCTGTGTTCCCCTTAAGCATAGGAACACTACTGTGTCTGTCAATCCCTTGCCTCCAAGGATCTTGGTGCCTTTAGCAAATGCTCTGGATAGGGAATCCTCATGTCCATGTGCCTTAGGCCTGCACTTATCAGCAGGGATCAGCAGTTCCAATCTCCTTTCACTTGACCTCTATTCTCCTTCTTCTTGCTAGTCATTAAAAAAAAAAAGCCCTCCAAGAATTTATCAGAGTCCACAGAAACCACAAGACAGGGACCACCACTATACAACTGAGGACCCCAAAAACTTTCATGTACTTTCATTCTTTTCAATTTTAGTTTAGCATAAATTAGTAGCACCTTACATTTTCCCAGAACACCAAAAAAGGGACATAAATGAAAGATGAGAAAAGAGAGTAATAAGAGGGTGAATGTTATCAAGATGTGTGTGAGTGTGTATAATGTCATGATGTAGCCTATTACATGTATGCATATATATTCTACTAAGTAATTTTAAAGAATGTTACATTCTTCTTACTCTTCACAAAATTCCTGAATGTAGTTGAGAAACATGAGTATCAGAGACATAAGATTCCTCAACTGAAATCATCTAATGAAAACAGATCTTCTATGTTTCAGGTTCAAGTCATATTTCTGCAACTATAAAGTCAAGGTGTCATCTTGCTAGTTCTTATACTGCTTATTTAAATGATTGTGAAATAGACCCATGATAAATATAGAATATATATTTATATATATAAACACATATATATGCAAATAATTGAAGTTGTAATTGCTTCACTTCATAATGTTATGTCTATCCTACCTCATAAGATTATATTCTAATGTTCTTCTATGTTTTTCATTTTACAATTTAACCTTGCTTTTTTGATATACTCAAAGTTACTCAGAGGAGGTCGTTCAATTCATTAGTGATAGGCCAGACACAAATTTTACTAAAGAGAACTATGGACTCAGAACGAATAGAAAACATACACACAAATGTTATATATGGCACTTTCAAAAATACGGCGGCATACACATATCCCAGGGCTGCCATAACATAGCATTACAAACAGAATGACTAAAGCAATCAAAACACACCTCCTTCTGGTTTTTAAGGATAGAATGTTGAGTTAAGCATGCATAAGGTTGGACTGAGTCTGAAGGTTATTCTTTCTTTGCTCTTACCTCTTTTAATTGGCAGTAATCCTGGCAGTTTTCCACTCAGGTACATAACTACAATCTGTTATATGTCCATCACATGGCCTTTTGATTAGTTGCTTCTATGTTATGATGAATTCTCCTCTATATGAAACTGCATTAAACCCCAAGTTTTTTAAGTATCAATCATTACATTACAGTATACCATAACCAATAAGGCTTATCGTTGACTAGTTCTCATGTCAAAATTTGTCACATTAAGATTTTTCATAGGTAACATTATTTATATGAAATAACTTTATTTTATGATTAATGACTGAAATTAAATTATGTACAAACAAGTATCTTATCATTCCTATTTTCCCCTACAATGCTTGTGCCAAGAACAATGCCCCTCCTCTTCGCTTCTGTGGCCATTGCTGGCACAGCAGCCACCACAATGAAGTTCACTTCCTTTGTCACGTCTGACCTAAGCAAAAACCACAAAAGGCATTTCAATGCACCATCTCACATTTGGGGGAAGACTATGTCTTCTCCTCTCTACACAGAACTAAGGCAGAAGTACATTGTTCGTTTTGTGCCCATCCAAAAGGATAAGGAAGTTCAGGTTGTACAAGGACACTTGTACAGAGGGCAGCAGATTGGCTAAGTAGTCCATGTTTACAGGAAGAAATACGCCATATACATTGAATGAGTGTGGTGGGAAAAGGCTAATAACATAACTGCCCATGTGGGCATTCACCCCCGCAAGGTAGTTAACACCAGGCTAAAACTGGATGAAGACCGTAACAGAATTTTGAAGTGAAAAGATGCATCTCACAAGTTGGAAAGGAAAAAGGTAAATAGAAGGAAGAAATGATTGAGAAAATGCGGGAACAAAGAAATATTGCATACAACTTTCGTTAAAAACTAGTTAAATGAAAATAAGAAAAAAAGAACAGTGCAACAATCAGCAGGATTCCAGCAAATGCTTATTCAATGACTGCATAGATGTGTGTGCATGTGTGTGTGTGTTAGTTACTGACAATCTAACCTAGAGAGCTTTACATGTGCCAAGCAAGTGCACTAACCCTCTACTACAGATTGTGTGGATATGCAGAAAAATTGTGGATTATAGTATTTGCTTTTGATTAGTATGTATACTCCTGAACTTACTACCAGCATCCTGCTTGCCAACTAGTGTACATAACTATGAAGATACAACTATAAACAAAATAAACTTATATTCCCTAATATGATAAAATTTAAATTCTAATATGGATAGGCTGTTGATATGATCTAAAAATTGGTGAAAAGCTATCTACTGAACACTTATAGCACATTTGAAGCTATGGTTATGTGGTGGATGCATACAAAAATGTAAAGCTTACTTTGTGTCTATCTAACTACTGAGTATATAACATTATTGGATTTAAAACTAAAATAAAAACTTGATAATAAATAATATAAAATTGTTATTGCTTTCAAAGGACATTAACAGAAATCATTATGTATTTGTGAAAATCAGAGTAGGAGTAGAAGTCTCTACTCCTACAAGACAGAGGGGTAAAAAGAATATATGCTCCAGAACTTGAACAATGAGATCAAATTAAGAACTGGGGCCAAACAAATCATATAAAATCAGTTTACATATCTTGGCTGAGCAAATGATCTTAAAAGGCCATTATGATTCTACAAGTGATTGAATAACGGTTTATATAAGGAAATGATGGTAAAGTCAAGATCCCCATTCATCCAAACACTGGACTATTAAACTGAATAAAATGAACAAGATCAATTGTAGGATAAATGAAAGTTTTACCTTTGGAGTGACTACATTATATAGAGTTTTCATTGCTTCTTGGCTTTTGGGATAAGAAAAAGTATAAACAGATTTTTGATTAATGGCAATAAGCCAATATGAATAAAACTTTCTCTGAAAAAAATACATTTGAAATATTCAAGAGCATTGGCTTTAACACAAAGTCAATCCCAAAGTCCAGGAGAATTCTTTAGCCACATATTTAACATCCGAAAACAGAATCCATACCACTGATAGAAAATAAGTTTTAGATTACTGAACTAATTGAACAAACTATTTTTGTGACAATCTAGAGAAAAATCAAAATACTGTATTTGTATGTGAGTTCTGATTTTAAAGTCTGGTATTTTGAGTTAGTCTAGATGAGAATACTCAAAATAATATGGGGCTAGGAAGCTGAAGTGAAAAGATTAAAGAAAATGGAGAAATAAATGTGGCCAAGAAAAAAAATAAGGAATGGTTAATGTTTACAAATATTTCAAGAGATATTAGTTTGAAAAACAATTTTGAAGATTTTAAAAAATGAAGAAATGTAAAACAAATAAATTGGGCCATAAGAACTAGTTGTGTCTCCATAGTGTATCAAATAAAATTAGTTATCTGAGACAATTTAATTTATAACTTTTCTGTTAGGTTAATATGATTATATATGTGAGATTAGTAATTATGCCTCTCTACCTCAAACATACTTAAAATGATCACTAGCTGTAGCTCAGCAATAGAATACTTGCCTGTCATGTACAATGTTATATGTCAAGCAATGCAAAGAAATTAAATAATGATAAAATGAAAGTGTAACAAAGGAGAAAGGCTACTAAATTTAGAATAAAATAATTATGTCACAGGTTTGATGAACAGAAAATGGAATTTTAAATCTGAACTCCCAAAAGTTCATATATTTATTTGTTCCTGGGGATGGAAAGATTGTAAGAGCCTAAAGATGGGGAGGACCAAAGATATGCAAGACACTCCACATAAGTTATGACTGCAATAGCCATAATCAGACTTTGCATGAACCTGCACAATGGCTGAGATGTCAATGACCCCCCAAATTCTAGCATGAACACGGGGGAGAAGGCTCCAGGCAGTAGGATCCTTAGAGGCAAGGGATTAAGAGTCTATAATAGAGTTACCATACTAACAAGGAATCCAAGAAGGGTTCTGGGCTATGCCACTGAGTCCTTACCCCTCACTAGGCTGTAGGCCTCAGAGGAAGTTTTGATATGCACACAGAAGGATGCTCCAAGGGATGGGAGGGAGGAAGGGGGAGGCACTGGGAGAGGGAGAGAAAGGGGGTGAAAGGAAGGGGAAAAAAGGGGGGAGAGTGGAAGGGGAGACTAGGGATGGGAGAAGGGAGAGAGAGGACAAGGGACCTCTTGAGGTTGTATGATTGGGAAAAAAATAACATGTGGGAGAAAAATATTTTAATTATTTACTTGAGGAGGGTAAGTTGAAGGGAGAGAGGAATTGAGATAGATAGAAAGACATGTGCATCACAGTGCCAGAATGGAGGTAAGAAGACCACTTTAAGTGGTCAGTTCTTTACTTCCACCATGTGGACTCTGAGGATCAAACTCAAATCACAGGTGTGTAACCAGGCATCTTTGTGCACTGAGTCATCTTATCATCCCTCAACTAGTTCTTTTTATTTTCAATATTTTGTTGACAATTTGTTTAAGTAGGAGGTATTTAAGGATAAACAAGTTGACCACACTTCTTTGTAGGAGTTAGCATTTTAGGAATGCTCACAAGAAAATAAGCTTCCACCCCTCTCATAAAATGTGAGGCAGTGATAAGGTGTTAGGAGGAAAAGAAGGGTAAGGACTAAGTGGCTGAAGCATGCCATAGAATAAATGGTTACGTATGATAAGTCTTTGAAGAGATGCCATTTGAGCAGAGATATAAATGAAATGGCAAGGTGAGCCAATGGAATATCTACGAAAACGTTTAATTTCAAGGAGACTAGCAAATGTACAGGAACTAAGGTAGAATTAAACTTGGCATGCAGAGATTCAACACTGTGTACTTTTCTTGTTGTGATCAAATAATTAACAAAATAGCTTTAGAGAAGAAGATTTACTTTGATATATAATGTGAGCTGACATGGATCATCATGACAGAGAAGCTATGGCTACAAATAGCTTCATGGCAGTGTGGAAACATAGACAACCCCATAACCTCCTTATGTCTCTGTGGAATGGGAAACAGAAGGCTCATATGGACTAGGTCTGGGAAATAAAATGTAACAATTGTCCACAGTGATTCTTCTCAGGTATTTGGTTACACCAAGAGTGAAAGCAATTAATGCATCTATTTTTTAATACTTATAATTAAATTTACTTTTTTGTTATTCATCTTTATATTGTTATAGAGACCTCAGCCTTGATCCAGGACGGGTAGAAAGAAAAGTTTTCTTTCTTCTTCTGTTTTTCC
Source organism: Typhlomys cinereus (assembly GCA_023101885.1). NCBI lineage: Eukaryota > Metazoa > Chordata > Mammalia > Rodentia > Platacanthomyidae > Typhlomys > Typhlomys cinereus. Next base: position 634,042 of record JALPQD010000159.1, read on the forward strand.
TGTGTGTGTTTGTGTGTGTGTGTGTGTGTGTGTGTGTGTGTGTGTGTGTGTGTGTGTTCATTTGTGCAATGTGTGTACCAGTGGAGGGCCAAGTGTGACTTCAGGAAACCTCCTTTATGCTTTGCACTGAGATTTCCCAGGCTCTATCTTCTAGAGCAAAAGTGGAATCTGCAGGATACTACCCTTTTTTCTGGGTTTTACATGGAACCTGGGATATGAACTCAGGTATACTGCTTGACAGGCAGAGGCTTACCCCTAAACCATCTCTCTAACCCAGCATTTTTTTATAATTCAGTTTTTCTCCATAAGTTTGTACAATTGTATCCACTTAATCAATTGTATTTTTCTGACTTGCTCATATAAATTATCAATGACACACTTATGTTTAGGTGTTTCTATGATGTTTTATACTTTTTCATTATATTGGGAAAACTGAACTGAATTGCTGATTAAAAATCATTATTCCCTTGAATTCAAACATTTAAGTTGTATAGTCAAGTGAGTGCTATATTGTGACCGATACACTTCTGTACATAAAGATGGAGTAGTTAGTACATTTGCAATAAAGGGAAAATGAAATACAGTCTATCTTCTTAGCGATTTTATTCTTTTTTTAAGGGATTCATTTTTTTATTTATTTCTTCCACTCATACAAAGTTGATAAGTACCTCCATTCCCCTACCTCCCTCCACCCTTTTCCCTGTCCTTTCCCCTCTTCCCTCCCTTTCTCCCAGTGCTCCCTCCCCCCTTTCCTGGAACATCCTTTAGTGTGCATGTCAAACTTCCCTCTAGGTCTTCCTCTCTGATGAGGTGTAAAGACTCAGTGGCATTGCCTAGAATTCTTTTTTGTGTTCCCCTTTAGTATAGGAACACTGTTGTGGCTGTTAATCCCTTGCCTCTAAGGATGCTAGTGCCTCTGATCCATGCTAGACTTTGAGAGTTCAATGACATGTTGATAATTGCACAGGTCATGCAAAGTCCTATTATGATTACTTCAGCCCAAACCTGTATAGAGTATCTTGTATATTTTTGCTCCTCCCCATCTTTAAGCTCTTAAAATCTTACCGCTCCCTCTTCCACAAATTTCCCTGAGCTTTAGGATGAAAAGAGATTAGGCTGGCCTGGTTCCAGGTGGTTGATGTAGAGTCTCTGATTTTCTGAATTATGGTTTGTTGATTTTTTTTTCAGTTTTGCTGCACCTGCTCCACCCTTGGCTCCATCTTGATGGGTATTGGATATCACCCCCTGGCCAGAGATAAAATGCTGTTAAAATAGAGTCTTAATATAAGAGTAGATTCAAATGTAGATGGAATAAGAGTAGGAGACTGCTGTGAGAAGGGTGTCAGTCTCCCATTTGCAGGATGGTTACCTTCTATCTGCCAGACTCTACGCCATCCATTTCTGGTGAGAACATACCCCATCAGATGCAAGTGACCAGTAAGGAAAGTCTGAGAGCCCAACTAGATGTCTCATTACTTACTTGCAGTCCTTCATGATGGCCTATTTTCTCTGCTGTAGCATGATCCCCTTTCCTTGTTTCTGGCGGGGCCCTCTTTCCCCTTCCCTCCTGCTTATAATCTTTGCGATTAAGTATTACAGAGATTTATCTTTGAGTGAGTCATTAAGTGGATTTGGTACGAGGATCCATCTATTAGGAAGTACATTTGGTGCTTAATTTTCTGTGTCTGGGGTACTTCACTCAATATAATAGTTTCTAATTCCATCCATTTACCAGCAAATTTCATTAATTCGTCTTTATTGATGGCTGAGTAGTGTTCCATTGTATAAATGTGCCACATTTTTTTTATCCACTTTCCAACTGTTGAGCATTTGGGTTGATTCCATGACATTGCTATTGTAAACAGTGCTGCTATGAACATGGTTCTGCCTGTGCTTTACAGGTGAATTTTTGCTATATGGTGGATTATTTCCAATAGTGGAATACCAGGGTCATATGGCATTTCAATCTTTAACTTTTTTAAGAATTGCCAGACAGCTCACCAGAGTGGTTGGATAAGCTTGCATTCCCACCAGCAATGTAGGAGAGTCCCTTTGTCACCACATCCTCTTCAGCATTTGTTGTTTATTTATTTATTTATTTATTTATTTATTTATTTTTAATTAATTGATTAATTTCTTTATTTCCGCTCATACAAACTTAATAGGTACACCGGTCCACACCCTCCCTCCACCCCTCCCTGGACCCCCTAGCTCACTTGGCACTTTTCCCCTTCCTTTCCCCCCCTCCTTCCCTATCGCCCAGTGCCACCTCCCCCATCCCTGGAACCCAAAAATCCAATGGAAAAAGAACAGTATTTTCACCAAATGGTGCTGGCAAAACTGGATATCCACAGGCAGAAGATTAAAACTGGACCCATACTTGTCACACAGTACAAAGAACAAATTACAAACAACATAATACAAACAACACCAAATTTCCTCATATGTTATAGGAATATTTAAATAATTCACAACTTCCTGATTCAATTTAGGTAAGATGTGCTTACTTAGAAATTCATCCATTTCATTTGTGTTGTCAAATTTCACATAGTATAAGTTTTTGAAATATGACTTTGTAATACACTGAATTTCTTGGGATTCAGTAGTATTAACTCCATTTTCATTTCTAATTTTGTTAATTTGTGTTATCTCTCTCTTGCTTTTGGTTAATTTAGCTAGGGGTGTATCAATCTTACTGATTTTTTTCAAAGAACTGGCTTTTTGACCGGTTGATTCTCTATATTGTTTTCCGAATCTCAATTTTGGATATTTCTCCCCTTATTTTGCTAATCTCCTCTCTTCTGCTGCTTTTTGGATGTGATTGCTCTAGTGTCTCTACAGCTTTAAGCTGCATTGTTAAGTTATTTATTTGTGATGTTTCCCCTTTTGTTGATGTAGGCATTAAGAGCTATAAACTTACCTCTTAGGACAGCTTTCATTGTGTCCCAAAGATTTTGGTAAGTTGTATTTCCATTATCGTTCACTTTCAGGAAATCTTGAATTTCTTTTTTAATTTCTTTCTGAATCCAATTCTCCTTCAGCATCATAGTGTTAAGTTTCTAGGAGTTAGTGTATTTTCTGTTGTTTGTTGTGTTGTGGATGTCAAGCTTATTCCATGGTGGTTTGATAGGGTACAGACTAGAATTTCAAGTTTCTTGTATATGCGTAGATTCATTTTGTGGCCCAATATGTGATCTATTTTGGTGAAAGTTCTGTGTGCTCCTGAGAAAAATGTGTATTCTTTGGTGCATGGATAAAAAGTTAGATAGAGGTAAGGTCCATTTCATTAAGGGTTTGATTATGTTCCAAAGTGTCTCTGTTGAATTTTTTACCTGTTGATCTATCTCATGTTGAGAGGGCAGTGTTGAAATCCCCAAGAATTATCGTTTAGGGGTTGTTTTCTTGCTTTAGATGCTATAGGGTTTGCTTAATGAATGTGGAGGGCCTGTATTAGGTGCATATATGTTCAGTATTGTGAAGTCTTCCTGGTTAATTGTGCCTGTGACTAAAATATAGTATCCATCTGTGTCTCTTATAATTTTTTGGTTTGAAATCCACTTTGTCTGACAGCATAATGGCTACCCCTGCCTATTTTCTGCTCCCATTAGCTTACAGAATTTTTGTCCATCCTTTTATTCTTAGTATGTACCTATCTTTTGTGGTGAGATGAGTTTCCTGAAGGCAGCAGATTGATGGGTTGTGGTTTTTAATCCAAGTTTGTAATCTGTGTCTCTTGATCAGTGAGTTAATCCTATTGACATTTAATGTTATAATGGAGAAATTATTTTTACTTCTGCACATTTTTTACGTTTAGTGGCTTTTGTAAATGTATTGTTTGGCTTTTAGTTTTCAGTTGTATGATACTTCTCCTCTGTCCTCCTGGATACGCTTGTTTTTTCTTCAAGCTTAAGTATCATTTCTAGCATTTTTTGAAGGCCTGGTTTGGTAGACATGTAAGCCATCAAGTTGTCTTCATGCTGGAAAAGTTTTTTCTCCCTTGATCATGACAGTTTTGTGGGTTATATCAACCTGGGTTGACATTTTTGCTCATTTAATACTTGAAGTATGTCTCTCCAAGGTCTTCTTGCTTTTACTGTTTCCATTGAGACGTCATCTGTTATTTTAACAGGTTTCCTTTTGAGGCCTTTGTTCGAATGCTCCATCTGCTACGTGCTTGACCAGACCCCCAGGTGAGTCCCCGCCCAGCCCCGACCTGCCCAGGTTGCCCCGGGTCCCCCCAGCACCCAGGCTGCCCCGAGATGCGGGATCCCTTCTCCCTCCTGTGCAGGCTTTGTCTGCCTGACAGCGCCTCCTGGTCCCTGCTCCACCAGGCCCCCAGGTGAGTCCCCGCCCAGCCCCGCCCATGTCCTCCCTTGTCAGGTTTTGGCCTGGGCCAGGCCCCAGGCCCCAGGCCCCTTTCTCTCTCCTTCCTGTCTGTCCCTCCAACTGGACAGGATGTGCTAGCTTTCCTCCATCCCTGGACCTTAGGTGGGGCACTAAGCCAAGTCCCAGGTCCAGGGTGAAGAATTCTGCCATCAACATCAGCCCCTCTGCCTCTCTGGCCCACCGGGAACCCACGCACATGGTCTACAGAAAACACACTGCTATTCAGAATTCAATAGAATCCAAAGAAAACTCAAGCAAAGTTCTAAGGGTCAAAGGCCATACATCTGTAAACCTCTACAATCATCTTGTCACATGGGAGAGATTATTCACATCCAGTCCAAAGATAAGTAAACCTCCGATTTTTCACCTTACTGTTCCTTTCTAATATTAATCACTATAGATAAACTTTTCTATCAAACAACCCCAAAAACACAACTCCAGGGATCATACCACTCACCCTCACATATCACCAAGATACTACATTGTAAAAGTGCTCTATCATACTAATATTCACTCTTTGTCTACTTAACCTGACTTAATTGATGTACTAACAACCTAACAGCCTCAACTAGGAAATAACAATAATAAAAGACAAAAATACCCAACTCCAAGGGAAGCACTAGTAATAACTGCCCAAGTGTAGGAATATCAACTAAATCAGTCAAAAACACACAGAAACTGAAAAGCCCTAGAAGACAAAACAGCAATGCCCAAGGCAAAGTGCAGATCCATGAGAAACAAAACCCAAGAAGACCAATCTCCCACTGAAAGAATTAACCCCTGAATGATGGATTCCAACCAGAACAAATTCACAGAAAACAGCCAAGAAAGCCAGACCCAAGACAACGACTTTCAAAGTATGATCATTACCATGATTAATACTATGAAAGAGGAAATCCCAAAGGAGTTAAACAACAGAATCAAACACTTTGAAAAGGAACACAACAGGCATTTGGAGGAGTTGAGAAAAACAGTTCAAGAAACAAAAATAGGCATAGAGCAGTTAAAACAGACTCAAGCAGAGTTTAAAACTGAACTAAAAGACAAGCTATATTCAACTCAAAGCTGAACAGAGAGTCTTATCATCAGAACTAAGGAAGCAGAAAATAGAATTTCAGATCTTGAAGACAAAGTGGGAGAATTAACCAGCTCAATGGAAGAGATTGTTAGATCCAAAATGATACTTGAGAGGAATATTCGAGAGATATGGGACACCCTGAAGAAGCCTAACATGCGCATTCATGGAATACCAGAGCAAGAATCTCAAAATACCACACCTGAGGAAATTTTTCAAATTACATAAATGAAAACTTCCCTCAACTGAAGAATGAGAGACCCATCCAAATACAAGAAGCATTTTGCACTCCAAACAGATATGACCAAAGTAGAAAATCGCCACGGCAAATAGTATCCAAAACACTGCACATTCAAGACAAAGAAAAGGTGCTGAGAGCTTCAAGAGAAAAAAAACAACTCACTTTTAAAGGTAAACGTATTAAAATAACAAATGACTTCTCAATGGAAACAGTAAAAGCAAGAAGAGCTTGGAGAGACGTACTTCAAGTATTAAATGAGCAAAAATGCCAACTCAGACTGATATACCCAGCATGATCGAGGGAGTTAGAAAAATTTTCCAGAACAAAGACAACTTGAAGGGATACATGTCTACCAAACCAGGCCTTCAAAAGATGCTAGAAATGATACGCAAACTTGAAGAAAAGAACAAGTGTATCCAGGAGGACAGAAGGAAAGTATAATACCACAAAAATATAAATATAAAACAATAAGCTTGCAAAATTCACTAAACATAAAAAATGTGCAGATTTAAAAATAATTTCTCCATTATAACATTAAATGTCAATGGGCTTAACTCACTGATTAAGAGACACAGATTACAAACTTGGATTAAAAATCACAACCCATCAATCTGCTGCCTTCAGGAAACTCATCTTACCACAAAAGATAGGTACATCCTAAAAATGAAAGGCTGGTCCAAAATTCTGCAAGCTAATGGAACTAGGAAACAGGCATGGGTAGCAATTATGCTTTCAGACAAAGTGGACTTCAAACCCGAAAAAATCATAAGAGACACTGATGGATAATACATTTTAGTCACCGGTGCAATTCACCAGGAAGACTTCAAAATACTAAACAGATATGCACCCAGTACAGGCTCTTCCACATTCATTAAGAATATCCTACAGTGTCTAAAGGGAGAAATCAACCCCCAAACGATAATTCTTGGGGATTTCAACACCGCCCTCTCAACATGGGATAGATCAACAGGTCAAAAACTTAACAGGGACACTTTGGAACTTAATCAAATCCTTAAAGAAATGGACCTCACAGATCTCTATTGAACTTTTCATCCACGTACTAAAGAATACACATTTTTTCTCAGCAGCACACAGAACTTTCTCTAAAATAGATCACATATTGGGCCACAAAATGAATCTCCACATATACAGGAAAGTTGAAATTCTAGGCTGTGCCCTATCAGACCACCACGGCCTAAAGCTGGACATTCACAACACAACAAAAGACAGAAAATAGACTAAATCCTGGAAACTTACAGTATGATGCTGAATGATAACTGGATTCAGAAAGAAATTAAAAAAGAAATTCAAGATTTCCTGAAAGTGAACAATAATGAAAATACAACTTACCAAAATCTCTGGGACACAATGAAAGCTGTCCTAAGAGGTAGGTTCATAGCTCTTAATGCCTACATCAAAAAAATGGAAACATCAGAAATAAACAAATTAACAATCAGCTTAAAACTTTAGAAAAACTAGAACAATCTGACCCCAATAGCAGTAGAAGAGAGGAGATTAGCAAAATAAGGGGAGAAATATCTGAAATCGAGATTAGGAAAACGATAGAGAAAATTAACCAGTCAAAAAGCTGGTTCTTTGAAAAAATCAGAAAGATTGATACACCCCTAGCTATATTAACCAAAAGCAAGAGAGAAAGAACCCAAATTAATAAAATTTAAATGAAAATGCAGTTACCACTACTGATACTTAAGAAATCCAGAGAATTATAACACCATATTTCAAAAACTTGTACTCTGTGAAATATGACAACACAAAAGACATGGATGAATTCTTAAGTAAACACAACTCCCATAAATTGAATCAGGACGTTGTGAATTATTTAAAAAGTCCTATAACATATAAGGAAATTGAGGAAGTAGTATCGAATCTTCCCACCAAAAAATGTCTTGGACCAGATGGATTCAGCATAGAGTTCTACCAGATATTTAAGGAGTTAATAACACCAATACTACTTAAACTGTTCCAACAAATATCAAATGAAGGAACACTACTAAAATTCCTTCTATGAAGCTAATATTGTTTTAATTTCGAAACCTAATAAAGTTACACTTAAAAAAGAAAACTATAGGCCAATCTCTCTGATGAACACAGATGCAAAGATTCAAAAGAAAGTCTTAGCAAATATCAAAAAGATAATTCACAGGGACCAAGTAGGCTTCATCCCCGGCACACAAGATTGGTACAACATACACAAATCAATAAATATAATTCATGATATAAACCAGTCCAAAGCCCAAGACCACATGATACTCTCAATAGATGCAAAAAAAGCTTTTGACGTGATCCAACACCTTTTTATCATCAAAACCCGAGACAGTAGGAATAGAAGGAACATTTATCAATATAATAAAAGCAGTATACAACAAGCCTACAGCAAGGATTATACTCAATGGGAACTGGAAGCATTCCCACTTTGATCAAGAACTAGACAAGGCTGTCCATTCTCACCATTTCTATTCAATATTGTAGTTGAAGTATTCCCACTTCCATCAAGAACTAGACAAGGCTGTGCACTCTCGCCATTTCTATTCAATATTGTACTTGAAGTCTTAGCTGAAGCCATAAGACAAGAAAGGGACATAAAAGGGCTTAGAATCAGAACGGAAGAAGTCAACCTATCCCTGTTTGCAGATGACATGATGTTATACATGAGGGATCCCACAAAATCCACCAGGAAGATCCTGGAACTAATTTAGAAGTTCAGCAGGGTAGCAGGACATAAAATAAATGTACAAAAATCAGTGGCTTTCCTATATGCCCAGAATGAAAGAATTGAAAAAGCCCTGAGAGAAACAATCCCATTTACTATAGGCCCTAAAAAATGAAATACCTTGGTATAAACCTAACAAGGGAGGTAAAAGACCTGTACAATGACAACTTTAAAACTCTAAAGAAAGAAATTGCAGAAGACACCAGAAGGTGGAAAAACATCCCATGTTCCTGGATTGGTAGAATCAACATAAAAATGACCACACTACCAATGGCAATGTACATATATAGTGCTATACCAATTAAAATCCCAAGGCAATTTTTTAAATAGGTTGACCAAACAATCTCAAAATTCATATGGAGGCACAAAAGACCCAGGATAGCAAAGACAATCCTGAGTAACAAAAACACTGCTGGAGGTATCACCATACCAAACCTTATTCTATACTACAAATCCATAGTTGTAAAAACAGCCTGGTACTGGCTCCAAAATAGATACACAGATCAATGGATAAGGGTTGAAGACCCAGATAGAAGCCTACAAAACTAGAGCCATTTAGTTTTTGAAAAAGGGACCCAAAAAATCCAATGGAAAAAGAACTATATCTTGAACAAATGGTGCTGGCAAAAATGGATCTCCACATGGAGAAGATTAAAACTGGACCCGTACTTGTCACCTTGTACAAGACTTAATTCCAAATGGATCAAGGACCTTGATTTAAGGCCAGAGTCTATAAAAACCATAGTTGAAATGAGAGGTTATTCCCTTGAGCTGATTGGGCTAGGCCAACAGTTCCTAAACAGACATCCAATGGCGCAATCACTGCTACCAACTCTCAACATTTGGGATCTTGTGAAATTAAAGAGCTTCTGTTCAGATAAAGAGATTGTAACAGGAGCTCAAAGGCAACCCACAGAATGGGAGAAAATCTTCACTAACCACATATCTGATAGAGCTCTACTGTCTAGAGTGCACAAAGAACTTAGAAAACTAAACTTCAAGGAAAACAATGCCACAATTAAAAAATGGGCCCTGGAACTTAAAAGAAATTTTACCAGGGATAAAATTAAAATGTCTAACAAATATCTTAAAAAATGCTCCACTTCCTTAGACATCAGGGAAATGCAAATCAAAATTTCCCTGAGATATCATCTCACCCTCGTCAGGATGGCAAAAATCCACAATACAAACAACAACAAATGCTGGAGAAGATGTGGAGAGAGGTACTCTCCTACATTGCTGGTGGGAATGCAGGCTCATACAGCCACTCTGGCAAGCCATCTGGAGATTTTTAAAGAAATTAAATATTGAAATGCCATATGACCCTGCTATTCCACTTTTAAGAATAACCCCCCATGCAGCAGAGGTCCAACTCGATAGCACTAGTGTGACCCTGTTCATAGCAGCACTGTTTACAATAGCAAAGTCATGGAATCAACCCAAATGTCCAACAGTTGACGAGTGGATAAGGAAAATGTGGTACATCTATACAATGGATTACTACTCAGCCATAAAAAATGATGAAGTACTGGAATTTGCTGCTAAATGGATGTCATTAGAGACAATTATATTGAGTGAAATATCCCAGACCCAGAAAATTAAATGCCGTATGTACTCCCTAATAAGTGGCTCCTAGTACCAAACCTACCCAGCCCACCTAGAGACACTCGACAATAAATCTCTGTAATACAGTAATTGCAAGGAGTATGACTAGGTGGGATGGGGTAGGAGAGCCACACCAGGAACAGGGAGAGAGGGGACCATGTAACAGCAGAGAAAATTTGCCTCCATCAAGGACTGCGAGTAAGCAATGAGACATCTGGTTAAGTTCACATACTTTTCGTTCCTGATCATCTACAACTGAAGGGGAGGGAATATAGTCAGGCAGATAAAAAAGTAATCATTTTGCAAATGGGTGATTGACCACTCCCTCACTGTGATTTCCTACTTTTATTGCATCTACCTTTGAATATACTCTTACAACAAGACTCTAGTATAACAGTTTTTTATCTCTGGCCAGAGGGTGACATCCAATACCCATCAGGATGGAGTGAAGGGCATTGCAGGAGTAGCAAAACTGTGAAAGAAAATCAACAAACCATAATCCAGAACTTCAGAGACTCTATATCAACCACCTAGAACTAGGCCAGCGTAATCTCTCCCCATCCTGAAGCTCAGGGAAATTTGCGGAAGAGGGGGCGGTAAGAGTGTAAGAGCACAAGGATGGGAGGAGCAATGATATGCAAAATACCCCACACAAGTTAGGGCCGAAACAATCATAATTGGACTTTACATGCCCTGCGCATTGTCCAACACACTATTGCCCTCACAAAGTCTAGCATTTGCTAAAAGCACCAAGATCCTTGGAGGCAAGGGATTGACAGCCAAATTAGTGTTCCTATGCTTAAGGGGAACACAGGAAAGGGTTCAGGGAAATGCTGCTGGGTCCTTATATGTCATCGGAGAGGAGGACCAAGAGGACAGTCAGGCATGCACATTAAAGAATTCTCCCGGGATTGGAGGAGGGGAGGCACTGTGGGGTGAGAAAGGAGGGGTGAGTGGAGGGCGAGCAGAGGGGTGAGGGGAAGAGGAGGGAGGGAGGGAACCGATGTACCTATTAAGTTTGTATGAGTGGAGATAATAAAAAATGTTAAAAACAGTTTGTAGGAGCAGAAATAAAACAAAAAATAAATAAATAAAAGAAAGAAAAATATACGTTTCCCTTTGTAAGTGACTTTTTTTCCCCTTGAAGCTCTCCACACCTTTTTTTTTGTCTTGAATGTGGAGTGTTTTGACTATTACTTGCCTTGGCAAGTTTCTATTTTGGTCATATCTGTTTGTGGTACAGAATGCTTCTTGTATATTCGTGGGCCTCTCATTCTTTAGATTAGGGAAGTTTTCATTTATGATAATTTGGAATATTTCTTCAGGTGTGGTATTTTGGTATTCTTTCTCTGTTATTCCATGAATACACATGTTAGGCTTTTTCAGGGTGTCCCATATCTCTTGAATATTCTCATATGAATATTTCTTGAAAATGTCTCCTTAGTATTTCTCTCAAGTATCTTTTTGGCTTTAACAACCTCTTCCATTGAGCTGGTTAATACTCCCACTTTGTCTTCAAGGTCTGAAATTCTATTTTCTGCTTCATTTGTTCTGCTGATGAGACTCTCTGTTGAGTTTTGGGTTGAGGATAACTTGTCTTTTAGTTCAGTTTTAAACTCTTCTTGAATCTGTTTTAACTGCTCTATGCCTATTTTTGTTTCTTGAACTGTTTTTCTCAACTCCTCCAAGTGTTTGTTGTGTTACTCTTCAAAGTGGTTGATGCAGTTATTTAATTCTTCCTGGATTTCCTCTTTCATAGTATTGATTATGGTAATGATCATACTTTGAAAGTCTTTATCTTGGGTCAGGCTTTCTTGGCTATTTTCTGTGGATTTGTTCTGGTTGGAGTCTATCATTATGGGGTTAATTCTTTCAGTGGGAGATTTGTTTTCTTGGGATTTGTTTCTCATGGATTTGCACTTTTACTGGGCATTGTTGTTTTATCTCTTAAGACCTTCTTTCAATTTCTGCATGTTTTTGATTGAATTGAATTAGTGGATATCACTACACTCGGGCAGTTATTACTAGTGTTCGCCTTAGTGTTGGTTATGCTTATTAGTATTGTTATTTCCTAGATAAGGCTACTATACAGTTAGTACAGGGGGGAACAGGGGGTGAATATTAATATGGTAGTGTACTTTTGCGATTTAGTACTTTGGTGATATGTGAGGATGAGTGGTATAGTCCCTGAAGTTGTGTATTTTTTGGGGGTGGCTATATTGAAAAGTTACTCTACAGTAGCTAATAATTTAAAGGAACAGGATAGTAAAAAGGAGGGGTTTACTTATCTTTACGCTGGATGTGGAGAATCTCTCTGATGTGATAGGATGAATTTAGAGAATTTCATATGTGTGGCCTTTGTATCCTAGAGCTTTGCTTGGGTGTTCTTTGGACTCTTTTTAATTCTGATGAGCAGTGTGTCCTCCCTGGACTGGGGTACAATGTATCCTCACTGGACTGCACTAGCGTCCCAGCCAGGAAAGGTGCTGGAGGCAGGCACAATTAACCTAGGGACCTGGGGTCATCCCTGGCCTGGAGCAACGTCTGATATGACTGGCTGGTGGGAGGAGCTGGGGCGAGTGGGTTATCTGGACATTGGGGGTGAACAGGGGGTGTTTACCTGGGGGGCAGTGTGTCCTTGTTGTACTGCATAAGCCTTCCAGGCAGGCTGGGAAAGAGCACAGGCGCTGGTGGCGGGCGCAAATTAACCTGGGGATCTGGGGTGTGGCCCAGGGGTCCTTCCAGTCCTGGAGCAGTGCCTGCTCAGGCTGGCTGGTGGGAGGAGCTGGGACCTGGGTGCTGGTGGAACTTACCTGGGATGGAGGACCATGAGCAAGTGCTGTCCTGGGCAGGCAGGTGGGTGGGACAGAGGGGCTGGGACTTGGGGCATGGCACAGGCAAAACTGAGGCATCCTGGGTGTTGTTCAGGCTGGCTGGTGGGAGAAGCTGGGATGAGTGGGGACCTCGGTGCTGGTGGAACTTACCTGGGACGGAGGACCTTGAGGGAGTCCTGTCCCGGGTCAGCATGTGGGTGGGACAGAGGGCTTAGCGATTTTATTCTAACAAGGTGTTTGGATCAATAAACATTCTCCAGCAGGTCAAGTCTATAATATTTAGGCACTTTAAGGAGAAAATAATGGAAATAGGGTAGTAATGTCAGGATTAAGACTTTATACTTGAAAGCTGTTCGAGACACATCTTTCTTTGAAATTTTATTCATTCATTTAATGTGTGTGTGTGTGTGTGTGTGTGTGTGTGTGTGTGTGTGTGTGTCAGAGGCACTGTGCATCCCTGTGTAGGTGCAAGTGTGATTTCGGGAATCATCATAGATTGCTTCTACCTCCTTCCAGCTTGACTCTGGCATTTCCCAGATTCCACAGACCAGCGTGGGAATGCAGGACCTTACCATTTGTACCTGGTGTTTTTACATGAGACCTGGCATTGAAACTCAGGACCTTCTGTTTGCGAGACAAAGTGTTAAGAACTGAGCCATCTCACCAATCAAAAAGACACATCTTCTTGATAAGAAAATAGTGGAGGAGTGAGAGAAGAATGGGACAGATTTTAAAACATTAGTGATATCTAGGGAAGAAGTCACTTTAACAGTGATAATGGGAGACAAAAAGATTGTGGGACAAGGAATTGACTAGTCTATTCAACAGTAAGGAGCCCAACATCCTTAATGTCAGGTGTGGATAGAATGGAAAGTACAGGGAGGATGTAGACCAAAAAAATGTCAAAATGTAATGGCCTTAAATTATAGTCTATTTTAAAGAATTTGGTTATTATCTTGATTGAGATGGAGAACCAGAGGAGAATTTTGAGCAGAAGAATGACATTAACTTGTACATTTTTTATAAAAAAAAAAAATCACCTGGCTGCCGTGCTGACAATAGACATTAGAAAGTTTTCAATTCAAAAGCACAGGGACGTTAGAGAAAAGGCTGCAATAATTCAAGAAAGACTTGATGGTGCCTTCATTTAAGATGCTCTCATTGGCGGTGAGCCATGCTTATAGTATTTACATGTTTAGAAGCCAAAAAAAATAAGTTTAGCTGCTGATTGGATAAAAATTATTATAGTAAGTTAAGATATATATGACTATAAACACATATCTGACCTTGGCAGCCATTTTTGCTTCCTGCCCCTTACAGAACTCCACATATAGGGTCCGTGAGTCCATTTTTAGCTCCTTGCCATTCATGGCACTCCATATCTGGAATCCATGAGTTTTGTTCTCTCTTTTATCTAATAAACTCAAACTTAATCCTCAAACAAAGATATACATGATGCCAAGATATTTGTTCTAAGTCATTGAAATGATGCTGCTATGTATTAATTTATTTTTTATTTATTTTGCTTGAGAGAGACAGAGAAAGAGACAATGCATGTTACAGCCCTTGGCTGACAGGCAACGGTCAGAGGACAACTTTCCAAATCAAGTCAGTTCTTTCCTTTTACAATGTAGGCTTATAGGGATCGAACTCATGTCACCAGGTTCTTGAACATTTACCTTTTGTGCTGATCTATCTTATTAGCCCCATGAGGCTGTTTCAATTAATTCCAATATATATGTAAGAGGGAGGACCTAAGTTGGAGAGAAATATCCATTGCTTGATCCAAAAGTTATGTTTCAGTTTTCTCATTATCGTTTCGGTGCCCAGGAGAAAAATTTTTGTAAATTTATATATGTGTGTGTGTGTGTGTGTGTGTGTGTGTGTGTGTGTGTGTGTGCATGCGTTTGTGTGTGTGTAATAAAATGAAAATAGATGTTCTTGAATGGATGAGTCACGTACTGAATGAGTGAAGTAGTAAATGAATGTATCAATATGCTCTAGCCTAGCCTTCAGTACACTAGTCAAATTTATGAAACATTATCAGATCATGCATCTGCATAAGATATAATTGACAAGAAGGTTAAGCAAAACTGACTTAACAAGGAAGTCAAGAAGAGATTATCCTTGCCATAGTGCAGTTAAAAAATTTAAGACATACTAGCACAAATATTACACCAGTTATGTTCTATGAGCAGTAAAGCAATTAAAACAGAGAACATATAGATGAATGACACTGAATTAGGATTCTCTAGATAAGCCTTTGACTTTGAAAGATGCTTTTATGCATACAAATCATTTCCCCTTTTGCATAACAACTTAAAATGGGAAAATGATGACTAAGAGGGTGAAAAAAAGGTCAAAGATTTTTATCATCTTATCTTAATAAGAATAACCACATCTTTCAAAGCCACATTAATTCTTTGAAGGTTTCAAACAATTTATAGCTTGAGACTTGTGTTGCATATAAATAAAATATTTGTCCAAAATGTCCTAAGATTTCACATTTTAAAAACAGTTTGATTATTCATTTATGATCACGGAGACAGATTAGAGAGTAAGAAAGAGAAGAATGAAAAAGTACTGACATATACTTAGGACCATAAACAAAACTTAACTTAAAATTGTCCAGTGATATAATGCACAAAATGAAACTTCTACAAAAAACAGAACCATAAATCTTCCTTATCTTCATTAGTTAAAGTTTTTAGATATGACCCCCAAATAGAAGCAGTAGCAAAAAGATAAGCTGGAAATTCTAAATATTAGAGAAAATGTGTTTTTCAAGTCTACCATGAAGCATATAAATTTCCATGGATGACAGATTTAATTATTCATATGATGCAGGTATTATATCTAGAATATATAAAGAGAACCTAAAATTGAGCATTAAAAAGATAAATAACTAATTTGATTTCACAATGGGTTCCATTTTTCCCCTATATATGGTCAAGAAATACATGAAAAGATTCTCAACAACATTAACCATTAGTAAAATCGAAATAACCATCTTCACTCTTAGTAGAATGGGTACAATCAAAAGAGGGATAACAAACAAGTGTTTTTAAAATGTAAAGAAATGGGGAGCTCTCATACACTTCTAGTGTGAAAGTGAAAAATGAAGCCTGACAATTACTAAAATATTGTATGTAGTTACCACCCAACTTTTTACTTGGTAAAAAAAAGTGAAAAATATTCACTGAAAACATTATCAATTTTTGTAATCTAAAGAAGGGAAATATTAAAAAGAAGTAAGTTTGGTAAGTTTATACAAAACCACAATTTACATAGTGCAGATGAATGAACTTTCACACTACTGCTTCCATTCTTTTCTTTCAAAAGTCAGTGGCAAAACCCTTATGCCAGTAAGTTCTATGTAACAGTATGCAGGAAAAAGGATAGAAATATTTTAAGTTAGAATGAAAGTGTAAAATGTAAAGTTCCATTAAGAAAATTACATACTAAGAAACTTCCCTTCATGCAAACTGCTTTTTTATCTACATATGACTTGAAAGTGGAAGGGTACAGGTGGTGGGTTTGAGCTACAAGTTGGGAAAGAAAAGCGAGGGAAAGGGAATATGACAACTCTCACTGAGACTTTATGTCTCAGTAAAATCTCAGTATAGAAATTCATGGTTTAAAGCTAGGTGATCAAATACATAGAGGCTATATACTACTTGACTACTGACTGAATAATTCCAGTGGTTGAACAAAATGACTAACAAGTATTACCATGCAGCTGTGGAGCCCTAAAGAAATTTTAGACAGACTATTAAGCTATGATCTATGAAGCCAGCTTTTCTTCATCCAAGTGATTAGAATTTAATAAGTTGGCCTACTTAGCTTTGAGTTGTTCACAGAAGGAAAAAAAAAAGCTGTTTGAGAAATAAGCTTTTAAGAAGATTTATGTCTCATATCCTAATAGGCAATTTATCCAATTGTCAAATTCTTCAAAGTGTCTTTAGCAATAAGGAATGGTTAAAAATGTATGGAAACTGCCTCCAGGGAGTTTATTTTGTCTAATACACAAGGTAAATTTTTACATCAGTATCTACATTACAATGTCATGGTAGTCCATGTAAGGCCAAAGAAAATTTCAGCTGGAAGAGTTAAGAGAAGATTTCCCAAAGAGAAAAGTATCATTTTATTAGACTCCAGGGGTGCATGATGTTCAGAATAAAGCAGGGGTGTTTTGCATGCAAATGAAATTAAAACTGATTCATTTTGATTAAAGTCTGCAAAGAAGAGTGAAAGTAAATAAAGCTGGGTTTCAGAAATTCATAGCTAATAAATAACAGATCTGTTATATCTGAAGCATAAAGCTGACAATATGTACTTAATAGTTTTAATTAGCTTCAATTCACCAAGTCTTATTCAAGTATTAGTCATAGAGAATTGGAGAGCAGAAAATCTTCAGGCAAAGTCAGCATATAGCATACCATTGTAAAAGTGATATCTAAAGAATTTTGGATCAGAATGCAGGTATGATTTAGACCTGTCAATGTTAATAAGAATACCTGTTTTACTTATGTGTGTGTGTGTGTGTGTGTGTGAGAGAGAGAGAGAGAGAGAGAGAGAGAGAGACAGAGACAGAGAGAGACAGAGAGACAGAGAGAGAGAGAGAGACTATGGGTCAAGGGATTCTCTCCACAGGGTCTTCCAGGGTCAAACAGAGGCCATGCAGGTTTTCAGCAGGCCCCTTACCATGTAGTTTTGTGTGACTGAGACAATGGAGATTACATTAATAACATATTGGAAAATACACTCATTTCAATGAAAAGACTAAAAATTATATACAACATAGCTTCTCCAGTGATGTTTATGATGAAAATCCCAGTTTCCTGAACACTGGTCAAAGTACTGAGGACATTCTGTCTTTGAGATTTTGATCGAAATTAAATGTTCTACCAAGGCTCCATTCCTATCACAGACGACAAACAATTTTAAAGAATACTGAGGTCTATTTTTTCCACACATGCAAGTTTGAAAATCAAAGTTCATGATTATCAGTGAGGTGGTTCCATTAGCAAAGTAATTAAATCATAGGAAATGTAAAAGTGTTTGAAGATTGGTTTTCAAATAGAATGCTAATTTTTTCACAGCAATGAGAAAACCTCATCTATGTATTAATAAAAAGACAAGAATACCATATGCTTGACTATCCCACAGGTCTCATTCCAGGATATTGTTGAATACAAAAATCATTTTATAAGAGCAGAAGGCAACATACTTTCTGATAATTTGTTCCCAGATGGCTTCATGAAAGTGTTATTTCTAGGAATAAATGTACAGTGCTAATAGTAAAATATGGAATTCTTACTTGACATGCTTCAGTAAAATTCCTTGATATACCAAATAAAACAAAAGGTGCATTCAATTTTATACTCATTTTAGCAGAA
Source organism: Typhlomys cinereus (assembly GCA_023101885.1). Classification (NCBI taxonomy): domain Eukaryota; kingdom Metazoa; phylum Chordata; class Mammalia; order Rodentia; family Platacanthomyidae; genus Typhlomys; species Typhlomys cinereus. The sequence continues at coordinate 652,313 of JALPQD010000159.1, forward strand.
ATATTCATTCATTGCTTATTCAATCTTCAGTGAGACGTGATTTATATTTGTGCTTTTGCCATGTGTTTCCCCCTTTCATTCTGTCAGTAATTTAGATATTAAGAAGGCAAGAGGAACTGAAGAAGGAAACATTAATGAACCAATGCTGTGTGGAATTTTTTTTTATTTTTGGATATTTCTACCTGGCCATAAGGAATTTTATTACTTACCCTTCGGGTATTAAGGTAACAGATGATAGATGGACAATGTTTTCTCTCACAACAGAAAACAAATGTGAACTGAGATACATAAAACTCTAAATGAAATAAATCCTTGGCCTAGGTCTCAGCTCAATGTTAGAGGGTTTGCCTAGCAAGTGCAAAACTCGAGTTTCAATCTGAGTACTGAACAAATAAAGCATAGCTTTTGGAAATTGATGTTTATTCCATGCAATTTTGATGATTATGTACAGACTACATTTACAAATTTATTAACCTCTTAGCTATTCAGTATTTAGTTTGAAAGTTAGTATTCTATGTGGTAGGACTGTATGATAAAAGAACACAAAGTATCACCTGTCCTCATAGAGGTAGTATTACAAAGGGAAGGGAAACGGGATTCCAAAGGCATGGGAAAAGGAAATAAATGGCTGAGCAGAGATATTGTTAGACTTTACTAAGTGCTATTGAATAAAATGTTAAAATGTAGACATAATGAGTGAATAGGAACTGCACATAATTCAAATTAATTTTCATGATTGACTTTACATTATGCAGTTTTATATTTTTAGAAATGTCTTCAAAAATCATTAAGTTAATTTTTGTACTGTACTGAATCAGTGTTAAACCAAATTTGTTTTATTATTGCTTCATCAGGTAATTTGTTCTGTGCCAAAACTGTTCAATTATTCTGCTATTTTAAAACATTGTGTAGTACTACCAGACTTTTGGCTGATATTCAGGTACTGTGTGCTCAGTATTAAAGTATAATTTGAACACACCTGATTATAGATTTAAGACAGGAGAAATGGATATTTACAGAAAGTTCCTGAAACGCAATTACTTGAAAAAATCAATGGTATTTTATTATTTTGTACATGCTATTTTCATTCATTAAAGAATTATACATTCATAGGGATCCTTAGTTAACAACACTGATATTGAAATAGATATCAACAAAGACACCTAGATATTATAAATATGTACATATACATGAAAGCAAAAATAAAACCATCAGGACAGTAATTAATTTGAGAGAAGAGAGAAGAATGAAATGAATTTATGGGATTCTGATAATGCTTTAATTTTTTTCTAAATGGTGATTGCAATAGTGTCTCCATGTCTGGGTCTAGGATACTTGTTCATCAGTATAGCTAGGTTCAAAGTATTACATATATCATTTAAGAATACTTCTTTAAGTTTGTTATCCACCACATTCTCACATTTATAACATGCAGAGGTGATTTTACCAATGCAAATTTCTCTAATGGCTTCATGAATTCTTAAACAAGGGTTCATCTGTTGGTAATTACATGAAAATCAGTAAGTTTGATCCTTCAAATCCACAGGCAGTATAGAATCATAGACATAACCAAGTAAATGTTCATCAGATTTGAAAGTGGAATATGTCTATTGAATATTTTAGACTTCTTTTTCTTCCCATTGTTCTCCAAATATAGTGTAACTATTAATGTAACACTTTTTATTCCTTTAGAAAATATAAGTACTCTTGTGGATGTGGAAGTATATACCTGTGCTATTTTCAAGAGCAATGCAGTCGTGGATTTCAATATCAACAGGCTTAATATCTAAATGTGTAATTAATGCAAATGGATAAATATGTTTCTAAAATTTAAAAGATCTCTTATTCTGCATGTATTATTAAGATTGTTCCACATTGAAAATTAAAATGATCTACAAAGTTCCTTATACTGAGAACACAATGCTTTTTTCACTGTCCATTTCAGATAGCAGAAAACTGCAGAATATGTGTAAATGATAATTTCTAAATATAAAGAACGTTGCATTTCATATTTGTTCACATAAAAATGAACTTCTTTGCATTTGACATAATTAGCACACTTAGGTTTTCTAAAATTGTCTCCGTATTGATGTTTCAGAAATGCAGTTCATAAGATGATAATGTTCTTATTGTGGTGATTGCTTCTGTTTACTCTGCAATTAAACTTATACAGCAAATGAATAGAAACACCTTGATTTGATTGAATACTATATATCGAGTGCTTATTATGTGGCAGCACCTTTCTGCCTGTTAATCATATTTAATTGTCACAAAATTCTTATAATGATGGTTTTATTTCATGTGCATGGATATATAAATTTAGAGAAAGCTTAATTGGCTAAAGATGTAGAAATTAAATTGCAATTAGAAAAATTTCAAGACTTTTCATTTAGCTTTATGTCTTCAAAGACTGTTCATTTTCACTATAAAAATATTTTATGCTAAGAATGAATAGAACAGAGAAGAGTTAAAGAACAGTAGAAGTAGTAATAAAAATTTTATGTGTGGGGATATGCCAATTGAAGATTTGAGACAAAGACAGGCCTGCAGGTAGGCAAGCATGATTTTGGGATCATGTGGTAGTTTCAATCTTCATTCTTTCCATGACAGCTGATCAATTACCAGTCATATAACAGGAAGGTTTCATTTTTCCACTATAGTCTTTTTGAAGGCAGCCCATCCAACTGAAATGATATGGCAGCTAACTGCTTCTTGCTTTAAATTACTTTCAAACATAGCAACATAAGCCCTTTCTAATAAGCTGGATGGCCATAGATGTTCTGTTTTGAGAGATATGTACTAATGTTCTTTGTCCAATTACAAATCAGTTTAGTTGTAATTTTGCATCATTTGAAATTCTTCCTTATGTCTTGACATCACCCACTTGTCAAATGCACAATTTCCAAATAAATTCTTGTGTCTACTGTGTCTTTTCACTGAGGTGATTGTTTCCTTTGCTGTGCCAAAGTGCTTTAGTTTCACACAATCCCACTTTTTAAAATTCTGTCTAGATTCCTGTATATTTGATGTATGGACAGAAAATCCTTAAACATTTTAATAGCCTAAATCTTCCCCCATATTTCTGTTTCCAGTTGTTTCATAGTTCCTGATTTGAAATTTAATTTCTCAGTTGGGTTTATGACTTATAAAAGTTAGCAGTAACTTTTCATTCTTTCTGAATATCTAATTAATCCAGTACTACTTACTAAGGGCTATCTTTTTTCTAATGTCTGCTGCTAGAAGCAATTTGCATAGAAGTCACTCAACTAGAGGTGTGTGAATTAATTTTATGTCTCTGTATTACTTTGTGTGTGTGCATATGTGTGTGTGTGAGAAAGAGAGAAAAAAGAGAGAGAGTGATAGAGAAAAGAGAAAGGGTTTTTGTAGCAGGGTTCCTTGGATTTCTACAGCTTTGTGGCACACTAGAAGTTAGGTATTATTATCTCTATCACTTTCTCAATATTTGGTCATTTTTATTTTGCTTAGCTATAATATTTTCTAGTTCCATCCAAAACATAAGAATTTTTTGTTTGTTAATTTCTGTTACTGTTGTCTTGAAAAGTATTTTCTGACATTTTGAGATATATAAACATTGTAACAATATTGATTCTTCCTTGAACCCACTCAAATCAGACATTTTCATTATCTTACTCACTAGTTTATGTCATTCATTCTCATATGACATCCACATATATATCTCTAGTATCGTCTTGTGATCACTAGTTCCACATATCAAACGTACCTTCAGTGCCACAATGTGATTATTTACTACATGGCACAAAACCCCCCTGGTATCCCTTTATTTCTTTTATATGAAAATATGCTTTCACTGTAGGGTGGGACCCCGGGACACCTTCTCCCTCCCTCACCCCACGTCCGGCTGCACCCAGGCTGCCTCAGGCTTTGGCCTGGGCCATGCCCTGGGACCCCGGGACCCTTTCTCTCTCCCGCACCGCCTTTGTCCGACAGACCCACCTCCCCCATGCTCCACCAGGCCCCCAGGTGAGTTCCCGCCCAACCCCACCCAGGTCACCCCATGTCCAGTTTTGGCCTGGGCCACGCCCCAGGCCCCAGGCCCCTTTCTCTCTCCCGCCTGCCTCTCAGCCCAACTGGACAGGATGTGCTAGTTTTCCTCCATCCCTGGAGGTTGGGTGGGGTACTAAGCCAAGTCCCAGGTTCAGGGTGAAGAATTCTGCCATCAACTTCAGCCCCTCTGCTTCTCTGGCCCACCAGGGACCCACGCACGTGGTCTACAGAAGACACCCTGCTACTCAGAATTCAATAGAGTCCAAAGAAAACTCAAGCAAAGTTCTAAGGGTCAAAGGCCATACATCTGTAAACCTCTACAATCATCCTATCACATGGGAGAGATTATTCACATCCAGCCCCAAAATAAGTAAATCTTTTTTTCACCTTACTGTTCCTTTCTAATATTAATCACTATAGATTAACTTTTCCATAAAGCCACCCCAAAAACACAATTCCAGGGATCATACGACTTACCCTCACATATCACCAAGATAATAAATCATAAAAGTGCACTACCATACTAATATTCACTCCTTGTCTACTTAACCTGACTTAATTGATGTACTAACAACTTCAACTAAGAAATAACAATAATAAAAGACAAAGATACCCAACCCCAAGGTAAGCACTAGTAATAACTGCCCAAGTGTAGGAATACCAACTAAATCAGTCAAAAACACAAAGAAATTGAAAAGCCCTAGAAGACAAAACAACAATGCCCAAGGCAAAGTGCAGATCCATGAGAAACAAAACCCAAGAAGACCAATCTCCCACTGAAAGAATGAACCCCTTAATGATGGATTCCAACCAGAACAAATTCACAGAAAACAGCCAAGAAAGCCAGACCCAAGACAACGACTTTCAAAGTATGATCATTACCATTATTAATACTATGAAAGAGGAAATCCCAAAGGAGTTAAACAACAGAATCAAACACTTTGAACAGGAACACAACAGGCACTTGGAGGAGTTGAGAAAAACAGTTCAAGAAACAAAAATAGGTATAGAGCAATTAAAACAGTCTCAGGCAGAGTATAATATTGAATTAAAAGACAAGCTATCTTCAACCCAAAGCTCAACAGAGAGTCTTATCAGCAGAACTAAGGAAGCAGAAAATAGAATTTCAGACCTTGAAGACAAAGTGGGAGAATTAACCAGCTCAATGGAAGAGATTGTTAAATCCAAAAACATACTTGAGAAGAACATTCAAGAGATACAGGCCACCCTGAACAAGCCTAACATGCGCATTCATGGAATACCAGAACAAGAATCCCAAAATACCACACCTGAGGAAATATTTCAGATCATAAAATGAAAATTTCCCTCAACTGAAGAATGAGATGCCATTCCAAATACAAGAGGCATCTCACACTCCAAACAGATATGACCAAAATAGAAAATCGCCATGGCAAATAATATTCAAAACACTCCATATTCAAGACAAAGAAAAGGTGCTGAGAGCTTCAAGAGAAAAAAAGCAATCACTTTTAAAGATAAATCTATTGAAATAACAAATGACTTCTCAATGGAAACAAAGGAAAAGCAATTATTGCCTGGAGAGACGTACCTCAAGTATTAAATGAGCAAAAATGCCAACCCAGACTGATATACCCGGCAAAACTATCTGTCATGGTCCAAGGAGAAAGAAAAATTTTCCAGCACAAAGACAACTTGAAGGGATACATGTCTATCAAACCAGGCCTTCAAAAAATGCTAGAAATGATACTCAAACTTGAAGAAAAGAACAAGCATATCCAGGAGTACAGAAGGGAAGTATAATACCACCAAAACATAAATATCAAAATCCACTAAACATAAAAAATGTGCAGAATTAAAAATAATTTCTCTATTATAACATTAAATGTCAATGGTATTAACTCACCGATTAAGAGACACAGATTACAAACTTGGATTAAAAATCACAACCCATCAATCTGCTGCCTTCAGGAAACTCATCTCACCACAAAAGATGGGCACATCCTAAAAATGAAAGGCTGGTCCAAAATTCTGCAAGCTAATGGAACCAGGAAACAGGAAGTGTAGCCATTATGCTGGTGGACAAAGTGGACTTCAAACCCCAAAAAATCATAAGAGACACAGGTGGATACTACGTTTAAGTGACAGGTACAATTCACCAGGAAGACTTCACAATACTGAACATACATGCACCCAAAACGGGCCCTCCACATTCATTAAGAAAATCCTACAGTGTCTAAAGGGAGAAATCAAAACCCCAAACGATAATTCTTGGGGATTTCAACACCGCCCTCTCAACATGGGATAGATCAACAGGTCAAAAGCTTAACAGGGACACTTTGGAACTTAATCAAACCCTTAAGGAAATGGTCCTTACAGAACTCAATTGAACTTTTCATCTACGTACTAAAGAATACACATTTTTCTCAGCAGCACACGGAACTTTCTCCAAAATAGATCACATGTTGGGCCACAAAATTAATCTCCACATATACAGGAAAGGTGAAATTTTAGCCTGTGCCCTATCAGACCACCATGGCCTAAAGCTGGACATTCAAAACACAACAAAAGACAGAAAATGCACTAACTCCTGGAAACTTAACACTATGATTCTGAATGAGGACTGGATTCAGGAAGAAATTAAAAAGGAAATTCAAGATTTCCTGAAAGTGAATGATAATGAAAATACAACTCACCAAAATCTTTGGGACACAATGAAAGCTGTCCTAAGAGGTAAGTTCATAGCTCTTAATGCCTACATCAAAAAAATGGAAACATCAGAAATAAACAACTTAACAATGCAGCTTAAGGCTTTAGAAAAACTGGACCAATCTGATCCCACAAATAGTAGAAGAGAGGAGATTAGCAAAATAAGGGGAGAAATATCTGAAATCAAGATTAGGAAAACGATAGAGAAAATTAACCAGTTAAAACCTGTTTCATTGAAAAAAATCAATAAGATTGATACACCCCTAGCTAAATTAACCAAAAACAAGAGACAGAAAACCCAAATTAACAAAATTATGAATGAAAATAGAGTTATCAAGACTGTTACCCAAGAAATCCAGAGAATTATAACATCATATTTCAAAAACTTACACTCTGTGAAATATGACAACACAAAAGAGGTGGATGAATTCCTAAGTAAACACAACTTACCTAAATTGAATCAGGAAGTAGTGAACTATTTAAATTGTCCTATAACATATAAGGAAATTGAGGAAGTAATCTTGAATTTTCCCACAAAAAAATGTCCTGGAACAGATGGATTCAGCATAGAGTTCTACCACACATTTAAGGAGTTAATGACACCAACACTACTTAAACTGTTCCAACAAACAGCAAAGGAAGGAACACTACCAAATACCTTCTATGAAGCTAATATTGTTTTAATTCCAAAACCTAATAAAGACTTACATAAAAGAGAAAACTATAGGCCGATCTCTCTGATGAACACAGATGCAAAGATTCAAAAGAAAGTCTTAGCAAATAGTATTCAAAAACATATCAAAAAGATCATTCATGGGGACCAAGTAGGCTTCATCCCCAGGACACAAGGTTGGTTCAACATACGCAAATCAATAAATGTAATTCACAATGTAAACATGACTTAATTCCAAATGGATCAAGGACCTTGATTTAAGGCCAGAGTCTATAAAAACCATAGTCGAAAGGGTAGGCAAAACTGGATCTCCACATGCAGAAGATTAAAACTGGACCCGTACTTGTCACCATGTACAAGACTTAATTCCAAATGGATCAAGGACTTTGATATCAGGCCAGAGACTATAAAAACCATAGTTGAATGGATGGGGAACTCCCTCGAGCTGATTGGGCTAGGCCAACATTTCCTAAACAGACATCCAATGGCACAGTCACTGCTACAAACTCTCAACAGTTGGGATCTTGTGAAATTAAAGAGCTTCTGTTCAGATAAAGAGATTGTAACACGAGCTCAAAGGCAACCCAAAGAATGGGAGAAAATCTTCACTAACCACACATCTGATAGAACTCTGCTGTCCGGAGTGCACAAAGAACTTAGAAAACTAAACACCAAGGAAACCAATGGCCCAATTAAAAAATGGGCCCTGGAACTTAAAAGAAAATTTACCAGGGTTGAAATTAAATGTCTAACAAATATCTTAAAAAATGCTCCACTTCCTTAGCCATCAGGGAAATGCAAATCAAAACTTCCCTGAGATATCATCTCACCCTGGTCAGGATGGCAAAAATCCACAATACAAGCAACAACAAATGCTGGAGAGGATGTGGAGAGAGGGGTACTGTCCTACATTGCTGGTGGGATTGCAGGCTCACACAGCCACTCTGGCGAGCCATCTGGAGATTCTTAAAGAAATTAAAGATTGAAATGCCATATGATTCTGCTATTCCACTTTTGGGAATAACCCCCCATACAGCAGAGGTTCACCTCGATAGCACAAGAATGACCATTTTCATAGCAGCACTGTTTACAATAGTAAAGTCATGGAATCAACCCAAATGTCCAACAACATTTGACGAGTAGATAAGGAAACAGTGGTACATCTATACAATGGAGTATTACTCAGCCATCAAAAATGATGAATTACTGGAATTTGCTGGGAAATGGATGTCATTAGAAACAATTATATTAAGTGAAGTATCCCAGACCCAGAAAATTAAGTGCCGTATGTATTCCCTAATAGGTGGCTCCTAGTACCAAACCCACCCAGCCCACCTAGAAACAGTAATTGCAAGGATTATGAACAGGAGGGATGGGGTAAGAGGGCCACACCAGAAACAAGGAGAGAAGGGACCATGTTACAGCAGAGAAAATAGGACTCTATCAAGGACTCAAATAAGTAATGAGACATTTGATTAAGTTCACAGATTTTCGTTCCTTATCATTTACTACTGAGGGGGTATGATCTCACCAGAAGAGGAGGGCATATAGTCTGGCAGATAAAAAGTAACCATTGTGCGAATTGGTGATCGACACCTCCCTCACTGTGGTTTCCCACTTTTATTACATCTACCTTTGAATGTGCTTTTATCACAAGACTCTAGTTTAACAGCTTTTTGTCTCTGGCCAGCGGGTAACATACAATGCCCACCAGGATGGAGTGAAGGGCATTGGAGGAGCAGCAAAACTGCAAAAGAAAATCAACAAACCACAATCCAGAACTTCAGAGACTATATTAACCACCTAGAACTAGGCCAGCTTAATCTCTCCCCATCCTGATGCTCAGGGAAATTTGCAGAAAAGGGGGCGGTAAGAGTGTAAGAGCAAAAGGATGGAAGGAGCAATGATATGTAAGATACTCCATACAAGTTAGGGCTGAAGCAATCATAATTGGACTTTACACGCCCTGCGTATTGTCCAACACACTATTGACCTCACAAAGTCTAGCATCTGCTAAAGGCACCAAGATCCTTGGAGGCAAGGGATTGGCAGCCACAGCAGTGTTCCTATACCTAATGGGAACACGGGAAAGGCCACTGGGTCCTTGTACGTCATCGGAGAGGAGGGCCCAGAGGAAAATCAGGAATGCACAAGAAAGGACTCTCTGGGAATTGGGGCGGGAGGCACTGTGGAATGGGAAGGGAGGGGGGTGGGGAGGGGGAGCAGGGGTTATGGGTGGAGGAGGAGGGAGGGGGTACGGGGGGAGGAGGAGGGAGGGAGGAAACTGGTGTACCTATTAAGTTTGTATGAGCTGAAATAATAATAAAAAATGGATTAATAAAAAAAACGGGTAGGGAATTCCCTCGAGCTGATTGGGCTAGGTCAACAGTTCCTAACAGACAGCCAATATCGCAGTCACTGCTACCAACTCTCAACAGTTGGGATCTTGTGACATTAAAGAGCTTCTGTTCAGATAAAGAGATTGTAACACGAGCTCAAAGGCAACCCACAGAATGGGAAAAAATCTTCACTAACCACATATCTCATAGAGCTCTACTGTCCAGAGTGCACAAAGAACTTAGAAAACTGAACACCAAAGAAACCAATGACCCAATTAAAAAATGGGCCTTGGAACTTAAAAGAAATTTTACCAGGGATGAAATTAAAATGTCTAACAAATATCTTTAAAAATGCTCCATTTCTTTAGCCATCAGAGAAATGCAAATCAAAACTTCCCTGAGATTTTCATCTCACTCCGATTAGGATGGCAAAAATCCACAATACAAACAAGTGCTGGAGAGGATGTGGAAAGAGGGGAACTCTCCTACATTGCTGGTGGGAATGCAGGCTCATACAGCCACTCTGGTGAACCGTCTGGAGATTCTTAAAGAAATTAAATATTGAAATGCCATATGACCCTGCGATTCTACTTTTGGGAATAACCCCCCATACACAGGGGTTCACCTCGATAGCACAAGCACGACCATGTTCATAGCAGCACTGTTTACAATAACAAAGTCATGGAATCAACCCAAATGTCCAACATTTGACGAGTGGATAAGGAAACTGTGGTACATCTATACAATGGAGTATTACTCAGCCATCAAAAATGATGAATTACTGGCATTTGCCAGGAAATGGATGTCATCAGAAAAAATTATATTAAGTGTAGTATCCCAAACCCAGAAAATTGAGCACCGTATGTACTCCCTAATAGGTGGCTCCTAGTACCAAACCCACACAGCCCACCTAGAGACACTAGACGATAAATCTCTGTAATACGGTAATTGCAAGGTATATGAACAGGTTGGATGGGGTAGGAGGAACACACCAGAGAAAAGGAGAGAGGGGACCATGTAACAGCAGAGAAAATAGGCCTCCATCAAGGACTGCGAGTAAGCAATGAGAAATCTGGTTAAGTTCACATACTTTTCGTTCCTGATCATCTACAACTGAAGGGGTATGATCTCATCAGAAGGGGAGGACATACAGTCTGGCAGATAATAAGTAACCATTTTGCAAATGGGTGATTGACCCCTCCCTTACTGTGCTTTCCTACTTTTATTGCATCTACCTTTGAATATACTCTTATAACAAGACTCTAGTTTAACAGTTTTTTATCTCTGGCCAGAGGTTGACATCCAATACCCAATGCCTGGTTAAGTTCACAGATGTTCTTTCCTGATTTCACCAGAAGAGGGGGCATATAGTCTAGCAGATAAAAAGTAATCATTTTGCAAATGGGTGATGGACTCCTCCCTCACTGAGGTTTCCTACTCTTATTACATCTACCCTTGAATGTGCTATTATAACAAGACTCCAGTTTAACAGCTTTTGTCTCTGGCCAGGGGGTGACATACAGTGCCCAGCAGAATGGAATGAAGGGCATTTCAGGAGCAGCAAAACTGCAAAAGAAAATCAACAAACCACAATCCAGAACTTCAGAGACTCTATATCAATCACATAGAACTAGGCCAGCCTAATCTCTCCCCATTCTGAAGCTCAGGGACATTTGCGGAAGAGGGGGCGGTAAGATTGTAAGAGCACAAGGATGGGAGGAGCAACGATTTGCAAGATTCTCAACAATAGTTGGGGCCAAAGCAATCATAATTGGACTTTGCATGCCCTGCGCAATGTCCAATGCACTGTTGCCCTCATAAAGTCTAGCATCTGTTAAGGGCACCGAGACCCCTGGAGACAAGGGATTGACAGCCATAGTAGTGATCCTATGCTTAAGGGGAACAAGAGAAAGGGCTTATGGAAATGCCACTGGGTCCTTTTATGTCATCGGAGAGGAGGACCCAGTGGAGAGTTAGGCGTACACAATAAAGGACTCTCTGGGAATTGGGGGGGAGGCACTGGGGGATGGGGAGGGAGAGGAGGGAGAGGAGGGGGTTCGGTGGGAGGAGGGGGGAGGGAGGGAACTGGTAAAAAAATTTTAAAATGTGTAATTAAATTTTTAATAAAAAAAAGAAAAAAAAAGAGTTATGGGACACCCTGAGGAAGCCTAACATACGTATTCATGGAATACCAGAACAAGAATCACAAAATACCACACCCGAGGAAATTTTTCAAACTATTATGAAGGAAAACTTTCCTCATCTAAAAAAAGAGAGGCCTATCCACATATAAGAGGCATTCCTCACCCCAAACAAATATGACAAAAATAGAAACTCGCCATGGCAAATAATAGTTAAAACACTCCACATTCAAGATGAAAAAATGGTACTAAGAGCTTCAAGGGAAAAAAAAAAAACAAGTCACTTTTACAGGTAAAACTATTAAAATAACAAATGAGTTCTCAATGGAAACAGTTAAAGCAAGAAGAGCTTGGAGAGACATACTTCAAATATTGAATGAGCAAAAATGTCAACCCGGGCTGATATACCCCACAAAACTATCCGACATGATCGATGGAGAAAGAAAAATTTTCCAGCACAAAGAAAACTTGAAGGGATACATGTACACCAAACCAGGCCTTCAAAAAGTGCTAGAAATGATACTCAAGCTTGAAGAAAAAAACAGGCATATTCAGGAGGACAGAAGGGAAGTATAATACCACCAAAACATAAAAGTGAAACAATACACTTACAAAAGCCACTAAACATAATAAATGTCCGGAATTAAAAATAGTTTCTCCATTATAACATGAAATGTTAATGGAATTAACTCACTGATCAAGAGACACAGATTACAAACTTGGATGAAAAATCAGTTCATCAATCTGCTGCCTACAGGCAACCCATCTTACCACAAAAGATAGGCACATCCTAAAAATAAAAGGATGGTCAAAAATTCTGCAAGCCAATGGAACCATCAAACAGGCAGGGGTAGCCATTATGCTATTGGACAAAGTAGACTTCAAATCAAAAGAGACACAGATAGATACTATATTTTAGTCACAGGTACCATTCACCAGGAAGACTTCACAATACTGAACATATATGCATCCAATACAGCCCCGCCACATTCATTAAGCATACCCTACCAAGTCTAAACTGAGAAATCAATCCCAAAACGATAATTCTTGGGGATTTCAAAACCGTCCTCTCAACATGGGATAGATCAACAGGTAAAAATCTTAACAGAAACACTTAGGAGCTTAATCAAACCCTTGAAGAAATGGATCATACAGATCTCTACTGAACTTTTCATCCACGCACCAAAGAATACACATTATTCTCAGCAGCACACAGAACTTTTGCCAAAATAAATCACATGTTGGGCCACAAAACGAATCTCCACATATTCAGGAAAGTTGAAATTCTAGCCTGTACCTTATCAGACCAACACAGCCTAAAGCTTGACATTCACAAAACAACAAGCAACAGAAAACACACTAACTCCTGGAAACTTAACACTATGATGCTGAATGAGAATTGGATTCAGGAAGAAATTACAAAGGAAATTCAAGATTTCCTGAAAGTGAATGATAATGAAAACACAACTTACCAAAATCTCTGGGACACAATGAAAGCTGTCCTAAGAGGTAAGTTCATAGCTCTTAATGCCTATATCAAAAAAATGGAAACATCAGAAATAAACAACTTAACAATGCAGCTTAAGGCTTTAGAGTCACTAGAGCAATCTGATCCAAAAAGTAGTAGAAGAGAGGAGATGAGCAAAATAAGGGGAGAAATATCTGAAATTGATATTAGAAAAACAATACAGAAAATCAACCAGAAAAAAAGATGGTTTTTGGAAAAAATCAATAAGATTGATACACCCCTAGCTAAATTAACCAAAAGCAAGAGAGAGAAAGCCCAAATTACCAAAATAGAAATGAAAATGGAGGTATCACTACTGACACCGAAGAAATCCAGAGAATTATAACGTCATATATCAAAAACATATGCTCTGTAAAATTTGACAACACAAAAGAGATGGATGAATTTCTAAGTAAACAAAACTTACCTACATTGAATCAGGAAGTTGTGAATTATTTAAATAGTCCTATAATATATAAGGAAGTAATCTCAAATCTTTCCACCAAAAAATGTCCTGGACCAGATGGATTCAGCACAGAGTTCTACCAGACATTTAAGGAGCTAATAGCACCAATACTCCTTAAACTGTTCCCTCAAATAGCAAAGGAAGAAACACTACCAAATTCCTTCTATTAAGCTAATATCATCTTAATCCCAAAACCTAATAAAGATACACTTAAAAAAGAAAACTCTAAGACCATCTCTCTGATGAACACAGACGCAAAGATTCTCAATAGTCTTAGAAAACCAGATTCAAAAACATATCAAAAATATCATCCACGGGAACAAGTAGGCTTTATCCAAGGAACACAAGGTTGGTACAACATATGCAAATCAAAAAATGTAATTCACCATATAAACCAATGTAAAGTTCAAGACCACATGATACTCTCGATAGATGCAGAGAAAGCTTTTGAAAAGATCCAACAGCCCTTTATGATCAAAACCCTAGAGAAGGTTGGAAGGGAAGGAACTTTTATCAATATAATAAAAGATGTATACAACAAGCCAACAGCAAGGATTATACTCAATGGGGAAAAACTTGAAGCATTCCCACTTGGATCAGGAACTAGACAAGGCTGTCCACTCTCACCACTTCTATTTAACATTGTATTTGAAGTCTTAAATGAAGCCATAAGACAAGAAAGGGACATAGGCCTCTTCCCACCGCCGCCTGCCGGTCTGGTCCCAGGTCCCAGGTCCCAGGTGAGTAAGCCCACCCAGCCCACCAGCCGGTGCCCCGTCTCCCAGTGGCACCCAGGCTGTCTCCAGCTTTGCCTGGGCCCCACCCCGGGCCCCATCCCCATTCTTCCTACCACCCGCAACTCCACCAGACAGGACTTGCTCACATTCCTTCATCCCTGGAGCTTGGGTGGGCCCTAAGCCAAGTCTCAGGGCCCAGGTAATGAATTCTGCCATCAACATCAGACCCTCTGTCTCTCTGGCCCCCCGAGGACCTACACACGTTGTCCAGGAAAGACACACTGCTACTCAGAATTCAATGGAGTCCAAAGGAAACTCAAGCAAAGCTCTGGGAGACAAAGATGATACATCTGGAATCCTCTACAGTCATCCTATCACGTGGGAGAGATTCTTCACATGAAGCCCAAAGATAAGTAAACCTCCTTTTTTTCACCTTACTGATCCTTTCTAGTATCAATTGCTGTAGATCAACTTCTTCATACAGCCACCCCAAAAACATATACAACTCCAGGGAGTACACCACTCACCCTCACATATCACCATGATACTGAATCGCAAGGGTGCATTACCATACTAATATACACCCCTTGTCTCCTTAACTTGACTTAACTGATGTACTAACATCCTAATAACCTCACCTAGGAAATTACAATAACAATAGACAAACATACCCAATCCAATGCAGGCACTAGTAATAACTGGCAAGGGTATTAATACCAACTAAATCAGTTCAGTGAAAAACACATAGAAACTGAAAGGTCCTAAAAACAAAACAACAATGCCCAAGTCAAAGTGCAGATCCATGAGAAACAAAACCCAAGAAGACCAATCTCCCACCAAAAGAATTAACCCCATAATGATGGATTCCAAACAGAACAAATTCACAGAAAATAGCCAAGAAAGCCAGAACCAACATATTAATTTTCAGAGTATGATCATTACCATGATTAATACTATGAAAGAGGAAATCTGAGAAGAGTTTAACAACCGAATCAACCAATTTGAACAGGATCACAACAGGCACTTGGAGGAGTTGAGAAAAACAGTTCAAGAAACAAAAATAGGCATAGCGCAGTTAAAACAGTCTCAGGACAAGTTTAAAGTTGAACTCAAAGAAAAGTTACCTTCAATCCAAAACTCAACAGAGAGTATTATCAGCAGAACAAATGAAGCAGAAAATAGAATTTCAGATCTTGAAGGCAAAGTGGGAGAATTAACCAGCTCAATGGAAGAGATTGTTAGATCCAAAAAGATACTTGAGAGGAAAATTCAAGAGATATGGGACACCCTGAAGAAGCCTAACATGTGCATTCATGGAATACCAGAACAAGAATCCCAAAATACCACACCTGAGGAAAAATTTCAAATCATCATAAATGAAAACTTCCCACAACTACATAATGAGATGCCGTTCCAAATACAAAAGGCATCTCGCATTCCAAACAGATATGACCAAAACAGAAAATCTCCACTGCAAATAACAGTCAAAACACTTTACATTCAAGACAAAGAAAAGGTGCTGTGAGCTTCAAGAGAAAAAAAGCAAGTCACTTTTAAAGTTAAACCTATTAGAATAACAAAAGACTACTCAATGGAAACAGTAAAAGCAAGAAGACCTTGGAGATATGTACTTTAAGTATTAAATGAGCAAAAATGCCAACCCAGACTGATATACCCGGCAAAACTATCTGTCATGATCAAGGGAGAAAGAAAGATTTTCCAGCACAAAGACAACTTGAAGGGATATATGTCTACCAAACCAGGCCTTCAAAAAATGCTAGAAATGATACTCAAGCTTGAAGAAAATAACAAGCATATGCAGGAGGACAGAAGGGAAGTAAAATACCACCAAAATATAAATATCAAACAATACACTTACAAAATCCACTAAACATAAAAAATGTCCAGAATTAAAAAGAATTTCTCCATTATAACATTAAATGTCAATGTTATTAACTCACCAATTAAGAGACACAGATTACAACCTTGGATTAAAAACTACAATCCAACAATCTGATTCCTTCAGGAAACTCATCTCACCACAAAAGATAGGCACATCCTAAGAATGAAAGACTGGTCCAAAATCTTGCAAGCTAATGGAACCAGGAAAGAGGCAGGGGTAGCAATTATGCTTTCAGACAAAGTGGACTTCAAACCAAAAGGAAATCATAAGAGACATAGATGGATACTACATTGTAGTCACAGGTACAATTCAAAAGGAAGACTTCACAATACTGAACATATATGTACCCAATACGGGCCCCTCCACATTCATTAAGAAAACCATACAGTGTCTAAAGCAAGAAATCAACCCCAAACGATAATTCTAGTGGACTTCAACAACACTCTCTCAACATGGGGTAGATCAACAGGTCAAAAGCTTAACAGAGACACTTTGGAACTTAATCAAACCCTTAAAGAAATGAACCTTACAGATGTCTATTGAACTTTTCATCAACGCACCAAAAAATACACATTTTTCTCAGCAGCACATGGAACTTTCTCCAAAATAGATCACATACTGGGCCACAAAATGAATCTAAACATATACAAAAAAGTTGAAATTCTAATCTGTGCCCTATCAGACCACCACGGCTAAACCTGGACATCCACAACACAATAAACAACAGAAAATATACCAACTCCTGGAAACTTAACACTATGATGCTGAATGAGAACTGTATTCAGGAAAAAATTAAAAAAGAAATTCAAGATTTCCTGAAAGTGAAAGATAATGAAAATACAACTTACCAAAATCTCTGGGACAAGATGAAAGCTGTCCTAAGAGGTAAGTTCATAGCTCTTAATGCCTACATCAAAAATATGGAAACATCACAAATAAATAACATAACAATACAGCTTAAACCTTTAGAGAAACTAGAGAAATCTGATCCCAAAAGGAGGAGAAGAGAGGAGATGAGCAAAATAAGGGGAGAAATATCTGAAATTGAGATTAGGAAAATGATAGCGAAAATCAACCAGTCAAAAAGCTGGTTTTTGAAAAAATCAATAAGATTGATACACCCCTAGCTAAATTAACCCAAAGCAAGAGAGAGAAAACCCAAATTAACAAAATTAGAAATGAACATGAAGTTATCACTACTGATACCCAAGAAATCCAGCGAATTATAACATCATATTTCAAAAACTTACACTCTGTGAAGTTTAACAACACAAAAGAGATGGATGAATTTCTACGTAAACACAACTTACCTAAATTGAATCAGGAAGTTGTGAATTATTTAAATAGTCCTATAACATATGAGGAAATTGAAGAAGTAATCTAGAATCTACCCACCAAAAAATGTCCTGGATCTGATGGATTCAGCACAGAATTCTACCAGATATTGAAGGAGTTAATAACACCAATACTCCTTAAACTGTTCCATCAAATAGCAAAGGAAGGGACACTACCAAATTCCTTCTATGAAGCTAATATCGTTTTAATCCCAAAACTTAATAAAGATTCATTTAAAAAAGAAAACTATAGGCCAATCTCTCTGATGAACACAGATGCAAAGATTCTCAACAAAGTCTTAGCAAATAGGATTCAAAAACATATCAAAAAGATAATTCATGGGGAAGTAAGCTTCATTCCCAGCACACAAGGTTGGTTCAACATAAGCAAATCCATAAATGTAATTCATCACATAAACCAGTCCAAAGTACAAGACCACATGATACTCTCAATAGATGTAGAAAAAGCTTTTGACAAGATCCAACAGCCTTTTATGATCAAAACGCTAGAGACAGTAGGAATGGAAGGAACCTTTATCAATATAATAAAAGCTGTGTACAACAAGCCCACAGTAAGGATTATGCTCAGTGGGGAAAAATTGGAAGCATTCCCACTTCAATCAGGAACTAGACAAAGCTGTCCACTCTCACCAATTCTATTCAATATTGTACTTGAAGTCTTAGCTGAAACCATAAGACAAGAAAGGGAGATAAAAAGGATTCAAATTGGCAAGGAAGAGATCAAGCTATCCCTATTTGCAGATGACATGATCATATACCTGAGTGATCCCAAAAACTCCACCAGGAAGCTCCTGGAAGTAATTGAGAAGTTCCACAGGGTAGCAGGATACAAAATAAATTTACAAAAATCAGTGGCCTTCCTATATGCCCAGAAAGAAACAAGTGAAAAATCCCTGAGTGAAACAATCCCATTTACTATAGCCCCTAAAAAATGAAGTACCTTGTTATAAAACTAACCAAGGAGGTAAAAGACCTTTACAATGAAAACTTTAAAACTCTAAAGAAAGAAATTGCAGAAGACACCAGAAGGTGGAAAGACCACCCATGTTCCTGGATTGGCAATACAACATCGTAAAAATGACCATACTACCAAAGGCAATATACAAATTCAATGCTATACCAATTAAAATCCCAAAGCAATTCTTTAAGGAAGTTGACCAAACAATCTCAAAATTCATACAGAGGCACAAAAGTCCCAGGATAGCAAAGACAATCCTGAATAACAAAAACACTGCTGGAGTCATCACCATACCAAACCTTAGTCTATACTACAAATCCATATTTCTAAAAACAGCCTGGTACTGGCTTCAAAATAGATCCATAGATAAATGGATAAGGGTTGAAGTCCCAGATATAAGCCCACACAATTACAGCCATTTGATCTTTGACAAAGGGACCCAAAAAATCCAATTGAAATAGAACAGCATCTTCAACAAATGGTGCTGGCAAAACTGGACATTCATATGCAGAAGATTAAAATTGTACCCGTACTTGTCACCATGTACAAGAATTAATTCCAAATGGATCAAGGACCTTGATATAAGGCCAGATACTATGAAAACCATAGTTGAAAGCATAGGGAACTCTCTCAAGCTGATTGGACTAGGGCATCAGTTTCTAAACGGACATCCAATAACATAGTCACTACAACCAACATTCAACAGATGGGATCTTGTGAAATTAAAGAGCTTCTCTTCAGATTAAGAGATTATAACTTGAACACAAATGCAACCCACAGAATGGGAAAAAATCTTCACTAACCACATATCTGATAGAGTTCTACTGTCCAGAGTGCTCAAAGAACTTAGTAAACTAAACACCATGGAAACAAATAGGCCAATTAAAAAATGGGCCTTGGAAATTAAAAGAAACTTTACCAAGGACGAAATTAAAATGTCTAACAAATATCTTTAAAAATCCTCCACATCCTTAGCTATCAGGGAAATACAAATCAAAACTTCCCTGAGATATCATCTCACCCCAGTCAGGATGGCAAAAATCCACACTACAAACAACACCAAGTGCTGGAGAGGATGTGGAGAGAGGGAAGCTCTCCTACATTGCTGGTTGGTGTGCAGGCTCATACAACCACTTAGGCAAGCCGTCTGGCGATTCTTAAAGAAGTTAAAGATTGAAATGCCATATGACCCTGCAATTCCACTTGTAGGAATAACCCTCCATACAGCAAAGATTCACCTCCATAGCACAAGCACGACTATGTTCATAGCAGCACTGTTTACAATAGCAAAGTCATGGTATCAACTGAAATCTCCATCAGTTGATGAGTGGTAAGGAAAGTATGGTAAATTTATACAATAGAATACTACTCAGCCATCAAAAATGATGAATTAATGCATTTTTCTGGGAAATGGATGGAATTAGAGACAATTATATTGAGTGAAGTATCCCAGACACGGAAAATTAAGCTCCGTATGTACTCCCTAATAGGTGGATCGTAGTGCCAAATCCACTTAGAGACACTCAAAGACAAATCTCTGTAATACTACAGTAATTGTAAAGATTATAAACAGGAGGGATGGAGAAGGAGGGCCCCACCAGAAACAAGGAGAGAGGGGACCATGTTACAGCAGAGAAAATAAGCCTCCATCAAGGATTGCAAGTAAGTAATGAGACATCTGGTTAAGTTCACAGACTTTCCTTCCTGATCATTTGCAACTGATGCGGTATGTTCTCACCAGAAGGAGAGGGCATATAGGCTGCCTGATAGCAAGTTACCATTTTGCAAATGGGTGAATGACCCCTCTCTCACCGTGGTCTCCTACATTTATTACATCTACCTTTGAATATACTCTTATAACAAAACTCTAATTTAAAAGGTTTTTAATCTCTGGCTAGGGGGTTACATCCAGTACCCATCAGGATGGAGCCAAGGGCATTGCAGGAGCAGCCAAACCAAAAAAAAATCAACAAACTAAAGTTCAGAACATCAGAGACTCTATATCAACCACCTGGAACTGGGCCAGCCTAATCTATCCCCATCCTGAAGCTCAGGGAAATTTGCGGAAGAGGGGGAGGTAAGTTTGTAAGAGCACAAGGATGGGCAAAATAATGATATGCAAGATACTCCACAGAAGTTAAGCCTGAAGCAATCATAATAGGACTTTGCATGACCTGTACTATGTCCAACACATTATTGACCCCTCAAAGTCTAGCATGGACTAAAGGCACTAGAATCCTTGGAGGCTAGGGACTGACAGTCACAGTAGTGTTCCTTACCTTAAGGGGAATACAGGAAAGGGTTCTTGGAAATGCCCCTGTGTCCTTGCACCTCATCGGAGAGGAGGACCCAGAGGAGAATTTGGCATGCACATTAAAGGATGCTCTGGGGATTGGGGGAGGGAGAGACTGCAGGATGAGGAGGGAGGGGAGAGAGGTGGGGGAACAGGGAGTCGGGGGGAGGTGGAGTGAGGGAGGGGACTGGTGTACCTATTAAGTTTGTATGAGCGGAAATAATAATAATAATAAATGTTAAAAAAGGAAAAAAGAAATTATCAATGATCTCAATGAAAATTTAAATAAAGAGAAGAGCACAACAAATAAATCAATTCAAGACATAAATGTAACATTCAGTAATTTTAAAAGTAGCATGGAAGCCTTGTTAATCAACATCAACACATCAAATTGAAAATGAATTGTAGAAACATCACCAATAACTAGATACTCCAGAAGGAAGAATATCAAGGATTGGGAAGCAGATTGAAGAATTGCTACTTTCAGTAAGAATTACAGCTTTTAATAATAAAAAATAAATAGCATGATTAAAGCATGCAAAAATTTGGGGAACAAGACAACACACTTTTAAATTCGTTGTATAGAACAGGAAACATTTTCCCCATTTCCTTCCATGTACATGCCTTTAAATTTGCCAATACCAGGTATCTTTACCATCTGGCCCTCCTGCCTTTCCCCCCTGAGTGCTCCCTTAACAAGCAGATACCATCACATACAGTTTTTCAGTTCTTGGTGAAAACTCAAGGATTTGTGCATGTTAGGCAGACAAGAAATCTTCCACCTCAGCTATGTATCCGGACCTATTGAAAAGGTCCTATATCACAATCTCATGGGTCTCAAATGAACTTATCTGCAAAATGGTCTACATATATTTTTCTTAGAGAATTTCATATGTGTATACAATGAGTTTGCACCATTTATCCAAATCCTATTACTCTTTGCCCTTTCTTCCATTTTGAAAAGCTTCCCAACCAGTCCACTCCCTAAAGCCACGCGGTGTGGTGTGGTGTTTGTGTGTGTGTGTGTGTGTGTGTGTGTGTGTGTGTGTGTGTGTGTGTGTGTGTGTGTCATTGCTGAGCTTTATAATTATTTCCTGCATTAGCATGCTCCTAGGCACCTGATGAAGCATGAGATATATTTGTGATGATAGAAAAATTATTAACTGATTAGTCATCACACGAAATAAACTTATTTTGTTCAGTATTACTCATGTATCTCTAAATAGTTATTTTCATGACAGGGATTTCAATTGTATTTTTGCCCTATAAAGGTGGTTATACCTATCACAATTTCCCTCATAAGTCAATACATATAAGGAATGCAGTTTTTTGAGAAGTTATAAATTATATAGGTGGAATGTCCAGATATTCCTTGCCTTCTCTTCATTTTGATTAAAGTTCTATCACACTGAGTATGCAAAGATAATAGACATTGTGATTTTTTAAACACATTCATTTATAGCTATAAAAATCTATTAATTTAAGGGAGTAAATTTACTTTCATACCATGTTCCATTCAAAAAATAACTCTTAAGGGGGCATGTTTTTCCTATTTATCATGTAAAAGATCCCTAGTTAAATTTGAATTTCAGAAAATTAGAAAAGAATGGAGCATGCAATACTTGGTAACAATATTTAGAACTTGCAATGTGGGAAATAAACTGTCTTAAAGAAGGTACTTAGTGGTGCTTAATATTTAACTTGGTATTCTAAATTTTTCTGGAAAAACTATTAGTAAAGAAAGGATCATCTATCTTTTACTTGTTTGGTGTGTGTCTGTGTGTGTGTGTGTGCGTGTGTATACACGCATGCACACAACAGCACACTTGAAAGTATATGATTGTGACGGTCCAAGGGAGTCATCAAAAATCATCCTTGATTGCTCTTCTTCCCTATTGCTTTGCTCTGGGGTTTCCCAGGCTCTGTATTCTAGGGCCAGAATTGCAGGCCTCCACCATTTTCATCCTGCATTTTTAAAATGTAATTATTTAGTGTGTGTGTGTGTGTGTGTGTGTGTGTGTGTGTGTGTGTGTGTGTGTGCATGTCAGAGGGCACAGTGTGTGCATGTGGAGGACCAAGGGTAACTTAAGGAATCATTTCGGATTGCTTGTACCTCTTTCTTGCTTCTCTCTGGGATTCCCCAGGCTCTGTCCACCATGGCAGGCTGCTGTGGTTTCCTCCTGGATTAATTTTTTTTGTGGGACCTGGGATCTGAATCAGGACCTTCTGCTTGCGAGACAGAGTCTTAACACCTGAGCCATCTCTCCATCCTGCATTTTTATGCTTGAATTGTTTACAAGACCATCTCCCTACCTCCAGACTATTAAGAATCATATTCTAGTACAGGAGAGCCAGACAAACTACCTGAATTGTTGCTTGTGTTTTTCCCATGATACATAAAACCCTCACCTCATAAGCCCTATTATTCATAATTAATTAAAAAAGTATTCAGAGGTATTTGAAGATACAATACTAAGTACTAGATACTAGAGAGACAGAGGAAATAAAACACATTTGGCATGATGGAAAAACTCACTCTCCAGAGAAAGAGGCAGACATGTTAACAAATTCTGACAAACCAGTGTGTTTAGAATAGCAGCACTAAGACTTTCTGAGGAAGCATGAAAGAAAAAAATCCTATAATACAGTATTTTTGAAATCATAATTAAATTTTTTCCAGTTTATGAGTCTTTAAAAATTAGAGGAGCAGATGTATATAGCATATCTGTGAATGATGTGCACATCTAGTTGCTAAATAACCTTTTTGCTTCTTTAAATACAGAGATTACTGGAAAACCCTAGACTTAGACAATAAAAAATGACATTCTACTGTGTTAAAGACAGATGGTTTGGGCCTCTTCAATCCAAGAAATCTATCTAAATATATCTTTCTTCTCAGTGTCTATGCACACTGCTGGTTTATGGTCTTTGGTTGGAATGTTATCCAAGACATTTTGTGCAAAAAAGGAAATGCATAGGCTAAAGCTTGGATGAGCTCACTAGAAATTACTTTCTATTTTGAGTTTCTAAGCAACTGTGGTTTGGGCATCATAAAATAAGATGGTTTTGTCTTTGGTCACAGCTTGTATTAAGTTTTATATACAGATAAAAAAACAAGGTTTTATAGACAATAGTTGGAGAAAAATTAAATAGAAAGTGAAAAGGAAATTGCTTTTAGCTTTTTTACAGACCTGGAGAAAAAAAGCTACTGAATTGATTTAGGTCTATTTGCATATTGTGATACATTATAGTGTATAATAATTGATTTGTATTCACTACCTATAGTACCTGATAATTATAAATAAGTGAAAATACTTATGTAATACCCTGGTTGTAGAATTTTATAACAAAAGATATTTAAACTATGGGCAATCTATTTATTCAACTTGAGTAGCTTTAATTTTTATTTGTGATGAAATGAAACATATAGAATAATTAATAAACATATATTCATAACCTTTATGAGTCTGTGACCCAGTTTGTATTACTTCCAGAAATCATAGTAAACAGAGTGACAATAATCTCAAACTGACTCATTTCATGGAACATTGCTATTCTCTCACTCTCTCTTCCTCTCTGTCTCTTTCTTTTCCCAATATAGTTCTTCCAGAAGAGACACTGATATCTTCAGGAATTTGTGCTAATTTTGCCATTAGCTTTCAACCACAACCTGGGATATTTTCACGTGACAATACCCATATGGTTGAAGATACCCAATTCCCAAGTTGCCAAGAAATATTCAATAGCCATCCAGAAGTAACATTATCCAGTGAAGCAATGCCAATTAAATGAAGAGCATCAAGTCTATTTTGAGATCCATATATGGCTATATTGAGACCTCCAAAATCAATTTATTTCTCCTTATTGTGTCGTAAAATAAAAATCCCATTTGGTGAGTCATTCTCCAAAAGATCAATTTAAGAATAATGATGCATGCTCAAAATTATCATGTGCTGAAAAGTGAATTTTAAATGTTGAATTTCACAAATAAAGGTAAATGTTCAGTTTTTAATTGAATATTTTCTAGTACATATGAAAATATTAGTTCCAAGTCACAGTAATCAGTTTCTTCAACAAATATGTCCCTGAAACCCATTAAAGTGTCATGTATATTGGACATTCAAAAATGGGAAAAATGGGCAAATATTATTTCATTAATATAGATGATCCTAAAACTTTTCATCCACACACCAAGAATACACATTTTTCATGGCAGCACACCAACTTTCTCCAAAACAGAAAACATATTGGGCCACAAAACAAATCTCCCATATACATCAAAGTTGAAATTCTAGTCTATTCTATCAGACCACCATAGTCTAGAGCTTGACATCCATGACACAACAAACAATAGAAAAAAGAGTAACTTCTGGAAACTCAACACTATGATGCTGAAGGAGAATTGGATTCAGGAAGAAATTAAAAAGGAAAGTCAAGATTTCCTGAAAGTGAATGATAATGAAAATACAACATATCAAAATCTCTGGGAAAAAAATGAAAGCAATCCTAAGAGGTAAGTTCATAATTCTTAATGCCTACATCAAAAAAATGGAAACATCAGAAATTAATAACTTAACAATGCAGTTTAAAGCTTTAGGGACATTAGAGCAATCTGATCCCAAAAGCAGTAGAAGAGAGGAGATTAACAAAATAACAGGAGAAATATCTGAAATTGAGATCAAGAAAATGATACAGAAAATCAACCAGTCAAAAAGCTGTTTTTTTGAAAAAATCAATAAGATTCCCTAGCTAAATTAACAAAAAGCAAGAGTGAGAAAACCCAAATTAAAAAAATTAGAAATGAAAATGAACTTATCACTACTGACACCCAAGAAATCCAGAGTATTATAACATCATATTTCAAAAACATATGCTTTGTAAAATTTGACAACACAAAAGAGATGGATAAATTTCAAAGTAAACACAAATTACCTAAATTGAATCAGGAAGTTGTGAATTATTTAAATAGTCATATAACATATGAGGAAATTGATGAAGTAATCTCGAATCTTCCTACTAAAAAATGTCCTGGACCAGATGGATTCAGCACAGAATTCTACCAGACATGTAAGGAGTCAATAACACCAATACTCCTTAAACTGTTCCATCAAATAGCAAAGGAAGGAACACTACCAAATTCCTTCTATGAAGCTAATATCGTCTTAATCCCAAAACCTAATAAAGATACACTTAAAAAAGAAAACTATAA
The DNA here is from genome assembly GCA_023101885.1 of Typhlomys cinereus. NCBI lineage: Eukaryota > Metazoa > Chordata > Mammalia > Rodentia > Platacanthomyidae > Typhlomys > Typhlomys cinereus. The sequence goes on from JALPQD010000159.1 coordinate 678,608, forward strand.
CCACTCCGGAGCCCGGCCTGGAGGCGAGCACCCAGGCCGACTCTGGCTTGGCCTACACCCCGGCCCTGACGACCCCAGGCCCTTCCGCGCCGACCCGCACCGCCCCTGCCAGCTCGCAAAGGTGAGTGAGAGAGAGAGCCCAGCCCAGCCCAACCACCCCAGAACCCCACGCATCCCAGCGGTGAGCACCCAGGCCGACTAAGGCTTAGCCTGGGCCCCGTCCCGGACCCTAGCCCCTCCCATCCTCCCGCCCCGTGTGCCTCGCCACCCCCCTAGTCCCAGGTGAAGAATTCTGCCACTGAGCCAGCAGGCAAGAGAGCCCAGCCCCGCCCCCCACTCAGGAGCCGCCCGGCCAGCAGCACTGAGCCCCGCAGCCACCAGCTTTGCCCCCGGGGCCCCGCCCCCCTTGGCGCCGACCTTCCCAGGTCGCAGGTGAAGAATTCTGCCATCAACATCAGACCCTCTGCCTCTCTGGCCCACCGGGAACCTACGCACATGGTCCACAGAAGACACACTGCTACTGAGAATTCAATAGACCCCAAAGGAAACTCAAGCAAAATTCTAAGAAACTAAGGGAACACAGGCCATACATCTGGACTCCACTACAATCACTATATTACCTGGGCGAGATTCTTCTCATCCAGCCCAAAGATAAGTAAACTTTTTCTTTTCACCTTACTGATCCTTTAAAGTATCAATGCTTTAGATCAAATTTCTCATACAGCCACCACACAACATACAACTCCAGGGCATACACCACTCGCCCCCACATTTCACCAAGATACTAAATCGTAAAAGTGCACTACCAAAGTAATATTCACCTCCTGGTTACATAACCTGACTTAACTGATGTACTAACAGCATAGTAGCCTCATCTAGGAGGATATAACAATAACAACACACAAACATACCCAATCCAAGGCAAGCACTAGTAATAACTGGCAAGTGTAACAATACCAACTACGTCGATTCAGTGAAAAACACACAGAAATTGAAAGGTCCTAAAAAACAAAACAACAATGCCCAAGTCAAAGTGCAGATCTATGAGAAACAAAACCCAAGAAGACCAATCTCCTGCCGAAAGAATCAATCCCGTAATGAGGGATTCCGACCAGAACAAATCCACAGAAAATAGCCATGAAAGCCAGACCCAACACAAGGGCTTTCAGAGTATGATCATTACCATGATTAATACTATGAAAGAGGAAATCCGAGAAGAGTTAAACAACCGTATCAACCACTTTGAACAGGAACACGACAGGCACTTGGAGAAGTTGAGAAAAACAGTTCAAGAAACAAAAATAGGCATAGAGCAGTTAAAGCAGTCTCAGGCAGAGTTTAAAATTGAACTAAAAGACAAGATATTTTCAACCCAAAACTCAACAGAGAGTATTATCAGCAGAACAAATGAAGCAGAAAATAGAATTTCAGATCTTGAAGACAAAGTGGGAGAATTAACCAGCTCAATGGAAGAGATTGTTAAAGTCAAAAAGATACTGGAGAGGAAAATTCAAGAGATATGGGACACCCTGAAGAAGCCTAATATGCACATTCATGAAATACCAGAACAAGAATCCAAAAATACCACACATGAGGAAATATTTCAATGCATCATAAATGAAAACTTCCAACAACTAAAGAATGAGAGGACTATCCAAATACAAGAGGCATTTCGCACTCCAAACAGATATGACCAAAATAGAAAATCGCCACGGAAAATAATAGTCAAAACACTCTATATTCAAGACAAAGAAAAGGTGCTGAGAGCTTCAAGAGAAAAAAAGAAAGTCACTTTTAAAGGTAAACCTATTAGAATAACAAATGACTACTCAATGGAAACAGTAAAAGCAAGAAGAGCTTGGAGAGACCTACTTCAAGTATTAAATGAGCAAAAATGTCAACCCAGACTGATATACCCGGCAAAACTATCTGTCATGATTGAGGGAGAAAGAAAAGTTTTCCAGCACAAAGACAACTTGAAGGGATACATGTCTATCAAACCAGGCCTTCAAAAAATGCTAGAAATGATACTCAAGCTTGAAAAAAAGGACAAGCGTATCCAGGAGGACAGAAGGGAAGTACAATACCACCAAAACATAAATATCAAACAACATGCTTACAAAATCTACTAAATATAAAAAATGTCCAAAATTAAAAATAATTTCTCCATTATAACATTAAATGTCAATGGGCTTAACTCACTGATTAAGAGACACAAATTACAAACTTGGATTAAAAACCACAATCCAACAATCTGCTTCCTTCAGGAAACTCATCTCACCACAAAAGATAGGCATATCCTAAGAATGAAAGGCTGGTCCAAAATCTTGAAAGCTAATGGAACCAGAAAACAGGCAGGGGTAGCAATTATGCTTTCAGACAAAGTGGACTTCAAACCAAAGAAAATCATAAGAGACACAGATGGATACTATATTTTAGTCACAAGTACAATTCACCAGGAAGACTTCACAATACTGAACATTTATGCACCCAATACGGGCACCTCTACATTCATTTAGAAAACCCTACAGGGACTAAAGCAAGAAATCAACCCCAAACGATAATTCTTGGGGACTTCAACACCGCCCTCTCAACATGGGATAGATCAACAGGTCAAAAGCTTAACAGAGACACTTTGGAACTTAATCAAACCCTTAAAGAAATGGACCTTACAGATCTCTATCGATCTTTTCACCCACGCATGAAAGAATACAGATTTTTCTCAGCAGCGCATGGAACTTTTTCCAAAATAGATCACATATTGGGCCACAAAACGAATCTACACATATACAAAAAAGTTGAAATTCTAACCTGTGCCCCATCAGACCACCACGGCCTAAAGCTGGACATCCACAACACAACAAACAAGAGAATATACAATAACTCCTAGAAACTTAACAATATGATGCTGAATGAGAACTGGATACAGGAAGAAATTAAAAAGGAAATTCAAGATTTCCTGAAAGTGAATGATAATGGAAATACAACTTACCAAAATCTCTGCGACACAATGAAAGCTGTTCTAAGAGGTAAGTTCATAGCTCTTAATGCCTACATCAAAAAAATGGAGACATCAGAAATAAATAACTTAACGATGCAGCTTAAGGCTTTAGAGGAACTTGAGCAATCTGATCCCAAAAGTAGTAGAAGAGAGAAGATGAGCAAAATAAGGGGAGAAATATCTGAAATTGTGATAGGAAAATGATGGAAAAAATCAACTAGTCAAAAAGCTGGTTCTTTGAAAAAATCAATAAGATGGATACACCCCTAGCTAAATTAACCAAAAGCAAGAGAGAGAAAACCCAAATTAACAAAATTAGAAATGAACATGGGTTATCACTACTGATACCCAAGAAATCCAGAGAATTATAACATCATATTTCAAAAACTTATACTCAGTGAAGTTTGACAACACAAAAGAGATGGATGAATTTCTAAGTAAATACAACCTACCTAAATTGAATCAGGATATTGTAAATTACTTATATAGCCCCATAACATATAAAGAAATTGAAGAAGTAATCTCGAATCTTCCCATCAAAAAATGTCCTGGACCAGATGGATTCAGCACAGAATTCTATCAGACATTGAAGGAGTTAATAACACCAATACTCCTTAAACTGTTCTATCTAATAGCAAAGGAAGGAACACTACAAAATTCCTTCTATGAAACTAATATCATGTTAATCACAAAACCTAATAAAGATTCACTTAAAAAGAAAACTATAAGCGGATCTCTCTGATGAACACAGACGCAAAGATTCTCAACAAAGTCTTAGAAAATCGGATTCAAAAACATATCAAAAAGATCATTCACAGCGACCAAGTAGGCTTCATCCCCGGCACACAAGGTTGGTTCAATATACGAAAATCAATAAATGTAATTCATCATATAAACCTGTCCAAAGACCAAGACCACATGATACTCTCGATAGTTGCAGAAAAAGCCTTTGACAGGATCCAACAGCCTTTTATGATCAAAACGCTAGAGACAGTAAGAATGGAAGGAACCTTTATCAATATAATAAAAGCTGTATACAACAAGCCCACAGCAAGGATTATGCTCAATGGGGAACAATTGGAAGCATTCCCACTTCCATCAGGAACTAGACAAGGCTGTCCACTCTCACCACTTCTATTCAATATTGTACTTGATGTCTTAGCTGAAGCCATAAGACAAGAAAGGGACATAAGAGGGATTCAAATCTGCAAGGAAGAAGTCAAACTATCCCTATTTGCAGATGACATGATCTTATACCTGAGTGATCCCAAAAACTCCACCAGGAAGCTCCTAGAAGTAATTGAGAAGTTCAGCAGGGTGGCAGGATACAAAATAAATGTGCAAAAATCAGAGGCCTTCCTATATGCCCAGAATGAAAGAAGTGAAAAAGCCTTGAGAGAAACAATCCCATTTACTGTAGCCTCTAAAAAAATTTTTATACCTTGGTATAAGACTAACCAAGGAAGTAAAAGAACTTTACAATGAAAACTTTAAAACCCTAAAGAAAGAAATTGCAGAAGACACCAGAAGGTGGAAGGACCTCCCATGTTCTTGGATTGGCAGAATCAACATTGTAAAAATGACCATCCTACCAAAGGCAATATACAAATTCAATGCTATACCAATTAAAATCCAAAAGCAATTATTTAAGAAGTTGACCAAACATTCTCAAAATTCATATGGAGGCACAAAAGACCCAGGATAGCAAACACAATCCTGAGTAACAAAAACACTGCTGGAGGTATTACCATACCAAACCTTAGTCTATACTACAAATCCATAGTTGTAATAACAGCCTGGTACTGGCTCCAAAATAGACACACAGAACAATGGATAAGGGTTGAAGACCCAGATATAAACCCACAAAAATCCAGCCATTTGATCTTTGACAAAGGGGTCCAAAGAATCCAATGGAAAAAGAACAGCATCTTCAACATATGGTGCTGGCAAAATTGGATCTCCACATGCAGAAGATTAAAGCTGGCCCCATACATGTCACCATGTACAAGATTTAATTCCAAATGGATCAAGGATCTTGATATCAGGCCAGAGACTATAAAAATCACAGTTGAAAGGATAGGGAACTCCCTTGAGCTGAATGGGCTAGGCCAACAGTTCCTAAACAGACATCCAATGGCACAGTCACTGCTACCAACTCTCAACAGTTTGGATCTTGTCAAACTAAAGAGCTTCTGTTCATATAAAGAGATCGTAACAGGAGCTGAAAGCAACCCACAGAATGGGAAAAAATCTTCACTAACCACATATCTGATAGAGCTCTACTGTCCAGAACTTAGAAAAGTAAACACCAAGGAAACCAATGGCCCAATTAAAAAATGGGCCCTGGAATTTGAAAGAAATTTTACCAGAGATGAAATTAAAATGTATAACAAATATCTTTAAAAATCTTCCACTTCTTTAGACATCAGGGAAATGCAAATCAAAACCTCCCTGAGATATCATCTCACCCCATCGGTATGGCAAAAATCCACAATACAAACAACAAGTGCTGGAGAGGGTCTGGAGGGAGGGGAACTCTACTACATTGCTCGTGGGAATGCAGGCTCATACAGCCATTCTGGTGAGCCGCCTGGAGATTCTTAAAGAAATTAAAGATTGAAATGCCATATGACCCTGATATTCCACTTATGGGAATGACCACCCCTACACAGGGGTTCGCCTCCATAGCACAAGCATGACCATGTTCATAGCAGCACTGTTTACAATAGCAAAGTCATGGAATCAACCCAAATGTCCAACAGTTGACCAGTGAATAAGGAATCTGTAGTACATCTATACAATGGAGTATTACTCAGCCATCAAAAATGATGAATTACTGGAATTTGCTGGGAAATGCATGTCATTAGAAACAATTATATTAAGTGATGTATCCGAAACCCAGAAAGTTACGCGCCGTATGTACTCCCTAATAGGTGGCTCCTAATACCAAACTCACCCAGCCCACATTGAGACACTCAAAGGTAAACCTATGTAATACAGTAATTGCAAGGATTGTGAACAGGAGGGATGGGGTTAGAGGGCCACACCAGGCACAAGGAGAGAGGGGACCATGTTACAGGAGAGAAAATCGGCCTCCAAAGAATGCAAGTAAGTAATGTGACACCCGGTTAAGTTCACAGACATTCGTTCCTGACCATGTACAACTCAGAAGGTATGATCTCACCAGAAGGGGAGGTCATATAGTCTGGCAGATGAAAGGTGATCATTCTGCAAATGGGTGACTGACCCCTCCCACACCGAGGTTTCCTGCTTTTATTACATCTACCCTTGAATGTACTATTATAACAAGACTCCAGTTTAACAGTTTTTTGTCTCTGACCAGGGGGTGACATACAGTGCCCATCAGGATGGAGTGAAGGGCATTGCAGGAGCAGCAAAACTGCAAAAGAAAATCAACAAAACGCAATCCAGAACTTCAGAGACTCTATATCAACCACATAGAACTAAGCCAGTGTAATCTCCCCCCATCCTGAAGCTCAGGGACATTTGCGGAAGAGGGGGCGGTAAGATTGTAAGAGCAAAAGTATGGAAGGAACAATGATTTGAAGATTCTCCACACTAGTTAGGGCTGAAGCAATCATATTTGGACTTTGCATGCCCTGCGCAATGTCCAACACACTATTGACCTCTCAAAGTCTAGCATCGGCTAAAGGCACCAAGATCCTTGGAGGCAAGGGATTGACAACCACAGTAGTGTTCCTATGCTTGAGGGGAACACGAGAAAGGGTTCAGGGAAATGCCTCTGGGTCCTTGTGTGTCATCAGAGAGGAGGACCCAGAGGAGAGTGAGGCATACACAATAAAAGACTCTCTGGGAATTGGGGGGGGAGGCACTGTGAGATGGGGACGGAGGGAGGGGGAGCAGAGGGTTCGGGGGGAGGAGAGGGGGAGGGAACTGGTCTACCTATTACGTTTGTATGAGGGGAAATAATAATAAAAAATGTTAAAAAAAGAAAGAAAACTATAGGCCAATCTCCCTAACACAGATGCAAAGATTCTCAATAAAGTCTTAGCAAATCAGATTCAAAAACATATCAAAAAGATCATCCACGGGGATCAAGTAGACTTTATCCTAGGCACACAAGTTTGGTTCAACATATGGAAATCAATAAATGTAATACACCATATAAACCAGTCCAAAGTCCAAGACCACATCATACTCTCGATAGATGCAGAAAAACCTTTGGCGAGATTCTACAGCCCTTTATGATAAAAACCCTAGAGAAGGTTGGAATGGAAGGAACATTCATCAACATAATAAAAGTGGTATACAAGCCACAACAGCGATTATACTCAATGGGGAAAAACTTGAAGCATTCCCACTTTGTCAGGAACTAGACAAGGCTGTCCCCTATCACCACGTCTTTTCAATATTGTACTTGAAGTCTTACCTGAAGCCATAAGACAAGAAAGGGACATAAAGGGGATTCGAATCAGCAAAGAAGAAGTCAAGTTATCTGTATTTGCAGATGACATGATACTATACCTGAGTGATCTGAAAAATTCCACCAGGAATCTCCTGGAACTAATACAGAAGTTTATCAGGGTGGCAGGATACAAAATAAATGAACAAAATCAGAGGCTTTTCTATATGCTCAGAATAAAAGAAGTGAAAAAGCCCTGAGAGAAACAATCCCATTTACTATAGCCCCTAAAAAAATGAAATGCCTTGGTATAAACCTAACAAGGACGTAAAAGACCTTTACAATGACAACTTTAAAATTCTTTTTTTTTTTTTTGAGGCAAAACAACTGTATTGTAACTGTAAACAGACATGTACCCCGATGATGTAATGTGGAATAAAACAGTATTTAAGGGACAGGCTGAGAACCAGGGCCTCAGTTTGGTAGGGATAGAGCATCCCGAGACTCTGTCCAGTTGGCAGCTGAACTCCTGGATGCAGCTCCAGCCAAAGTTCGCCCTGCTACCCTGGGAACGTGATGGTGGATCGTCCGGCACCCCTCAGCTCTGGCAATGTGTGGAAACGGCCCTTCGTCCAGCCCTGGTCCGGGCTGGAGACCTGCGTCCTGGAATATGTCGATCAGTAGCCCCATGCGGTATGGTTATTCCTGGGTGTCATAGGCCTCCGGGGAGATAGAAGTCAGTGGCACAGGCCCCCCAGATGTGCTAGCGACAGCTTCTTTTTCTGCTTAGAAAAGAAAGAAATTGCAGAAGACACCAGAAGGTGGAAAAGCATCCCATGTTCCTGGATTGGTAGAATCAACATCATAACAGTGACCATCCTACCAAAGGCAATGTACATATGCAATGCTATACCATTGAAAATCCCAAAGCAATTCTTTAAAGAAGTTGACCAAACAATCTCAAAATTCATATGGAGGCATAAAAGACCCAGGATAACAAAGACAATCCGGAATAACAAAACACTGCTGGAGGTATCACAATACCAAACCTTAGTCTATACTACAAAACCATAGTTATAATAAAAGCCTGGTACTGGCTCCAATATAGACACACAGATCAATGGTTAAGGGTTGAAGACCCAGATATAAGCCCACAAAATTACAGCCATTTGATCTATGACAAAGGGGCCCAAAAAATCCAATGGAAAAAGAACAGTATCTTCAACAAATGGTGCTGGCAAAACTGCATCTCCACATGCAGAAGATTAAAACTGGACCCGTACTTGTCACCATGTACAAGACTTAATTCCAAATGGATCAAGCACCTTGATATAAAGTCAGAGACTATAAAAACCTTAGGTGAAAGGGTAGGGAACCCCTTCAAGCTGATTGGGCTAGGCCAACAGTTCCTAAAAGACATCCAATATCCCAGTCACTGCTACCCTTTCTCAAGAGTTGGGATCTTGTGAAATTAAAGAGCTTCTGGTCAGATAAAGAGATTGTAACATGAGCTCAAACACAACCCACAGAATAGGAGAAAATCTTCACTAACCACATATCTGATAGAGCTCTATAATCCAGAATGCACAAAGAACTTAGAAAACTAAACACCAAGGAAACAATTGGCCCATTTAAAAAATGGGCCATGGAACTTAAAAGAAACTCTACTGGCCTTTGTCCACACTGCCATCCCCAGGTGAGTGAGACCGCCCAGCCTCCCAGCCCCCCAGGTCACCCCCGTGTCCCATCCGCCCAACCCAGGCTTCCCCGGGCTTGGGCCTGGGCTGCTCCCCAGGACCCCAGCCCACTTTCTCCCTCCCGCGCCGCCTGTCTGAACAACTGGACAGGACTTGCTCATATTCCTCCATCCCTGGAGCTTGGGAGGGCCTGTAAGCCAAGTTTCAGGACCCAGTGAAGAACTCTGCCAACAACATCAGCCCCTCTGCCTCTCTGGCCACCCGGGGACCCACACAAGTGGTATACAGAAGACACACTGCTACTCACAATTTAATACAGTCCAAAGAAAACTCAAGCAATATTCTAAGGGTCAAAGGCCATATATCTGAAAACCTCTACAATCATCCTATCACATGGGAGAGATTCTTCACATCCAGCCCAAAGATAAGTAAATGCAGGCTCATACAGCCATTCTGGCGAGCCGCCTGGAGATTCGTAAAGAAATTAAAGATTGAAATGCCATATGACCCTGCGATTCCACTTTTGGGAATACTCCCCATGTAGCAGAGGTTCACCTCGATAGCACAAGCATGACCATGTTCATAGCAGCACTGTTTACAATAGCAAAGTCATGAATCAACCCAAATGTCCAACAGTTGACGAGTGGATAAGAAAACTGTGGTACATCTATGCAATGGAGTATTACTCAGCCATCAAAATGATGAATTACTGGAATTTGCTGGGAAATGGATGTCATTAGAAATAATTATATTAAGTGAAGTATCCCAGACCGAGAAAATTAAGCAACGTATATACTCCCTAATAGGTGGCTCCTAGTACCAAACCCACCCAGCCCACCTAGAGACACTCAAAGAAAAATCTCTGTAATACCTACAGTAATTGCAAGGATTATGAACAGGCGGGATGGGGTAGGAGGGCCACACCAGAAACAAGGAGAGAGGGGACCATGTTACAGCAGAGAAAATAGGCTTCCATCAAGGACTCAAATATGTAATGAGACATCTGATTAAGTTGACAGATTTTCGTTCCTTATCATTTACTACTGAGGGGGTATGACCTCACCAGAAGAGGAGGGCATATAGTCTGGCAGATAAAAAGTAACCATTTTGCAAATGGGTGATAGACCCCTCCCTCACTGTGGTTTGCTACTTTTATTACATCTACCTTTGAATTTGCTCTTATAACAAGACTCTAGTTTAACAGCTTTTTGTCTCTGGCAGGGGGTGACATACAATGCCCATCAGGATGGAGTTAAGGGCATTGCAGAAGCAGCAAAACTGCAAAAGAAAATCAACAAACCACAATCCAGAACTTCAGAGACTCTATATCAACCACCTAGAACTAGGCCAGCCTAATCTCTCCCCATCCTGAAGCTCATGGACATTTGCAGAAGAGGGGGCGGTAAGAATGTAAGAGCAAAAGGATGGGAGGAGCAATAATTTGCAAGATACTCCACACGTTAGGGCCGAAGCAAGCATAATTGGACTTTGCATGCCCTGTGCAATGTCCAACACACTATTGATCTCACAAACTGTAGCATCTACTAAAGGCACCAAGATCATTGGAGGCAAGGGATTGGCAGCCACAGCAGTGTTCCTATACTTAAGGGGAACATGGGAAAGGGTTCAGGGAAAGGCCCCTGGGTCCTTGTACATCATCGGAGAGGAGGGCCCAGAGGAGAATCAGGCATGCACAAGAAAGGACTCTCTGGGAATTGGGGTGAGAGGCACTGGGGGATGGGGGAGGGAGGAGGGATGGGAGGAAGAGCAGGGGATTCGGGGGGAGGAGGAGGGAGGGAGGGAGGGAACTGGTGTACCTATTAAGTTTTTATGAGCTGAAATAATAATAAAAAAGAAAAAATGATGAATTACTGGAATTTACCAGGAAATGGATGTCATTAGAAACAATTATATTGAGTGAAGTATGCCAGACCCAGAAAATAAGCATCTTATGTACTCGCTAATAGGTGGCTCCTAGTACCAAAACCACCTAGCCCACCTAGAGACACTTGACGATAAATCTCTGTAATAAAGTAGTTGCAAGGAGTATGAACAGGAGGGGTGGTGTAGGAGGGCCACACAAGAAATAAGGAGAGAGGGGACCATGTTAAAACAGAGAAATTAGGCCTCCATCAAGGACTGCAAGTAAGGAATGAGACATCTGGTTAAGTTCACAGACTTTTACTTCCTGATCATTTACAACTGAGGGGGTGTGAACTCACCAGAAGGGGAGGGCATATAGTATGGCAGATAAGATGTAACCATTTTGCCAATGGGTGATTCATCCATCTCTCACTGTGGTTTAATACTTTTACTACATCTACCTTTGAAAATACTGTTATAACAAGACTGTAGTTTACCAGCTTTTTATCTCTGGCCAGGGGGTGAAATACAATACCCATCAGGATGGAGCCAAGGCCATTGCAGGCGCAGCAAAACTGCAAAAGAAAATCAACAAACCATAATCCAGAACTTCAGAGGCTATATCAACCACCAAGAACTAGGCCAGCCTAATCTCTCCCCATCCTGAAGCTCAGGGAAATTTGCGGAAGAGGGGGTAGTAAGATTGTAAGAGCACAAGGGTGGGAGGAGCAATGATATGCAAGATTCTCCACACAAGTTAGGGCTGAAGCAATCATAATTGGACTTTACATGCCCTCCGCAATGTCCCACACACTATTGACCCCACAAAGTCTAGCATTTGCTAAAGGCACCAAGATCCTTGGAGGCAAGGAATTGACAGCCATAGTAGTGCTCCTATGCTTAAGGGGAACACAGGAAAGGTTTCAGGGAAATGTCACTGGGTCCTTGTACGTCATCGGAGAGGAGGGTCCAGAGGAGAGTCTGACATGGACATTAACAGATTCTCTGGGGAT